>OW679195.1:149817777-150062314 GCA_940337035.1 Agriotes lineatus | reverse complement strand
CTTGTATATTTTTGTATTTTTGAAAATCCCTTTTAATAAGCTTTCTTTTGATATATACTTCATACCTCTAAGTTTAACTGTTTTTCAGAAATGCTTGTTTGAAAATAAAAACAATTTAAGCCCCTTAAGATGCTTTATTTCGAGGGAAAAAACAAACCCCGTTAAAATAATGATTTAAACACTTGAGTTCTGAAAACAAAAGATAAAGTCAAGTTAAGAAAACAAAAATCTAGCCACTACTCAAAGCTAGAAATTAGAAATACGAAAAAAAAAGGAAAAAAGCAGGAGAAATTAAATCTGAAGAGCGATTGAATTTTGGGATAGGAAATGAAATGTGAGAAGAAAGCTCATTAATTGTAATTTACGTTACAAGACGGGAAAATAATGTTTTGCAGATCGAACCAAGTAGATTCCAGGGCGAGCGGCAGGCGAGCCCTGGAAGCTTGGGGGACTGCAAAACACTTTCCAGTCATATATCGTACAATATTTTTTTACGACATCCGAGTTCATCTTTCAAACTTGCGAGTTCACTTTCAAAAATTCAAAAAAAAATTGACATTAGTATCTATTTTTGGCTTATCCAAACAATAACACAAACTGGTTTCCATAGTAACGAAGGCACCAGGGACCGGTAAAAGCTTTTAACGGTCCCTGATGCCCGTTTTCCGATCTTGATCGGCAAAACGTTACTTTCTGGCGAATTTTTTTTCCAGAAACTACATATTTTCTGGTAGATCGTAAAAAAGGTACTTCTTAAAAACAGGGATATACAGGGTGTTCCATTTAAATAAATCAAAATAATTATATTTGCTGACTATGAGTTCTCCGTACAGCTTTAATACTCAGAGCAGGAAAGAAGAGCTATTTGAACATTTAATGTAATTATGTACCTATAAGCTTTTGGTGTATTGGATTTTGTTTCCTTAATTTGATTTTATTTGACCTTGAAATTAATTTATTTCTGCATTTATGTTTTTTCGTGTTTATTATTCCTTGTATCAACACTGACTGAATTTTATTTTTTAAACCTGGTTTTGTGTTATGTTTGGAGAGCTTAAGTGTTTAAATCATTATTTTAACGGCCTTTGTTTGTTATTCCTTGAAATAAAGCTTCTTAATGGGCTTAAATTGCTTTTATGTTCAAACACGCATATCTGAAAAACAGTTGAGCTTAGGACATTCTATTGGAAAAAAATCGAAATCATTAAATTTGCAAATGTTGAGCATCCTGTATAGCATTAATACCCAGATCCACCATGTTACACTTGGAAGATAGTTCACGAAAATCATAATTTTTTGGTAGCGTTTTCCTTCATTCAATTGTTTTCTGCTGCTTACAACAGCCGCCTGAAGTTCAGCATTTTTTTGCATAGAATCGTTAATGTCTCCAAAACAGTTGCCGTTAGACCCATATAACTTTATATGAGAATGATGAGTATTTAAATGCAAACATTTTAAGCTACACAAATATAGGGCATACCCTATACAGTCTGTTTGATTTTAGCTGTCACAGCAGAGATCTCGGCTATTGTTGGAGAAATGACAAAATGTACCCAATTTTAGTACATATTCTACAACTTAAAAAAAACTCTTTACAACGATATATCACATGTCATAGTTATCTAATCAATTAAAAACATAAATCGATAATTAATAACAAATGTACGTTTAGGCGAATTGAACACATTGCTGTGAAAATGTAGGCCATGAAAACAATTGCTGTAACTTTAGTGTCAAATTAACTGAGTAAATTTCTACATATTGTTATTTTCATCTTAAGTAGCACGAAATGGGTGATAATTATTTTAATGATGAAAAAATGGATATGCTAAGGGTGTACATCAGATGTAATGACGATAATAGAACAGCTTGTGTGCTTGTATCAAGCTATGTATCCAGAAAGAAG
Organism: Agriotes lineatus; assembly: GCA_940337035.1. Classification (NCBI taxonomy): domain Eukaryota; kingdom Metazoa; phylum Arthropoda; class Insecta; order Coleoptera; family Elateridae; genus Agriotes; species Agriotes lineatus. Next base: position 150,060,408 of record OW679195.1, on the reverse strand, counting down.
ACATCCACATCCTCGTACTTTTACAAGGCTCGAAAGTACTTTACGAATAAATTGCTGTTTTAATGATCAGGTACGAAGAGCAAGAAATGGACGTGCAGCAAATGATGAAGACATTTTAGTATTAGCGTATTTTAGAGCACACCCACGAAATTCAATACGTCAAGCAGTGGCTGATTTAGGAATAAGTCAGTATAAAACATTTTCTATACTAAAAAGACATAAAATGACTCCGTATAAAATTAAATTAATGCAAGGTTTAAGAGCTGGTGATTTTGACAGGAGGGCGATATTTTGTAACTGGCTTAACAATAATCAAAATTTATTAAATTAGTTCTTTGGAGTGATAAATATCTAATTTCAATAATAACGGAATTCCTAATAGAAAAAAATATCATTTCTGGGATACGGAGCATCCACGTCAATTTCGGGAATGCAGATTCCAGCACAGATTTTCCATTAATGTATGGCTTGGCATATTAGGCGATGTTATAGTAGGTCCCTATTTTTATCAAGGATCGCTTAATGCAGAACAATATGCCGATTTTCTTCTGACAGAATTCGAAGATTATCTGGATGATATACCCCTAGAAATACGTCGCAATATGTGGTTCCAACAATATGGTGCACCTCCACACAATGGACGAAACGTCAGGAATATTTTAAATGAAAAGTTTGGTGCAAAATGGATAGGAAATGGTGGCCCCATCAACTGGCCAGCAAGATCGCCAGATCTCTCTATTTTAGATTTTATGTGTGGGGTTTTCTCAAACAACAAGTTTACGTTACTTGTCCACAAAATCTAGACGATCTTAAAAATCGTATTCGTAGAGCCTGTGGCCAAATAACACATTACATGTTGCAGAAAGCTAGAAGAAACTTAATAAGCAGATCTCGAGAATGTATTGCAAACAACGGAGGTCACTTTGAACAAACACTCTAGATATTATTATGAAATTTTAAACCTAGTTTACTTATTAATAATTTATTGTTACTTTGTTCATGTTGTTATGTTGTATTTATGTTGAATAGCATAAGTTGTCAAAACAGTATTAAGGAACATTGTTCAACTAGACACTGACAAATAATTCATTTGTTTCATCGCCTACTTTTTTGAATAAAGCTCTAATCTACGTAAGCGTGCATTTGTTACTTAATTATTGATTTATGTTTTTAATTAATTAGATAACTATGACATGTGATATATCGTTGTAAAGAGCATTTTTTACAGTTTTAGAATATGTAATAAAACTGGGTACGTTCTATTTAACATTTTGAATGTATTTGCTACATCTAACACATTTGATGCTCAATTGTTTTTCTGGCTATGGTGGATAATAGAAAATTAAATGTAGAACAACTTTTCATAACTTTTTGTCATATCTCTAACAATAGCCGAGATAGCTGCTGTGACAGCTAAAATCAAACAGACTGTACATATAATCAGCAGTATTTTAGTAATGTGCACCACCTTCGTACCTACAACTTTTATATACACAATATTCATGCAACTCTCATAGTTTTAGAAATATCTTCTACCCCCGCTACGTTGCCGGACCCTGTATATTTATCCGAAATTTTCTCGGTTCCTTGTCAGGTAGACACATAGTCTGCATGCAAAATATTGTCTTTCTCTAACAAATAGTTTTTGAGTTTAACCGCCAACAGACAGACAGACGGACTTGAGAAAACCTGTTTTTCGCATTTCGCATTTGTATAATAATGTGATACATATTTAACTAAATACAAAATCGATTAATAAAGTGGCACTTTGGTGCATAGAAGTGTCACTTTACTATATGGTAATGTCACTGTCAAATTCGAGGTTAGCAGGTTAGGTTTAGTGTCATTTTGTGTCAAAACTGACGGAAAACCTAACATGCTAACACCGAATTTGACATAAAATTACAGTGCCACCAGCATATTATTCATGTTTGAATTTTCACAGCCGCCTTTTTTAATGGACATATGGTATAATGTTGTTATACAAATGTTTGTTTATAAAAACTAATACAAAGTGCGAAAAAATAGTATACACACTTCGTAAGAAACGTAGTTTTACTAAAATTGTACGTTTTTTAAGTTACTCGCTCGCTTCGCTCGCTCGTACTCAATCAAACTGTATTCGTCTAGTAAAACTTTACTTGCCATAAATGTGGACGTGTGGGACATCGTGCTGTCCACTGCCGAAGCCAGGGGCAGTCATCGCCAAGGACATCCAGGGGAAGTTATGTTGCAGCGGCTAGAGTGGTTACCTGCTTCTCTTGCGGAAAAGCTGGCCATATTGCACCGAACTGCGCCGAGGGTAGTCGGAAAATGAGGAGCGGTGCCCCCGAGAAACGAGTCAACCTATGTGAAAAGAGCAGCTTGCCGGAAGGACAGCTCAAACTGCAAACTGGTGAGATTTTTTTTATTCAGGTTCAGATTGCTCATTAATTAAAGAGAATGTATCAAGACATGTTCATGGAAAACGTTTAAATAATGTGGCATGTTTAAAAGGCATTGGTTGCGGATCATTTATGTGTACCAATCAAATTTTAAGTGTCGTAGAAATTCAAGAACTATTTATAGAAGTTCTATTTTATATTGTGCCAGGTGATTTCATGTCAGCAAAAATTATAATAAGAAAAGATTTGTTAAATCAACAGATTCATGTACAACTTGGGTAAGATAGTATGAAAATTTCTTGTGAATTGACGGTTCAAATGTGTGAGCACACCAAGGTAAATTACGCATCCATCGATACTGATTTAAAAGCATCCGATAAGGACGCGTTGATAAAGTTGTTGTTAGATTTTGAAAAGAATTTTGTACTTGGTGTTCCGAGTACGCATGCTGGTGAATTTAAAATTTAGTTAAAGGATCCTAATAAGTTTGTTCAAAGAAGACCGTACCGTCTTGCTCCCTTCGAACTTGAGATAGTTCAAAATAAAATTTCTGTGCTCGTAAATGCAAATATAATCCGACCTAGCTGTTCGCCATTTTTAAGCCCTATTCTTCTTGTGAAGAAAAAAGACGGCACTGGTCGTATTTGTGTGGATTACCGAGAGTTAAATTCGAATACTGTACCCGATAACTACCCTTTACCACTCATTAGTGACCAGATTAATAGGCTCCATGGAGTGACGTATTTCACATGACTAGATATGGCCTCGGGGTTTCATCAGATTCCGCTGCACCCGGAATCCATAGAAAAGACAGCATTTGTGACTCCTGATGGTCAATTTGAATATCTGACAATGCCCTTTGGGGTAAAAACTGGGGCATCTGTATATCAAAGATGTATTGATAACCGGTCGGAGATTTACGCAATACCATTGCGGTCGTTTACATTGATGATGTTTTAATACCGTCAATTTTGATTACGGTTACGTATTGTTATGAAAGCTGTTACGTGCAGAATGCGCCGCCTGCCATAATTTTGAATTTAAACGCTATTTTCCCGCGCGTTGCGCATTGGCGTTCGGCCGTGTCTTCTGGCGATAGCTTTTATCTGGAAAAACCATTAGCAGGCCGAGACTCGCTACGCGTCTTCTTCGCCAGCTTTCGAAGCGAGCAGTTCTTTAGTGCTATTCACTAGTTCGGGGATGCTTATTTAGGGCTATTTGGTCGAGTTGGAGACGTGAACTTAGGAATGCCCTCACGTTTTCGTGGATGAAGCCCCCCGAACGCAATTAAGGACTTTGGTTTCCTTCGCTAAGGCGGATCTATTTGGTGTTAGCATATGTCGAGCTGTTCCTTTTCTGCGCCCAAAAACCATCTGGGGTGAGTAGCTATTTCACGCTGAGAGGCCTGGCCGTGCGTGTTCTATTAGAGCCCTGTTTTCCCTCTTACAGCAAGACGTACTAGGCAACATTTCGCCTTCGAGCCGTGTTTGCCGCAATTTGCGTTTTCGCTCTGGAGTCGCTGGACCTGCGGGGCCACGTGCCGCAACGTTCCGCGAGGCGATTTGTCGAGCCTTCACGGGCCCGCTTCTCCTTGTCGCCGGCGCACAATTAGGGCACAAGAGGGTACCGTAATTAGTCCCGAGGTTTGGCCTTTCGACCTGTGGGAGCGGCGTTGTTATTGCCGGCCCCCTAGGCCACCGACGACCTCAAAACGTTCTTGGCCGACGCCGAACCACTAACGCAACGACGCCCAGATCCAGAGCTTTACGTCTGTCGCAGCGAGCCGCTGACGAAGTGGCTCATTTTTAACTTGTTGTAACGTATATGTTTGTCCAAACTGTAAGTACATTTAGTGCATGTGTTACTTAATTAAGGCGGCTCTCATCCTTCATTTCATGCTAGAATTAAGATTGTCAATGTAAAAGTGTTATAGCTTATTTTTGCATGAAATTAAACTATTTTAAATTATCTGCATATGATTTGTGTTAGCTACGGTCCGGTTGTTTTATCGGAGCCATCTTGCAGGGAGTATTATCGGCTAGGTACCGAGTTTACAATTTCTCCACAGTTCACCGGGGTGCAATTGTCGTACCTTCAAAAAATTGTTGGCGCTGGGCATTTTGTTTACTTCATTAACTCTACCGACATCAATCCCGCCCCCTACTACCGATTGAGCCGGCGGCCGGCAAATTGCACCCAAGTGTACCTTTTGTATTGTTTGATGCTGCTTGGAAAGATTGCCCAGAATCTTACATCATAAAGGCCTAACAAGAAGGATTTGGCGCCCAACGTGGGGCCTGTTTTTGTTAAGTGCGCTTTGGCGTTTCCAAATTTTGCCATTTAATGTGATAACCGTAGCTAGCGAACCATTTCTTTTGCATTCGAATTGTTAGGATGTTTTGCGCCGATTTAAATATTTAGTGATAATATTGCATGCGTTGTACTAACAGTATTTTAAGCTATATTTATTCCATTAGTTATTAAGATTTGTGCATGAACCTAACCCATTCTTTTAAATATTGCAAATTTATGTAATTGTGCTCTGGTTCGGAGGTTATTGCTATTGGACCGCGTTCAATTTTTTTTTGCTTCTGGATTATTTGATAAGTGCCTGGAGAACTTCTTGCGATTGTACGCTGGTAGCCCGCGTTTTGTTTTTCTAAATTTAGTAGTAAGACATTCTTTGATCGTGATTAGTTATCAAAGTTTTGCACGTTGCGTCCCTCGTGTGCCTTCGCGTCGCGCGCTTTTATTATTTATTATCTGTCAATTTTCTACTGGGTTTTCTTGTCATAATCATTCAGTATGGATATCGATCGGCTTCTTGTAGAGGAGTTAGATTACGAACTGCGAATTAGGGGTGTCTGTTGTGACGGTAATTCTGGGGATAAGCGTAAGCTCTTGCGTGCACGGATTAGACTAGAGAAATCTGGGAACGCATCTTTTCCCGGAATTGAATTGAATATTGAGGAGGAACTAGATATTTGTTTCCGGAAACTGGGAATTTTAGTGGAGGAAATTTCGGCCCTGGGGCATCTTGTTCGTAATAGCAACGATTATAAGCGCCTTCAGACTAGGTTGTTGCATGTGTCGAATCGTCTGGAACGCTTGAACCCTACGGGATCTTTGTGCGATAGGAGGAATGAGTTGTATAATCGCTGCTTAACAGCTATGGATGATCTGGAAGTGAAATTAGCGTCGGTTAGCGAAACTATAGCACCTTCGGTTTCACGCGTGGCTAACTTATTAAATTTTGATGACAATTCTTCGCAGGTCGATGAGCAAAGTCTCGATGATGCGCACGATCATCCTCAGAGTCAATCTAGAGCTCCTGTCGAGTTCCCTTCGCAAGTCCGATTTAGTTTGCCTGGCATTAGTAACCCTCGTTCATTCCAATCGCCTTTGGGCCTAAATAGCACCCAAGCGTTTGAACCCGCGTCTCGCTGTAACAATTACTTACCGATTAATAAATGGAACCTTAGTTTTGATGGCCATTCGGGGTTGTCTAGTTTTCTGGAAAGAATAGAGGAATTACGTATCGCACGTGGTGTTTCGAAAGAGCAACTCTTCCGGTCAGCTGTCGAATTCTTTACTGATCACGCATTAATTTGGTACCGTTCGATTAGGGATACAGTATGTGATTGGGATGCTTTAGTTAGGGCATTGCGTGCCGCCTTTCTCCCTTGCGATTATGAGTCCGGGTTATGGGATGAGATTCGGAATCGCACTCAAGGTGCTGACGAGCCGGTCACTGTCTTCGTGGCTGTCATGGAAAATTTATTCCGCCGTTTACCTTCGGTGCCCTCGACGTATACGCGGCTTAGCTTGATCCGACGAAACTTATTGCCGCATTTCCAAACACATTTGGCCCTGGAGACTATCCATACTATCGCAAATTTGATCCAGACTTGTAAGGCAATTGAAGATGCACACGTACGTGCTCAAGGGTTTCGTGGACCCCCAACTAACGTTAGTCGCATGTTAGAGCCTGACCTCGCGTATCAAAGGCCTAGAGCCCATCCTAGGGTTCATACGATCGCCGTTTCGCCCAATGATAATTGCGCTCCCTCTAGAGATTCTTTCGCAAAATTGAATAATCCTGTCGGTGCTTCTCCACCGCGTTGTTGGAATTGCAATCAACTTAATCATCGTTCTATCGATTGTCCCTCGCCGAGGAGACGTCATTGTTTTCGCTGCGGGAAACCCGACGTTACGATTAGGACGTGCCCTTCGTGTTCGGGAAACGGAATTCAGCGCCGTTAGGAGACCGACTAGCGTGCGTTAGACAAAATCCTCAGGTCACTAGTTTTGTTATGGAGGCCTCCTGTTCAAAAGCGGTTCTAGATTTTATTTTGAGTCATGCTGGCCCTGATGAGCGACCCTATCTCCAGATCTCTATTTTTGGAAATAAGCTTCTTGGATTATTGGATTCTGGCGCTTCACGCACGATCCTAGGTAGAGAAGGTTGGGAATTGGTAAAAGGCCATTGTCGACTTGAGTCAAGTCAAGCCCCCGTGTGTCGTATCGCTAATGGCATGGAATGTCGAAGCTTAGGGACTGTCACGGCCCCGATAACTCTTCGCGACAAAGTTTGCTTTATGGACGTAATAGTTGTGCCTTCTATACCACATGCTTTAATTTTGGGTACTGATTTTTGGCGTCGCATGGGTATCGTGCCGGACCTTCGAAGTAATGAATGGACGTTTTCTAAGGATGACTTAGTTCCTGTCGTGAACGCTATCCAGGCCGTCGAACATTTGACGCAGTCTCAGCGCGAGCAACTTGACGTATTCGTTAAGAACATTTTTGAGCAGATGGGTGATAAACTCGGTTGTACGCATTTAGTTGAGCATGAAATTAAGACGACTTCGCCCCCTATCAAACAGCGATACTATCCTATTTCCCCTGCTCTTCAGAAACAGGTGGATCTGGAGTTGGAAAAGATGTTGGAAGAGGGAATTGTGGAACCGTCCACTTCCGCTTGGTCATCACCTATTGTTATGATCAGGAAAAAGGATGATAGCTATCGTTTTTGTGTTGATTTTCGCCGTCTCAATAAAGTTAGTCAGCCTGATGCTTATCCTATTCCGTATGTCTCGAGTACACTGGATAAACTTCGTGATGCGCACTACCTCACCACTCTCGATATTAAATCGGCGTATTGGCAAATTCCTGTTGCAGCCTCCTCGAGGCCTTTAACTGCGTTTACTGTCCCCAATCGCGGGTTGTATCGGTTTTGTCGCCTACCGTTCGGTTTGCATACGGCCCCGGCCACTTGGCAGCGGTTAATCGACCGTGTAGTTGGCGCCGATTTAGAACCCTATGTGTTTACATACCTTGACGATATTGTGATCTGTACGCCCACCTTCGATAAGCACCTGTCAGTTCTTCGGGAGGTTGTATCTCGTTTGTTGTCTGCTGGCCTTACCCTAAGTAAGGACAAATGCCACTTTTGTAAGCCCGAGCTTAAGTATCTTGGTTATTTGGTGAATTCGAAGGGTTTGTTGGTCGACCCGGAAAAAGTGGAGGCGATCACGCGTATTCCTACTCCTGGTTCGGTTTCCGAGGTACGCCGTGTTATCGGTATGGCGTCATGGTACCGACGCTTCGTGCCAAACTTCTCGTCACTTATAGGCCCGCTGACGACTCTTCTTCGGAAGAACGCTAAGTTCGTATGGAATGAGCGTTGTGAACATGCTTTCCGCACAATCAAGGAACACTTGATTTCGGCCCCGATTTTGGCATGCCCGGATTTCTCCGTGCCCTTTGTAATACAAACTGATGCCTCGGGTTATGGCATCGGCGCGGTCCTTACCCAACAACAGGCCGATGGTGAAAAGGTCATTTGTTACATTAGCCGTTCGCTGACTAAGAATGAACGCAACTTTAGCACGACTGAGCGTGAATGTTTGGCTGTCCTTTTCGCGATAGAGAAACTTAGACCGTATGTTGAGGGAACAAAATTTACCGTGGTGACAGACCATTATAGCCTGAAGTGGCTTAACGATATTAAGGACCCGGTTGGTCGCATTGCGCGTTGGGCTGTCCGTCTGCAGCAGTATGACTTCAACATTGTCCATCGTAAAGGCAAAGAGCATGTTGTGCCGGATACTCTATCTCGTGCTGTTCCGGTTATTGATACAGTTAATGTTCCACCCGAACCTATTCGCGACCCGTGGTATAGGCGTATGTGTCATCAGATTGGAACTAACCCTCGAAAATTCCCTCAGTGGCGACTTAATAACGGTCAGCTGTTTAAGTATGATCGGTCTAACTACCCTGATCTAGCGGATGATGAGGAAGACCATTGGAAGCTCGTGGTCCCTAAACCCCGGCGCCGCGAAGTTATTAGGCAGAATCACGACGACCCCACCGCTGGTCACACTGGCGTAAATAAAACTTTCCATCGTATCGCGCATAAGTACTATTGGCCGAGACTACGATACGACGTAGCCGCGTATGTCCGCCGTTGCGAAACGTGTCAGCGCATTAAACCCGAACAAAGAGCCCCTGCTGGTTTTATGGGAGGTCATTCCCTTATCTCGAAGCCTTGGGAAGTCATTTGTGGTGACATTGTGGGCCCGTTGCCTCGATCATCGCGAGGATATGCGTATATTCTGGTTGTGGCCGATTGCTTTAGTAAATTCGCACTCACGTTCCCCTTGCGCTCCGCGTCTGCTAATTTGGTCTCCCGTCATTTTGAGGAAGATGTTTTCCTGATGTTTGGCGCTCCAAAGCGCATTGTGTGTGATAATGGCGTCCAATTTCGTAGCCGCGAATTTCAGTCCCTAGCGAACCGATATGGGTGTAAGATTTCGTTTACGGCCAATTACCACCCTCAAGCCAACCCCACCGAACGTATAAATCGAGTGTTGAAGACCATGTTGACCGCGTATGTCGCCGATCATCATCAAGATTGGGACAGATATCTCTCTCATGTCGCTTGCGCGATTCGCACTTCGGTTCATGAAGTTACGGGGAAGACCCCGTACTTTATTAATTTTGGTAGAGAGATCTCGCTTAAACACGAACCTCCCCCGGACAACGTGAACCCTGAGCTCCAATTCGATCGTAGTAAAGACTTGAATGCCCGTGCCTCGCTCATCAATAAACTTTATGTAGAGGTAAAACGTCGGCCAGGTAAAGCGTATGAGAAATCTAAAGCGCGTTACGATCTTCGCCGCCGTCCCCTAGAGTATGTTCCTGGACAAGCCGTGTTGCGTAGGAACTACGTGTTGTCGGATGCCGCACGCCAATTCACGGCCAGGCTCGCCGCGAAGTTTGTGGGCCCGTTCATTATTAATCGGAAATTCTCTCGGTGGGTGTATGAGCTTAAAGATCCGGATGGGAATGTGATGAAGGGTACTTGGCACGCCAAAGATTTGAAGCCTTATGACGACTCGGCTATGGACTAGTGTCCCTTTCGTATAGAGTTTAGGGTGGTTGGTTGGGCATTTGTAGGGTAGGTCACTATTTTGGGGAGCGTATTCAACTTGCTTTCCCGTCTTCAAGGCATCTTCGGGTAGGTCACCTTTAGGAATTTTGGCATCGTGTTTTCCCTCCGGTGAGGTTTACTATTTGGCCACTTTCGGGTGGGCCTCTTTAGGGTATGGCCCTATCGGTTTTTTTTTATTGCGAATGTTACTTCGGCTAGTGCCGATTTTGCCTTCTGGAAGAACGATTGGTAGAGATCCGCTATCGCGGTCTGATATGTCCTCGTGTTGTATAATGTTGTATTGGAGCCGGTTAGTCCTTCATCCTTCGCCTTCTGGTCTTATGAGCTATATCTGGCTTCTCGCCTTTCTCGTCTGGTGTGAATGTATTCTCTGTTGTAAATGGATCCTCTGGTGCGAGTGCGATGAAACCTGACTATACTTATAATTTACTTCTCTTTGAACTGGTGTGATTGTGGTCTTTGGTGCCGAATGGATCTTGGGTGTGAGTGGGATTAAGACTTGTAGAGATTTCCTCCAGGCCGTTCGGGGCGCTGCAGGGTCTCTCGGTCAGTATGTGTGTCGAATGGCGTGTATGTTGGCTCTGCCTATCACTTCTCTGGTTTCTGTGGCCCTCTTTTCCCGGGGTTACCTTCTCCCCTTTAGCGTCAAAAGAAGAACCCTAACCGTCTTCGCTGCTTAGTGTTGTCCCATTTCGGTCTCACAGTACCTCAACTGTGGAGGTCTTGCTTCCGCCTCGGGGTTTTGTTTTGTAGGAAGTTGTCAGGGGGGGTACTTGGGAGGATACGGGGTGATGTTGAGGGGTTCTTGGGGTTGGAGCTTCCTCGCGATGGGTCGTTACGGGACTGCTCACCGGCGCAGCATTTTCACCCAGCAGCGACGAGCCGTCTCGATCCCTGTCGTGGAGTTGATCTGGCCACGGGTGCCTCTTGGGGTCACTACCGCCTTCTCAAGTAGTTGCCTTATCGTGGGGTGGGTTTGGGTTTTCAAGTGTGTGTGTTCGTAAGCGTATTAGCGGGGTGATGCCCTTTCTGGTTTTTTTTTCTTTTTTTGTCTGACCAAGCTGTCTGGCGTAGATTTCTTCGTGTAGAAAAAAATTTCTGCGAAATTTTTCTGTTCTGGTAAGGGGGGAGTTGTTACGTGCAGAATGCGCCGCCTGCCATAATTTTGAATTTGAACGCTATTTTCCCGCGCGTTGCGCATTGGCGTTCGGCCGTGTCTTCTGGCGATAGCTTTTATCTGGAAAAACCATTAGCAGGCCGAGACTCGCTACGCGTCTTCTTCGCCAGCTTTCGAAGCGAGCAGTTCTTTAGTGCTATTCACTAGTTCGGGGATGCTTATTTAGGGCTATTTGGTCGAGTTGGAGACGTGAACTTAGGAATGCCCTCACGTTTTCGTGGATGAAGCCCCCCGAACGCAATTAAGGACTTTGGTTTCCTTCGCTAAGGCGGATCTATTTGGTGTTAGCATATGTCGAGCTGTTCCTTTTCTGCGCCCAAAAACCATCTGGGGTGAGTAGCTATTTCACGCTGAGAGGCCTGGCCGTGCGTGTTCTATTAGAGCCCTGTTTTCCCTCTTACAGCAAGACGTACTAGGCAACATTTCGCCTTCGAGCCGTGTTTGCCGCAATTTGCGTTTTCGCTCTGGAGTCGCTGGACCTGCGGGGCCACGTGCCGCAACGTTCCGCGAGGCGATTTGTCGAGCCTTCACGGGCCCGCTTCTCCTTGTCGCCGGCGCACAATTAGGGCACAAGAGGGTACCGTAATTAGTCCCGAGGTTTGGCCTTTCGACCTGTGGGAGCGGCGTTGTTATTGCCGGCCCCCTAGGCCACCGACGACCGCAAAACGTTCTTGGCCGACGCCGAACCACTAACGCAACGACGCCCAGATCCAGAGCTTTACGTCTGTCGCAGCGAGCCGCTGACGAAGTGGCCCATTTTTAACTTGTTGTAACGTATATGTTTGTCCAAACTGTAAGTACATTTAGTGCATGTGTTACTTAATTAAGGCGGCTCTTATCCTTCATTTCATGCTAGAATTAAGATTGTCAATGTAAAAGTGTTATAGCTTATTTTTGCATGAAATTAAACTATTTTAAATTATCTGCATATGATTTGTGTTAGCTACGGTCCGGTTGTTTTATCGGAGCCATCTTGCAGGGAGTATTATCGGCTAGGTACCGAGTTTACAATTTCTCCACAGTTCACCGGGGTGCAATTGTCGTACCTTCAAAAAATTGTTGGCGCTGGGCATTTTGTTTACTTCATTAACTCTACCGACATCAATCCCGCCCCCTACTACCGATTGAGCCGGCGGCCGGCAAATTGCACCCAAGTGTACCTTTTGTATTGTTTGATGCTGCTTGGAAAGATTGCCCAGAATCTTACATCATAAAGGCCTAACAAAGCACACATTGATAAGGGGTTTTCGTTTAATTTGAAGAAATGTAGATTTCTTTAAATTGAAATTGAATACTTAGGCTCTTATTAAATCGGGAAATGTACGTCCTAATCCTAGTAAAACAGCTGCTCTTGTAAATTTTAGAATTTCGACCACTCCTACACAAGTTCGTCAATGTTTAGGTCTAGCTTAATATTTTCGCAGTTTATTAATAATTTTTCTTCTATCGCAGCACCATTGTACCGATTAATTACGGATTGGCAATGAAAATAGCTTGGACAGTGAAAAACGATGCTGCACGAAATCAAATTATTAATTTACTAACATCAGAACCAATACTCATGATATTCGATCCAAATCTCTCTACTGAACTCCACACAGATGCTAGCAGTGACGGTTATGGAGCTGTTTTATTACAGAGACAAGAGGGAATATTACACCCAATTGCGTATTACAGTAAACGCACTACCAGCCCAGAATCGAAGTACCATTCGTACTAGCTTGAAACATTAGCGTTAATGCGGTTAAACATTTCAGACATTTTCTAGTGCAAAGGCATTTTACGGTGGTAACCGACTGCAATTCAGTGAAAGCATCGTGTTCCAAACGGGATCTCACCCCTAGGGTCCATCGGTGGTGGGCATTTCTGCAAGCTTTTGATTTCGATATCATTTATCGCGACAGAAAGCGGATGAAACATGCTGATTTCTTTTCTCGTAACCCACCGTGTGTTACTTCATCTCTACCGATATCGACTTCGGGAAACCCTCTACGGCTAGTTAACTCGCTGCCAACGATAACAATGAACAGCGACCCAATTAATAAAACTGTTTACAATCATCATCAGTGCGGACAATATCGAATGTTCGACTTCGCTGTTTATTAACTACATTTGCTACGCAAGCACTATCATTCCTTTTTACAGACCTCATCGTTGCATCCGCTGTCTTATAAGTTGTGCTCCATATAACTTACACAATTCAACCACTTCAAAAACACAATGACACCCGCCGCGGATTATGCTTGCGTCCACACATGTGCTACCTCGCCTACAGACTGCCAAAAGCACCCCCGAGCCCTCGTATTGTACAAAAATGCAACCCCCGCTCGCTTCGAGTTCACAACATTCCAATATGGGAATTTTCGGCTAATTCCCGCAAAAGCCTGCCGATAATTTAAAACTACCTGCTAAAACGCCGCCCGATCTTAGAAACAGCCCTCGGTCTGCCAATTAGTTTTGGGCTCGTTTCGATACTGTGCTAAATTTAGAACGTATCATATTTTAGTGGCTGGTTTAGTCGAAAGCCCATAATTATACGAATACAAATAAAACAATAGAATATTTTCAAGCAGCTGAAAGAACACAAAAGTAAATATTACAACAATGATTGTTTGATATGTGTAAGACATCTAAAAATAAATCAGGAAAGTCTCAAATTCAGATGCATTCCATACCAAAAATTTCTCGGCCCTGGCACACTGTACATATTGATGTTTCTGGAAAACTAACAGAAAAAAGCGATACAAAGAAAACGTTTTTGTTATAATTGACGCCTTTACAAAGTTCATTTTGTTGCAACGTATCAATTCATTAGCGGCGGAAAGCACTGTAAATTGTTTCAAAGGATACACTTATCTCTTTGGAGCGCCTTGTAGAATTATTTGTGATTAAGGTAAATGCTTCACAAGTTCTCAATTTCGTAGCTTTTGTTCCACTTACAACATTGAAGTACATTTTATTGCTCATGGCAGTAGTTGTGCAAATCGTCAAGTAGAGCGGGTAAAGCAAACTTTGAAAAACATAGGTACTTACTACTATTGAAACTGAAAGTGATAAAAGCTTGTAACATAAAAATAACTTGGGATATGTTAAGAATGATATGCAAATTGCTCTAACGGCGCGTGTCCGAAAATTTGTAAAATTTCGAGGCCATCAGCTTCACGGCACTTTTGCCGAAGCCGTCCTAGAAATCACACGCATTTCTGCGGTACCTCAATTTTCAGAAGGGCTGCTCACAAGCATGTTTTAAGCACCCAAAATTTACCTTTTGAATACTAGAAACCGGCCAACCGGTTTCTAGTTTGGGTCAAACTTGAAGCCACCTTCAAATAAATTTCAACCGCATCTACCCATTCATGGGCGTCCTAATGGCCGTTTTCCATAAATGAAACCAAGGTGCTGCACGTTCCGAGGAGCGCCTACATAACTGATTATCGTGAAGATTGAATTCGCCAGTATTTAGAGCAATTCGAACAAAAGGACAGATAAGTTTTAACTTTCACATCTAATGTCGTTTCACATTATTAAAACCATGTCTAGCAAATACTAATAACAACCACATTAAACTCAAATTACCCCTCAACCTGACTTTTATTTAACCTACTACCTGCTTCCGCAAAGGTAGCTGCCGTGGCTTATAATATAAATAATTTTGTTGTTACAAGCTGACAAGATAGTTTAGGTGAGGTCCAATTGGCTCTGAACAGTAAAAGCACTCAGTTACAGGGTTTAGCACCGCTTAATTGTTGCTTGGTGTTCCAATACGATCTCTAGATTTACACAAAACTAGTTATTCAATTGACGGTGGAGAGCCTACGGATTAGGTTAAAATTAGACAAATTTCTAGTAAGAATATTGAGCGTTTAGCAAAATGTGATGCAGTCCGTAAGAGTGCTGGAAAGGCACAAATAAAACCATTTGTGCTTGCTGATTCTGTATTCAGTAAAAGTAATGAACGAATGATATCAAAGCTTGGCAAAATTATAAAGGTATTGGAAAATGATCGTTATGAGGTAATGGGGCCAACAGAAAAGGTTAAAGGTCGAACCTTTAAGTTTGCTCACGATCAGTTAATTAGTGTCCCCGAGGGCCACGGAGAAATTTTAGTGACTCGGAGGAAGATGGCTCCGTGTCGGCGGAGAAAACGAGTAAAATTATGTAGAGATGAATTGTCATTGTTTTTAGTCGATCCTAGCTAGAAATGTAACGTGGTCAGATGTGTTAGTAGTGATATATTGTAAAGGTCTTAGGCCCACGACTCGACTCTGCTAGCAGTGCAAATTAATGAACATTTCAATAAGCACAAAGTTGGGGTGTTTTATGTGACTGCAATGATAAGTTTAAAATTCAAACAATAAATGCATTGTTAAAGAGATGCCAGTAATAATAGAGTAATTGAGTAGAAGGAACGCAAAGGGCAAAGCTTGTTTTTCACGGGGGTCGAAGTTAACTTTCAAATAAATTAAATAATAGGCTTGTGCATAATGAATAACCAAACCGAAAGAAATTAATAGACACACAAAGGTTTGCTATGTGCAAGTAAAAGAAGCGTAGAATTCAATTAAGCTAGTCAGTGAAATTTGTGAGGATTCTAAAAAGGTAAAGAAGCCAGAATAAGATAACAGTACACTGCAAAAGAACATATGAGAAAGCAGGCAGTAGGACTTGGAAAAGCAATCTTGAAAAGCAGGCAGAAGGACATGGAAAATCAATCTTGAAAAGCAGGCCGCAGGACAAGAAAGAAGCGCGAGAAATAATGAACTTTATAATTAAACAGTGCGTTTAACGGTCGTGAATAGCAGAGCAAATAATATAACGTGTTTGTGTGTGTGGCGCAAATAAACGATTTTTAAATATAAGAAACAGACAATATTT
The DNA here is from genome assembly GCA_940337035.1 of Agriotes lineatus. Taxonomy (NCBI): domain Eukaryota; kingdom Metazoa; phylum Arthropoda; class Insecta; order Coleoptera; family Elateridae; genus Agriotes; species Agriotes lineatus. The sequence goes on along the minus strand of OW679195.1, from coordinate 150,044,516 downwards.
AGATTGTAAGAAATTTGAAGATTTAAAATTATGTAATCAAACTTATTTCCATTATGTACTTAAATTAACCAAAACTTATTTCCGTTAGCATAGTTACTATAGCAAGAGACTCTAATTTGTTTTAATAACGGAAGGAGAACAAATGAAATAAATTATTGAATGACAGGGTAAACTTATGCTCCATATTAATTAATGTTTTTGCACTTGCGGGACTAAAGTTGGCACTTTAGTCACTTATTTCAGAGACTAAAGTAGCTCATTTTAGCTCTAGGGACAGAAGTAATTACTTTAGCCCCTAGGGACTAAAGTAAAAAATGTTACCGTATCTATGGTAATCTATGGTAAATTCGGGGTTAACAGGTTAGGTTTCGCGTCAGTTTTGACATAAACTGACGCAAAACCTCATCTATTAACCTCGAATTTGACATAATTGTGAGCTCTTGTCATAATGACTTACAGTGCCACTAACTTTAAAATTTAGCAAAGGCTACTAATTTTAAAATAATTGTAACTAAAATGTCAATAAATGACGTTTAAAAAACGGGTTTTCGTTTTAAATCTTCCTGCAACGTGAAAAAAATAGTATATGCAACTCGGAGAGAATGCTATTTTGCTGAGGTACAATTTCTGACTCTCGGGCTTCGCCCTCGAGTCAGAAATTGTACCTCAGCAAAATAACGCATTTCTCTCCCTCATTGCATAATCTACTATTTAACATAGGATAAAGTGTTTTACCAATATAAAAAGTACCCAGTTTTATTTTACACATATTCGTGCCCCAGTACAAGTGTTTGTGACTAGATGCGCAACATCAAAATTAAAATATTTATTTCGCCTTCGATTCTGTGTTCGGCAGCCAGCATCTCCAGTTTCCGATCATCGACTCAACCCAAATTCTCATTGGAAGTAAGAGGTTAACATTCCAGGACTTAGTGCAGCTCGGTAACAACGTCTCCAGGAGATTTGACTTCAAGGGTGCCAGTAACAGCGAAGATATTTCAACGGCGTCATCTCGATGACCCGAAACAGTTCGGCCGATTACAAGGTACCAATTTTGTCTAAAAAATATCAGTGTTCGAGCCGGGAAATTTATGTGCATACGAGATCAGACCTAACTTAACAAGATCCAAGCATATCCAAAGCCGCAGCGAAGGCGCAGTTCAAGTAATTAGGAAGCATCCATAAATTTTGAAGTTAGGCAAAGGAATTAACAAATGCCTGTAGTAGCGTCGCTTTTAACAACAAAGGTACGGTGGTGATGTCACAAAATAAATTATTACTTGTAACAAAAGCTGTTAATTACCTCCAAAGTGCAAAGACTTAAATATTTACCGTGCGAATTCTCATAATGACATTGGTTCTAAAAGTCAAATACCGCAGACTTGCATACGTACTCCATTTTGTAGATATTTGACAGTATTGCAAACAATTAGCTACCGTGCATTGGAACTAAATGCAGTGAACAGGACCGTATCAGATAATTTGTAATTTACAATACACTTGGAACCCAACTGAGTTAAAGAGTTATTGCTTTACTGAGAGCTAGCGTTTTATAATTAATTGCAGATAAATAAAATATAAAAACGGGCACATAACCATTTATTTTGAACAAGTAAATAAAGTACAGGTCACATTTTAACCAGTCTAATAATTTGATAGCAGGAAAAGTTCCGTACACAGTAAAATATTAAATCAGTGAATTGTGCATATTGGATTTTGCTCTAACTTACAATTTAATTAATTAAATAATAATATTAGAGACTCAATTACAGCATTCCATATCAATATGTGACGTTTTGTTGGTATGAGTCGATCCCGATTACAGTAGTTTAATCGGAATGTGTTGAGCCCGATTAGGAGTTTAATCGGAAGACCGGTTTGTTGGTTGAGCCCGATTAGGCGTTTAATCGGAAGACCTGCTTGGTAGTTTGTTGAGCCCGATTAAAAGTGTAATCGAAAGACCTGTTTGGTAGTTGAGCCCGACTAAGAGCGTAATCGGAAGACCGGTAGTTGATCCCGATTAATAGTTTAATCGGAAGACCTGTGTGTAGTAGTTGATCCCGATTAGTTTAATATCGGACGTTGAGCTTGATAGTGACAGGCGAACTTGTTGATCAGGATGAACGAGCGATTTAGTAACTAAATTGTTTTCTTACAGTTGATGGACTTTAGTGCCCGAGAACGTGCACTTGTCAGAATGGCCGTCTCGGCGCCGAAGATATGTGGCCTTATGTATCTGCCTGAATTATGTTTTGTAATTAAGTTATGTGTCGTTTAAACTGTTTTGTTTGTGTTTTGTTTGAGTTCTCAGAAGGAACGCGATTGGTTGGTTTTGCGGGCGTCGGATCATTAGCGTTCCAATGCTTCTTATTATCTACCCTTAATTACTTTGTTGGCTTCGCCCTTGCTGGCAATGTACTGATTATTTTAATTTACACCGTGAACTACCCATAAGTTCTGAAATACATGAAAACACATTTCACAGCCTATACCAAAGAAGAATATTAAAATTGTTTTCAGTGATTTTAATGCAAAGGTTGGCGCTATAGCAGCTGATGATAGCATACGTAAAACCGTTTGGTATTATGGTACCAGTATGAGAAATTGTAGTGGTGAAAAATTTACTGATTAATGTGTTGGAAATCAATTAGCGATAATGAACACAATGATTAAACAACATGTCAGACGCTTATCCACTTGGACTTCAGTAACAGGTTAACGTAATCAGCTTGATTATATTTTCATAGAATGTAACGTTTTGCTCTCCTGAAATTAATTTTTAGTCCTGGTAATTAATTCTGGTAATTTACGACCTTCAATAATTTCGGAAAGGCTCAAACGTTTATTATTTTTCTACCACCAGTAGCTCAGTCAAATAATAATGTTCTACCAATTCTCAAATGTATACGATTAGAAAAACAGTATAATTACCATCAATATATTGTACTTAGCTATTTTTACAAAATAAGTGATGATTCTAAATAAACTCAATTGTACATTATGAAAATAACAAATTCTTCTGGGGGGGGGGGGGGCGGTGTTTCTTTGCTCCTTGGTAAACTGCAACCCACTTAGCGGTTGCATCCGGGGTTGTACCAAGTTTAGCAGGTAAATACGGAAGGCGGGTGCATCAGGCGATTGGTACAGGGTGCCCTAGTGTAGCAGGATCCCAGACGTTTTTCCAAGAGTAATGTGTCGTGCAATTAATCCTAGTGCAATTCGTTCGTTTTAGCGGGCGATATGAATTTGACAGCTCTACATTTGCCTGCGATACGGACCTCCGGGATCGGACGCGCTTTGCTGCTGGACGTCGAGACGACGTCGTTAGACGCACTATGCGGTCTCTTCAGGTAAGTTTACTAAAGCGGCTATAGGGCTTGAACCGCCTTCTAGCGGAAAACACCAAAATAGTTAATACAGGTCAGATCAAAAATTATAATAATTTTGGCGGCTATAATAGCGTCGGGACCGGGATTCTGAAGTAGCAGGAAATATTTAAGATTATTACTAGGGGATGCCTCAGGAGAACGATATACGCAGGTCATATTCTGAGGTAGGGTAGGGATGGAGGGAAGTAAGCCCAGGGGCTCAGGTTCGGGATAAACTGAAGTCCCGTTAACTGGTCGTGGAGCTTCTTATATACCCTTCTGGCGGCTTTATCGCTACAGCGGGTCTGGGGGAACATTGAGTGGGAAACGATGCCGTCTTTTATTCAGCCTGACTTTGCGCATAGCGGGAGTCTTCCCGTTATCGGAAAACCGAATGCCGGATAGATGTAGCTCTCGATTACGTAATGCATAAATTAAATACGTCTTTAATGTTTAATTATAATTTATGCGGAAGCAAGCGTTACAAGATACCAGTTGAAAAACCTCTGTTCTTAATGTAAAAACACTTCTAGGTGCTGGCTGCGGAAGCGATCATCAGTTACTGGTTCGCATATTACGATTAAAGCTAAATATCTGCTTAAATAGCAAACATACTTGTCCTTTAGAAGTACATAATCCACATTTCTTTAGAGTGAACTAAACAAACCTTACATTCTGATCTGGGATCGTGGGCTAACTTATCTTACGACGATCAATGGAATTTATATGAAGATACATTAATAACAGCAGTAAAGCACTCGAAAGCGAGTAACCAACCAACGATGAAACAGCACAAAATTTAATACACAAGTTAACACTAGTTAATTGGAATGCCTATGGCTTAAAAAATCAAAGGTCTACCTTTATCTCTTTTCTCGCAAGGCATACTGATATTGCGTGCGAGTTAACTCGGTTTAGCGTCGTTTCGACTTTTTTAAAAACTTTAGTAATTCAATAACACATTATTAGTCGAAATGAGAAAACAATGACGGAGCTTGCTAGGAGCGAGCGGCGTTTTACAATACTGGATGCAGGATGCTAGCAAAACTGGCGCGATATAACTTATATAAAGTAAGGTAAGATAAGGTGGCGGAAGACAGCAGCCGACTCATCAGTGATCTTGACTGAGCTGTTATCAACGCGTGCACACATCATTCATCACACATAATTCCTCCCCCCTTAGAGCGGAAAATATTTGTGAAGTATTTTTTGATTGAATCTGCACTAGTGGAACAGAATTAACATTGTCCACTTCTCTGACTAATCGTCGTATCTTATCAGTGAAGGAATTACGCTTACATTTATAAATATACAGGGTGTTTCATTATTCAATTATCAAATATTTTAACTGTAGAATCCTGGGTTAAAAATATTAATATTTAACCCAAATCACTTACATAAAATATGGCTCCTTACTGAGATATAAGGTGTTTTATTTAAAAATTTAAAAGTGATTTTTTTCCATTACTTTAAAACTATTTGACGTATCCGTATCATATTTGGCAGGAAGTGTAGACACTGTAAACCATACTAAATTATGTTAAATAAACGTTTCTGGCTACTACCAGGGTGTTAATTAAGTACGTAGAAAAACTTTAAGGGGGGATTCCTTGATCAATTCTAAGATAAAAAGTTTATACAAACATGGGACCTAAACGGCTTCATTTACGAGATACAAGGCGTTGAAGTTTAAACAAAAATTAATTCTTTTCCAAAAATCTGAAAAACATCTAGAGCTATTCTAATGAAACTTGGTGTTTGATAGTACTTCACAAAGTGGCATTGTTTGGTGAAAATAAATTAAATTTATTTTCATCGGTGGCGTGCATCGGTGCCACCTGTTACCTTATTTTAGAAAATCTGGTACGCCACTGTTTTTCAGTCAATACGACAAGTTTTTTAGCTTCATCCATTGAAACTAGACAAAAGATGTATCTTTTATTTTTTTATAGAATAAAAATTTTTCGAGAAAAACTGAAAAATCTTGAACAGCAATTTCGTTCATTGGACTTTAATGAGATCTAAATGGCTTCGTTTTCAAAATACAGCTTAAAAACGTTTTAAAAAAATATTATTTAATAACAAACAATATTACAATAGCTACAAAATTTGTGGCTAAAAAGCAGGGGCGTACCAGATTTTTCTAAAATAAGGTAACTGGGGTGGCCTCGATGCACGTCACTGGTGGAAATAAATTAAATTTATTTTGACCGAACAATGGCACTTTATGAAATACTAATCTACACCAAGTTTCATTAGAATACCTGCAGCCGTTAAAATTTTTGAAAAAAAGAATTTTGTTTAAACTTTAACACCCTGTATTTTGAAAACAAAGCCGTTTAGGCCCCATGTTTGTATGAACTTTTTATTTTAGAATTGATCAAAGAATCGTCCCTTAAAGTTTGTCTACCTACTTAATTAACACCTTGTATAATAGAGACCACTATGACTAATATGAATACAATAGTTAAAATTATGGATATAAGCGATAAATGCAAGCTAAATGGAGATTCAACATTTCTAATTAATATTTGCTTATGCTCGTGTAACTTAAATTGATTTTTTTCGTAACATGTGTATTGACAGGAGTTAAATCAATTTTAGAAATTTAGACGTTTTTAATATTCACTTTATCGTTGCTCAGTTTCGTTGAGTGTACGGGAGGCATAACAAATAGGTTTTTGGTTTTGGGACAGTACAGCGTCTAACCCGTATTCGTATTCGTCAGTTCAAATGGTTTGGAAAAATCAGGGTAGTGAAGTAATGGTTCGTGGGTTATAAGTTTTCTCGTATGTTCAAAAGATTCAATAAAATTTTTGTCGTGAATAATTTTGTTGTCTGTCTTTAAACATTGAGTTATAGGTTTTGTAATTTTTGCAAAGTCTTTAATAAATTTAAGATAGTAGGTAGCCTAGTAGTCCTAAATAATATTTAATTTCAGTTTTTGATTTTGAAATAGGAAAATTTTTGATTGCTGATATTTTTGAAGGATCTGGTTTCATTCCATTAGGGGTTTTTGACCTAGATATTTTACTGATTTTTGAAGAAATTCCGATTTGTCAAGTTGTTTTCGCGACATTTTTTAAATACATTTTTTAAACGGGTCATGTGTTGTTGAAAATATGTTCCATAAACTATTATATCGTCTAGATATACTAAACATTGTGTTGGCGTAAGACCAGTTAATGCTATGTTCACCATTCGTTGAAACACGGCTGGCGAATTTTTAAGACCCATAGGTAAACGCCTAAATTGGTAATGTCCTTTTTCAGTTGAAAATGCGGTTTTTTCAAGGTCATTTTTGTCAATTTCGATTTGATAAAACCCGGATGCTAAGTCGAGAGTAGTGAAATAGTTTGCACGGCCTAAATTATCAAGTATAGTTTTAATTTTCGGAAGGGGAAATTTGTATTTTATAGTCTGTTCGTTTAACTTCCTATAGTCAACAACAATTCTCCATTTCCTTTTACCTGAGGCGTCCAATTTTTTTGGGACGACCCAAATCGGGACAGTATATGGTGATTTGCTTGGCTCTATAATTTTTTCTTGTAGCATTTTATTAATTTGGTTTTTTACTTCCTGTCTGTGTATATGAGGATATCGATAAGTTTTTGTGAAGATTTGATTGTCGGTTTTTGTTCGAATGTGGTGTTTTACTAAAGAGGTTACCGATAAAGGAATATTAGGGTTATAAAAAATGTCTTCATATTCATAGCATAAGTTTGTTAATAAGGCACGCTCTTCTTCGTTAAGGTGGTCAAGTCGCAAATTTTCTTTAAGGTTGTCTGACAAAAGATTTTTATTCGAATCGGTTGAAATATTATTTAAAGAAACATTTTCGTGATTATTTGTGTCAGAGTAATCGTCAATGTAAAGAGGTTGAGTAATATTGAAGGATTGTTCTACATCGGAGGTGTTGACAATGGTAGTTGTAAACTAATTATTTTCGACGGTAACTAAAGCTGGGGCATAATAACATGTTGATTGAAGTGTAATTTGGGTGCTAATTTACTGCCATTTTTTCCTATTGCGGGTAGTTTTACTATTTCTTCAGTCCTAGGAGGGATAGAGATGAACGTTAAAGCTTTTTCCAATTGTATTTTATTAAAATTGCAATAATTTCGTTTTTGAATTTCTCGTTTTTCTTGGTCTTGATTAAAGTAAAATGATACTACCGTTTGTTCGGTTTGTACGTGATTCCAAAGATAATTGATGCGTGCTTGTAAATTTGCTAATAGATCTGTACCAATTAATCCAATGTACGCGGGATGAAAATCGTATAAATAAACTAAATGGTCTCATTCTTGATTAAAGACTGATGGAATGGGAATTTCTGCCACTAAATTGTGTCTTGTTGTTCCGTAACTAGTTGTAATTTCAAAATCTGATTCAAAAATTTTATCGGGAAAGTGTTCGTAAACGAAAGCAGGGGAAAGTATCGTTCTCGAACTGTCTGTGTCAATTAATAATTTTTGTTTTGTGTTAGGGATTAGTATGTAAGGTAATGTAGGTGAGGGATTGATGCTGAAAGATTCTATTCCGAGGCTTATATTTGAAAATGTATTGCATCATTCGGATCTGGAAGTTCAAAATAGTCAGGTGTCGCGTCTAATTCTTGGGGTTCGTTTTCGTCGAATTCGGGGCATTCTTGTTCGTAGTCATAATTTTGAATTTCATATTCTACAGGGGAATAAGTCTGACACGGTTCAGCTACTTCAGCATAATGTAATTGCTGTTGGTTATGAAAGTTATGGGGTTGACTTGGTTGTCTCACAAAACTATTTTGTCTAAAATGATTTTGGAATTTAGGTCTCGGGGAAAAATTAGGTTTTTGAAGTGACGGTAAATTTCTACTTAACTGATGAGAAGCAGATCTTTTCTTTATTTTGGATGTTTTCATTAGTTAGGGGTTTGAATGGAGGTTGAAAATTTCTCTTGGGTTTGAAAACGTTTAAGCTGAAATTATTCTGTCGAAATGTAGAAAAATTTTGAGAAGGGTTATTTAAATTTTTACTAAAAATGGGACTAGTCAACCACCTAAAGTTTTGTTGGCTTTGGGGAAAGCTTCTGTCATTCTGCTTTTGGGGATTAAAATTTGGTTTTATGTGGGCTGTTTGTTGATATGGAGTTCTACTGTTTACATTTTGAAAATACCTAATGTCAAGTTCTGTTTTTACAAAAGTTAATGCGTTTTCTAATGTTTGGGGAGAACGACTTCTGATAAATAAACCTAAGGGTTCGGCTAATCCGCTAATATAAGCAGTGAGCGCCAAATTTCTAGCTTCATCTATTTTATGGTTTTTTATTACTTGATGTTCGTTGCTGAGGGCAATTTTTGAATTTAGTATCGCTAGTAGAGATCTACACCTATTGTAGTATTCGATAGGGGATTCCCTAGCTTGTTGCCTGAGTCGAGATAAGTCAATTTTTAAATTTAATTCGGATCTTTGGTTACCGAAATTTTCAATGAGGATTGCTTTAAGAGCATTCCAAGAATCTAAAGTTTGTCCCGTTACTACTTCTTGTGCAGCACCTTTAAGGTGGTTGCGTGCAGCAGAAAGCAATAATTTATTTATGTATGCTCCGGCATCTTGTCGCTGCTAAAATTGGTCGAAGATGTCTTCAACGGCTCTTATGTACCCGGAGAGCTCTGAAGGGGCTCCTTCGTACTTGGGAATTTCATTTAATAATGAAGTATGGAATCCTGGAGGATATTCGGCAAATGCTGGTTGTACTAGTGGCATATTTACTTGAGGCTGATTTTCGTTAGCCATTTCGAGATTTTCGAATAAAAGTGTTAATTCGTTTAAATCAAAATTCGTTGGATTAGAATTCGGTAGATTAAGATTCGGAAGTAACTCTAATTCGTCGTCAGTAGCACTATTTGATTGAAGCGATTCTGAGTCCGAGGAATCCAGCTTTCAAATTCACTTTACTTTATGTTAGTAGGGGTCCTACGGGGTACATACTCATGGATTGTGAGTGATTTGGATATTAAGTGTTGTTAATCAACACGCCAAACGCCTCGCTTACCGCGATCCAAATGAACTTAGAAACTAAAATGCAATTATTAATTACCAGTATGTACAACAGCTTATTTCTTCTGAGAAATTAAGTTATTTGAGCTTACAGTGTAATTAAATGCTCTTAAAATTAAATATTAAATGTATGTTAGTATTAGTTTTAATTTAATTTTCACTTTGGAAATATTTGTAGTAAATTCTTACATGAATTTCATCTTGGGTTGTCTTCAATAGACTGCTACACTCGATGGTCGGGTGACTTCAATAGTCAGGGTTCAGGAACCAGCGGTGCTTGGGCTTTCGGCGATGTTTGTCCTCCGGCTCAGCGATGTTGGCTCTGAAGAGGGTAGAATTCAGCTTTTGGATTGTTGGATAGGCTTGCTTCTGGATTGGCGGCGGAACGCTTCTAGTACTCTTCAACTTGCGCCGATTCTTGTCCTCTTAAGGTTTTCCAAAGGCTCCGGTGATGGAATGTTGTTCTGGTGAATTAAGAGTTGAAACTCAAAAAGCTAAATGCCTTTTTGACCATCCAAACGACTGCGTCATTTAACTCGGTTTAGCGTTGTTCGGACTTTTAAAAAAACCTTATTAATTCAATAAAACTTTATTAGTCGAAATGAGAAAACAATGACGGAGCTTGCTAGGACCGAGCAGCGTTTTACAATACTGGATGCAGGATGCTAGCAAAACTGGCGCCATAATGTGCACAACTAACTTATATAAACTAAGATAAGATAAGGTGGCGGAAAACAGCAGCCGACTCATCAGTGATCTTGATTGGGCTGTTATCAACACTTGTACACATGATTCATCACACATAATTTGCGTAATGGAAACGCATCTGATCAACAACGAGCAACTAACAATCCCAGAATACACCATATACAGAAAAGATAGAGAATCAACAGTTGGATGTGGCGGTGCAGCGATAATAGCTAAACGAAACCTTCACATAACACCAGTGGATATTAATAATAACCACCAAATAGAAGCTACAGCAGTAAAAATTTGCTTAAAAAATAATAGCACACTAAAACTTGTTTGCGGATACAAATCGCTTAAAAGACAATTCATCTGTGAAGAACTAGAAAACATCTTTAGCACCCCAGAACCAACACTACTACTGGGAGATTTAAATTGTAAGCATGCGGGGTGCAAAGCTAGTTTGCGTCCGTAGCAGAAGCTAGGCTACATGTGCACCCTGGATAGCGCTAAAGAACTAGTACAACCGGCAGCCACACCATCCAATAGGACCTCCTGGCTAAAATGCACAGAGTGTAGAATGTGAGGCAAGTAAAATTCAGAAATAATAGGTCATTACAAAAAAATCTGTCAACGCCGGGAGCAGCCGCCGCGGGAGTCTACCGGAGACGGGCCTCGGCCACGACCGGAGGCTACCCGGGACGCCCACGCCGACCGATGGGGTGTGCAGTGGACTAATGTTGACGACCCTTGCAATTATACGGACTTCTACCGAGCGAGACTCCTAGACACCTGTTCCCTTAGGATTTCTTCTGGGGAATTACCACCTTGAAGCGTACCCGCGTTACCGTAAACCCGGGTTCTGGCGTGGGAATGTAGGGGCTAGCCACCCCGAAGCTTGGATGGTGAGAAACTGGAGGACGTCCTTTGGGCGGGAGGTGCGAGGGATATGGACGCCTGGTTCCACACCGGCGCGGCGCGGGCCCCGCTGTGGAGATTAACACAGGCCGTTCTGCACGAACGTGCATGATAAAAATATGAACTGACCTTATAGTTTTGAGTTCCGAGTGAAGGAAGTCTTGGGGCTGGCTACTCCTCGATAATAATTAATTAAATATCTGACAAACAATAATATAGATATGGAGAACGCTATGGACAGTATAGAGACGCTGGGCAGCGATTCGAGCCAGTCCGGCAACAATCCTGAGACTGAGATAAACCCTTTTGAAAGGAGTACTAGGTTTTCACACTTCCCGCCGAAACCTAGGGCGCACTCCGTCTCCACTATGGGGTCGGAGCGGTGGAACACACGAAACCCTCCGGTGAGACGAAGTTCGCAGGGAAGTATAGAGATAGCAACAGGAGGAGGACCCGAAATAATTGCCCTAAATGACCCTAACCCGCATCTCAGCGACAACGCTACAACACCCAACGTAGGGACACCTAACAGGATCTTTAAAAGGAAAAGAATAGAATCTTCGATGAAAACTGAGGACGAGAGAGAAAATCATCTGCTTAAAATGGAGAAACAATATACCTTGTTTAAGGGGGTGATAGAAAACACGAGGAAAGAAATTAAGACGCTAGAGCACCTGGTTAATAAAAACATAAACACAAAAAAGGAGATCAAAGGCGCGGTTAAGAGATTTATCCAAAATGCGGACAAGCTGGACTTCGTAACAGGTTTCGTAGAGGAGCTGATGGTAGAAGCCAAAACGCCAATAGAAAAACACGAGGAGCAGGACGCGGTAAATAAAACCGCATACACGTGTTTCTCCTGCATGACAAAGGAACAAAAAAAGCTAGAATAAAAGAATAAGCTAATAAATAACATACAAACTCAGCTGGACGGAGAGGATGCCGACGATGCAGAACTAGCCAGACTGCTTGATTTGAGGTGGCCGGATTAAGTGTATAAGGCCTGTCAAGTAAGTAGTACAGAAAATGATCTACAAGAAGATTTACTCATTGTCTGTAAAGCGGAGGTGCAACAAAACAAATTAATTTAAAAAATCGTACAGAACAATGTACACCTCTCCGCGACATTGACGGAGGGTAAAATAGCACCAGGAAACTTAGTCTAGCAGTGTAGCATCGAGTGGTATGATAGATGAAAACTACCTGTTGACCACCAATCAAGAGAGATACACCTACCTCATCATGACAGAGAGTGGGGGAGCGACGTGTGAAGAGAAAATAAAAATAAGATCAAATATGAAGAAGGTGGCTGAAATGGTGAACAAGAGAGAAAGGCCGAGGAGGCTGACCTGTGTAACAGGGATTAAGGTGGAAACAACAATCATCAGGAAACTACTAGAACACACGGGCAGGAGAGAAGAAATGCATTTCAAAATGTACACCGAAAAAAGAGGAAGAGGCATAAACGAGTCAAACAGGTTCGAAAAGAAACAAACGGCAAAGAGGGGGAACAGAAACGAGGAGATACTAATAATCGAGCCCGCAGAAAGATCCACATACAAAGTTGTGGTCAAGAGCATGAAGGCCAATGTCTGCACGACTGGAATAACTATTAACAGGATAAACAAAACAAAGAACGGTAAAGTACAGATTAAATTCAAAAGTAAAGAAGAACAGAACAAGCGAGAATTCAAGGAATTACTGACCACCAAAATGAACTCCCTGGCAAAGATTGAATGTAAGCAATCATCCAAAACCTTCATGATACTGGACATAGACAAATCGGTAGAGAAAGACGAAGTGATAGGAGTTCTAGAGAAAGAGACCGGGCAGCCCGGAAAACTGAAAGGAATCTTGGATATTAGACTTGCAGAAAAAGCAAACAATGGCGGTGCCAAGTACGCCTTTGTAACGATAGAGGAAAATATGGTACATCAATTACTCAGCAAGAAGCGGATCGGGGAAGGATGGAACATGTGGAGGCTAAGAGAGCTAAACAGTTCGATAAGATGCTACAAATGCAACAGAATAGGGCACATAGCCAGAAACTGTAAAACAAAAGATAATAAAATCGGCTGCTACAACTGCGGAGCTGCGGACCACCAAAAAAAGGAATGTACAAACCCATCGAAGTGCTACCTTTGTAACGATGAGGGTCACAAAAGCGAATCAATGCAATATCCCAAGTACAGAAGCATGCTCAAAGAGCAAGAGATAACAGGAAGGATACCTTCCACTCAGTTATGAACATTCTACAGGCGAACTTAAATAAAGACAGAGGGGCGATGGACTTACTCAAACAAAGGTGCATTGAGGCAAATACAGACTTGGCCCTGATATCAGAACCTAACCGTAACATGGCCAAAAGCAGCAAGAGATGGGTAGTATGTGATAATGTAGACGCAGCTATATACGTCGCACGAACTAAAGTGACGATCTCCAAAGTTGGACGAGGAGAGGGATTCGCGTGGGCCGACGTCGGAGGAATTACAATATATTCATGCTATGTGTCACCAAAAATCTCCCTCGATAGTTTCGAGGGCTACCTGACGAAGCTAGGCAGGGATGTACAGTCGTGTGCAAATAAATCTGGGACAGTGTTTTTTTCACATGCAGATTCAGTTAAGAATTGAAGAATATCTCCATGGATTTCCTGCTATCAGAAAGAGTTACATTAAACTTTAACAGGTACTGAACCCCGTAACTCTCTCTGATAAGAGGAAATCCATGGAAATATTCTTCAAATTCTTAACTGAATCTGCATGTGAAAAAACACTGTCCCAGATTTATTTGCACACGACTGTACATCAAAGAAGAGAAGTGGTTATCGGAGGGGACTCCAATGCCAAGGCGTATAGATGGGGGTATCCAGTGGAGGACAGAAGAGGTGCCCTCCTAGTAGAATGGATGGCACAACTGGGCCTTGAAGCAGTGAACCAGGGTGATAAGCCACACATCACATTCGTCGATGTAGCACAAGATTTTGATCGAGTCTGGATCAATGGACTACTCTAAAAAATGCTAAGGATGCAAATTCCAACATATATTTATCAAAATATTCAATCATTTCTAACTAACCGAACATTCCAGGTGAGAATAGGTTCATTCACATCAACAATCAGGCGGGTGTTCCACAGAAATCTATATTGGGTCCAATTCTTTTGAACATATTTATGTATGACATCTCAACCATACCTAATGTACACCTAGCCTTGTACGCCGATGATACGGCCATTATTACGCAGGATAGTGACATTCACCGAGGATCGCATAAACTACAAGAAGGGGTAGGGGAAAGTGGGGCACATTCCACCAATTTTGACAAAATATTTTATTTTCAAATTTCAGTAACAAGTACAAATCACTGTATAATAAATTACAGACCTTTGCACTAACACTAGACACAAAATAATCTAACAAAAATGTTTCTTTTTTAATCTGTTATTATTATAAAGAAACTGTTGCAAATGGTTGATTCTGCCCCTCCGGTGTGGTACTTTCAACCAACAGGTGGGGCAGTTTCAACCAGTCATTAAAAAAACTAAATAAGCAATTCACTCCAGAAATTTAGCCAACGCTCAACAATAACAATGGTAACAAAAAAGGCAAACCTAGAATATATTTTTTTAATTAATTATAGCAAAAATTACAAAAAAAGTAACTGCTAATAAACATTATAAGAAGAGATATTCGCCGCAAAGTTTAATAACTATGATGTTCTCGCCGTCTTCGCAGAATTAGGGGCTGGCAACTTTAAAACAATGTCGCAACGTTGTACCGTTGATATATCATCAACAACCGGATAGCAAAATGTATAACCTGGAGGATTTCGGCTCAAGAATTTCTGTGACTTCCATTACCTTCTTCTTCTGATGGGGCTTGCTGTAAGCTGCACTGAGACCTATTGGTCCATTGTGTTCCCACCTAATTTGTTATGGGTCTCGTTCGAAGAGGCCGGTTTCCAACGCGAAGGAAAGAATCCTACCCATAGGAACGTCCCTTATTGCCTGGGGTTCCAAAAGGCGGCTCCAAAGTGTTTATGTCGCAGTGTTAGGAGAGCCACACATTGACATAAAACATGAATTGAGGTTTCTTCCTCCAACTGGCACTTTCTGCAGGTGGCATCATTTACGATTCCAATTGTGAATAAGTGCTTCTGTAGGTGACCGTGTCCTTTTAGTAAACCAGTCACGATCCTAATGTTTTTCCTGCTCCTTGACAGGAGAGTAAAGGTGTTGGTAGGCGACATTTTCCCGATGAGGAGTTTTGCCTGACGTAGCCTTGGTACCGAGGCCCAGTTGGCGCTGGATTGGTTACTTAACCAGCGCTCAACTTGTCGCTTTGCGGTGACACGGGTAATTCCTAAAGCCGGCTCAGGCCCGATGAGCGGCTCTTGAGAACCTCTTCTGGCTAGAGCGTCAGCTTCTTCGTTACCCTCTATTTCACTATGGCCTGGTACCCATAGTAGTTTCACCCAGTTTGTTGTACCGAGTCTGTTCAGTGTCTGGCAACATTCCAGAACCAACCTGGAGTTGATTCTGGGTGAACTCAATGCTCTTAGTGCTGCCTGACTGTCTGTGCAGATGTAAATATGCAGATTGGAATAACCTGTTTGAAGGTTCTCCTGAGCACAGGTTAGGATGGCAAATACCTCCGCCTGGAATACAGTGGCATGTTTTCCTAGGGCAACGGTGAGTTTGACCCTCGGCCTACAGCCGTAGATGCCAGCACCAGATCCCCCCGCCATCCTGGAGCCGTCTGTGTACCAAACAAGTCCCCTTGGAGTGAGAAAACGCTGTTGCTGACACCAATCGTTCCTATCAGGGATGAGTACCTGAAATGCTTTATAGAACATGTAAAGCGGAGCCATGAAGTCGCTCCTTGTGAGAAGTTCTGGAACCTTCTCAAAATGTTGGATGATCCCTGAGTGTCCCACTTGTTTTCCTTTCATGGCCCACATCTGGCCTTGGCTTAGTCTGTAGGCTGATTTCCTAGCCTCCGCTTCAATCACTAGGTGGAGGGGCGGAAGCCCCAGAAGCACCTCCAGAGCTGCCGTAGGTGCAGTGCCCTTTGCTCCAGTTATTCCTAAACAAGCCAATCTCTGTAGTCTGTTGAGGCTGTTTCTGATTGTTGCCTTGCTGGTTGCTGGCCACCAAACAAGAGCAGCATATGTTATTATTGGTCTTGTAACCACCGTGTATAGCCATTTGGTGACACGGGGCTTGAGACCCCAGCTGGTTCCAAAGGTCCGTCTACATCTCCACGGAGAAGCAGTGGCCCTTTGAATTTGTCTCTCTACATGAGTCCTCCAGTTCAGCTTTGAATCCAGGATAACTCCAAGATATCTGACCGATTCGGAGGGCTGGAGAGCTTTTCCGAAGATTGTGGGCTGTCTGAGACCCTCGATTCTCCTTCTTTTGGTGAAGATGACAAGTTCTGCCTTGGTAGGATTAATCCTGAGCCCTTGCCTTACACACCACTTTTGTACAGTAATGAGGGCTTCTTGCATGATCCCACTTACTGTGCCAGCAAACTTTCCCATTGCTAATATTGCAAGGTCATCAGCGTAACCTAGCACAAAGATGCCTTTTGCAGAGAGCTCCCTTAGTAGCCCGTCCACGACCAGACACCATAACATTGGAGACAGGACTCCACCCTGAGGACAGCCCCTAGTGACCGTCGCTCTTATGGAGAACTCGTCTGCTGAAACGATTACCTGTCGGCCCGACAGCATAGAACCGATCCATCTTATCACCGAGGGTTCGATCCCGTGCCTTTCGGCCGCTACACAGATAGAATCGAAGGAGGTATTATCAAACGCCCCTTCTATGTCTAAGAATGCACCGAGCGAAAGCTCTTTGTGGTGCAGGGTTTTCTCTATCTTTGAAACGATCGCATGGAGTGCCGTCTCAACTGACTTGCCTTGTTGGTAGGCGTGTTGTGATGGGTGCAGCGGAAAAGCCACCAATGCTCCATCCTTAATATACCTTTCAATCAGCCTCTCCTGCACCTTTAGCAGGAAAGAAGTCAGGCTGATAGGTCTAAAGTCCTTTGCGGTATCATGCATTGCATGTCCCGCTTTGGGTATGAAAATTACTTTGACCGTCCTCCAGGGCACAGGAATGTGTCCTAGGGCCAGGCTAGTACGAAAAATGTGATATAGGGGCCGTAACAGCACCTCCAATCCATGCTGTAGCAGAGCCGGAAAAATTCCGTCAACACCAGCGCTCTTATATGGTTCAAAGGTGAACAGTGCCCACTTCAAACGATCTAGACTCACTACCTTTGAGGCCGTCTTCCAGTCCATCGCGGTGTGCGCGATGCGTGGGGCCTCTCAGGTAGAGCTTCTTGTACAAGACTGGAGCCGGGGAAGTGAATATCAATGAGATGCTTGAGAGCCCCCTCTCTGGTGTCCGTGAAGGTACCCGATGGGAGCTTCAGCATCCCCAGCCTGGAACCTGGAGTTTTGGAAAACACCTTTTGCAGTCTAACTGCTTCTGGTAGGCATTCAATACTTTCGCAGAAGGCCCGCCAGGTGTCTCTTCTACTTCTGCGTATGCAGCTTTTATATGACCGGAGGGACAGTTTATAATTGTCCCAGTCCAGTTGAGACTTTGTGAGTCTGGCTCTATTAAAGAGCCTGCGCGTTTCTTTGCGGAGGGACTGGAGTTCGGGGTTCCACCATGGAGTCCTTTTACCATCCCTGCCCAAGCAACACACAATAGTTGAATAAACGATTAATTTTTGTTTATACGAGGAGTATAATTATGGTTGAATATCACCCTAATATATTTGATAAAATGTCCGCGAGATAAACGTTTAAATTTAGTGTATAATACACAATTATATACCGATTATGACGCACGTTGAATCCTTTTTTATGTTATTCTATCATATTTAGTGTATAATATACAATTAAATAACGATGATGACACACGTTGAATCCTTTTCGATGTTATTCGATTATATTTAGTGTATAATATACAATTAAGTAACGATGATAACACACGTTGAATCCTTTTCGATGTTATTCAAATATATTTAGTGTATAATATACAATTAAATAACGATGATGACTTACGTTGAATCCTTTTCGATGTTATTCGATTATATTTAGTGAATAATATACAATTAAATAATGGTGATGACACACGTTAAATCGTTTTCGATGTTATTCGATTATATTTAGTGTATAATATTCAATTAAATAACGATGATGATACACGTTGAATCCTTTTCGATGTTATTCGATTATATTTAGTGTATAATATACAATTAAGTAACGATGATAACACACGTTGAATTCTTTTCGATGTTATTCAAATATATTTAGTGTATAATATGCAATTAAATAACGGTGATGACACACGTTAAATCGTTTTCGATGTTATTCGATTATATTTAGTGCATAATATACAATTTAACAACGTTGATGACACACGGTCAACTATGTTTGATGTAATTCGATTATATTTAGTGTATAATATACAATTAAATAACGGCTATCATGCACGTTGAACTATTTTCGATGTAATTCGATTATGATTAGTGCATAATAAACGTATTATTAAAGTTAAACAAATAGGAGGGAGAAACATAACAGTTTATTAAATATACCATATATTTAAAACACACCATTACAAAGAAAAACATATACATTAGGTGGTATTGGGGATAATGGGTACAAAACAATGGACATTAACTTAAATTTTTTATAAACCATTGTCAATACTGTCAAAATAAAGTGCAAAACTCTGTTATACCAGCCAAAATCACTCCCATATTATCATCAGCAAATGATAAATTAATAAAAAATGCAAACAATCCAGTTAAATCTATATGGCAAATCATAAATGAACAGAGAAATGTACCTGTTCACAAGGTGAGTAAAAATGAGATCCTACGTGACGAATTTAATGAACACTTTGTAAACATAACTGAAAGATTCTCGAAAAATCACCAGACTGAAACTGGGAACGATTTACATATTAAGTCCCAACCATTAACATATAAATTCGTCTTTGAAGAAGTTTCATATATTGAGATTCGTGATATCATGGACAGCTTAAAAAGCAAAAATAGTAGGGACGTATATGGTTTTAACGTAATTCTGCTAAAATGCATAAAAAATCTTATTATAATGCCAATAACAAAACTAATAAATCAATGTCTAAAATTAAAATACTTTCCTTTGGCTTTGAAAGTCTCAATTGTCATACCCATTTATAAAAAAGGAAATAAGAGGGAAACCGGTAATTATAGGCCTATATCTCTTTTGCCTATCATATCAAAAATTTTTGAAACTGCTATGGCTAACAGAATCTCTCAAATGCTCTAAGAGAAACTAAAAAATGGTTATACAGAAACAAACTTTGTTTAAATATGAGTAAAACATGCAATATGATATTTACATTAAAACACACTTATAACATTAACAACGAACAGGACGAAATTAAATTCTTGGGTGTAGTTGATTAGAAAGGTATAGCCATTTTTTCTAAGCCGAATTTTGATTTTGAAACCGATGCTTCGACTGCTTCAGCCAATCTTGACATGCTAGCCCAATTGCCTTGTCAGTCAGTTCGCCGACAATGGATTTTGCTTGTCCTCCTTGAAAGCATATCTTGGTGGCTTCTGCAAGTGATCACAAATTAATATTATTGTTAAAATGTAATATACATAAATGTTGCATAAAATTAATTTAATTTTTATTCTAAATATTGGATATTTAATTTATATGTTAACAATGATTATACGTTTTCAAACAAATTAATAAAATTTCAAATAGAACTACCACTTTGATTAGGAAATAGAAACTTATAGTAAATAAAAATTAAAAACGCAGGGTTAATAATGGTAAGCCCTTAGTAAAAAATCTTTGGTAAAAATTATAAGGGCTGCTACGGTTAATAAGCAAACATTCCTAATAAGTCTGGAAAACTATCTAAATATAGAATACAATAATTTCACAAGTGATTTCTATTTGATCATTATTTGTACAACAAACTCCTAATAATAATAATTGGAACAAATTCTGAATATAATATTTGATTTTTTAAAATATTGAAAATTTTCATTTGACTTACCGTTAATTGCTTTACATGCCAGTGTTTCTTTAAAGGCATACTTTCTTCGATGGTCAACCGATTTAGGAGCACTTCCTGCCCAATTAAATGCCATTCCCAATCGATTGGACATTATGAATTTCATCATATTCATGACAGCATTTCTAATGGTGGTTCCTCCAATAGATGCCAAACGAGTTCTCTGAAAATGTTAGTACTGATTAAAAAACAATCGTTAATAGGTTTGTTACATGTCCATTACCATGTAAAGATAATTTTGTTCCACCTCTAACCATTTTTCAAAGTGTCCAAACTCTCGTGACCGATCAATTGGGAAGTTCGGCGCATCTTGAGGACGCTGCAATGCTTGGATATTTTTCACTTGCAATGCTTGCCAAATTTGTGACAACAGTGTTGACTGTTGGTCTTGGGTTGACTTAATTTGTTGCAAATCTTCAATAACTTGTTTTTGCCATGAGGTAAGTTGTTGGATGTTCTGAGGTGGCGAAATGACCGGTGTTGAACCTCTTATTAAGTTTTCGGTACTACCTGTAGAACCATGCCCACTGCAATTGACAAAATTAGTATTAATACAAAATATCACGGAAACTTGAAAACCTACTTCTGGCTTGTAATTGAGGGGCATACATTCCTTGGTAAATCTTGCATGTTTTCGGATCGACTTGTAAAATCATTTCCACTGTAAAATAAGAGCAGTAGCAGAGTAAGCTTTTACAGAAATAGAAAAGTTCTACTTACAACATTCCAATATGAGGTTTGGTTACCAAACTGTCCGATCTGTCAGGGCGTTTCCTGTAAAATATTAATAATTAATTCTAGGTTCAACTCATAAAGTTCCTAACTTATTACAATAATGAAGAAGACGGAGTCGCTGGAAGTTCTGAAGTTTGTCTTGGTTCTGTCTCTCCATCACTGCCACTGGAGAAATTTACTTCTAAACCGCGTTGTTGGCTTTTTTTAATTTTGGGTGCATACACACTCTGATCATCATCAGAATCTGATTCATATCTTTCACTTATATTACCTTCCTTCTGTTTTCTGACAACCTTTTTCTTCCGTTTCTTATTAACGTCATCATCATAATTTTCTATATTGCCGACCAACATACGTTCCCCATATTTTTCTGCTGGTTCTTTGTCTTCAATTATTTGTGATCCATCTACATTTTCATTAGTATCAGTCGCACTACTACTTTGATGGGCAATGACTTCTTGCAAAGCCGACTCGGCCAGAGCGTAAGAATCTGAAAATATTGCATAAAAAATACTAAACGTGTTGGCAGCACTTATGATAAGAAATAACTACCTGCAGTTACATGAATTTTTTTTATGGCGTATTCAGTCCATGAAGCTTTGGGTGGAGTCAACTCCTCAACAATGGTGCGAAGCTGTTCATCGCTTTTTAAATTTTTCGGCCACATACATGATGATTTGTCGTGAGATAATCAAATCAAAGGAATTATCGAATATTCCTTCTTTTTGTTGTTAAATTCAACAACAGCAAACATTATTATATCTATGTATACGTTTTCTGAAATTTGTTTAACAATATTTTAAATTATGGTAAAACATGCTGAAGAATATGATCTGTACAAATTGTGTGCATATATACAGTGCATAAATTAAGTATGGAAACGGTGGTATTATTTGAATTCGGCCATAGATAGAACTCTGAAATTTGGTATAGAAGTAAAACATACGGTTTTCTACTAATATTCGTGGTTCCAATTTTTTTATCGATTGTTACGACTGCAGCACGGCCAACTCGATTATTTTTTTAAATTGAAATGGGGGTCGAAATTACCATCATTAGAAAGCTGTTTTTGTGTAGAATCCAACAATGTAGCACTTGATATGGCAGTTTTGAAAAATAACTTCACTATACCAAATTAAACTTAGAGAATATTACTTTCAACGGCTTGCTAGATATGCTAAAAATTTAGTTGGCGGTGAATGCTTTGTTTTTTTTTTCAACTTTAAACAGTACATTTATGATGTACATCATAAACAAAAGCATTCACTGCTAACTAAATTTTTAGCATATCTAGCAAGCCGTTGAAAGTAATATTCTCTAAGTTTAATTTGGTATACTGAAGTTATTTTTCAAAACTGCCATATCAAGTGCTACATTGTTGGATTCTACACAAATGCAGCTTTCCAATGATGGTACTTTCAACCCCCATTTCAATTTAAAAAAATAATCAAGTTGACTGTGCTGCAGTCATATCGATCGATAAAAAAATTGGAACCACGAATATTAGTAGAAAACCGTATTTTTAACTTCTGTACCAAATTTCAAAATTCTATCTATGGCCGTATTCAAATAATACCACCGTTTCCATACTTAATTTACGCACTGTATGAAACTACAAATTCAATTTTTATTGTTTGTTTTTTTTTAAATCTTATTGATTTCATGTATAATGGGAATAACGACAAATCCAATTTTATGTGACAGCGCTACGTATTTGTATAAGATATTATTTACAAGGATAATATCTGAGACGCCTAGTCCATGTGTGTAATAAATTCCTAAAGCTGAGGATAAAACTGGGTAACTGTAAAAATCTTCTTTATATTTAAAGTATTGACCGATACATTTGTAAGTTCCATTGACCATACAAATATTTTTGATCAAAAAAATTTTGTTACCAACTCGAACAATATTATCTGGTTTGCGAATAGAAATTGTAAATTTTGAAGCGATAATTAATTTTCTACAGAAAAAGTTTTTATTATCACTTTGTTTTGTGATGCCACCAGGAATAAAATCCGATGTATGGCTAGATTCTTTTGCTCCATCCATAATCTTTGATGATTCAACCAATCTATTATTTATTTGAGACAGTGGTAAACTTTTCCCTCGTACATATCTTTTTATTTTACCCAAGTAACTTTCAAATCGAAAACAGCTAAAATCTTCCAGCGGGCCATATAATGCAACATCGTCACATATATGTGTCAACGAGTGAACGTTATAAACAACAAAATATTGGTCATACACAGTGGGACATTTTTCTACGAATTTTCGAATGCTCCTTTTAGCAACATTTAAATAATTAGTATTGATTAAAGCTTTGTTGCATAGGACATATGTTGCAACATGTAAAAGTAAAAAATGTTTATACATACAAGAGCTGAGATTGTTCTGTAGTACTTTAATTCCAGCATATAATAGAAAGAAGCGAAACTCAACTGCCTTCCACCGTTTGACATCTTTAAACGTTCTAATCTTTCTCCCAAATTCAGAGGGAATATATTGTCGAATGGCAGTTAACATATCATTGATACTGATAACGGCAGACTTTGATAGTTTATATTGTCGTTTGCCTTCTAACCAATAATTAATCAACCTTTTCATAACGCCTAAGTAAATGAGATGCATAGGATCCAATATAAAAGTTGAGACTAAACCTATTCCAAGCTCAAGGAGAGGTGATTGACCCTTTATGTGTTCATTGCAAACATTATGACAAAAATCTTCATCGGATCGTAAATTCGTATTTATATTCACTGGAAAATATCTTCTTTTGGTTTCTACGGAATAAACCGTGGTAATATCGCATCTTTCACAACCTTGTTTGCCATTATGGCCTGTAACTTGCTTAAGGTAAGCTCTGGCAAGAGCATCGCAACAAAAGGCCTCTAATTTAATTTTCAAAATTTTCCCTTTATAGGAAATACCTTCAGCAATTATTGTTTGACACTCGCTTATAAATGGTTTCAAAAAATCTGTCAAGGGACTAGGTTTACCTACGCCCCCGAAAATAGCTACAGCAAACGGCGTTTTGTTTTTAAAATTTTTACAATACATTAAAATAGGCCAAAATTCTATTGCACTACTATTATAAATTGGTATCCCATCAATATTGATGAGTAAACAAAGCTCGTTAAATTCTTCCCAATGTTCGGCTGGCAATTTAGCAATTAAGCTATTTGCAATACCAAAATATACCATTTCACCATTATCCATTTTAATAGTGTCAACCTTATTTCTAGGAGTCCCAAGAAGTGTCCTAGCATCTTTATTTAAGAAAGGATATTTGGGTTTGATAAGAGCTATTAATTCATTGAGACAGCGATGCGTAACCCCATTTTTTAAAGCCCAGTCCGTAAAATTTTGTTTAAATTCATTTTGTGTTCTTTGTTGTGGACAAATTAAATCAACATCATCATTCTGAGGAATAACATCAGTAGCATAAGGTGCTCTCGTTTGAAATGTTGGAACGTAATAATTATTATTAATGCAATCATCAGACACATAAGTGTTCAAACGTTCATAACTTTGATTATTATCTGTTATGTCATTAAATTCAACCGCACAGTTTACTATTTGAGACTGAGCATGCACAGGTACAGAAACATAGTCCTCAGCAATTACAGCTATCGAACAACTGGCAATTTTATCAATAGTTATTTTAGAAAAATTTGAAACTTTTCGTCGAAGATGACGTTTTGAAATTAGTTTCGGCATTATCATCTAAGGGTTTGACAACAACATAATCACCTGTGGAAAATAAAAAAAAGCTTTTTTATGGTTTTGTATAAACGATTGCATAAATTTTGTTTGATACTCGTGCCCTGTCTTGCTTTTCAGGTTCTCGACCTCTCGAATTAACTTGGCTCGTGATTCAATAAATCGGCCTCGAACCTGAAAAGTTATCTGACAAGGCACTTGTGTAGGAAATCACTATTTTTTTTATTTTTTGGTCTCCGTTAGTCGCTCTATATCCAGCAGACACAATCATGCTTTCGTTATCTGATTCTATAAACTTTTCAGAAACCGATATTACTGTGTATTCCTGTTTTAATCTACGTTAAAACTTTTCCTGGAAGAACATTTCTTTTATTTTGCCAATATTGTCATAAAACTTAATCCAAACTTAAGTGCCGAAAGGCCTGTCGGTACCTTACATAGGATGATTCACATAAGACTAGGAGGTCATCCGCCCCCCATTGGCCATGAATGGGACAATAAAATTTTGGGATTTCCGAGATGGTTGGCAGGGTAAACAGATGAATGAAAATAACAATGGTTGAGAATAAATACGAAATGCGTCCGTCTAACAATGGACTTTTGTAGATAGTGTAGTCTTCAGAGTGGCGGGCAATGCAATTTGCAACAAATTTTTAAATAACATGTGAGCAAACGAAAATGAAATCATTCGTGGCCTTGAAATATTTGTTTGTGTTGGTGGCACTGTGAGTCTATGCCAAATTCGAGGTTAGCAGGTTAGATTTTGCGTCAGTTTGTGTCAAAACTAATACAAAACCTAACCTGTTAACCTCGAATTTGACATAGACTTACAAGGCCACCAACACAAACAAATATTTCAAAGCCAAGCTTGATTTCATTTTAGTTTGCTCACATGTTAGATTTAACTCGATAACTAGAACGTCATGTACAGTCGTGTTCAAATAAATCTGGGACAGTGTTTTTTTCACATGCAGGTTGAGTTAAGAATTGAAGAATAACTCCATGGATTTCCTGCTATCAGAAAGAGTTACAGATTTCACTGCCTGTTAGTTTAATGCAACTCTTTCTGATAGAAGGAAATCCATGGAGTTATTCTTCAATTCTTAACTCAACCTGCATGTGAAAAACACTGTCCCAGATTTATTTGAACACGACTGTACAATAAAATTATATTTAGAAAAGTTGTTGCTGTTGACGAGTTTTATTATCAGTTAAAATTATTAATGTACTTATTTCTGATACACGCTGTATATGCAAAAATTTAAATATATGCGCTTTGCATATAATCATACTTTTATAACCAGTGAATGGTCGGCGTTTGAAAAACGAAAGACTGTTTCACACAGGTACAGCTGGTTTCATATAAAAGTAAACGACAGTTTGTGGTGGTCATCACTCATTTTGCAAGTTACACAAAGATAGATAATGAAATACTGAAAATGTGAGCAAAATTGTACAATAGAAGGTCAATTATAAAACAATAACTCTTGAATACACTGCCAAAAAATTAAGAAAATACGAATCGTTTACTTTTATCTGAAACCAGCTGTATTAGTTTGCCGGTTATTTTTAAGTAGGTAGCTGTACAAAATAACAACATTCATCATTGGTTTGGATTTCTGTTAAAATAGCTCTCAGCTATTACAGTTATATCAGTCAGGAAAATATGAGTTTCTTAACGTATACTAGAAACTTATATAAGAGTAAATCATAAAAATGTAATTGAATAAACGCTTCAGACATGTAGCTGTGGGAGACAGTGCGACTAACCGCGTTACAAAGAGCCGCGCAAAGAACGGAAAGTATCTATTAAAAAAAAATTATCTAGTATTTTGAAAATGACTACGTTTGCCAATGTAAGATTTTAAAAATAGGTAGGTACATTGTCTTGTGCGCCATTTTTTAGTTCACGCGGTTTGTGGACGTACAGAATACAACATAAATATAATATTTAAATAATAAATAGTATAGCAGCAAACAAACCTTTTTAGGTACACGTACAAAAAACAATGCTTTTATCTTGCATGCAAAATGACTCAGTTAAATTAATACATTATAGTTTAGGTACTCACCTCTTATCAGTTCTGTAGCCAAAGTGAAAATGGCAATCGCAACGCAGAAATGGTAGCTAGCAAGAAGTGGTAGACTGGGGTGGAAGCAGTGTTGTCAACTATTGACGGCCGTCCCATTTTTTCCTCTCAACTTACAATTTTAAGCATAAACTTTCTGGAATAAAGAATAAGTTTGTCAAAATTTACCTTAGAATTAAATACATTTTGACTTCAAAAATTTCCTTTTTCTGAAAAATATCCTTGTGGCAATTTTGTAGGCTTAAAATTCCCTCAAAAATTGAAATTTCCCATGAGTTGACAACACTGGACAGAAGCAGGGCGAGACGCTGCACCTGCACCCCAAGATCCCAGCCTCTAAATGCCAGTGAACTCATCACTGCTAAATGCAGGGCGAGACAATCACGTGGTTTTAGAACAGTGAAGTTTATTGGTTGGAAAAAGCGCGAAATATACCGAAAGATCAAATGGATTTCAGATTAAAGTAGGCGTTTAAAATATTTTTCTTATCATGATTGAACTGGCAAATGCCATGTTTGACAAATACAATACAATAAACAAAAGAAAAGAAATATTACCTACCTTTGTTCGGATTGAACGGGATAAAGAACACAAATACAGAAACACTGCCCTAAAAATCATAAAATGTACATTATGCTCGTAACAAAATTGTAATCCATTCACGTATATTAGACCAATATAGCATATACGCTTATCGTACACGTTTATCCACAAGAGATGGCTTTAGTTTAAATTATATTTAGCGTATACCCAAGATATAGTATGTCCAAAGTATACCATATCGCGGTCAATTGGTGATTATTGGTGGTCGAATAATTCTGCATAATGCAAACAACACGAATATCGAACCACTGCACCAAAAATCATCAAATTTACATCATGTTCGTAATAAAATTGTAATCCATACATGTATATTAGACCAACATAACACATATCTTTATCGTACACGTTTATCTAGGGTGGATGGCTTTAGTGTAAATTATGTATAGCGTATATCCAAGATATAATATAAGTAGATACACGTATAGTAGACCGTCAGAACATATACGCTTATCGTACACGTTTATCCAGGGTAGATGGTTTTGGTGTAAATTAGGTGTAGCGTATACCCAAAATATAGTATATCCAAAGTTATACCCTTTCGCGGTCAATTGGTGATTTTTGGTCTTCGAATAATCCAGCATAACGCAAAAAACACAAATATCGATCCACTGCACTAAACTCATAAAATTTACATCATGTTCGTAACAAAATAGTAATCCATACATCTATATTAGACCGACATAACATATACGCTTATCGTACACGTTTATCCAGAGTAGATTCTTTTAGTTTAAATTATGTTTAGCATATACCCAAGATATAGTATGTCGAAAGTATACCATATCGCGGTCAATTGGTGATTATTGGTGGTCGAATAATCCAGCATAATGCAAGAACACAAATATCGAACCACTGCACTAAAAATCATCAAATTTACATCAAGTTCGTAACAAAATTGTAATCCATACACGTATATTGGACCGACATAATACATACCTTTATCGTACACTTTATTCAGGGTGGATGGCTTTAGTGTAAATTATGTATAGCGTATACCCAAGATATAATATAAGTAGATACACGTATATTAGACCGACATAACATATACGCTTATCGTACACGTTTATCCAGGATAGATGGCTTTGGTGTAAATTAGGTGTAACGTATACCCAAAATATAGTATAACCAAAGTTATACCCTTTCACGGTCAATTGGTGATTTTTGGTCTTCAAATAATCCAGCATAACGCAAAAAACACAAATATTGATCCACTGCACTAAACCCATAAAATTTACATTATGTTCCTAACAAAATTGTAATCGATACACGTATATTAGACCGATATAACATATACGCTTATCGTACACGTTTATCCAGGGTAGATGGCTTTGGTGTAAATTAGGTGTAACGTATACCCAAAATATAGCATATTCAAAGTTATACCCTTTCGCGGTCAATTGGTGATTTTTGGTCTTCGAATAATCCAGCTTAACTCAAAGAACACAAATATCGATCCACTGCACTAAACCCATAAAATTTACATCATTTTCGTAACAAAATTGTAATCGATACACGTATATTAGACCGACATAACATATACCCTTATCGTATACGTTTATCCAGAGTAGATGGCTTTAGTTTAAATTATGTGTAGCGTATACCCAAGATATAGTATGTCCGAAGTATACCATATCGCGTTCAATTGGTGATTATTGGTGGTCGAATAATGCAGCATAATACAAAGAACACAAATATCGAACCACTGCACTACAAATCATAAAATTTACGTTATGCCCGTAACAAAATTGTAATCCATACACGTATATTGGACCGACATAATACATACCTTTATCGTACACTTTATTCAGGGTGGATGGCTTTAGTGTAAATTATGTATAGCGTATACCCAAGATATAATATAAGTAGATACACGTATATTAGACCGACATAACATATACGCTTATCGTACACGTTTATCCAGGATAGATGGCTTTGGTGTAAAT
Source organism: Agriotes lineatus (assembly GCA_940337035.1). Lineage (NCBI taxonomy): Eukaryota > Metazoa > Arthropoda > Insecta > Coleoptera > Elateridae > Agriotes > Agriotes lineatus. The sequence goes on along the minus strand of OW679195.1, from coordinate 150,015,307 downwards.
TAGGTGTAACGTATACCCAAAATATAGTATATCCAAAGTTATACCCTTTCACGGTCAATTGGTGATTTTTGGTCTTCAAATAATCCAGCATAACGCAAAAAACACAAATATTGATCCACTGCACTAAACCCATAAAATTTACATTATGTTCCTAACAAAATTGTAATCGATACACGTATATTAGACCGATATAACATATATAGTCTATTTTTTTGCTTTATGATTTAGAGCAGGCTTTGCATTTATATTATTTTAGCAGTGTACAACAGTTTAGTTACAAAATATAACTAATGTCAAAATCCAGATCGCAGGGATTGTCAAGTTGACACTTCAGCAAATCTTAATAAAATGCCACGAAAAAGCAATAGGTATTAGGTAATAGTAAAACCAAAGAGGCTATAAAACACCGTTCTACTAATATAAAAGATATCAATGGTAACTTAAGTAAAACAGCCATCATTGGAAGAATTGGTCAAATCTTCGATGTAAGTATTAAGAATTAAACAGATATAACATTTCTAACAATTTCTTATAATGCTAGATTTCGATTGCAACACAAAAATCGAAACGAAGCAAAATCACAACTCCAGCAATAACGGAATGATAACATGAATAAAGAAAAGGAAGAAGAAAATTTGGAATTTTTTACTTTCGATAATTTATTGCTGTGTGCAAGGGAGGAACTGAATTATACTGGGAGTCGTTTAAAATTATACTACACATTAACAAATATGAGATATAAATACAAAATTGTGAATGGAAGAAAATTGTGTGAGAAGAGTCATATCATTTCGGCGGATTGCCTTTTAAAGGAAATATTTACAATTTCGAAATTATAGTGAAAAATGTATATTCATGTTTTTGGATGAAACTTTACCAGGATGTGACTTACTGTTGGACTCGGACAATAATGACAGGGGCTATCATAAATGTATCAATGGTGACATTTTTAGTCAATGTTGAAAAACAGTTAATCCCTGCTTTGGCCAAATTGAATGGAAAATGTGTGTTAATTATGGATAATGCACCATATAATTCGGTTCTTATCGATAAACCACCCAATTATGGGAGTTTAATTTTACTTTACATATTGACCAAGAGCAATACTAATTGACAAAAAACGACATGGGCATGAAATTCTTAGATTACCTCCATACCACTGTCCATACAACCCAATTAAATTGGCATGGAGTTTATGTAAGAACTATTATAATAAGGACATAAATTCTCAGCCTCCCTCAAAAGACATAATTGCTAATTTATGGCTTAAATCTCTATCACTGTGTACAGCAAACATATGGAAAAAACGTTGAACACTGTGAACTACTAATATAAAGTGACTGGGCAAAGCACATTGTTAAATTGGTGTGGATGATATACCTCCTGTTATTAGGTTGGACGAATCTGATACATAATCGGAAGATGAGTTGCATTCCTCTTCTGAATCAGATTCTGGATGATTATCCTGAAGTGATCCACCTAAATTCTGGTAAATTATATCTCTGAAAATGGTTCTATCAGAGTATTTTGTATTATCTCTTTATTTTGAAATGCCTGTTATATGTGTAGCATAAATAATAACTTGTACAACACAGTTCTACAAAAAAAGTCATCAGCAAATTATTAATAATATATTTATTTCTACATTAGTACATAAAAGATAGATGTCTAGAAATTTTATGACGTTTCTGTACAGTTAGATATCAATCACGCTTAAATAAACGTACTTAAAATAAAGCAATACCTTATTTAATGTCAATGGTTCAGTAATTTTAACTCTTATTGAGTATAATAGTGCATATAAGTTAACACATTGACAGTTCTAATGGTTTTTGACATAACTAGTGTTTTTTCCTTTGTCACTAACTACCTACACTATTACAAAAATGCAAATGCAAAGCCTGCTCTGAATCATAAAGCAAAAAAACAGACTATACGCTTATCGTACACGTTTATCCAGGGTAGATGGCTTTGGTGTAAATTAGGTGTAACATATACCCAAAATATAGCATATTCAAAGTTATACCCTTTCGCGGTCAATTGGTGATTTTTGGTCTTCGAATAATCCAGCTTAACTCAAAGAACACAAATATCGATCCACTGCACTAAACCCATAAAATTTACATCATGTTCGTAACAAAATTGTAATCGATACACGTATATTAGACCGACATAACATATACCCTTATCGTATACGTTTATCCAGAGTAGATGGCTTTAGTTTAAATTATGTGTAGCGTATACCCAAGATATAGTATGTCCGAAGTATACCATATCGCGTTCAATTGGTGATTATTGGTGCTCGAATAATGCAGCATAATACAAAGAACACAAATATCGAACCACTGCACTACAAATCATAAAATTTACGTTATGCCCGTAACAAAATTGTAATCCATACACGTATATTAGACCGACATAACATATACGTTTATCGTACACGTTTAGAAAATACACTATATCCAAAAATTTACCAAAATATGGTGGAATACACGTATATTAAACTATAACGTTTTCTTGCGTGTTGCTTGGGTGCATCGGAATGATTCTAACCAAATCTAACCTATTTCGGAGGTCCTGTTTATAGCCTTCCCAATTGGTTGCTCTGGGATTTCTAAAAATATTCGACGCTGGCGGTCGCTTTGGATTTAGATTGAAAGTGATATGACGGTGATCCGAAAGGGAGGGTTCCGTCGATACCTGCCAGTCTTTGACTAACGGAGCGACCGTAGCGGTGCCCACTGTTATGTCGATGACTTCTTGCCTTCTGTCGGTGACAAAGGTAGGTGTAGTACCACAGTTTAGTACCTCCAACTTCGTAGTGTAGAGATACTCCATTAGGCCTCTACCTCGTGGGTTGATGTCCGTGCTGCCCCAACAGATGTGGTGCGCATTGGCGTCACACCCTACCACCAGAGGTAAATTATTTGTGTCACAGTAGCTTACCAGTCCCTGAAACTCTGGGATAGGTGGCAGTTCCTGTGCATCGTAAGGGAAGTAGGCAGAACTAAGAACAAAGCTCCTCCTGCTGTTGCCATCTATAAGACCAATTCTGACTGCCAATGTGACTTACCAATGTAATAATTGATTTTAGATTTAGTAGGGAACTTTACGAGTAAAAAATCGTCTTCATTAATAACTTCATCGTCCTGCAATAGTTCCATTTCTACGCTAAAGTCGTCACTAGGATCATCGGATTCTAGGAAAATTGTTTTTTTTGGACTCATTTGTACTACTCTCTTTTCTCATAGTTTGTTTTAATGTAATTTTTGGTTTTGAAACGAGTTGCTTGGTCACTTTTTTAAATTTTCGTTCTTCCTGATTTTTCTTGCTCAATTTCCTTTCACGTTTTATCTCTTCTATTCGATCTTTCCCACGAGTATCCGTATAAATTCTGGATTTGTTTTTTCTGCTTTGGCCCCGGTTTTGCTTCTTTGCAGTAGGCCTGGGAAATGGTCTTACCATATCTGGTGTGATAATAGTGGATAATGTGGATGGCTTGTCTTTACCAAACTTTTGCTCTGTGAATGTGGTACCTTGTTTAGGAGTGATCCCATTTAAAATTCTTTCCAGCGTTGAAAATGATGTTCCAAAGGACGTTGATGGTAGATTCCCTAAAGGGTTTGGATCATCGAATTTATTGTCGTCATGAATGTCTATCTCATTTTCTTGAACGTTTCCATTATGATCAATGATTTTGTTTTCTACAATATTCGCTAAACTTGATGTAAAGTCTTCGTCGCTGAAGGCCAATCAATAGATTGGGCCATAGCCCCGGTTTTTTCGAATGCTTTTATTATATTTTTATGACTAAATGCCATTTGAAAGACAAGTTAACTGTGCAATTTGTTTAATAGTTATCGCTTTCCCCGTGGCAGAAATGGTCCAAAGACTGCCACGTCTAACGGTTGCAATTTGTGCGATGTGTGGGGTGGAAAGGACACCATGATTATACCATTATCGCGGCAAAAGTTTATTGCTCCTACTGTTACATGGGATTCATGGTTGTCCAAGAGAAGAAGCAGTTTATTATTTTGCGAGCAGTTGGTATGCTTCTTAGTATGGCTCAAATCACCAGTCATCCAACCAGTACGATTACCCAATGCAATGCTAAACGTCGGTGCATCGGATAGATAGGTATTCATCAGGATTACATACTCTCGGAAACACATACACGGGTGGTAGTGCATGGCCCACTGCATTTATAATCCTTACAAACGTGGACAGTTCGCATCTTTCTGCAGATGCGGGTTGACTTACTTGTTTTTTTCTCTTTGCTGATACTATTTTGACAGGTTTTAAAACGGTTGCGACGCCTTTTCATCTAGATTAATAAGCGGTCAGCCTGAAAGTTGTACTTTTGTATGACTAAAACATAATTCTCAAAAAACTCTGAAACACTACGCGCATCAAACCCTGTTGCCCTAGCCAAGCTGGTGATTTCAGGCTTTCTAAGGCTTATTTTATCCTTATTTCTTTTCATGAAGGATCTTAGCCAGTCTATTCCTGCTTTATTATTGGTATGCCATTGGTTAGCACATTTGCAATTTGGCAGGGCATTTGCATATTCATATTATAAAGTTCTAATTTGTTTGTATGTTAAACCATAATATAATTTACCAAATGTGTTTCCTGCTCGTTGTTAAAAACCTCACACGGCATATTTGCTGGCGAATTTAGGTATATTTTCATCAGCTTCGTGACTTTCATTCCCAGAATCATCGCTGGTGAGTGTTTTTGTTTTAATTTATAAATTTGCGTATGCAAGGTGTCGCGTTTGACATTAAGATCTCTAGCGGCAACTCTTTCTGACAATAGTTTGCCCAAAACTTCCTTAATTGCATTTTTATGCTTTCTTCGCATGTGCTCACTCGATTTGTTCTTGGTTTATAATTTTGCACCATTTGAAATACAACCATAAAACCATTAAAAAATAAATAACAAATTTACACCAGTGGTTGAATGTGCCCCACTTCTAGCGGTTGAATGTGCCCCTCTACGGTTTTAGCACAATATTATGTAACATCTCCACAATTCAATTTGAGGTTAGAACTGATTAAGGGTAATATTTCAAATAGGCATAGCAAACACATGGGCCATGAATAATATTAATGGTAGCGAAAATGTGATTGCATTCAATAAAACAAAAAAAAAATAAAAACTTACCTTTGAAATTAGGTTTTTCACACAATAGCTATTTAAGTAACAAGGAATGTAAGGACCTATTTGAGGTAGACAAGTACAAGCCAAGACGAAGTCGCGGCTTGTTGCCTGCCGAAAATGTTAATAGGCGATACATTCCGAGTTATCTTATTATGTTTTTCCCGCTGCTTATCGAAATTTTCCTAGATTTTTGGAAAACTTGTTTGGTTTGTCACCTGTCACCAGGATTAGTTTTCGTGAGTCGTGTTACCTGTGAGTATCACATGTCACATAAACACTTGCAATTTATAAAAAAAAACGTCTATCTCTGCATCTTGCTTTGCTAATTTTATTATCCTAAAAACTTAATAATAATATTAAGTTCCGTTGTCAAGAAAAAGCAGCAAACAAATATAATCACCGACTTACACGTTTTGTTACTAAGGCTGTATCACTGACTTACATGATCAGCAGCGGGAATTTTTTTTATCTTATACTGTCCGGAAAATATGACTTTGCGTCATTAATTTGAGTCCGGATAGTGGAACATTACATCACAAGGCCTGAAAGTGACACTTTCCGGCCTCTTGTCTTTTTTTTACAAAAAATCTCATATATTTCCATAACACGTCTCACGCCCTTGCCGTCCACCTGACCAAAGAAGGGGGCCCTCGGGGCTCCACCCCTCTCCAAGAGGGCCCTCGGGACTCTGCCCCTCTCCAAGGGGGACCTCGGGGTTTTGCCCCTCTCCAAGGGGCCCTCGGGCTCCGCCCCTCTCCAAGGGGGGCCTCGGGGCTACACCTCTCTCCAAGGGGGCCCTCGGGGCTCCGCTACCGTAACCTGCATTCGCTCAACCAGGGACATCGCGTCTGCAATTTTCGTGACGGACACACGTCTGGATCGTTCTCCTTTATTATATAGAGGATTAAAGTCATTAGGCCGATAATATAAAGCAATATGAAGTAAAACATTGTACGATACACGGCCGTAAAATATTATTGAAATACTCGTTTAGAAATTCCAGACACGGCTCGTTCCTCGTCTCGTCCGTAAACATCTAAACTCGTACTCTAATAAGTCATTTTCTGGCCTTGTAACGTATATTACTATTATTTCAACATACGCAGCAGCAACAGCGCTCATATTTTACTGAGAAGTGAAGTTGGCATCTACACGTCTGCCATGATTTTTCGGGCGGAAAATTTAAAAAACATACAAGTTATCAATGCTGGTTGAATGTGCCCCCTGGTTGAATATGCCCCACTTTCCCTCAGATCAACTAAATAATTGGTTTAAAAAGTGGTGCATAAAAATAAACCCCAATAAATGCGAATCCAAGATTTTTACCTTCCGTAGACCAGCAGACGCAGCAAGAATAAGGATTAATAACATACCAATTGAATTGAATCCTAAGGATAGAGCCATCCGATACCTTAGAATTTATTTGGATTGTAAACTAAACTGGAGCTACCACATTAATCAAAAGCTGTCACAATCTTACGCGAGACTACGAATGTTATACCCCATTCTCAACAAAAAGTCTACACTTAAAATTAAATGTAGAACATTACTTTATCTACTCTAGTGGGATAAGTAACGCATTACGTCACTCATTTGACACTGTTTCAGTTAGATACTGAAGCTCATTACACCACTCAGTTATGTAATAGTTTCATTACGCAACTGAGTTGTGTAATGACTTCATTATGTAACTGAAATAGTGTCAAATGAATGACATAATGACATTTGCCTACTAAAATATTTTTGAAAATGACAGATCTGACATTTCTCTTAATGCACTTTTCTCAATTTTAGGCAGTCGTAGACAAAATTTTGTACAATACACGTGTGATAATGCATCATTAATATACTTGTGTGCTTACATAACTCTTGCTACGCACTCGTTTGTAACTTACACACACGTATATTAATGATGCTGTTATCCCACTTGTATAGTAAATAACTATTACACAACCATAATTCGACCGATACTCACCTATGGTTGCAGAATCTGGAATGCTACATCCAAATCTAACATGAACAAGCTGCATGTCTTACAAAACAAAGTGTTGCGCATCATAAGCAATGCGGAATGGTACGTCAAAAACTCCCAGTTGCACAGAGAAACAGGCATCTCGACCATACATGAATTCATTACCAAAACCTCAAAAACGTTTTATAACAACCTTGACCACTGCAGTGGCGCAGTAATTTATCAGCTAGGTACTAGATAAATATATACCAGACTAAAACGAAAGCTACCCAGGGATACAGCGGTAGCGAATAATGGAAATCCACCTTACCGAACAAATAAAAACATTCGTGTAAATAGCACTCCAAAAACATAAGTGCAAATATAAATCAGTGCAACAATAAAAACTAGTGATGGAGGTCTACTGGTCCTCTATAGTGCGGTATATAGTGACAAACTTTATTAAACACTACCATGAATAGCAATTAGTATTAAACTTGTAAAAAGAATGCTGAAGAAGAAGTCCCGTTAACTGGTCGTGAAGCTTCTTATATAGCCTTCTGGCGGCTTTATCGCTACAGCGGATTTGGGGGAGCATTGAGTGGGAAACGATGCAGTCTTTTATTCAGCGCGACTTTGCGCATAGCGGGAGCATTCGCGTTATCGGAAAACTGAGCGCCGGATAGATGTAACGCTCGATTACGCGATGCATGAATTAAATACGTTTTTAATGTTTAATTATAATTTATTCGGAAGCAAGCGTTACAAGATACCAGTTGCAGATCTTCTGTTCTTAATGTAAAAACACTTCCAGGTGCTGACTGCGGAAGCGATCATTAGTTACTGGTTCGCATATTACGTTTAAAGCTGAAGATCTGCTTAAATAGCAAAAATAGTTATCGTTTAGAAGTAGATAATCCAAACCTTTTTCAGAGTAAACTAAACGAACCTTTACATTATGATCTGGGATCGTGAGCTAACTTATCTTACGACGATCAATAGAGTTTATATGACGCTAAATTAATAACAGCAGTAAAGCACTTGAAAGCGAGTAACCAACCAACGATGAAACAGCACTGGATGAACAGGAAAATGCTTGAATTGGTGAATCAATATAGGAAATTGAAAGCGTTTGGTCCAACGGCATTAAATGCTCTAGAACAATATAAAAGGCTATGTAAGGATATCCAAAAGGCATATCGAAAAGACAAAAACAACTAAATTACAGAAACATGTAAGAACATCTAAATGCATGCAGATACAAACATCACCCATGATCTATACAGACAAATTAAAATACTTACCCATACATTTAACTCACGCACTTGGGCAATAAAAAACGAGAAAGGGGTTGATGTACATGACCATAGCGAAGTTTTCAATGTCTGTAAGCAATACTGTGAAAGCTTTACGACAAAAGAATGCAAAATCATCATGCTCCTTTTAATATTACAGATGAGCCGTCAATTTTAAGAGAAGACGTAGTTAACGCTATATCGAAGCTGACAATTGCTAAATCAGTCGGTACTGATGGAAACACTTTACATTTTACAAATGCTTGCTGACGATGCTGTTGATATCATTCTTACACACCATATGTGATAATGTATGGCGGTCAGGTGTCTGGCCGGAAGATTAAAAAACTTCAGTTCTAGTAATATCACTTCACAAGAAAGGGTAGTCTTTAAATTGCGATAACTGACTTTTGTTATATTGCTAACGGTGTGAGATAAGGATGTATCCTTTCGCCGTTATTATTTAACACCTATGGCGACTATATAATGCGCGAAGTTTTAGATGACTGGAAAAAGGAAATATCTATTAACGAAGTATCACTGAACAATCTCAGGTTCGCAGATGATATTACCCTTTTCGCCATCTCTGAACTAGATATCGTTTTGCTCTTAACAAGTTTGCAACACAAAAGTGTAGAATATGGTCTTCGCATCAGTTTTACTAAAATAAAAATGATGGTGGAGGACATACCTCACAATAATCCTTCAAAACCTAAGAAGATAGCACACTGCCGTTGTGTTGATCGGTTTGTATGCCTGGAATCACTAATTAATAATAATGGCAGCTCAGAACCTGAAATACGTCGTCGAATACAAATGTCTCATAATGCCATGTCCGAGTTATCGAAATTGTGGAAAAACCAAAGTATAACGACCTCAACAAAAGTGTTGGTGGTACAAACTCTAAGTTTTTCGATAGCCTTTTATGCTGTCGACATATGGGTTGTTAAATTACTGATAGGCGACGCATTGACGTTTTCGAGATGTGGTATTGGCGGAGTATATTACGAATTCCTTGGCTGGAACTCCGAACCAACGCTTACATTATAAATGAGTTAAACATCCGTACCTACGCCTTTATTCAGCATGGTATACAGCCGGACACTTAAGTTTTTTGGATATTTAGACCGACGAAGCCAGAGTAATTTAGAGAGACTAATCATCAAAAGTAAAGCTCAAGGTAAACGATCTAGAGGACGCTCTCCAATCAGCTGGTCAGACCAAATTAATGCGGTTTTATTACCTTTTTTGTTATTATTATATCTTTTTGGTCACCACTCTTCTGCATAATAAAGGATAGATGAAGAAGAAGAATGTAATTTGTTCATGACAATCTAGTTGATTACCATAATATGTAGTTAATCAGTATAATAAATTATAATATTGCATATTTGTAAATATGGTTTTCACCCAATCAACAACACATAAACACCGCGAGATTAGCGTTGAATAACTGTTATTAATATTCAAAATTTAGAGCTTTTAATTTAATGTTTAAGTAACTACGCCGCATATTGACTGAAAATGCCTGAAATGGGAAGCCGTTATATTTAGGAATTTTTGCATTCTTAGTAATTTGTATTATCTTGAATACTACGGAACATTTATTCTGTATAATATGGCAGTTCTCCTGGGTCTCATCGGTGTTATTTAATTTTTTTTTGTACTCAAACATATCTATCATAATAACTTTATGGATTATCCTGTATAATTCATATTTGGATATCTGGGTGACGATTAGAAATTTAACAATAAATATATTGTTTAGAATACAACGTTTATTTTCTACTTAATTGTTCTACAGTTACTAACAACGAATGCTGCTTATGTAATACTACTAATATTGTTAGCATTTGTAACTAGACGTTGGCCGTTTAACGAGTTATGGGAGGTGTACTACATTTCAATTTCTGCGTAGCCCACGAAGTCTTCCACGTATCTCAATATTGACTGATACAGTAGTCTAAGCTGTTTCTAAAATAAGTCTATATTAGCTAAATTACATATATAATTACCGAATACTACCTCGCTATTTAGTAATTTTTGACTGCAGCACCTTACTTTTCTTGCAGCAAAACATATATCTACTTGTTTATCTGGGGTCATAGTATCAACCACAAAGCTGAAGGTCACAAAAACTCCGCTAGCAGCAACACCATCTCTGCAAAATAACAATTTTTAGCATTATATTATAAATATATCGATTGTTGCTACCTGCATGCAATTAGTACATGATCGTGTGCATCGGAGAGCTTGTTCATTTCTTCACAAGCAGCTACTACAATTTTACAGATGTCTGCTGATATTTCGTTAGATTCCCACCCTTTCATGTTTATAATATTTACAATTCTTTGGCATTCGCTGTGCTGCAGAATAATTGAATAAGCGTTTTTTGTGAACGTGTAGTAACACTTATAAGGACTTAAATAGTTTAGCTTAATTATAAATCGTTTAAGGTTATACAGAATGTAAGAGCAAACATGTTCCAAGTTTATATCCCGATTATTTGAGAAGGTAGGAAAAATGCTTATTAACAAATTAATGCAGAAGAATGTAGCTATCCATACCCGATATCGATGCTATGTTTGACTTTCCGGTTATAAAGGGAACTGCATCTACTCTCATCGTTTAAATAGCATGCTAAATTTTATTTCAGCCAATGGTGTGGGGAATTGTTATATGTATTCAACCATATTAAACAATTATGTTCTTAGATAATGATGTTTTTGATAAAAACGTAGGAAACTTTTTCGAAGAAAAAGCTGTGATATTTTAATTGTCGTGCTTTGTTTCCAGCTCGAATTAGATGCAATTTGAATTTTGTAACTATGTAGTTATAAACTATTCATTTTAATGTAACCAATTTAACTTCGGAAATATATAGTATTATCAAAAATTATTTTCAACTAGTATGAGTATGGAATAGTTCTTAATTTATGAATGCAACTAGTATAAAGATAGTTGCATTCATATATTAGAAACTATTCCATAGCCATACTAGATGAAAATAATTTTTGATCAAATTTTACTAACAAAATCTGACATACTACAATAAGATATAACAACACATAAAACAGATTGATATTTTTGAGGAGGAAGCACTACAAATGTTTAAAGTGTTAGCATTTGGCTTGTATACGCACTTATATCTCTAACCTATGTGGAACCTCCTGCTGTTTATTCAGATTTTGGCCAAGCTATATGTAATAATTAAGTAATTAATTGTTTTTTGTTTGTTTGTTGGATAAGGTTTAGGCATACGGAGTACCAGGTAAAATACCTTAGACACCGACTGCTGTGGTCATATGGTCAGAGTCCTACTTAGAATGTTACCGAGACTAAGGAGTTCCAACCCTAGCAAGGAATCTTATACATGCTACACATCGTAGTAACATAGGACTTACGGCTTTACATTACTTCCGAATGATGGTATTCTGAGCAGGTTTTTATTGGCATTTTTTTAAATTTAAAAACCTCGCTGAGATCGGGAATCGAACTCTCGACTCTTAGATCATTAGCCAGAATACTTAACCACTGAGCTACAGAACCCGGCAATTAATGAATTAAAAAGCTTACTGGAAGCTAAAGTCTACACATTACCCTTTTTCTGTGACGTCGGAAATAACAAAACATAGCGTTAAAACGTATGTCTAATATTTCATTGAAATTCAAAAAGATCATTTAGATCGCAGGTAGTAGATTTTAGAAAGAATTTGACATATACCTAACCTTTAATGTAAGGGATGCTCTAAATAGCACATTATGCAAACCACGGCATTCTTGACCTATGTAATCCGACGTTTCTCCTTTTCGAAGAAGTCCCTAACGCTTAATAGTAGATTATGCAATAAGGGAGAGAAATGCGTTATTTTGCTGAGGTACAATTTATGACTCGAGGGCGAAGCCCGAGAGTCCGAAATTGCACTGAAGCAAAATAGCATTCTCTCCGAGTTGCATATACTATTTTTTTCACGTTGCAGGAAGATTTAAAACGAAAACCCGTTTTTTTAAACGTCATTTATTGACATTTTAGTTACAATTATTTTAAAATTAGTAGCCTTTGGTAAATTTTAAAGTTGGTGGCACTGTAAGTCATTATGACAAGAGCTCACAATTATGTCAAATTCGAGGTTAGTAGCTTAGGTTTTGCGTCAGTTTATGTCAAAACTGACGCGAAACCTAACCTGATAACCCCGAATTTACCATAGATTACCATAGATACAGTAACATTTTTTACTTTAGTCCCTAGGGGCTAAAGTAATTACTTCTGTCCCTAGAGAGTAAATGAGCTACTTTAGTCCCTGAAATAAGTGACTAAAGTGCCAACTTTAGTCCCGCAAGTGCAAAAAATAAGATTTTAGGCTTGCTCGCTTGCTTGTTATTGCGCGTTATTTTACTGTCATTTTGGACAAATGTCACACTGACAGTATTATAAAACAAGCCATACTTAAAGCGGACCTGACCAAAAACTGCAGATTTTTTGTTTCGTCCAGTACCTTATCATCATATAAATAAAGGAGAACGATCCAACTGTGTGTGTCCGTCACAACAATTGCAGACGCGATGATCCGCATTTGCGTTTGCATGAATTTCGCCGTCGCCTCGATTTCGCGAACGGGGCGGAGCTCCGAGGTCACCCTTGGAGAGGAGCGAATCCCCGAGGGCCCCCTTGGAGAGGGGCGGAGTCCCGACGGCCACCTTAAAAAGGGGCGAAGCCCCGGGGCCCCCCTTGAAGTGGAGCGATGCCTCAAAAGCCTCCTTGGAGAGGGGCGGATCCCCTCGGGCCCCTTGAAGAGGGGCGGAGCCCCGATAGCCCCTTGGAGAGGGGCGGAGCCCCGTAAACCCCCTTGAAGAGGGGCGAAGCCCCGGGGCCCTCTTGGAGAAGGGCAGAGCCTCGAAAGCCCCCTAGAAGAGGGGCGGGGTCCCGCGAGCCCCCTTGGAGAGGGGCGGAGCCCCGGGGTCTCCTTGGAAAAAGGCAGAGCCCCGAAGGCCCCCTTGGAGAAGGGCAGAGCACCGAAAGCCCCTTTAAAGGGGGGAGGTGTCCAGAGGGCCCCCTTAGAGAAGGGCAGAGCTCCGAAGGCCCCCTTGGAGGGGGGAGGTGTCCCGAGGGCCCCCTTGGAGAAGGGCGGAGCCCCGAAGGCTCCCTTGGAGAAGGGAGGTTTCCCGAGGACCCTCTTGGAGAGGGGCGAAGTCCCGGGGCCCCCCTTGGAGTGTTGCGGAGCCCCGAGAGCCCCCATTGGAGAGGGGCGGAGCGTTATTTGAGCGGAATTTTGATTAAATCGATGCGATTTTAGAAAAGGACTCTTAACACTTCGCGTTTCTTTTTGAAAATTATTAGCAAAGCTTTAAACTACTCAGGGGTGACACATAAAATGTAAGGTCACTAAATCACGTTAGCTAAGCGTAGAAATCATGTTAGCTAAGCGTAGCTAACGTGATTTAGTGACCTTAATAAAATGTGCTAAGCAGCGCATACGAAAATACATCAGGATAGACCGCGCAATAACGCGCGCAGCCCCGTTTATAGTTAAATAAAGATAGAAAATTGTTACGTCACAGCAAAAGGGTAATGTGTAGACCTTAGTAGCCAGGTAGTTTATTGCTACAGTAACAAATTATTCTTGCAATAGTATATTGTAATATGAGTGTGGACAGAATGCCATTGAAAACGCTTGTGAATGATGGAACACGAGAGTTAACGAGTATTCCACTCGCATATGACCTTTCCATATGAGATGTACATGTTATTCTTCCTATTCGCTAATAGAGAGATGGCTTTCTTGTTATAATGTTACCGTATGGGCAGTAAATATAAAAACACAAAGTGGTCTTTCATTTCCAAAATTTCACGAGTGTACTACCAATCTTGATCTTTGTCTAGGCATGTACTTACAAAAAGTTACTGAAAAAAATAAGTTAAATGTGTGACATTTACTTAGCATCTGTCATAAATGTCACCTCGTGCTTTTGCAACCCTTTCTACGGTCGGGTTGCAAACGATGCACTCGGTGCAATGAATTCTACTGTTTATACTTATTATACAAATAACTATTGTGTTTACTGAACGAAGTATACATTTCATTTATGTAAGGGTCGTTGTTATGGAAATGCTGCCGTAAACACTTCTGTGTGTCGATTAGATTCAAGACACGAAAAGTAAACCACTTTCTCTTCCTCGCTTTGTCACACTGACAGTTAATGATTTTTTAGAAAACAAGCTTATTCATATCAACTAGATTGCGGGTCTTTTGAATTATTTTTGAAGTACTAAAATATGTACTGTTAAATAGTTTTTACAGTTATTTAATTAAACTCGTAGAAAACAATCATGGACATAATGCTCATAGAAATGATAGTTTGGAGCCCGACCGAAGGCAGGGCTGTAAATCATCAAGGGATGAAATCGCTCTTGTGCCAGAGTTATATACATAATTTTATCCTCAACCGAAAAAACGTGGTGTGATTTACGTGAAGATTTTCCAACTATTAACATTAAAAATTATAATACCAGGATCTAATAAAAGAAGGTGCATTTCATTAGCAACTACGTAAACATGGTCAGAAAAATTTACTTTTCCGCCCTCGGGCGAGAATGGTTTACTTTGCGCCCGCACATGAGGGCGGGAATAGGGTACTTTGCGCCCGGTTGAAGATAAAGTTATGTGCTGACGTCGTAGACTCGTTCCAGCAAATTATACGTTCTATGCTTATTATACAAATAGCAATTTACTGCTCGCTAATAGAAAATTGGCATTTTATAACATATAGAGGATTAGAAAGTGTTACATTTTATTTAGGTAAGGATCGTTGTTATGGAAATGTTGTTGTAAACACTTTCTGCGTGTCCATTTGAATCGAAGCACATAAAGTATCGTTATTTGCATTATAAGTAAAGAAAAGTATTGTTTTTCTTTACGAATCGCAATCTTTCTAATCGAGCATAGAAACGCGATGAGTAAAGAAGAATTTACTTTTTTTTAAGAATAATACATAACATTTTTTCAGACATTCAATGGAAATGGATTACATTTTATAAGAAATTATTTAAAAAATACATGACAAGGGTGAGAATCAAATTGCCGTTTCCACCACTGCAGCAACTAAACAAAAATAAGTAAACAAAAATTTTGTCAAGTGTGGTCGCGTGAAAGTTTGTGAAAATGGAAATAAATGATGAAAATGATCCTGAAATATCGGCATTAGCCTTTGAAGCTGTTGCTAGTTTATTACTCTCGAAATCACGAAATAAATATGAGAAGACCTACAATATTTTCAATTCTTGGAGGACTTCAAAGAATGTAAAGGATATCGACGAAGAAGTTATGCTTGCTTTTCTTCATGAAAAGGTTAGTTTTCCTGAATACATTTATACATTTTTAAGTTTTATCTTTATATTTGATTACAGCTGCAAGACTGAAATCTTCCACGCTGTGGGCAACATACTCCATGGAGAAAAGTACGTTGAGAGTGAAAGAAAACGTCGATATATCGAATTATAGGAAGTTACAGTTATATAAAGCGCCAAAGTGAGGGACCTGAAGCAAAAAAATACAAATTTTTATCGCGAGTGACGATACCTTTCTGCTGATTAAAGTGGCGTTCATTTTCGGTCTGTACGGTACATGTCGTACTGAAGAGCTAAAATATTAAATGTGGAGGATATCAAGAATACCGGTTCTATTTTGTTTGTCAGCCGCCATTATACTAAGACAAGAAAGAAGCGCGTATTCAGCGTTATGACGGATATGAGAGGAATTAATGAGATTGAGTTGTACAGGAGATATGTAAGCTTGCGTCCAAAACATATCAATCACTCAAGATTCTTCATATTTTATATGAACAAAAAATGTACAGTGCAACCTGTAGGAACCCACAGTTTCTACAAGATGCCGAAGAAAATTGCCCGTTATTTGAAACTACCCGACCCAAACGGTTACACTGGACACTGTCTAAAGCATGTGTCACACGATCATTTTTTGCATCAAATTTGCTTATCATACACCAATGATGACGTATTTCATGACGTCGGCCTCATAGTTGTCAAACATTTCTACAAAATAGGACTGGCTCTATTTCGGTGCAACTTTTTCACGTGAAAGTGGTTTTACACGGTTCAGGGTTTTTAGGTTAAGAACGCATTTTTACTTCACAAATAGCCATGTCTTGGACGCGTGAGCAAGTATCGGCCCTAATACACGCCTATCAACAAGAGGAGGTCTTGTATTTCGTAAAAAACCCCAGCTATCATAACAAGCTAGCACGGAATGAAGCTTTGTCTCATATTCGTGTCGGTTTTTGAAAATGTGTTGGTGACTATATTTAAAAGTTTTGTAAACACTCTGTCATCCATCCTCAAATAATTTTTAAAACTACAACCATCTTCACATTTCAATTCTGTGTGTACCATTGATAACACCCCTCGTTCTTGGTCACGTCGTTGTAACCACTTGCGGGCCCACACTTTTCGAGATTTTCGCTGTTTCTTATTACACAACGCTAGACCTAAACCTACTAACGACATGATAATCACTTGCTCTTCCATTTTGAAACAAAAATAAACGTTACCAATTCGTGCCTTTACAGCAAACCATAACCTCACAATAACAGCTGATTCTAATAGTTGCACAACAAGTTTTATGGTGTGACCACCCTGTTTGATAGAGAGAATCAAACATTGTTGTATGACGTCGAGGAAAGTGTTTGACAAGCAAATTTGATGCAAAAAAATAATCGTGTGACGTCGAACGTCAACTAATTTTCTTGCTGAGGGTGGAGCGGACATCAGGAGGCTCAAAAGTTATGGAGGATGGCGATCAAATACGACTCTAGAAGGATATATAGAAGAAGGCATTAACAATAAAATAACTACTTCGAAAATAATTTTTAATCAGCCATCATCGTCATACAGTGGATGCCAGAATCCATCAGATTTTGTCCTAGAACCCACTGAATTACAGTTGGCTGCTGCATGTAGTGATTCATCATTTTCTATATTAAATGGAGGAGTTAATTAGAAGGTTTTATGAAAATAGTCACTATCATTTAATGATTTACAGTTACAACAGTGTACAAGTATAAGTTTCTCTAACGGTAATAGTTTTGCGTTTAATATTTATTCCAATAAGTAATTAATAATTATTTATTTTTTGTTGCTATGAAGAAATGGTTGCTATAAAGAAAAGAGATACTTTTCTTTACGATTTGTAATAAGGAAATGTAGTCCATTTCCATTGAGTGCCCGAAAAAGCACTTTCTGTTCATCATCTTTAAAAGCTTTGTCAAACTGACCATTAATAGTTTTTAACAAAACAAGCTTATAGCAACTAGATTGCGCGTTACTTGTTTTGGAGTATTTTTGAAGTACTAAATTGTGCACTATTAAACAGTTTTTAAACTTATTTAATTAAACTCATAAAAAAATGATGTGTATAATGCGCATAAAAACGTATTTGCTGACTTTGTGCACTGGCACCCTTCTCTACGCTCGGGAGCAAATTCTAGATCGTTGCATAGTGAACATGAAAGTGGTCTTTTTTAACACAAAATCGTAAAAAAGGTACACTTTTTTAACTATTTTATTAAAATTGGGAATTGTGAATTCGACAGTTGTAAATTCCGAGGTCCTTTTCGACTAAATTTCGAGTTACAAGAGATCATTATGCAAAGAATTACGTGTATAACACGTTTTGGAAGTCCCTTTTTTTCAATCATTTTGATATGATTTACACATATAAGCATCAATTACATGTGATTCGCGCCCTCGAGCCTCGCGATCATTTGTTCTCCAAGCACATTTAATTTTGGGATCGAGTTTAAAAATAAACAAGCAAACACCGTCAGCTCAGAATGGCCAGATAACGTCATAAATTACTAGAATCACCCTGGTAATAAAACCCGACCGGCCCCAACGCTCAGGCACCGACCTGCACGTCGCTCCCAAATAGTTTTAGGAAAAAGAATGCAACTCGACAAAAACCAAGAAGCCCACAATGGAAATAATATAACGCGGATGATTAAATTAGAAAAGACGCCTAAACCTCATTAAAGAGTAATCGGCTTTGAAGGATTAGCCACTGCTAATTACTGCAGCACTAGGCGCAAGCATATTGAAGCGTGTTAAAAACATTGCATCAAAACACGACGTAGTGCAAGCTAAAAACTCCGAAAGTTAATTACTAAACGCATACAGAGGCCAAGCAAAGCAGCTTAGAACGCTGGACAAAAACAGCCTAAAGTCCCGGGAAAATATTATAAACCAAAGCGACATTAAACAAATTACAAACAAAGACGTTAAAACTTCGTACAATTCACCGGCCGCGTGCCAAGGAAAATTCCACAAAGCGAACAAAGGGAGGCACTCGGCGTGAGCATTAAGCCAGGTAAAAGAAGTTAAGCGCATCTCCAACACGAGGCGGATATAGCGCCAAGGGATCAATATACGGCACGGCTTAGACCCAGCGGCGCGCGCGAAGACTTAATCAATTATTTATCTCGCGGCCTAATTAAACGCACCGGCCAAGTGAGCGTAACATAGGCAAGCCGGGTATCATTAGAAACGTCTTCACATCAGCAGTCTGATGGGCCGCATAAAAAAATACTCCGGGCAAAAATTAGTGCGCCAGAATCGAAATAAGCAATTAATCACAAAACAACCCCGGAAGCGAAAGTAGCACATCCCACCCCAGAAACCGACCGTCCGGGAGAAAGCAGTGGGAGTAAACGAGCCCTTTAAAAGAAGCTTCCCCGGCCAGAAAAATCATTCGGTCGATCCTCTTGATCTCGAGTCAAAAACATCCTTCCAGCAGAGACCCTCCGGTCCCTGGAAAGAACCAAACCTTCTGCTAGATCCTCTAGATCGTGGAAGTCGACTCCGTGACTCCGAGTTCTTGTTAGATCCTCTTGATCACAAGAACAAAGGGAGTCCGAGTCGCAGCCGCCACCGCCTACCTCTCGAAGAGCGCCCGACCCCAGGTAGAGCTGAGCCCTAGTTCGCCGTCCACGTCGCCGCCTGCCGTGAACGCTACCTAGTGCGCCGCCGTGCCCCAGGTCCTGCCGCCCCCGGACCTCCGGCGCTTCTCGCCGCCGGCGCTGCATCGCTCCACCACACCGCTACTCACGTCCAGACAGGATGCCGCAAAAGTAAGCCCGGAACACATCCCCGGACGTCACGTTAAGCCAGGCTACAGCCCCGGCTCCGCCGCCAGCTTAGGTACGAATAGGTCGTCAATCCCCCTGTTTGCTTTCTTTTTTAGCACACAAGAGCTGCTGGAGCGCCTTTTTGGGCCCTCGCCGCCCAGTTCTCCCGAGGCTACCCTTCTCCTCGAAGCCCGACTGAGCCGCCGCGCCCTAGGTGCCCAAGCCGCCGCCCCCACGGAGACGCCGTCCCCCAGCTGCCCCCGCACGCCACAGCCAGGAGACACGCCGACTGGAAGAGCCGCCTACGAGGCCGTAACCCCCGTCGCTCGCCCGCCGTTCCGCATAGCTCAAGCTCGTATCGCCTGCCGCCCCCAACTCCTGGGAGTCGCCTTCTACTTGAGCCAGGAAGAGAAGGCCGAGTTTGAGCGCTTATGGGAGGAGACCCGGCCTGAGCCCGACCACCGCCTGCCGCTGCACGAAGTGCAGCTGACCCCGCGCCGCCCCCGCACCGCCCACGACCGCGCCACCGCCCGCTCCACGGAGGGAAGGGACCCGAGAAGGAACGCCCGCCTGCGTCTCCGCTCGCCGCTGCCCTTAGTGTCAGAGCCCCGCAGGATCCCGCGACTGCGGCGCCAACAGCGTCGACGCCGCCCCCGCCAGTGAGAGAACGCTCACTTACAGCCGTGGAAACTCTCCCTCTTTTCCCCTTTCTGTGAACCAAGAGTGAGTTCGGGTCCGCGGAAAAGACACGCGCTCGTAGTAGTGGTGAAGTGCGCATCCCCCCCCCCCGAACTGTAGCCTAAGTGCCAGAAACAATTACATATGTGTCGTTTAGGATTAGTTGTAGTAATTAGATTAAGTATACGTCAGGCAGAGTTCTATGTGTGTTGTGTTTTTTTTTGTCCATGTATGTGTGTGTGTTAATATATGGCACATCGATTAGGTGTAGGAAAACGTATTCCACCAATCAAAAAGCATTATTTTTAGCCAATCAAGAACCATTGGCCCTAGCATTTTCCAGCCTCTTCTCACATTGGTCGCCCCCACTCACCTCCGCTGAGCTAGGAAGGCACGTGTGGCCATTAAGCCGCCATTTTTAACCCACGCCACACCCTCAAGAGCGAGGCGTGTAGCGCGAGGCGTGTTAATTGTCGCCCGAAACGTGGGGCAAACCGTAAGTCGACACCTACAGCGAAGAACACACCACCCCAAAGATGGTGAAGACCAAGAGTAAGAGGAACATGGAAAATACACCGGAAAAAAGCAACGAGGAAATACAACCGAGAGAGCCCCCAAGTGCCAGCCTGCACAGCTCAGAGGTAATAGGAGACAGCGCCTCATTAATCCAGTGCGGACAGCGATGGACACCGCCAAGCGAGCACAGCCAAATACAACAGAGGGAACCGCAGGAGGCACAACGAAGTGCAAACGTCAACGTTCCCCAACAGGGAGCAGTAACCCCACCTCAATTTCTGGGAATGGATATAAATCCCCAGTGGCGCCCAACAGAACCAACGACAACTTCAGCCACCACCAGTCTGGTGACGCTGACCAACGAACAATTTCGAAGCATCATGGCATCAATAACGCTACCCAAGAAGGTAGACCCCCTCCCCACGTTCAGAGGTGAAGAGCTGGACGATCCCCAAGAGTTTCTGGACCAGTGTACAAAATACAGGGCACAGAGCCAGTGCTCCGCCGCCGAACTAATTAAAGCAGCCACCAACGCCTTCCAAGGAAAGGCTAGCCAATGGTGGAGACCTTACGCGTCGCTGCCATTTGCATGGGCCGAGTTTGAAGAAAGGTTCCGAAGAAGATTCGACAGCCCTGAAATCCGCGCTGCCCTCACGACCCAACTATACGGCCAGAAACAAGGAGTCCGCGACAACGCCGAGATCTTCTTACTAAAAAAAATCCAAATGGTACGCCGGCTGGAAATTCAGCATTCCACTCAGGCCCTCGTCCCCATAATGGTAAAACTACTACGGCCCGCCATCCGGCCTTACCTTCGATTGGCTCCACCAACCACGATGGATGAGTTGCTCGACAAGGTCGCCGCCATTGAGAAGGACTTGGACGAACAAGTACCACCGCCCACACGGGAAATACGACCCAGAGAGAACCCCCCGCCCGCGCTACCCAGGTGCTACTACTGCCCAGGGTACCATTTTATCAGAGATTGCCCACAACGACGCCAACCCCAGCCGCCGCGCAATACTCACCCACCCAGGCCAACCCCAGACGAGGCAAGGCCCCGGACCGAAGCTCCTACTGCAGGAAACTCGGAAAACGGAGAAAGGCCCGGGCGCACCGAACACGAGGCCTCGCCCGTGGCCTTAACCAATGCCAGGCGTTAAGCGCCCCTACACACCGGCCCCTGCCTCGGATTATGGTACAATTGGGGCCACAGCAGCAAGAGGTGCAAGCACTCATCGACTCCGCCGCCACACATAACTTTATCAACCCGCATTGGATCCTGCCACAGGACGTTCGCACATACGCACACACGGAAGCCAAGATGGCCCAGGAAAACGCCACCATGACATTAGTGGGAGAAGGAGTAGCGCAGCTCACCATCGGGCAGAACAGCTACCCCCTCCGCTGCATCGTGGCTGAGGCTCTAAGGGAGGACCTCATCCTGGGACTGCCCTGGCTGACCCAACAAGAAGCGAGTCTAGACAGTGCACGCGGTTGTATACACCATGGCACCCACACGCGGATTACTACGTACTGTCTGCACCCAGAACCACCAATCTCATCTCCAAGAACGGTAGACATAACAAAAGTAGCTCCACACGTCCCGTCGGAATGGAGAGACCGCCTGGGCGACACTCTCAATGACTTCTCCGATGTATGGAGGACCTCCGCTCCACCTACTCGGACGTTACAACACGTCATCACGGTCAACTCGGATACCCCCATCCGCAGTCACCCATATAGGTACTCCGAGGACAAGAAACGCATTATCGCCGAGCAGATCGAGGAGATGCTGGCCAAAGGTTTCATCGAACCCAGCCACTCTCCCCACAACTCCCCTATCGTAGTGGTTACGAAAAAGGATTCTACCCCCAGGTTTTGTCTGGACTTTCGACGTCTGAACGAGGTTACCCGCGACGAACCCGCCGTATTACCGCTAATACATGAGACTCTGAAAGACCTAGGACCCGCCCGCATCTTCACGTCCCTAGACCTCAAGTCAGGATACTGGCAGATCAGCCTGCATCCAACGTCAAGGGAATACACAGCCTTCACTACCCCCGACGGTGCCGGGTACCAGTTTAAAGTCATGCCCTTCGGGCTGAAAACAGCGCCCATGACTTTCCAGAGACTCATGGCCCGAGAAGTGTTGGTAGGATACCTGCACAGATTCTGCCTGGTCTACCTCGACGACATCATTGTGTACTCCACCTCTTGGGAAGAGCACATCACCCACCTACGTAAGGTTCTGGAACGACTTCAGGACCACGGGCTGATTTGCTCAATGGAGAAATGTCGTTTTGGGGAGGACAGCCTGAAATATCTCGGACACACAGTGGGCCCCGACGGTAACGAACCACAACCTGAACATGTGGCACAAGCATTGGCCACCACCGCTCCAACAAATAGGAAGAAACTCCGACAATTCTTGAGCCTTTGCAATTGGCTCCGGGAATACGTCCCTCACTTCTCCAATCTGGCAGCTCCATTAACGGACCTGTTAAGCACCAAGAGAAAATGGGCTTGGACAGACGCCGCCCAGCAAGCTTTTGAAGCGGTCCGTCACGCGCTAAGCACTCCCCTGAAGCTAGCTCGACCCGACTCAACCCGTCCATTTGAACTGCAGACAGACGCTAGCCAAACCGGAATCGCCGCAGTTCTGTACCAGGAACGCCCCACAGGAGGTCGAGACATCGTCTCCTATGCCAGCGCCCGCTTCTCACCTACCGAGCAGAGGTACCACAGCAACGAACAGGAATGTCTCGCCGCCGTATGGGCCATCAAGCGTTACCGCCCGTACCTGGAAGGACGGCGGTTCACACTAAGAACCGACAACCGCGCCCTAACCTGGCTAAATGCTCAGAAAGAACAACGAGCCAAGCTCACCCGTTGGGCACTTTTCCTACAAGACTTCGCGTTCACCCTGGAGCATTGCCCCGGCAGCAGCAATGAACTGCCCGACGCCCTCTCTAGGCATCCCGCGCACGAGCATCCGAGCCCCGTATGGGACGACGCTCGAGAACTACTTCCGCCTCTCGACTCCGCTCCGACGCCGAAAGCAAGCGACACCCCGGAGGTGGCCACAACCACGATTCACTCTGAGCCCGAAGGGCGAGCCACGCACGAAAGGGAGGCTCCCACCAGGACGTCCCGCGAATTGCTAGCCCCCGCTCAGCGTATCCCCACGGTCGCCCAACCAAAGGTGATCGAATACTTCCACCGGTACCAAGGCATCCACCGAAGCGCTCAGGAAACCACACGACTGTTAAGAAAGTACTACCAGGAGGACAACGTACACAGCCAGGTAATAACCCACTGCCAGAAATGCCCCGACTGCACGAGCACCCCCAGCATCAACCAGATCGAGGAGCCGGCCACCGAGCTCATTACCCATTTGCAGCAACAACAGGCCTCCGACCCCAGAGTACAAGCAATCATCGAACAGTGGCACGAGAGTTTCGTAAACGAGAACCCAACGCCAGACCTGCAAGAAGTCCAGACAGACTACACCGTGGACCAAGGTCGGCTATAACGCCAGACCCAGGAAGGACCTCGCCTAGTGGTGCCCGAGGACGCACAAGCAGCCGTCCTCCACGAGTATCACGACCAGCCCACGGCCGGACACCCGGGAATTGCGGAGACCACACGGGCCATCACTCAGCTATTTTTCTGGCCACGGATGCGCATTCACATCAGAGATTACGTGAGACAATGCCTCTTATGTCTCAGGTGCAAGAAGGGCAGAAACCAGGTAAAGGCCACCCAAAGCCCGCACCAACCTCGCCAAGCCTGGGACACCCTAGCCCTCGACCTAATGGGTCCATACCCCTTAACAAAGCGAAAGAAGAGGTTCATACTGGTAATAACTGACTTATTTACCAGGTGGACCGAAGCCTTCGCCCTCGCCAGGAGCACTGCTACCATAATCATCCGGCTCTTGGAAGACGAAGTGTTCCCGAGATATGGTTATCCCAGCGCCCTGCTCACCGACAACGGCCGCCAATTCATCAGCCGACCCTGGCAGCGCGCCTGTCAGCGGTGGCAGGCTCAACCCTGGACCACGGCCATATATCACCCCCAAGCCAACCCAACCGAACGGAGGAAGCAGGATATCAAACGAGGCCTACGTTTGAACCTGCAAGGCCAAGAGCACCAAAACTGGGACTTGCACCTGCCATCGGTACTATTCAACATGAGGACACGAAGAAACCAAGCAATGGGATGCAGCCCAGCCTACGCCATGTTTGGCAAAGAACTCCGCCGACCCGGAGAATGGAGGTTCCAAACGGAAGACGACGCCGAGCAGAGAACACCACCGCCCCGCGAGCATCGACGTCAGGACCGAGACGACCAACTCCGAGCCCGGACCAGATGGGAGCCACCGCACGAAGCCCACCCCAAACAACCCATCTTCAATGTAGGACAAAGAGTCCTCGTCAAAGAGCACCCACTGTCGAAAGCTAGCGACAACGTTCACGCCGGATTCCAGTCGAAATGGGGGGGGGACCCTACGTCATAGCCGCGAAGGTAGGCGCCCACGTGTACCAGGTCAACAAGGACCACGGAGTCATCAAGGTGCACAGCGACCAACTCCGACCTTTCCCCACCGATAACAAAAATCAAGCGTCGGTCGAGGACGCCAAAGAAGGGGGGGATTGATATGATTTACACATATAAGCATCAATTACATGTGATTCGCGCCCTCGAGCCTCGCGATCATTTGTTCTCCAAGCACATTTAATTTTGGGATCGAGTTTAAAAATAAACAAGCAAACACCGTCAGCTCAGAATGGCCAGATAACGTCATAAATTACTAGAATCACCCTGGTAATAAAACCCGACCGGCCCCAACGCTCAGGCACCGACCTGCACGTCGTTCCCAAATAGTTTTAGGAAAAAGAATGCAACTCGACAAAAACCAAGAAGCCCACAATGGAAATAATATAACGCGGATGATTAAATTAGAAAAGACGCCTAAACCTCATTAAAGAGTAATCGGCTTTGAAGGATTAGCCACTGCTAATTACTGCAGCACTAGGCGCAAGCATATTGAAGCGTGTTAAAAACATTGCATCAAAACACGACGTAGTGCAAGCTAAAAACTCCGAAAGTTAATTACTAAACGCATACAGAGGCCAAGCAAAGCAGCTTAGAACGCTGGACAAAAACAGCCTAAAGTCCCGGGCAAATATTATAAACCAAAGCGACATTAAACAAATTACAAACAAAGACGTTAAAACTTCGTACAATTCACCGGCCGCGTGCCAAGAAAAATTCCACAAAGCGAACAAAGGGAGGCACTCGGCGTGAGCATTAAGCCAGGTAAAAGAAGTTAAGCGCATCTCCAACACGAGGCGGATATAGCGCCAAGGGATCAATATACGGCACGGCTTAGACCCAGCGGCGCGCGCGAAGACTTAATCAATTATTTATCTCGCGGCCTAATTAAACGCACCGGCCAAGTGAGCGTAACATAGGCAAGCCGGGTATCATTAGAAACGTCTTCACATCAGCAGTCTGATGGGCCGCATAAAAAAATACTCCGGGCAAAAATTAGTGCGCCAGAATCGAAATAAGTAATTAATCACAAAACAACCCCCGGAAGCGAAAGTAGCACGTCCCACCCCAGAAACCGACCGTCCGGGAGAAAGCAGTGGGAGTAAACGAGCCCTTTAAAAGAAGCTTCCCCGGCCAGAAAAATCATTCGGTCGATCCTCTTGATCTCGAGTCAAAAACATCCTTCCAGCAGAGACCCTCCGGTCCCTGGAAAGAACCAAACCTTCTGCTAGATCCTCTAGATCGTGGAAGTCGACTCCGTGACTCCGAGTTCTTGTTAGATCCTCTTGATCACAAGAACAAAGGGAGTCCGAGTCGCAGCCGCCACCGCCTACCTCTCGAAGAGCGCCCGACCCCAGGTAGAGCTGAGCCCTAGTTCGCCGTCCACGTCGCCGCCTGCCGTGAACGCTACCTAGTGCGCCGCCGTGCCCCAGGTCCTGCCGCCCCCGGACCTCCGGCGCTTCTCGCCGCCGGCGCTGCATCGCTCCACCACACCGCTACTCACGTCCAGACAGGATGCCGCAAAAGTAAGCCCGGAACACATCCCCGGACGTCACGTTAAGCCAGGCTACAGCCCCGGCTCCGCCGCCAGCTTAGGTACGAATAGGTCGTCAATCCCCCTGTTTGCTTTCTTTTTTAGCACACAAGAGCTGCTGGAGCGCCTTTTTGGGCCCTCGCCGCCCAGTTCTCCCGAGGCTACCCTTCTCCTCGAAGCCCGACTGAGCCGCCGCGCCCTAGGTGCCCAAGCCGCCGCCCCCACGGAGACGCCGTCCCCCAGCTGCCCCCGCACGCCACAGCCAGGAGACACGCCGACTGGAAGAGCCGCCTACGAGGCCGTAACCCCCGTCGCTCGCCCGCCGTTCCGCATAGCTCAAGCTCGTATCGCCTGCCGCCCCCAACTCCTGGGAGTCGCCTTCTACTTGAGCCAGGAAGAGAAGGCCGAGTTTGAGCGCTTATGGGAGGAGACCCGGCCTGAGCCCGACCACCGCCTGCCGCTGCACGAAGTGCAGCTGACCCCGCGCCGCCCCCGCACCGCCCACGACCGCGCCACCGCCCGCTCCACGGAGGGAAGGGACCCGAGAAGGAACGCCCGCCTGCGTCTCCGCTCGCCGCTGCCCTTAGTGTCAGAGCCCCGCAGGATCCCGCGACTGCGGCGCCAACAGCGTCGACGCCGCCCCCGCCAGTGAGAGAACGCTCACTTACAGCCGTGGAAACTCTCCCTCTTTTCCCCTTTCTGTGAACCAAGAGTGAGTTCGGGTCCGCGGAAAAGACACGCGCTCGTAGTAGTGGTGAAGTGCGCATCCCCCCCCCCCCCGAACTGTAGCCTAAGTGCCAGAAACAATTACATATGTGTCGTTTAGGATTAGTTGTAGTAATTAGATTAAGTATACGTCAGGCAGAGTTCTATGTGTGTTGTGTTTTTTTTTGTCCATGTATGTGTGTGTGTTAATATATGGCACATCGATTAGGTTGGCAATATAAATAAAACAAACGTATTCCACCAATCAAAAAGCATTATTTTTAGCCAATCAAGAACCATTGGCCCTAGCATTTTCCAGCCTCTTCTCACATTGGTCGCCCCCACTCACCTCCGCTGAGCTAGGAAGGCACGTGTGGCCATTAAGCCGCCATTTTTAACCCACGCCACACCCTCAAGAGCGAGGCGTGTAGCGCGAGGCGTGTTAATTTGCTTTATTAACTCAGGCTTCGCCCTCGTTAATCAAACTGAAAATTTAAGAAAAAAAGTATGATATTCAAAACTAGTTGTACAAATTACTATTCTATGCTTATTACACAAATAATAATTTTGAATCTGACATTTGTCAAAAAAAAATGATATTTGTCATTTTTAGTCAATCACAGTATGACTGTTACTTGACATTAGAGTGCAGAAAGTGAGTGCTTTCTGCAAATAAAATAATAGTATATCTGAAACCATTTTTCGCCCAGCTTAATTGTTTTTTCCAACTATCCAATTATTTCAGCCCTAACCTGTATATTTTTATTTGAATGATAATCCATTGCATTTCTAATTCTTAAATCTTCCAAGCCAGAGCATTTTGAACCTGGATTGAGTTGCTATCGTTGGCACGGTGTACTTTTGACCCGCTTTATTTGTTATCGCTGGGCGTTGGAATGTGAGTTTTTTTGTTGAAGCGAAAGTTTCGGATGGGAACTTGTCTTCTGGCCTCGGTCGACACGTTTGGCGCGATCGAGATTTGATTTTTAATTAAGTCAAGAGTACGTGCGCTCAACCAGAATTTTATTTCAAGGGCTGACTATAATCAGGAACGATGGCGTTTTTATGCTTGCTATTCTTGTATTAATTATGTTTCTTTAGCTCTTAATTGACAGTTTTACCTAACTTAATTTTCAACACCGACTAATGTCCTACCTAGCTTCTGCAATTTGGGAGTGGCTCTGCTACAATTACGGGCCCATCCAAAGTACTCTTAACCATAGGGTATAGCAACCCCCGGCCAGCATTTGCCTGTCAGCAACTTATGGGCGTTGGAAGTTCGAGGTTAGTGTTGCTTTGTGGTGATTACCGCATTAAAAGTGGATGGTCTCCCTGCTTTCAAGCTGATTCGGACTGGCTATTCCGGGATTAATATTATATTAAATTATCTTCGATACTTGAAATTTAAATTCGTACATTCCATAACTATCAGTATTTAAAGTGCAAATTTATACTTTTCGTTATTACTAACATGTAAAGTTTAGACGCATACGTTCAATCAGTTTTAATATTTGAAGTTTGAATGGGGATAATTAATTACAATTAATATTGAAAGCTACAATTTATATGTGTAATCAAACCTTTGTAAAAGGAGCATTCCCGTTTTTTGCCTTCAATAACCTGATCAGAAAGGTGTTTTTAAATGACAGCGATATGCATATCACTCGATTTATTTGTGGTTACAATTAACTTAATAACCTGAAAGGGGTACTTGATCTTGGAGCGTGTCGCAACCTGCAATTAATTTGCACATTTCTATCATTATTACATTCTTTATGACCAAATGATTCTAATTTGAATTATCATCATAGACTGCAAGATTATTTAGCGTTAATAAATAAATGCTAGTCACTTGTAGTTAGTAATATTATTCGAAATCATCTGATTTCTGGCGCCCATATCTTTTTTGTAGACTTTGCAGGGTACACAGCTGGTGGTTTGAGCTCACGACCATAACGCCGAATTTAAGCTAGTTCGGCCTGCGCGCTAAGTAAATATTTTTAGAGCTTCCGTGTAGTAAGTACTTTGAGGAGGTTAATCTGAGATTTTTTACTACCATTGATTATTTTAAATAATTAACCGCAGGTCAGCTTCTTTATCGTTTCATATCGTGTAACTAGTAGGAAAAGTGATACATTCCCACTTTTTCTACGCGTTAGACATATTAGTTTTTCTCCGATGAGAATAAACCTAAAAACTAATAAAGAACGTTAGGTTACGCAACGTCTTTGCCGAGCTTAGCCGGGAAAGTAGGTACTCGACCGCCAAGTCCGAAACGTTATTTCCGGACTGTTATTTGCCGTCTTAACAACAAGTTCAGTTGCGTAGTGTTACTTTTAGTCGCCTATAAACAAAGTAAACACATTGCAATAATGCACTTTGCGACGCGTAAACATACCGATTTTTCGTATGATTAGTTAAACAGACTCTTTTGTCGTTACTGTTGACTACGCTGTTACTACCTAAATTTAAACTCTAAACATATTATATTGAAACAAAACGCGGTTAAAAAATTCAGATAAACGAAAATATAGAAATTTGACTTTAAAGTAACTTATCAAATGTTAATTTTCACATTTAAGTGTAGAGATAGTTGCATTCATAAATTCTGAATTATAGTTTTTAATTTCAGTGACTGATCGACAAAAAAGTTTTAGGAACCCGTTATTTACCTTGCCTAAAACCTTACCCACAAATAACGAACAAACGTTGTCACAAACCTTGTTGTTTTCAACATGTTGAAGTATGACTTTAGTAACATCTCTATTAATGTACTGATTCCTGCTTAAACATTTAAGCGATATGGTATCATCGAAGTTTATTTCAGTGTTTGGTTCAGTCGGCCATATCATACTCTGTAACATATATGTATCACTAACATTTAATAACTCACTTTACCTGATTTACCTGAATATCAGATGAAATATCATTGAGAAACACAACTGTTTCAATGCTCCTGTCAGCAATTAATTTCCAAAAATCAAACCTTAGTTCAGGCAAAGGTTGCTGAATAACAGTATATTTTTCAGGAAAATGAAATCCATCTACGATTGCTAAAAACAAATTGTATTAGTCTCTAAGTATGCCTAAAAGCAACACAATTTTCTGTAAATGCAATTATCGCACTTCTCGTGCCGTAATATAAAAATGTTATTCATAATGTTATATTTCATGTGTCCAATTTTTGTCTATGGAAAAATTAAAAGATTACCTTTATAATATACTGTAGTGGCTTCACGTTGCGGCGTCTATTTAATTATGTAATGTTAGCTCTACTATATGTCTTTAAATTGATTTATTTAATTTGAATTTCAAATTCTATTCTTTATAATAACGGTAGCGCATTGAGACTCTTCAAGGGTGGTTCGATAATCTAGTTGCTTATTAATTGCTGTTTTATTTTAATAATGACTTTAAATTGTTTAATGACATAAACTTTCACCTTGCACTTTCACTCAACTATGACAAATATAAATTCTATTCACCCCTTAGTGACTCAATATTCTAAGATAAGTATTTGACTATAGTTAATCACACTTTTCTAATTGTCTTTTATTTATTACTGCTTCAATAGGACTAATTAAAAACCCACTCCACTGCCAACTGACACACAACCTCCAACTCGTCAAACCCCTGGCTGCTTGCAGAAATGGTCGAGTTCATTGCACCAACGCTGCTGTCAACCCAACAGCTTACCTCGTTCCAACAGCTTCACGGCAAGTTCACTCTTACAGATGATCCCAAGTTAATTTTCTATTTTTTTTATCTCCTACTCTGTTGTCAGTAACCAACAGAATCGCCCGAATTCAGCAGTTCCTCCTTCAATTCCTGTTGACCGATCCACACCTCCTCAGTACTCCATCAAACAAATCCAGTAATCAATGTAACTTCTTATTAATTGTAGTTTTTAAAATAAACCAATTCCTTTCAAATATTATTCCATTCTTGCTTGTATTTAGTTGAACCATATTTCATATTCTCTTCAATAACTGTTGTCTTGAACTTTTTAATATTTCATTTTACTTTGTTTTTACCTCGTAGATTTGTTAAAACCCTTTTCTATTGTATTTTACCAAA
The DNA here is from genome assembly GCA_940337035.1 of Agriotes lineatus. Taxonomy (NCBI): domain Eukaryota; kingdom Metazoa; phylum Arthropoda; class Insecta; order Coleoptera; family Elateridae; genus Agriotes; species Agriotes lineatus. Next base: position 149,983,692 of record OW679195.1, on the reverse strand, counting down.
TTACATATACAAATTAGGGTAAAATTTCTGTTTTTATTGAATTTGAAAAACTATATCCAAAGTACATTTACATTTTTTAAGTTGTTATTTTTCAATAATTATTAAAAAAATTTCTTAGATGCTATGTTACAATTATTCATGCCTTCTACAAAATTAACTTATTTGATTTCTACCTACTATATTCTAATTTCTAATAGAAATTATATTTGTCACATGTAACATGAGCTTGCATTCTCTTCTAACTTTCAAAACCATTATAGAATACTCAAGTGCTATTACCTTTCAAAATAAATTGTATCAAATTCAACTTCCATTACTGACTTTCATATAAACAGCCAATCTTTTTTTTAACTTTTCTAATTGATTGTATTAATCTCCCAAATTTTATATTTACATTAATTTTCATTCAAAACTGTTCTTTACGTATCACAACAATATACAGGGCGTTTTTTTAATCGATCTTGTGGCTTCTGGAGGTACATTGTAATATAAAAATCTGGTATGATACACGCATACAACTTCATTTTACAGTGATCTTATAATTAGTCAAACATTTGGTTTTTAATTTACCAAATATATCAAAAATTACAAATTCTACAGACACCGTACAAAATAGAGAGTTAATTGAAAAGACAAATTTTCACTAAAATTTGAAGCAGAATTCAAAAATGTAATAATGTACCGGGTGTTCTATTTAAAATAACAACGTTGATAGCGACGTTTGGTATAACCGGAAGTGATATCACAGTCAAAATATCGTAGTTGTAGTCGCTCTTACACATCAAATGAATGGCAAAAGTTTCAGATTTTAATTTTATTAGTTCTCTATAATGCTCATAAAATAGAGTTATTCGACTGGAAAATCACCTATCTCACATCAATACACATTGAAAATGTAATACAAATTTGGTTTGGAAAAAGCACAAGATCTTGGTTCCGGGCAGCAGTATCTAAAGTTGAGATAGCCTTGATGGTCGCAAATATTTGTTAGGACACACGCCATAAGAAGAAGAAGAAAGTAAATTTGGGATAGTTGTCATTTAGGGCAAAACTTACAATGCCCAATGTAGGATATTCGTACTGTTTTGCAGACAGCTGCTGCAATTTGATCACAAGTAGTTCAGGCGTTGTAGGTTATATGTCATGTGTTCTCGTTTCGAAAACAAGGTTGTGAACATATCTACCTTTAAAATGGTAACATTTTCAACATGCAATGAGCACGTATTTCGCACTGGCAAATGCGAAATTTGCAATACGGACCTTGTTCGAAAATAACGAATACGAGTAACAGTGAAAGCTTTTAGAATAAAACATAATGTATGTAAGAGAAAAACATAAAGAACGGCAATTTATGGAATAGAAAAATTACAGCTTCAAATGCAACATCAAGTATTTTGCAAAAGTGGATGGTTATTTTATTATACTTGATTGTTGTGGAACAAAGGTTATAATAGGTAACCTGACAAAACCTTTTTTAAATGAAACTTTAACATACCATTAATGGAAAATAATAATATGGGACTGTATTGTCACACAAGCAAATTTTAACACAAAACTAGTTATGTATGGAACATTTTTTGTTCAATAACTTTTTCTGTGCGACCAACGGATCGCGAAAAAACAACGATTTCAAATTGTTTTCGAGATGGTGGCTATTTGCCAGGGGGTGGGGGCACGGCTTTTTGGATCTACACTTGTCTATGGCGCTAAATCATTGGGCAAGAGGAATCGCCGCGGCCAATTTTTTAAACGACAATTTTACTGTACTATTTCCTACTCTGGTGCAGAAGGTAGGTACTCACTTTCTACATTTAAATGTGACTACTTCTTGCACTCTAATTATAATGATACCACGATTCGCTAAAACTGACTAATTTTGACAACAAATGTAGGAAAAATAGTATGTAATATGCGTGAGGAAATAGTCTTTGAACAACTGGTATAATAATTGGCGCATTCTATGTCGCTGGCCCGCCAACTTTTGTTCTAATTTTACAATAAAATTCTTTCCGCACTGGTATTTATCATCCTTTTTGTTACTCTAATTTTTTTCGATAAAGAAATCTCCAAAAAAATTGTTTGCTTTCCATAATTGTTACACTGAATTATATTTTCTCTGTTACTTCGGTAGTAGTAAATCCACCTACTACTTTATGAGTAGCGTAGACCAGTCCTAAATGTGAAAAAGTGATATACAGAATGGAAACGGAAACGTCGTAGATAGGAAATAATAAATGTTAAAAAGTACGGATCAACTCTAGCTTTAACCCGAATAAAACAATATTATCAATTAATTATGAGTGTTCCGTTAACATGACAGTACAAATATTCTGTTATGACAATAATAGTATATTATACATCAAGGTAGCGAAGCGCAGTATTATAACCTGAGCGCATATTAGATACTGAGCGCGCAGCGCGAAGTACTTAAAGCGCGAATTCGCTACCGTGGTGTATATACTATTTTTTGCACTACCAAACGGCTTAATACCTAAATTCCCAACAAATTTCGAAAATATTTTAACTGTCAACCTGACATAACAGCTCTTTAAAACGTCAAAATTAAAATAGTCATATTTGGTAACCTAGCAATTTATCAGTCACCACGGTGAAAATTGTTTATTTTACTTTCTCTCCCTTGGTGGAGAAAATCAACTTCACGACCTAAAGATAGACCAATAACAGTGCGTTCTGAGACTAGTAGTGCAAAAATATGATTATAACTATAGGTAAATCACGGAATCAAACGGTGCGCGTCATCAAACAGTAACTTTAAATTAATAACTAAATATTTGATGACGTGCGCCGTTTGTTTCCGTGATTTTACTATAGCCGAATTTATCTTTATCTATAAGCAAATCTGTTTCATAAAATTAATAAGAATTTATAAATGTTTTGATTTTTTTTCTAATTTATTATATGTAACAACGTTATTATGTTACATGACCACAGAAATAGTCGATCCTTCGTAATTTTTAACATTTTTATTTGCCCCCTGTATATTTATATACAAAATATATCCCAAGGCTAAGATATGTTAAAGTAGAGTAGTACTTCTTTTCTACTGTTTACTGTTTACATGGTATGTGTGGTATGGTATGTAAGCCTAGACAATTTCTCTAAAATGGGGCATTGGTAGAACATTATGTACTCGTAGTCTGTTGAAGTCATTCGTATTAGATTATAGCTAACAAGGGCGAATGGATAAGCTAGCATACCGACGTATACAATACTAGACAAAGAGACATAGTTTGAGGGTATCACTACCATACAGTCATATTCGAGGTTAGCAGGTTAGGTTTTACGTCAGTCTGTGTCAAATAATAAACAAAACCTAATCTGCTAACCTCAAATTTGACTTCGGCTGACATGAAAAACATGTAATGACACTTCATCGCTATAGTGATGTAAGAATTAAACAACTAAAATTGAACCAAAATCTCCTGAAGAGTTTATTGACCACAATTGTATTTCAAAGATTTGTTTTTAACATACTTGTATCTTACTCCCTTAATTATATCTTCACTGACGAGAACTGGCCTACAACGTGATTAAGATGTAGTAGTACTTACTGTGTGATATGATAGAAAAAGGACTTCCATTGCTGCTAGACATTAATTCATTACTATTCATCCAGTGTAAAACTTGGTCCACCCAATAGACGTTCTTTAGGTAAGCAAGTTCTTCTTTTAAATGTTCTTCAGAATTTAGCAGCTTCTTAAAAACATCCAAACTTTCGTTGTAGGATACGGTAGTATTACGTCCAAATAAAATCTCATATACTAGCAAATGGGCTAATTTGTATTGTGCCTAAAACTAATGTAGTTAATAATGTTTATTAATAAGCTTCTAACATTTACATTGTCATTTACAAGATTTGGCCTTTGCTCCCTTAATGCTTGCAAGGTTTCAAGAAAATCAACTTCCGATTTATGTTTGGCCATTTTCAAAATAATATCACACAATATAACTGTTCCTGTACGACCGACGCCAAAACTAAAATATAAATATTTTTACTTTGGTTCTCGTATCTCTCATAATTACTTACTCGCCATGTACTATTACTGGCGCAGAGCCGCCAGTTTCTACTGAAACCGATTTTAAAAAAGGCACTAATTTTTGTGGATGAAATGGTAATTGATCTTCGGGCCAAGATGTAAAATGAAATTGTACCACCTATAATTTGTTATGTATGTTATAGTAAAACTAAACAAGTGCACTCAGCTGTGCGTTATTAGTCCATTTAAAAAAGTAGAGCTCCTAGATAGTAAATTTATTGTAATGTCTAATTTAATATTACACTTTAGTACGTGCCGTACCTATATAGTGTGTTACGCAGCTTAGCAAGCCATCATGTTACAAGAAATCTGTGAAAAGCTGATATCTATAATATAATTTTCCTTAATGTGTGTCTGTGTGTCTGTCGCAAAATACCGGGTGGCCATAAATATCTGATATCACATTACCTTTGGAATCGACACCGCTTTATTAAAGTGATGAATCCAACTAAACTAAATGTCATTAATGTCATCACAACTAAAATTCCTATCTGTCAAAAATTATTACAGATTGCAATAAGTAATGGAGTTAGAACAGGAGATTTTTATAATCGAGTCGTAGGCTAAACTGCAGAATCCGGGGTACATTCCGCTCCCCTTATTGTATTTTATTACAATATGTAGGTACCAATACTTCTTGTAATTGAAATATAATACTAACCAACATTTATAAGTAGCTAATTCCATGGCTACTGGTATCTCAGATATTTATGGCCACCCGGTATAATCTCACGTTCCGGCTTCGCAGATGTTTATATTTCTTTAGGTTTTGTTTTTATTATCTTAGCGGTCGGCTAGGAGCTTGACCTTTAGCGTATCCTATTTCACACGTGCGCCACACGTGCGCGTAGCGCGCCGTTTGCTTGTAAATTATAAATATACTCACCGTACGTTTTTCGCTAGTTGTAGATATATGAAATATACGACGTGTGCGACCGTCAACATATTTATCTTCCTTCTGATATACAGACAAAAGACCGTATTTGCTGGTTTGAGACACATTAGGCCAATATTGGAAGAATTCCTAAAATAGTTATAACATTTTATTTAACTCTATCCTGTATTAGTTGTATACTACTACACATTCGATGCTAATTATAAGTCGGGCAACCATACGATTTATCGTCCATATTCAAGTACTGCACCTGAGAAGAATAGATTTAAAAACATACGACTAAAAGAAAAATTAAATTTTGTGTTTATAAATAATCCCCGTAGTGCAAATTTTATTCAATTTTACTTAATGACATTGTTGTTTGTTTACAAGTATACTTGGAGGGTATTTTTTAGGGAGCATTTCTTTATGCTGTTTTTAATGTCATTTGTTCAAAAAGTAAATAAATTAGAGTAGGCGGTGAACGGCAGTGGGGCACGTCGATTTTAGAATCTGCTAAATAGTTCGTTAGGGTTTTCTCAAAGTGATAGGATACAAATTAATTTCTCTGAAGAACAATATTTTGATGATAGAAACACATTTCAGAATCGATCACAGAGAAAATAATGTATAATGATTTTATTCTCCGCAACTGGCTTTTGATGCTAATCTTACAAGTTTCCTAGACCAAACTTTTAGGGCCGGTTGCAGAAAGCAATGTTAAGTCTGGTGTTAGCTAACGTCGCGTCAAAGTGAACAAAATCGCATCAAATTTTGTTTACTAATGTATTAGTTACCATAAGCATTTGAGATTTGATTCGTTTTTGTTCACTTTGACGCGACGTTAGCTAACACCAGACTTAACATTGCTTTCTGCAACCGGCCCCGAATGTTACATAGAAACAATGTTATAATCGTCTTATAAACTGTTATTAAAAAAAACCGAAATCTGGCAGACATAGGAATAAAAGAGTAGCCGAAAGTATTACTCATATGTAGAAGTTTATTAACCAAACCACATCAAAATAATTTAAGGTCGTTAAATCTGGAGATCATAACGGCTAATGTAGCGGACCATCACAACCAATCCATCGAACAGAGAAAGGTTGGTAGAATGTTTTCCATGTTCTTGAACTGCATGATCTAATGAGATAAGAGCACTGGAAAGTACGCCGTCAGCACGTACACTGTTGAAAACCCTGATACACAGTGGACGATCAGTAATTCATCGGTTGGTAACTCTGTGGTAATACTACCTATTCTACAACGGCAGCATTGGAACTTCCACTACGCAACGATATTGTACTTAGGACACTCTTGAAATAAAGAAGACAACCAACCTTATTTTTAATTTGTTTATTCGACATACACATTACAACGAACGAACACATACGACTGACTGTACGAGTCTACTAAAAAATGCAAGCTAAAAAGTTACTCACGGCCAACGCCACGCGGTGAGGGAAAATACTGAAGACTACCTAAACATACTCCACTGACATACTCGAAATATTCGTCACTACTAAAGATTCCTAGAAGGTAAATTTTTTATTTGTTTGTTATGAAGAAGATTTAGGCATGCAGAGTACCAGGTTTTATAAAACAAGCACTTGTCACCATACTCGTCAGTTGTTAACTACAAAAAGTTATAATAAATCTGGTGTAATACACTCACACAACTTCCTTTTACAGTGATCTTATAATTAGCTAAACATTTGATTTTTAATTTTTAAGCATTTGTTAAAATTTTCCCAATATTACAAATTCTACAAAATCGGTAAAAAATAGAGCTTAGTTAAAGAGACAAATTTTCTCTAAATTTAAGCTGAATTCAAAAATGTAATAATATACCGGTTGCTCTATTTAAAATAGGAGTTAATAAAAAAACTAGAAAAAAAAACAAAAGAAACCCATTTTAGAATTATTCAACTCTAAAATCACCTATCTCACACCAATACACATTAAAAATGTAATAAAAATGTAAAGTTTGAAAAAAATCGTGTAAGCCGTTTTTGAAAAAATCGAAAAAAAAAACTGAAAAAGCACTAGAGGAAACACTTACTTCCGATTATGCAATTTTCTTCAAAGGCTTGCTGTCTCATCTATATTGTATTGTATTGTATTGTGTCCTTTAAACTCCGTAGGGAGCATAGGGCGTCGTTAGACGTTTCTGTAGCTTTTAAATTATATAGTGACCGAGTATATAATATAGTATACAAAATTTATATATGAAGTTTCAACGCCCTACCTCGTTTCGTTTTTGAGCTATTCTGTTCACAGGCAGACACACAGACAGACCAAAGATCAAAAACATGTTTTTTGGGGTTCAGGAGACTCTAAAATGTGAAGATCTGTTGACAACTCAATTTCGAATTTTTGGGATGAATCCAATACTTCCTTTATCGTAAAAGGAAGTAAAAATGGCATCAAAAACAACTTTACAAAAAAACTATCAGATCGTCCTGGTTATCTTCAAACAACTATATCTCTGAAATTATTAATAATAATCATGTTCATTTAAACTTTTTCTTTTACACTGACCCATACCATCGTCTGACCCTATATTATACAACTCTCAAGTAATAAAAGTCACCAAGAAAACCAATAGTTTAATATTCCTGATCAAGAAAGCTTTTGCAAATACTTCCAAAGATCTGATATTAAAATTTTTTAAAGCTTATGTACTATTGCCACCAAAAAAAACTAGGACAAGTTCTAAATCTGGAAGCCATGGATTTTTATTATTTTAGATGATGAAATGACTTGGACTGCCATGTGAATAATTCAAACCTGCCATCTGTCATATCAAATTTTAATATCAAGAACTACAATACAAAATAATTATAAAACTATATAAATGTGCTAATTGCTGAATAGTTATACTGTGTTCTAAGCAGGAAATAATCCTAGCTGTTAAAACTAAACTCATTCTAGGCATTAATGACAATGACGTTTTGAAATAATTTCAAATGTATTCACATCTCAGTTGCCAGTTAAAAGTTCAGTTTCACACAGCTAAAAAGAACTAGTCCTAGTTTTTTTTTGTAGCAATAGTACGTCCCATATTAGAATTTGCTGTTGTAGTTTGGTTTCCCTACTTTGTAAAAGATGTAACTTTAATTGAAAATGTACAACGGAGATTAAGTAAATTGCCCTACAGTCTAAAACACCTATCATATGAGGAACGATTACAAAGACTACAGCTGGCTACACTTTCGGACAGACAACAGCGAGGTGATTTAATAGAGACCTACAAAATTTTGCATAAAAACATGTACCAATGCAGTTTACATGAACTATTCAATCTTAATACTGGAACTGGCCGAAGGGGACACGCGTACAAGTTATATATAAAGAACGGTTTAAAAAACTACCTCGCCAAAATTTCTTCAGTATTCGTGTGTGTGACCAGCGGAACTCTCTCCTCGACAGTGTTGTAAATGCGGCTTCAGTTAACATGTTAAAAACACATATGACGCCATTTCTATGTAGCTTAGGTAGGTACTGAAATTCTTATGCGTAATGTATAGTAAATGCGGCTTCAATTAACATGTATAAAACACATATGCTATTTATATTCAGCTTTGGCAAAAAAAATGTAAGTTAATTTCTTATTCACTTAATTATAATTTTTACTTTTATTTTAATGTTAAGTATCTCTTGTTAAACTTGTATAGGGCACATCAGCTTGTTGCTGCCTGTCCTAATTTCAATAATAATAATAATATTATACAACTAGACGATCGAAAACAGTCGATTGCCTGAAACACCACGTATGTTTCATTAGCCAATACGCCGAATTTCTTCTCAAAGAAAAACTAGCATCGCAGTCGGTGGGATTCGAACCTGCACCCTCAGGCAGATTCGAGTGCAAATATTTTAACCCGTAATAGAACTCGCTATACTGAACAACTTATCTATTTATTATTTTCTCGAAAACGCCCTCAAAACAGAGTTAAAATTCAAAACAGTTTTACTCTAAAAATGTATACCCTATGGTATAATATTTTAATTTAATGGCACAAAACACAAAAAACATTTCTTTGATATACAAACCAACAAAAAACACAAAAAACATTTCTTTGATATACAAACCAACAAAAACTACATATGTACTGATAAAAACTTTGGTTCACATCTGGTCACCAACGTACTTTTATCAGTTGAGGTAGGTAAGTTATTGACCGCATCTTTTTTGTACAAGAACTTTGCAGTTTTATAATATACTTGTGTCGTTCACCTTTAACTTATATTTGCTTACCAAGCGGCTCGTCAAATTTAGGAGAGATTAAATGAAAAACGATAAATAGAAAAGTTGTTCATTTTGGTGAGCTCTATCACTGGTTAAAATATTTGCACTAATTTCCATAACACCCTGTATTATGAATTTATTCATATCTAACATGCTGAGGTCTGGATATCCTGGCACTTCTTCGTAGAAAATCTATTTCCACAGCGTTTATTGTCCGTTTTTCGTCTGTTTTTATCGCCTAAACTTCGCTACCATAATAGAGTACTGTTTCGACCATAACTTCACCAATTAGTTGTTTGTTGTTTATACTAATATTTTTGTCCCACCAAATGGAATTTTGCATTCCTTCTTCACCACTGCTACTAGATACTTAAACTTCTCGACTTGTTTTACCTGAGTTTTAAAATTTAACAGAACCTCAATTGTTGCTTCAGAATTTACAACCAAATATTATGGTTTTTCTAAGTTTTCTTCTTTTCTAAGTTTCCATTTTTGATATTCTGTGTATAATCGTTTGAGCAAAAACTCCATATTATATAAATGCTGAGCCAACACCGCCGTTTTTGTATTCACCGTCTTTTTCGGAGTCATTTGTTCTACGTTGGCTTCGATTTCTTCTTGATTCGACGTTCCAAAACGCATGGAATTTGCCATTTTGCACTTCAATTACAAGTTGTTTGTCAATTTGTAAAATTGTTTATTCGTTATCATAGCAACAAACAATAATCAGGTTCGAGAAAGCCTGCCATGGAAGTTTGTACACATTTTATTTAGTAGCAAAGTTAGGGCTAACTTTATCCGATGTCAAAGTGACAAATACATCGCGGCTTATGGGATTTTTATATATGAATTCAATTATCACATATAATGTCATAAGTGCATCAATTCTTTCCGGATTTTTTTTTGAGTGTGTTCCAACAACGTCGTATTAATTTGCCCGAGCGGGACGCGAGGACTTTGTTGGAATACACGAAAAATACTTTCCAGATATGAATTAATGCTCCAATGCAGATTCGGTAAGAAAATCGTAACGACACAAACCCTCACAGTTAGGTTGTTCTACCTACAAAAAAATTCCAAGAAATTTTGTTGTTGTCTTGGTTACGGCTCCTGAACTAATTTTTCTATTGGTCATTAACGAGTGTCGTACGATTTTCAGTGTAAAAAGATGAGATCTATTAATTGGAAAACCCATTGGTTCACATGCCCCTTTCCAATTTCGTAACACTATTTCTAGGTATACATATATAAAATGGTAAAAGGGATATACTACATCCCTGTTTAGTCCTTTAGATGTATGTATTAAATCCGATAAATAATACCCTTGTCTAACATGGGCAATGCTTTTTTTGTACAGTTCCTGTATAGCTCCAATGAGCTGATTTGTCACTCCAATTATTTTTAAGGCAGGCCATAATTATTTCTAAGTACTTCATCGTACATATGTTTAAGGTCAATAAATGTTATGCCCTTGTGTGTACTTATCTTCTTTACTATTTTTGTCTCTATCAGTTGTTGTAAAGTAAACAAGGTTATTTGCACGGGAGCACCCAGGTGTAAAGCCCCTTTGATATTCTGTGATATAATTTAGAACTTCTTCCCGTAGTCTTTTTATAAAAATTTCCTCATATTGGGGTTTTTCCTACTGCCCTTTTGGAAGAGATGTAACATACTTTCCATTCTTGTAGTATTTTTTGTTGTATGAGACCAAATGGTTCATCAGATTCTTTAGGATTTCACAAATCGTTATTCCAGCACTTCTTATCAGTTCTGCGGAGATATCTCCAGGCCCAGGCGACCTTCCGGTTTACATTCCTTTAACACATTGACTGACTACTTATCAGTTTGTGTTCAGTTTGCATTTCCCCGTCGACTCTTTATATTATCATTTAAATTTAATAGAACTTGATAGTATTTGATAGTTATTCACAGTATTTATCGTTGACTTGTTTGTCTATAGAGTCTACCGGAGCATATACCCCCAATATTACGATCTCATGTCCATACTGTATCATCGTAATCGTCAATATTCTAACTGATATATATTTGTCATCCTTTATAAATCTCTTTGAACGACTCTTAATAAATAGGGATACACCAGATCCTGCTCTTTGTGACTTGTCTACACCTAACCATAAATGGAGGTAACCATCTAGATCTTCATTACCAACCGTTCTATTTTGTTTCCGACAAAGTAATGGGTCGTATTTTTTTATTTCTTGCATTATTTCACGAACATTCCAAGTACTCATTTTCATTTTCTTTTTTGCTTCCCATCACCGCAATTTATTTCCGTCCTGTTTCCGAGGCTGGGTTTTGCTATTTTTTGCGGTTTTAGATTTTATAAGTAGCGGGCTGTTAACCCACGGCCCCAACCCCGAGACTTAGAAGACTAAGTTCCAAGTTGGATATCGAAAAGGATAAATGAGGTGATGGGTAGGACTAGGGTTGAAACATGGTTTCCCTCGGCAGTGTGAAGTGAGTAAAGAAACCAAGGCTCACGGGGGCAACATCACTTCCATGAAGTAGATCTATCCTCGATTTTGAAAGAGGACATCTGGTATAGAACACGAGGACGACAAGCAGGCCGGTACAACACGCGCTTATAACGGCTGTTCAAATAAATTTCACCTCTCGTGTACTGTGGCCCCATATAAACATCGTGGAGCCACAGCACACCAAAGGTGAAATTTATTTGAACACCCGATATATGAATAAAGGATACTTAACTACCAATACCATACTTGTGAGATTGTTCAACAAAATAAATATTATGAATAAACGTATCAAAACATCTTTATCAGAAAATGCTAAAACACATATTAGATGGCTGCTCGTTTGAAGGAAACTCGTATTAGTAGTTTAAGTAGCAAGTCCGGAAAGAGTAGCTTACAAGACGCCGAATACGAGGCCTGTAGGCCTACAAGGCCTGTAAAGGGCATGAAAACTAATAAACACGCCATTTTCCAAAATCATCTTGTAAAGAAGTACTTCCCGGCCGGAAATTGTACAGTAATGCATGATTTTCAGGACGGGTGCACCAAAAAAATTAAATTTTTACGTATTAAGTTTTCCAGGTTTTATACATGTTGATGTAGTCTTAGTAAGTGCCGCAGTTATAACAGCCTGTATGCAATTGAATAAACTACCAATTTACCTGCTTTCTGCTAGCACTATTATCTATCAGAATGATCGAGTTTACATTTTCTTGCCAAACCATTCTCCAAAAATCGTTTATAGTATTTGGTAGTGGACGCTGAGTTGCAATATATGCATTCTTATTTTCGTTGTCCTAAAAATGGTTTATTCTTATGTAAATGGTATTTATTGATAAGAAGTTTGTTTACCTTAATGTAACTTGCGTTTATATAATCGGAAAATTCATCGTCAGGCAGTTTTTCCAATATAACTCTGTTATAGTCATCTAAAATTACCGTAATCAGTTTCAATAATAAGCATGCATGTATGTGATGTTAATTACAAGGTACAGCTCGGTTGTTTCTATTCTTTGACATGTTCTCGACTGTTATTGCATATTCAACAGGACTTGTTTGGCCTATAAAGAATAACTGTAACAGAAGGTTGTTCATAGCCATTAGTAAACTTTATTAATTAACTTACGTTAAATTGTTTCTGCAATTCTACACCATTACTCTTCCAGAGTGCATTTTGAACATAACTCTCTAATTTTTCTAATTTTGTCGAGCAGGTATATCTTGCAACCGAGGCATAAGAAGCGGATTGTCTGCAATTATTGTTCATTACCTCGGAACTGCTCTTTTCCTAAAAGTTGGAAGAAAAGATATACTAAATACATTGCTAGTACACCATGTTTGAATGAAGACCGTTTGCAATAAATTATTCTGTTCTGATTATTTTAATTTATTTGTCGTGTATTTTCTTTTCTCTTTATCAAACCTTCTAAAAGTATCCATCTAGTATCTAGTAAATTTTTTTTTAAATGTTTAACCAGTTCAGCATTATCTTTGCTATACATGGTTTTGTTATTATGTAAAAAAGCCTTAGGTGAAAAGGTGAATTAGATAGTCAAATATAACTCTGAATCCTGGATCTGTTGTTATAGTTTCGTGGATGCTTTATACAGGGTCTATCAGAAACACGCGTATTAATTTTCACTAGAAAAAATATTTCAAGTTGAATAAATTTTGCAGTTTGCAAAAATCGTAAATTATTACATATTGTTTGCCTCATAATTTTGACCAATCGAATCGTTCGGCAACTAACTTTATTGGTCATTGTGGCTTTCAACAATGACACTTTTTTGACAACGTTCCGTTTCTATCAGAGCTGAGGAAAGTTTCGTTTCATATTATTAACTATACGGTTTGGTAGATAACTTATTCCTAATTTTAAATCATTTCATGGCCGTTTAGAAAAATACAAATAGAAAAATATTTAATGTAGTGCGCCCTAGTACACCTTACAAGACGCATTTCTGATAGACCCTGTATCTTTCGTGTTTCTTACAAAATAATTAGTTTTGTGAAATAAATATAATACTAAAATTCGGTACTACTACTTCTTAAAAGTTGTTCACCATTAGAAGAATAACCAATTTTATGCTGTTTTATGGTTATCTACGTCAGACTGCACTTAGGTGCACTTAGGTGCGGTGCTAGTAGTTATTTGAAGGCTTTTAATCAGATATTTTCAATACAAACAACTGTTGAGGTACTAAAGTAAATTGCCACATTGAATACCAAATTAAAAGTAAGCTGGACACGTATAAATAAATTTGTATCAATCATATAGTTGTACTCTAACAGTATGTTGCGGCAATGTATTATGTTTACTTACAGGATGTGTACCAGCTGATTCCTTAAGCGGTAGTCCTTCAGGTCCATGTTCACTTCCTAAAAATTGATTACCAAAATTAAATTGTTTTTAATCGTATAACCGAATAAGTGTAGTAAAGAAGTTACTGCAAATATTTCTTTTAAGTTTTTAGATATATCTTAACTATCGCTAAACTTATAAGCCTGCATATAAAAATAACAGACTAACAAATAAAATCTAACAAGAACGCTTTTTCTCAGGTGCTGATTACCTTTAAATAATAATAATTATCATATTATTATTTATTTCTGAAGTTATACATTTGTATAATACACAATAATGTAAGGCGACTAAAACTTTCAGAAATAAATGATGAAAGGAGTTAGCCAACAGAGGTAAAATTTGTGCGTGGGCGATTGAAGGATATGAAACCATACATTTCTCAATACTATGCGATTCGCTAAGACATTAATAAATTGTTTTGATCACGCATTTTATTATGTCTATTAAATTATAAACACTATTTCTAAGGGTATTCTGGAGCCAAGATTTGTAAATATTTTGACTTTTTTTAATATCTTTAGATAGTGCCGAGTATATTCGACGTGCAATATAGCTAGAAGATCGTTGGCCAATAGTTTTTTCTACTGTAGCTTTAGTACGACATTTGTAGCTGGTATGATAATCATGGGTTATGTCTGCTAAATCGTCTTTAGTTTTATGCTGCCAGCAAAGCATCCTATAACAAAACAGTTGTCTTGGGTCAAACAACTGGTGCGACACGATACAATAGAAAAAGTTATCCCTTACAAATATATGAACTGTTGTTCTAATAAAAACTGAGATTACACTTACGAAATGAGCAGTCGATTTGAACAAGCAAGAGAAGTCCTCCTGAAAATGAGAAAAATCTTGACAATCCGATATCTGAGAATGCTACTTTTACCCACTTACTGCACTGTTACGTATTCAGTAGCTTGTTCTACGGACCAGAAGCGTGGACGCTAGCAGGTGATTAACGCGAATCCCGGCCCTGTGTCCTATAATTTTTTTTTTTGGCACCTAAATCCGAAAATGACACTTTTTGCCGCTTGTTAGAGAATTTTTTGTTAGCGAAAATAGACGGTTGGCTTCCTTATTAGATTCCAATGGCAGGGAGAGGAAATATAATAAATTGACTCCCGTTACCAGAGTGAATATAATTAATAACAAACCAACTAAGATACTGATTTTTATATTTAACTATTTTTAAATGCAGCTGAATTCAAAAAATATTCTTATTGTAAAAAGTAAAAAAATATATATACCGGGTTACAATGAGACTAGGGCCATGCTTATATCTTCTTTATTTACGAATAGATTTGGATAAAATTTTATACCAAGATAGTAGATATAATTTTTGATTGGCCGATAGATATAGTGAAAATTGATGACTTCCGGTTTTACCGGAAATGATAATAACTTTGATTTTTTAAATGGAACACCCTGTATATTTTAAGTTTTTCTGAATTTACGAGTCAAATTACATATAATCATCTTGTCAAATTTCAATTTTTTTAAACAAAAAAATTATTTTTTTAATTTTTATATTTTACCATAGAAAGCCTTGACTTGGAAAATCTATTCTAATTAACTCTAGCAACTCTTAATAATAGCTATTTTATCAATAAGGTCAATAACAAACCTTTAATAAAGGAATATAGTTTGCTAAACTCGTTTTTTAAGAAAAAGTCACTTTTTTTAAATGGCACCTACTAAGGGCCATCTTGCCATTAGATAGAAAATGCAATTACCAATCTAACGATGTGCATTATGCACTATTTTATCTTTATCTGAAACTGAAAGTTAATTAATCAATTATTTTTTAAAATATTTTTATCAAATAACTAATAATACCTAAGCAAATTTGGCAACACTGTTGTATGTAATTTGAGTCGTAGATTCAGAAAAACACAAAGTTAGCCATTTTGACTATATCTATCGGCCAATCAGAAATTATGTATAGTATCTTGGTATAAAATCTTATCCAAATCCATTCAGAATTAAAGAAGATATAAGCATGGCCCTAGTCTCGCTGCCACCCAGTATAACTCTGTAATTTCCTTCCCTCCCTGGGAATTTTTAACTACATCCGTAAAAGGAAATGATACACTTTCCTCCCTAGTAATATAAATAGCTATTTTGTATACTGAACAAGAACAAGAACCATTTTGATTACTATGGAATTATCCCCAATTATTTGCTTTCAAAATGCTGTCATTCGGGTTGTAGGTTTGACAGTACTACAGCATATTGTTGGTGGCATTGTCAGTTTCTGTCAAATTCGAGGTTAGGATTTGCGTCAGTTTGTATCAGACGAAAAATCTAACCTAACCTCCAATTTGACAGTGCCACCAACAATACAGTTTAGTACTGCGTCGTACTAGCGTCGTTAAATACTACCGGTCTAGTCCATATATGGTATGATATGTTTTATCGGACTTTTTCCACTGCCGAGGGTGTATATCACACGACGTTTCGGGAGTTTTGATCTACTCCCGTCTTCAGGTGTTCCTTCTCAGCACTAGTCAGGAACACCTGAAAACGGGAGTAGATCAAAACTCCCGAAATGACGTTCACAGAACAACCATATCTGGTAGATAGTAGCTACTAGACATTATACAAGAAATTTGTAAAGGGGTGTTCACGCAACTTCCTCTGCGCGAATTACATCAATTTGCAATTAAAAATGTGTAGTCCGCTGACGTTCAAATTCCGCTTGCAGCCGCTAGAACAACTGAGCAACGACCGTGCTCGAATTGTATGAGCTTCTGCTGCGTTATAAAGCCATACAACCATACTATTCTGTCTCATTTGTGTTGTTTAGCCTACATCTGTTAGGTGTCATTTTCGTCAAGTGTAAAGTCTGATTTATGCAAATGATTACTATTACCTATGTCTCGACTAACGCAAAATCAAACAAAATTTTATTATTTTAAGGTGTTTAACCTGTATATATTGCAATAAATCTCTACTTTAATTGGTGATAATATGTTATAATTAAATAATGTGTAGGAAAATCACCGCAAATACAAATAAATCTTAATATTCAAAATGTAGTCGATCTCAGGGCTGATTACAAATTTTACACTTTGCATTGATTACTAGCAAAATAAATAGTTTATTTCTTTTTCTATTTTAATTATTGGCAATCAAAATTAAAAATAAATTCCACGGCTTAGCATGAGAAAATTCTGATCAAGGGGTTGGGTTGTAACATCCCGTATAATATTTACTATTGAATATAATTTACGCACAAGTATGTCAAACGCCCAACTGTTCTGGCCTGACAGTTTAACCTCCAAATTTAACACCCAAAAGCATAGATGAATGATGGTACTAAAATCCAACGTAAATGAATGTAATTTTCCCAACAAGCAACAAATTTCGCGTCGGGTAAATATGCAATGTAATTATGTCTTAAGCAGTTCGGCTAAAGTGTTTGTTTCCTTCCGTGACGCAACAGGGGACGCGCTAACTCGCAATGGTTCAACTTCCTGCAATTTCGGTATCCAAATCTGACGTCAACCGAAAAATAAAAGGACGCTATCGCAATAAAAATCCTCTGCAAGGACCCTGGGGCTGGAAAGCTCTCAATATTTATTCTCGATGCTGGCCAAAGCTGATGGCTTCTCGAAACTGCTTTCCTGTTCAAATTTATCTTGAAAGTAGAGCTTCGTTGATGGTTAACAAAATCAAAGGATGCCACTTCTTCAACTTCTCTTCTGAAGGCTTTCTTCTCTATATTTCTGCATGTAGGCAGCAAGGAAGATCTTCTCCACACATTGGACAGAAATTTCAGCCGTCTGCTGCTCCTGAACTTATCGAAAGCTGGCCTCGATGTTGAACCCACTTGGACAAACTTTCCTGTCACTTCCCTTTTCACTGGGATATCATAACACGATGAAATTCTACACACTTGCACTCTGCTGACTGGTGATTAATAAAAATGACTTTTCGACTCCAACAAATAACTTTTATATTCAAAAATAGTACAACTGCCGCGAGCCAATCTTGCACACAACTATTTTAACTTGGGTTGGGTTCTCAACAATAACAATGGAACATCATGTCTTTTAGCAACTATTACAATTGTTCAGAATTAACTTTTGTACAGTGTTTTATTTAGAAACTAAACTGTTTTTCGATCAATTCGTAGCATTTTATAACCTTACTCTGCTTTGTAATCACTTTATTTTTAATAGCACTGTTTCATAGTTTTAAATTAGCACTGCACTATTGTTTTTCTTCTAACGTACGTTGCCTTTTCATGCTCTTTGGATTCTATACTTCCTTTACATCGCTTTTTACTTTTCAGCTGCGTTGGCGATTGTTGGCCTCGTAATTTTAACACTAACGTTGCATATAACTTTCGTAACGCCTCAAACATCTCCGTATCAAAACTAATTCACAATATTGTTTTGGCTTTACAATGTCAAATCTGTCAGTCAACATAAACTGAGTGCAACTGTCATAACGAGCACAATTAATATAAATGCAACCAGAATAGCTGTAGCCACTATGCCATTGCAATATTGATCCTAAATTTTCTGGGTGTCATGGCAGGTAGACGTGTAATCTGCATCTGACAGACGGAATTGAGAAAACCTGTTTTTCGTCATCTAGAAACCCTGATGTGAAGATCTGAAGAAATCTCAAAAAGTGATTTTCCGCGATTACAATACTTCCTTCGCTTTTTAGACGAGGGGAGTAAAAATGATTTTGGCAGTAAACGTAGTTGTAAATATCCTTAAAGTGTAAGTCGTGGAAGAACCAAATATGATGGGGTGCCACCATTTGGTAGTTGACTGTGATTAAAATTCTCTATGTGATATAGTTGCATATGAGCCATTTCTGGAAATCCGGTAATAGTCTGAAACTGCAATCACTTTTTATTTCCCTCGGCTAAAAGACAAACGAAGTATTGTAATTGCAAAAAAATCACCTTCAGAGGTTTCTTCAGATCTTCACATTTCAGGGTCTGGAAATGCGAAAAAAGGATTTTCTCAATTCTGTCTGTCTATTTGTTGAAGGAAGACGATATTTTGCAAGCAGATTATGTGTTTGCCTGGTATGAAATTGAGAAAATTTTGGATAAATATATACAGGGCGATTCTACATAGACGGTAAACACGAAGGTGTATTTGGGCAAGGAAAAACTGTGGAAAAAGAGAATGACTTTCTGTGGTACTCTCACGAGAAATAAAACTGTTATACTAAAGTAGTTTCTTTCTATATTATATGAAACTGTACAATTCGTACTATCGTTTCATACGCGTTACAAAAATAGATCAGTAATAATGAAATTATATTATCGTACAATAAAACCAAAGGAGCTGTTGATGTTGCTCATCAGCTTGCTCAAACATTTTCAGTGCAAAAGCTAATCAACACATGGCCTATAGCAATATTTTATCATGTGCTATCATTCTCTCAAGCATTAATAAACAACGCTCAACACTCCAACAACATCACGCCTCAGCAACAGATTACAGGGCCAACACCTCAATCTAACGACATGGCTGAATTAAAGTAGATGCTCAAACAACTCATGGAACAAATGAGCACAATGTTAAACCTTTTAACCACAGTCGTAGCTCGAACATGTAATGGACAAACACCTTAAAATTGCGGTATGGAACGCCAACGGGCTATCCCACCATAGAGACGAACTCATTGCTTTTACTACAAACCACTGCATTGACATTGTTTTAATTTCAGAAGCGCACTTTACAGAACGTAGCTACTTCAAAATTCCAAAATACACCGTTTATGAAACGCTACATCCGGATGGGACGGCACATGCTGGCACGGCCATACTCGTCAAGGACTCAATTAAGCATTATGAACTTCCCAGTTACAGTTTCCCGCACCTACAAGCCACGTCAATATTAGTAGAAGACTGGCAGGGCCCTCTTACAATATCAGCTGCCTATTGCCCACCAAGGCATAATAACAAACAAAAAACATACGAGCATTATTTCAGTACTCTAGGTAATAGATTTATCTCGGGAGGCGATTTTAACGCTAAGCATACCCACTGGGGATCTAAACTAAGTACCACTAAAGGCCGAGAAATGTTAAAAGCTGTAACCAACCTGGGACTATTACCCTTGTCCACTGGTGAACCCACATACTGGCCAACAGACCCGAGAAAACAGCCGGACCTGCTTGACCTGTGCTATGTAAAAGGGATAAGTACTAACTTCCTTAATGCCACTTCCTGCCGTGACCTCTCTACGGATCATTCCCCGATTATAGTAACCCTAGGTACTACAGTAATCACCAAGCAGAAAGTGCATTCACTCACAAATAAATGTACAAACTGGGACCTTTTCCAGGAGCTGGTCTACGCATCTCTACAAATGGATATCCCGTTAAAAATAACTGCGAACTTGGACGAAGCGGCACAACACTTCAATCAAGTTATCCAAGAAGCGGCTCGCCAAACCACTCCGGAACATACTCAGTACATCAGCCCGGTAAACTGCCCAGTCATAGTCAAACAAAAAATTGCAGAAAAGCGCAGACTACGGAGAATATGACATCCAAACGACAAAAGAGCCTTAAATCATGCAACTGCTGAGCTTAAAGACTTACTTTCTAGCATTAGAAACCAAAATGTGCAAACCCACTTGAAGCACCTCTCTCCGCTGGACGTAGATGACTACTCGCTTTGGAAAGCCACAAGGTACCTAAAACAACCCCAGCAACACAAAGCTCCAATCCACACTGCCAATAACACCTGGGCCAAAGGCGATCGTGAAAAAGCTCTGACCTTTGCTGATCATCTAGTCAATGTCTTTAAACCATTCCCAGCTGAAATAGACAATAGGGACGACATCAGTAATATACTTGATACTCCACATCAAATGAGCTTGCCAATTAAAAAATTCAAAGTTCATCAGGTAGAAGACACCATTCGCAGACAAGTAAATTCACGCAAAGCCCTGGGCCAAGATCTTATTACCGGCTGTATCCTCAAAAATCTACCCCAGAACGGGTACCAGTTCATAACTCATCTCTTCAATTCAGTCTTACGACTTCGATACTTCCCCGAGCAATGGAAAACTGCGGTCGTCATCCTAATCCCAAAGCCAGGCAAACCTATTGATCAACCAGCCTCTTATAGACCAATCAGCCTACTGCTGACTCTGTCCAAAGTGTTCGAAAAAATGCACCTACAGAGGTTATACCCAATACTCTTAGAAGAACATCTCATCCCTGGCCATCAATTTGGCTTTCGGGCAAATCATGCGACAACAGAACAAGTTCACAGAGTTGTGGATAAAATCCATAAAGACTTCGAGGAGCGTAGATACTGCACCGCTGTATTCTTGGACGTTACACAGGTCTTCGACAAGGTCTGGTTTGACGGCCTACTTTGTAGAATCAAGAAAACCCTACCTATGGATTACTTTGTACTGCTGAAGTCATACTTAACCAATCGGCACTTTCTTGTCAGATATGGCAGCGAGGTAACACCACTATACCCCATCAACTCGGGCGTACCTCAGGGTAGCGTGTTGGGCCCAATTTTGTACCTGCTATTCACGGCGGACCTCCCCACAACATCCAGTACCATGGTTGCTACTTTCGCCGATGATACTGCTATACTGTCGTCGCACACCGATCCCAACATAGCATCTCACCAGTTGCAAGTCCACCTACACGACATACAGCGCTGGTGCAGTATGTGGCGCGTTTCCATAAACAAAAGCAAATCAGTTCACGTAACCTTCACCCTACGGAGAAGCACCTGTCCACCATTGACGCTAAATAATCAAGAGATCCCCCAAGCTGATGGTGCCAAATACCTCGGCATTCACCTGGACAAAAAGCTGACATAGAGAACGCACATCTGGATAAAGCGCAAACAGATGGGATTAAAACTACAAAAAATGTACTGGCTACTAGGGCGCCAATCCCAACTATCCCTGGACAACAAGCTGCTCCTATATAAAACCATGATCAAGCCCATATGGTCTTATGGAATACAACTCTGGGGC
Source organism: Agriotes lineatus (assembly GCA_940337035.1). NCBI lineage: Eukaryota > Metazoa > Arthropoda > Insecta > Coleoptera > Elateridae > Agriotes > Agriotes lineatus. The sequence continues at coordinate 149,961,663 of OW679195.1, read as the reverse complement.
ACTGCCAAGACATCCAATATCGAAATCCTTAGAAGATTTCAATTCAAAGTTCTCAGAATGATTGTAAACGCACCATGGTACGTCCCCAATGAAATTATAAGACGCGATCTTGAAGTGGCTACAGTTAACGAAGAGATTCAAAGGTTCAGTGCGCGCTATCGAGACCGGATTAGTGGTCACCCAAACGCCCTCGTGGAACCATTACTTGTAACCGACGACAAAGTTCAACCGCGCCTAAAAAGATTTAAACATCATAAACAAATTTGAGTAACTATGCAGTGAGTGTTGTACACCCCTAGACTAGTCAGAATTTGTTAAATTAATTTTAGTTTACTATAGGTGAGCTCTCACTGGCTGCTCAACCTTCATGTTTTCATCCATTTACACTTGTTAAACTAACTACTGAATGTTTATGTATGACAGATTGTAGAGCAAATAAATAAAAAAAAAAGTAAAAGAAAACATCATGCATCGTTACAACAAATTTATACAATATATACTATAAGAGTATATGCTAAAGGTTGTGCGAGAATTGAAAGGTACCAATCCAACGGCAACTGCAAGAAAAGTACAGGCTTGGTGTCATTTTTGTAAACAAAAAACAAGGCAAGAATGTACACTTTGCAAAAAATTGTTGGTATTGATCGTTTCACAAAAAAGAATGTGTTGTTAAAATTTTCATGACGAATAAAACTTTTTCTATTGATTAATAATATTCATATTAGTATATTTACAAAATAGAGCTTTGTTTCCATAATAGTGTTCTTATTAACTGTTAATAAGGGCCATTGACGTTGCAAACGAGAACATTGGTTGTTTACATTGTTGTAGGCTTTAACATTACCGGGGTGCATATGCACTCCATTTTGTAGTTTCAGTAAAAAATAGATTGATAACTCATCAACGTAATATCTAACCGCGTATCGGAAATTGGAATCTGCTTCAATGCCTAAACACACACACTAATTTATATAATTTTAAAAAAATTCTAAAGGCAGGAATTCTTAAAAGATGAACTTCGTAAAATAAAATTTCCTAAAGCCCAATACCGGGTCAATTATATCAAAATTCAAAACATGTCTGAATCTACAAAACGAAGTGTCATCCAGGCATTTAAATGCTAAAAAATAAAGCAAAACTATTATTAAACAATATTAAGATAAAAAGCTACAATTACAATAACATTCACAAAATACTTCGAAATTATACGATTACAACCCTCTTACACTGCATTAAATACAAATGAGAGATATTTTTTTAGTCACTTAAACTGATTCGATTCTTCAAAACAAAATGAAGTTGATGTAAAACATTCGCCAAACACCTTAGAAGGTAGCCAAAGAATAATACATTAATATCTATAATTAGTTTTCAATTTAACTCTGCTGAATATTTAACTTTTTTTATAAGTTACTGAGTGGATGTTGAAACATCTATTTGTATAAATTTTTTACAGCACACGAATTTGTAAAAATAAAATAATTTACCCGTAAGAAATTGATATTAGATAAAAAGAAACAGAACTTGCATATTTTAGAAAATATACTTGAATACTGATAACCTAATGTTGCTAATCTTTTACATTGATAGTTAATGTAAACCAAAGCTATATAGTAACACCTACTGACATATTTAAACTGAAAAAAGTTAAAAAATATATAACAGTTGTAGAACTTACCGTCTGATCTATGATTCTTTGCGATGCATTTTCTAAAAGTAAAAGTAAAAAAACATATTAGGGATTAACAGGTTATGCATGTAAAATACTTAGTGTGAGTAGTATATAATTCTAAACCTTTTTAACTCATATTTATATGACATTAATTTTACTTCTACAAATAGTAGCTGAAGATCATGATCTTCTACTATAAGCGGTTCCAGTTCTTTTAGAATTAGTCTTAACTTGTATTTTTAGGGCTGATATTCAAGGTTTTTAATTTGTTAATTGCTCATAGGACTATATTACTTTCGTCAAATTAAAAATATTTGTCAATGCCACCTTAACTATACAATGTCGAGTTGTGATTTACAGAATTTTCAAATGACAATTTAAATTATTTAATATTTTTCATATAAATCAATTACTCATTATTGAATTGAATTGAAACTATTTAAATGAACTATATATAATGCTTAAAATTGTAACAAGACCTTATATCCGAAAGCACTAAACACTTGAATCAAATATTTTCTTGTATTTACATTTAGAGAATATGTGAAATAACATATTTGACAAACTAATTTGACAAATGACACTACTCTAAATAACTTACCAACGCTAACGATTTGGAATTTAAAGTAGGATGTACAACTTTATATTATAGACTTCTTAAGGCAATTATTAGCTTATCAGAGATTGTTTAAATATATCTGTAGCTTAATAAACATCATGTGGAGAGCTTATCGTATTTATTAAATACTGAGAATGTATTACGTCTGCCATCCTAGCTTCCAAAATGTAAAATATATATCACAATATACAGTTCAGTTCACACACGAATTCTTGTATACACGTTTTGAAGATCAAACGCTATATAAAAACAATTGAAATAATAGCGTATGAACGCTCAAGAGAAATACAGCAAACACTCAGATAAATAGTACACCAGAATATTCAGGTTATGTGTTTTATGGATTATTGTTCTTTCTTGAAATTGAAAGTGTTTAAAATTGCACTATTTAATATAAATCAATATTTTTAAAGTAAGATGTAAAATAGCACTAAACTGTTTATTTTGATAAGTTTCACGTTTTAGTAAATCTAATTTTCTGAAGAATTTTATCATATCTTCATCTACAGATTGTAAGTTAATTGTATCTGCATATCGTTTTGAATTATAACTTTTTTTTTATACTATAGGTATATTTTCGCTAATATAAAAAATCTCTTACCTGTACATTATCCATCCTCCAATAATAATAATTGGTATAAGCAGCAATGAAAAGAGACCATAAAAAGTATTCGTTTTTTCAGTGGATTTCCCTGTAAATATGTTACGTATCCTTTCATTTCTTGTACTATGAATTAGATATCTATGGCTAAATCTGTTATTATTGACGTAGCAATTTTCTAATATCACATATATGTAATGTGTGTCTTTATTCATAACTTTGTTAATGGCAGTTCCGTATTTGCTGGTAGTAGTTGTGTCGTCACCAAGCAGAACAAATACATTTTCTCCGTTATTTGATAGTGACATGGCCACTGCTAGCCAACCAGTTTTATTGTTGATGGCGTTATTAGAGCTGTCCAACAATAATTGAGTTTTGTTTATTTTATCATCTTCGAATACTGTTGGCGGATTGCTGTCTATAATTACATATAGGTAGCTGGAAGAAGAGTTATTGTTATTGTGATAGCATGCTTTCATGGAGATACAACTAAAAACAAATTTTATAACTATTTTTACTATGAACATGAACCTACAGGTGAAATAAATAGGTGTCCATACAAACCTTAGCAAACTTGTATTGACTGGCTTTTGTATTTGAAGTTCACATTTTGAATCAGAAGTACAATCAAGCCTTGGCAGAATCACAAAACTTGGCACTGGAGGAGGCATTGTGATATTTCGACTATCTGAAGGATTTCCTCTAAATCTGTTAATAGCATATACAGTTATTTCATATACTGTTGAATATTCGAAACTAGCCATCTGAAAAGTTATTATAAGTAAATAATTATGGAAAAAGTAATTATAGTAATGCACCTCATATAAATAATTACTAATTGGTCTTTCAATTGTTACATTTTCATTAAAGGAACTGACATTTAGATGTTCAGACTCTTTGATTATTATTTGTCTGGTGAATTTAACAATTGGCCCATTCGTAATATCAGGATGCTGCCAATGCAGAGTAGGAATGTCATTATTCCATGTTAATCCAATATTTGTGGGAGGATCAGATCCTGTACAACAGAAAAAGAAAAATTACTAGTTCGTCATATTTAAATTGATTTAATTATTATTTATTTGTTGATAACGGGGACAGATTGCTCCCTTAAGCGTTCGAATTTTAATACTTTTAATTTTGTAGGGTGGCGATATACCCAATGAACAGCATGAATTATAAAACTCCACAAAAACGTTTCAGAGATTATATCGTTTTACATTCGTTAGAAGAATTTAAACTCTGATTTTGCTTTTCATTTCGTTCTTTAATGTAAAGTATGATCTAAAATTATTTTCATCTGCTATGGCTATGGTGTAGTTTATAATACAAAAACATAGTTTATTAACTGTTTGTAATCCATTTTCATTTTTTAAATTTCAAAATGATAGCTCTCAAAAGTAAATTGACATAAACTTTAAAAAAGACTTTATATCGATAAAAAAAAGTTAAAAGCCTTTTTCAAACGAGAGTTGACCACACTTCTTATTTCAACATTTGTAAATTGGGGCTGTAGGAGCGATGATATGAAGTAATTGTTGGCTAATGTAATTTAACGTGATTTCCTGCTAGCAGTTGCTAGCATATCTCGGCGACCTTTGAACGACGATTACTGACGAAGTTATTTAAACTGAAAACTGAAACACAGCATATAAATTTAAATATAATTAATTGTATTTAGTGCCTCGCTCATAACTCTTATAATCTCTTGGTACATATACAGAAAAATAGTATATTACCCAAAATGAGATAAAAACATGATTTTCTTCAAGGCGTGAGTTTGAAACCCCAGGGCAAATAATGAGGACTGCAAATTCCTGCCTTGTCATACTATGTTTTCTATGACCGGAGGTAAAATGGTAGGAAATAAGTATTTTTATAAATAAAGCATTACAGTAAATCAGAATTTTCTTGCAATATCTTAAGAATGTCATACAACAGATATTTCCTATATTGCTCTTATATTGTTTATAATGAAAATTCCCTAGAGAGTTAATATTTATGTTACCTCTCTAGGGAGAAAATGTATTACATCTGTCACAATTTATGTCACCTAGAAACTAATTTCTACTCTCAGTCTTAGAAAAATATAATTATTTGTCTTCCATGTACACATTTTTGGGGTTTTTGCAATTAAAAAAGGGCTGCTACCTGTAAACTATAATATTCAGCAAGATTGTTTATGGTATTACGCAGTATATTTCATCGTGTGGGCGGGGAATAGCTCCTTACTCAATTTAGTCCAGTCGTTGAAGGTTTTCCTCTCTGAATTCTTTGAACCTTGACCGATTGACGTGAAATTTGGTGAGTGGTTAGGGGATGGCTTAAGGAGCAAAAGTGACATAGCGCCGAGGGTAAAAGCCCTGAGAGTGGATGCCACCTCTTCTCGGGGGTAAAATGTGTTCACTCAAAATAGTCTCGGAAATGGATAGAGGGACAAATTCTAAGTAAAAAATGTTCTGTATAGTTTTTTCGATAGATCGATATTTTTCGAGCTATTCGCGATTGAAAACTTAATTTTTTTGTGATAAAAATGAATGTTTTTGGATGGTTTCTCGCGAATAAGTCGAAAACTTCGCGTTCTATCAAATAAGTTGTAATAAACAAAAATGAAGCTTAGAAAACAGAAAAGAGATTGGTTTTCCTATGAATGCTCTAGGTCCAAAATAAAAGAAGTTATGGCTCGTTGAAGAAGATTTTTTTTGCAACAATTTGGTTCGAAGTAATCAACGTTAATTAACGAAAAACCGATGCATTTTTCGGAAAAAACTTATAAACAATTTTTTGTAGTGATTGGAAAGACCTTTAAAAGTCGATTGCACTATAACTAAGCGAGTTACGATGCAAAAACGATGGGCCACTCGAATTTTTGAAAAAAAATGAATGATAAAACCCCAGCCATTCCAATAGAATTGATATTGACCATTATCCCTTTACAAATTACTTTATTTTAGTATTACTTATATAATCCAAAAGTTTGGGCGGGTTAGAATGCGTATTTTTCGAAAAAAATATGATGAAAGTAGAAAACGTATTTTTCAAAAATTCTTTAAAAAATACCTTATTTTGAAAATACCTAAAACTAAAAAAAAACGTAGAAAATAATATAGTACAAAAATGTGGATTTTTTCTTAATAAACATTTTAGTTTTTTTTAATTTCTGTAGAAAAAAAAATAACGGAGATATAAATGTTATAATTTTGCATTATAGTGGGCGGACCACCCCTCCCGAGCCCTTCAACCCTTTACTTTTTGGATATGCAAAGTCTGAGCATGTCGAAAAACTTTTGGATTACATGAGTAATACTAAAATAAAGTAATTTGTAAAGGGATAATGGTCTATATCAATTCTGGTGGAATGGCTGTGGTTTTAGCGCTCATTTTTATTTTCCAAAAATTCGAGTGACCCACCGTTTTTGCATCGTAGCTCGCTTAGTTATATTGCAATCGACTTTTAACAGTGCTCATTTTAAAGGTCTTTTCAATCACTACAAAAAATGTTCTATAAATTTATCCCGAAAAATGCATCGGTTTTTCGTTAATTAACGTTGATTACTTCGAACAAAGTTGTCGCAAAAAAAATCTTCTTCAACGAGCCATAACTTCTTTTATTTTGGATCTAGAGCATTCATATAAAAACCAATCTCTTTGCTGTTTTTTAAGCTTTATTTTTGGTTATTGCAACTTATTTGATAGAACGGGAAGTTTTCGACTTATTCGAGAAAAACCGTCCAAAAACATGCATTTTTATCACGAAAAATCTAAGTTATCAATCGCGAATAGCTCGAAAAATATCGATCTATCGAAAAAACTATATAGAACATTTTTTACTTAGAATTTGTCCCTCTGTCCATTTCCGGGGCAATTTTGAGTAAACAATTTCCACCCCCGAGAAGGAGTGGCATCCACTCTCAGGGTAAAAGCGCACATCGGCGCTATGTCACTTTTGCTCCTTGAGCCACCCCCTAACCACTCACCAAATTTCACATCAATCGGTCAAGGTTCAAAGAATTCTGAGGTAATAGGATATTTTTACCTTCAACGACTGGACTAATTAATATGTTAAGAATCTGTTTGTGGCGATAGCTTCCCTTCAAATTGTTAAAAAACGCATTAATTATCGTTATCAATTTACACGATGCCTCACAAGACCTTCGATGCGACGGCATTCGACATCAGATGTTTGCCGCGCAATTTCCACTCTCAGCCCCCTACAGTTTCTTAATCTTCTGTAATCAAGCAGGTCTAAATCCTCAAAAGGATATAAAAAAGGTCCTACGGCCTCAAAGACAAGTAATTCTAGCTTCTCCTTGAGAAATTGAACTGGCTGGAAGCCCTTAACCTGACCTGAAACTACTCCTTCCTGATGAGGTTAGTAAAACTGCATTTTAGGTACTCTGTCTGGAAACAACCCTGCTTCCATGCATGGGTGAAAACTATTTTTTCAATTTTTCTAAGTCTGTCTCCAGCCCTTCCTGTTAATTAAGTATTTATCCAAATAACCCGCATCAGCTAGCAGAAATATGGTGTAGCTGAAAATCCTGTCTAGAAATTCGCCTAGAGCTATGTTGGTTTCACGATGCCTAACTAATGTGAACCGTAGACTAAATATTACAAAATTATCATCTCCAGTGCCAGCAAGTGCGGCGGAAATCGCCCCGAGCCCTAAATTGATTACTGCTTTAGCCATCTCATACCAGGAACCTATTGCACCTTCACGAGAGGTCCCCGCAATTCGTGTATTTAATTAGTATACTTCTAGCAGTTCGACCATTTTCTAGGCTTCACTTTAGTAACACCGGCATCACTCGCGAGAGCGCCAAGGCAATGCAGCGACCGAAACCTTCCGTTCCAGAATTATTCGTTTTATTTTTAATTGTCGATTATGTGGGCGAATTTGTATATTAAATTCCTTTTTCAATATGTGTCTGTACTTTAGAGATAAGGAATAAAGTGTTATAAATTTGACTTCAGTCTATTCACTCCAGCAACTAACGATAATCCTGGAGCAGAGTTACTCGCGTGCATTGTGAACAACAACGTTTAAGCGATGATTCTGACAATACATTAAAAAAGACATTTACAGTCTCGCACCGTTACATATTTTTGCGATACAATAAGAATACCCTCTGTGCATATTTTAAAATGATTTTCTTCTATTCCGGGTGCTCACATACAAAATTTTGCGCTAATCATGTTTTTAATGGGCACACAGTAAGTATGACCTTTTTGGAAAGCCAATTCAGTGCTGATCAAATTGATAGAAAATTGTATGGGGTTACATTTCAACTATCCAACTTTGTTGCTAAAAATTGGCCCATTTCAAAACTTGTAGTGGCCAAATCGTTTATGATATTGATATCACTTCTTCACATAAAAAAAAACCTTTAGTGCAGATTCCTTACAAGCATGGAAGATTTTTTCTAATTTTCTTATTTGTTGTTCAATCGAACAAAGAAATATAAATAATGTAGTATATATTGTTATTGAGTACGATGCATATTATTAATAGTTCCTTAAACTTTTTTCTTAAGTAATTTACTCTACTATACAAACCTGGCATCATATGAAAGGTTATTACAATCTGCATCCACCAAGATAAAAATATATAACATATTTTGCTTGAATAAGGAGCTATCATCCGTTCACACATAGATGGGACACTCTATATATTGCAATGCTCAGATTCTATTATAAACTTAGGTAACGTACCTTGCACCCTTGAAAGTTCATAGATACTCTTTGCTTGAAGCAACAACTTCGATGATAGAATCTCTACATTATGGGAGAAATTGTGTCAAGTACTGTAATTGAACAAACAATGTCCACATTATTTAAACCATTGACACTGATGTGATTTTTACTTTTACAAATCCTCCGCAAGATTTTACAGAATTTAAAGGTGTAGATAAGTCAATTATAATGAGATAATACTTACGACTTTGTTGGGTATATATGTGCGATACATATTCTGCTTCGCCACGTTTTTCAACTCCCATATTTACCGCTTCAACCTGTATATATAGATTATTAATAATACTTCACTTCACACAATCCATATGCTTTATGCTTTTAAGCACAATTATTTGAAGTTTTGGTAGTATGTACAGACCCCCAAGAGAACTTGAGCTAGATCTCATTTTGAATTAGTTATGTCTTACTAGTACATTATTTGTTATTATTTATACCGATAATACCGAATATATAAACAAGTCCATAACAGTGTGTTTTTGTACACTTGCACGATTACGCCCTGTATACTATGTTAAGCAGCAACATTTATACGGTGTGTACTAATAGCATACTATGAGCAAATATTGCTTATTAAGTTAGGGCCGGTTCTACAATCCAAGGATAAAGTTATCCCGGGAATAAATACCCTAGAAAAAATTGTTGTAACAAAGAAAACTATGACAATTATACCTCGGATAGCTTATTCTAAGTATATACTTGCATTGTAGAATCGGCCCTTAATAGATTATAAAAAGGTTAGGTAACGGTCTACGTGTTTCACTTGAAATGAAGACATCCACGTACCTTAAATCACAATGATTTGAAATTGTGGTGGCTGGTGCGTACAGACTTCCAAGATTTGGATGATTTACGGCTTTGCATACCCGCCTACTATGATTGATTAAAAATGCCAAATTTACGAAATTTACCCTGGGATGAATTCTATTTCAGAATTTTTTTTGGTGTCCTCAAAAATTCAATTCACTAATTTTTGCTGCAAAATTTTTTTTTGGAAGCAATAAAGATAAAATATAAAATGGAAAAATCAAAATTTTAAAAGCTTTTGAAGTAAAAACAGAAATGATTTGGTTTGTTTATAGTTTTTAATTAATTTAGACCACATTACGATTATTATTGCTTCTAAAAAAACTTTTCGTATCTCGGATTTTTGAAGATGTTAATTGTTAAAATCCAATTCAGTTTACCTCGATCGCTAGGGTAAGTTTAGGAAATACACATTTTTAAACGATCATTGTAGGCTGGAATGCAGAGCTGAAAATAATCCATGCAGGTAGCTTAAATCTCCTTAGGGGACTGTATAAACCATCAACATTTTATATCATTATGCTTAACCATATAGAAGATATTTAGGAGTGTGTATTCATTTTAAGTGAAAACGCACTGTATGTATAGTAACAGCAAATATACTACAAAGGTTTTTTTATCATTTTACTATTTATGGTTACTTTGTCTTAGTATGGTTAGTAAATAATATATCAATCATTACCTTTATAGTGTATTCCTTATTTTTTTGAAGATTTTTTATATCTGCACAGTGTAAATGCTTCCACAAGCTGCAGTTTGACCAACTAACGCGCAGGCTGTCACATTTAGTGGTTCCAGTGCATGTAAATACATAACTTACGAGTTTGCCATGGGGAGGATATGGTGGTTTCCATCGTAATGATATTGTACTTTCGTCACGAGAGTATGCCGTTAGATCCGTAACTTTTGGAGGAGCTGTAATCATTTTATTCTTACCTATTATTTTTAAGCACACTATACAGTCTTCGCTCATACCTTGTTCTCCGGTTTTCAAGTAGATTTGAGAATGTGCCTTTTGAGTGCTACCATTAACTCTACGTGGCATCATTGTTACCAAGTAGTTCGTGTAAGGTGTTAAATTCGGCGCTGGCTTTTGATAAAGCCTCTCTTCATCAATATTATTTACGTATGGTATGATTAATGACTTATTTTCATTGCACCATTCATCTAAACATGTCAATAATACATGGAGCATTGATGCACCCTTCATTTTTGAACAAGACGGTTCTTTCCATGTAAGTAAAGGTTGATTATCTTGTTTACTATAAACAGTAGCCAAGTTGAAAATATGTTCATCAGGTTGAAAAAGATCTGTAATAAGAATGATACTCAACAATAATATCACTTATCTATTTTTATTTTTATTTACATCAATCTTATTTTCAAGCGCCTATGACATTGCTTATTTTGTATAACTAACAATTTAGGTAATACGTTTTTAGATTTATAATTTTATGTTATAAAATTCACATTATCAACAACTCTTGTGCCTGGATGGATAAGTCTGTGCGAGAGAAGATAGGTTTGCTTCACAAATCATTAAAGCTATATGCAGTATTTTTTCATAGACATGCAAATAAAGGAATATCACTTTTTATGAAGGCATTACTAACATATTCATGAAAATAATAATACCCTGATATCAGCGGAAACGCAAACGCTTTGAGGAGTATTCAAAATGCGAAAGTTAATATCGATATCTCATAAAATATAAAGACAATGAAAGTTTAAAATCAGGTTTTAAAAATCTTTAAGAGTTTGCAATTTGAAAATAAAAAAAGAAGCAGCGGATGATATTTGAACTCAGGGCGATTAAAGCGCCTATTAGCACCCCGGCAAACCCGATTGATAGTGCCGTTCGGCCACGAAAGCAAGCTTCTTATTTTCACTTGCGGTTGCTTTATATAGGACGTGTTGATCGGTGCACATTTTCGTCGTTTATACATTTACTCTGTATCTATTGCGTCCCATTCCCGTCAAGAGTGAAAACCTGACCTATATGCAAAACGATACTTTTATCTATTCTTGCGTTAAAGTAAAAATAGATATATTGCTTTTTAAGGTGGTCAGCCTGTATGTATTTGACCCAAAGTATATTCCGTTTCCAGACTGGTAGACATATAGTTCGCATGCAAAATATCGTTTTTCTCAAACAGTTTTTGAGCTACACAGCCAACAGATAAACGGACAGACGGAGAGACAGACATACTGACAGACGCAATTGAGAAAACGTGTTTTTCGTCATCTAGAAACCCTGACTTGAAAGAAACTGAAGAAATTATGGAAGGTGATTTTTTCACGATTACAATACTTCCTTCTTCTTTTATACGAGGGAAATAAATGAACTTATCTAGAGAACATAATATTTTTATCTACGTCCACTACTAAAAGTAGGCCTTTTAGCGCCAGATTGTTTCACTAAAAGTGACGTTTTATAGTTTACCGTGTTTAAAGAAATCATCTGTTTACTTTTAGCACATGTGCTAAAAGTGAAGCGAGGTTCAAAACTACAATTTCGAACTGCAAGTGAAGTTGTAAAGCTATTCTAGTTGCTTCTTGCGTTACAGGTAAAGCGTTTTTGAAATAATTAAAGCGTTATGTAATGAATACAGTCATATGTGGAGTATCAATAATTACATTTCGTAACTCACCTTGACAGCACGGGCGTGGCCAAACAATCGCCCGCGCGGCGTAGCCTACTGTTCATTATGACATAAAATAAAGTGTCGCAGATGCTAACCTTTCTTAAATCGATATTTATGGATTAATAACGGTAAAATTAAGGTCGTAGATAAAATATTGTATGCAACGCGTGCTAAAAGTCGTTTATGCGCGAGACATGTTATGAAACTCAGCCTTCGGCTTCGTTTCATAATTTTCATGTCTCGAGCATAAACGTCGACTTTTAGCACTAGTTGCATAAATAGCTATTATGGTAGCAGCCTATTTTAGCAACAAACATAGGGAAACTAACGGACGGAGGCCCCGTATTATGTGTAACTAGATTTTGACTATACAAAAAGCGTTGCAACTAGCTTATAAATTGTGTTGAAAACGTTACCACGGATGACTCTCATTAAAAACAGAAATCTGGCAGATGTAAGAATAAGAGAGCAGCCGAAAGTATTTATCATGCAAGGGAAATTATTGTAGACCAAACCCCATTAAATTCAATAAGGAAGATTTGCTAGAAAATAAATGTGTCTGTGCCCACAAAGTTTTAAAAGTTGATGTTCAACTCCTTTGCAAAATTTATGTGTTCTCAGATCGACTTTGCAATATGCCATAAACCACATTTTTTTCGTGTGATGATCATAATTATATTGTAGTTCAACACTACACCTTCTTACCAAACCGAAGTTCAGTTGACATCAAGATGGCCGAGTTAGCACAAGAAGAATACAGTGTGTCCAAGATAAATTTGGCCAGTATGGGGATCTCGTTAATAAGAAGAGATTCAAATTTGGGTCAAGGGAAAAAAAGTTGCGTAATTAAGGGAATAACAAAATGAAGTATAGAAACCCTTGATATGGTTTTTCGTTTTTTTTTTAGTTATCGTAAACGAATTTTCGGATTTTCAATTTTATTTGTACTTTCCTCGGCTAAAACACGAAGGAAGTACTGTAATTACGAAAAAATCACCTTCAGAGATTTCTTCAGATATTCACGTTTTAGAGTCCTAAGCTGATGACTAACAGGTTTTCTCAATTCCGTCTGTCTGTCGGTCAGTTGCCCCTATATCTCAAAAACTCTCTATTGGGGGAATTCGATATTTTGCATGCAGATTATATTTCTACCTGACAAGAAACGGAGAAAATGTCGGACAAATATATAGAGTGAGCACCTACCAGCAGGTATACAGACAAACAGAATTGAGAAAACCTGTTTTTCGTCATCTAGAGATCCTGAAACGTGAAGATCTGAAGAAATCTGGAAAATTTATTATTTCGCGTCCATTAGACGAGGGCAGTAAAAAAAGTAACAAGCCACACTCGATTTTCTTAATCCTTGATAATCACTTATGGTCTTGAAATACAAATAATTTTCAATAGTAATTAATTAATTTACAGATTATTTCCTTAACTTATAAACAATAATTAAAATTAGAAATGAAAAAGACTCAGTTTGGCTAATTACCTTTTTCTTTACATTACAAAAGCTGAAACAAAGTATAAAATGCTCTATGAAACAGGTACGTATCAAAAAATTCCTTGAAAATAGTCAAAAGACATAACATAGTTAAACCATAATGTGTAGTAAATTGTTGAATTCAGAATATAAAGAACTTCTAAAATTTGGCATCAGAAAATCAAGACTGCATTTTAAAAATTTGTAAAAGGCTTTACCTAGAACTTCCCTCGTCGACATTCTGACACTAAATAATTCTAAAAATCAAATTAAGTTAGGAGTAAAAATATCTTTACGTTTCTAATAAATTAAATAAATTTTCAAATAAAAAAAATGTATCCCGCTGGGGTTTGAACCCGCCGCATATGCATAGCGATCGTAACCGCACCTGCGCTGCGGAGAAATCGTAACTGCATCCACAAGTCGAACTGCGCCATCGAGGCTATTTGAAATGAGAGCGTGTGACATTATCCTATATCTGTTGAGTCCTATTTTCGGCAAGTGTAAAGCCTGGCCTATGAGAAAATTATTACTTCCTTTCATTTCAAATGTAACTCAAAAATAAACAAAACTTATTTTTTTGAAGGTGCTCATCCTGTATATCTTTGTCTGAAATTTTACCGGTTTTATTCCAGGTATATATATAATGTGTATGCAAAATATCATTTTCCTCCGACAAATAGTTTTTGAGTTATACTGCCAACAGACAGACAGACAGATGGAATTGAGGAAACCTGTTTTTCGTCATCTAAAGACCCTGAAACGTGAAGATCTGAAGAAATCTCGGAAGGTGATTATTTCGTGATTACAATACTTCCTTCGTCTTTCAGACGAGGAAAGTAAAAATTTACAGTCTGTGTAATCAAGAGGCTGCACAATTCTTGTAGGATGTTTTTATTTTTTTTTTAATAGCAATCAAACAATAAAGAGATTCACTTGTTTTACTTTTTAAAGAAGGAATCCTATTCAGTTTCAACATTGATTTTTTAGAATATACGACTATACTCTTTTCACATATCTTTTACTCTGACGGCATACGAAACATAGAAAAGCGTAAATTTGATTAAGAATATGTGTTGCCTGCTGCAGAGTTGCGTTTTACAATTGGTTTTCTATTTTAACGCCCCATTTCAATAGCCCGTTTTAGCAATTCGTATCTTTTTTCAGACCACCTTATATTTAAATAATGCAGCAAAGAAATTCAAGTTTATCGCATAATGCGCCTGACGTTAGAGACGGCACCTGCAATGCTTTTCTTTTGCTTTATTTTCGAAGCACGCTCGCTGAGCCTTTCCTAAGTAGGTGCGCTAGCAAACAGTCGAGTTTCTCGATTATTGATTTTTTAGCGCATTCGCGGGATCTTAAATTCAAGGAGCAGGCCAAGACCGTTATTGTTTAAACAAACGAAAACCGTCAAGGGCGCTGTTTTCCTCACGAACGGCCGTAAAAAGTTTTGGTAAGAATGCTTTTTCTAATTAAATTTTGCATACTAATTTTAATATCTAGGCCGGATCCCATGCGGCTTTCTTAAGGTTATTTTACAGCTACTCAAAGAATAACTGGCCCTTCCATTTTTTGCTTTGACGTGCAAGCTGGCTGGAAATTATAGAAGTCCCTAGGCCGCTTCTGTCCCACTTATTTGCTCTCATTGCTCATGGCGCCCTGGGATTCTACGAAATAATGCAGTCAAATCCTGCGCAGAAGTCCTTTTTGTCAAGATTCAACATACCGGGATCTTCCCCCTCACCATCGCTGGACATAATAACGAATCAATATGTAAGTACATGCATTTCTCAGTGTTTTTATCGGCAAAGGCAGTTGCCGCAAATATAATCAGTAGGCAATTGTCCTACAAATCTTAAGTTGCCGTCACTTTAGCCTTTATGGCTTATGTATATAATTCATTTGTTACTGCGATTAACTGGGTTTGATTAAATGCCCCTATTGCTGATGATATTTTTGTGTTCCTTGTTACGGTCTTGAACTGATTTTACGACATACATAAACGAAACGGCCGGCGCGTGCCGTAATGGACGAAATCGGGACGAAAGTTCTCCTAGGCCGCTACCCAGCCGCAACAAGATAGGCCGGCTAGACTTTCAGTGGAGTTGGGCGGGTTCTTAACGAGATTATCTAAGGGTAACAGCCAGAGTGTCGGTAAATAACGGTAAAATAACGAGGGAGCCACCAAGCCTGTCTTAACCCGAATAACCGGGCCTGGGCCGTTAGACGGGGGCGAAGTATTCAAGACACTCCGTCGATAGGGGTACTCGTGAATTATAAACTCACACAACGATTTCGTGATGGCAAAAATACTTAGATCATGAAGTGGGGCTTTTTCAGCCACGGCAATGTCACCACCAAGCTTACCTGCACGCTCTGATCTCACTGGCTCCACCGTACATTTATCTCCTCAATGATGGGCGCACGCTGAAACAGAACATGCACAAAGCGACCAAGAATAAAGCGTCTCTTAATTAGATAAGCGTCTATTATTCCATTCTTACATTGGGGCAGCAAAGCGTGCCGCAAACATTGCGTTAATTCTTATAAATAAACATCAGCTGATGGGCGCACTACTGTTACTAAACAACACCCATAACTGTACAAAATTAAAAGCAGTTTGACATATGAATCCCACAAAGGGGACGTTTGTTCATAAAAATGCTCACATGATAATTTGGGCAAACACAGCAAAGCCCAAGTGAGGGAAGTGATTAGATCAAAAATGAGCGAGTCGCGCACATGCAATTTTACCGCGACCAAACTGGCGTTGCCGCCTTACAGCACGTATGCCAAGAGTTCAGCAATTATTCACATGATTAAGCGCACAGCTCGCGCACGAAAACTTAGTATGATTCAATGGTTACAAATACCTTAATTTTATTGGTGACGGCCCAAGAGATCGGCATGCGGTCCATGCCTGTGGCAATTCATTCGCCGCTAAAACGGCCGACGTGTGAATGGTCTGGATGCGCCCACAATGGCGACAAAGGCTGGCGCTTCAACAAACGCCGCTACGACGGCCAAACTAGCCCAAGTGATGTCCTACCTCAACGGAATCCTCGCACAACGAGCTAATGGGAACACTCCCTTACGTGACGACGTATAACCGGGCATGGAATTCCATCACACCTACGCCTTGGCGTAATAAGATCGCCGCTAACGACACACACACACCTCCCTTGTTCAATCGCCTGAGCGGAACTGCCGACTCTCGCTTAAGGCGAAACAGTTTATCCAACACTTGCTGAAACAGCACGAGACGGAAAAAGGCTGACGCCCCCGCCAAGGGCGGGAGCGCCGCACGAACACACACTATCCGACCTCTTAGATCGACGGCTCTCGGCTCAATCCCCAGCAAGGAGCGTTAGGACGCTCGAAGTGGCGTGAGCCAAAACGGCGTTACCACGTGACTCTCGACAGCCAATGGCGATGCGCCCAATAAAACAAATATGTTCCGGTAACAAAGACAGCGCGAAGCCTCGCAGTCACACCAACAGCGTAAATTCTAAAAGGTTCGGAAATCCTGCGAGCGTTAACACCCGACTGTCAAAGTACCAACAAAGGGGTGCCCCGGATGACGAGAAATACTGCGCTTGAGGCCAAATATGTGCAAAATCACTATTATGGAATTAGGCGATGAAGCCAAATAAGTAACTAAAAGGGTTTAACATACGGGCACGCCGCCCTAAAGCCTAGGTGGCTAATTAAAATACAAAATGACCTGACATCCTTCTGCAACCCCTTTACCTGTACAATTTATATAGGTATGCGGCGAAGCACTAAAAGTAGATTGTGTGTTATTTCTTAGCTAGATTTGTTTTTTATGTTGTGAGTAACGATAAGGCGCCCAAATTTTCATAATTCTACTGTTTAATTTTAAAGCCTGAAGCATTTTTTGCCTAATCCTTACACCACGCCATATTCTACCAAGAGTTTATGAGCTAGCCCAGGCCGTGTCCACCCTTCGTCTTAGGAAGCGGTACGCTATTGCAATGCCATTTTATTATCATTTCTAAAAGAAAAAATACGTATTTTTGTATGTTCCTTTGCCGTCACACATACCTACCATATATTTTGTCTGTATAACAAACAATTTCAATTCTATTTTCGATGTAACAAAAGCTTTTTCTGTATTTTCTAAGTATGTTCTCATGAACCTGTTCTTGTAAGTTTAAAAAGGCTTAGTATGTAGACTTTGAAAGGATCTTTAAAAATACGTATTTGTTGAGAAAATGCAGTGCCACACGTACGATAATACCTGACTCAGTAACAAATCAGTATATAAGAGTATCTAAATGTATCTTAAAAATAAAATCCATATTTGCAAATCTTAATACTTGCACGTGTATAAAACATAACGAAACGTCAATAATATTCGTATATTAACGTAATTATCAAAGTGTCATATTTACCTATTGCAGACGTAGTAACTAGAATTTTCGTGCTTTCTCCTCGGACTCCGTTAATGGTAGCAGCAACTTCAAAAACGTATTCAGAGTAGGGCAAAAGGTTTTCGGCTCTTAGATATAAGCTGCTCGTGATTTCAGTAAACTGGTATGTATTTTGAACATCAAGCTTACATGCTTTGTATTTTTTATGCTAAAAAATACCTTCCCGTTAAATTACGCAATTCTTTACGTATGAATTAGAAATACCTTATATTTTACAACGTACGAAGGTTCTATGTTGCTTAGCGAAAACGGTGCATTCCAACCGATTGTTATTTCGTTCGTCGTGGTGCTTATAATACTCATATTTTTAACAGTTGCTGGTTCTAAAACAGTATTATTTTGAATTAGTAGCACGTGCTACGTGTTTATTTATATTAGAAATTGTAAACTGTAATTGCTATTTATAAATACTTTTAAGCAATCTAGTAATTTTCAGAAACAAAAAGACTACTTATATTTATTTAAAGCTGATGTATTCCAGAAAAATATATAATTTGATCGTAAACTAAGATTATAGACTAACAGCAAGTGTAAACAATTTTGCAAAGAAAATAATAAAAAATACTAAAGAATTACAAATAGCCAGATTTTTATGTATTAGCAAGAGTGTCGGCTACACCCATATTTATAACTGCTAATGTTTTTACAGTTTAATGGCCTGCGATTTTATTCTGTAACAGAGTAAAAGTGAGTATAATCTACAAAATTAAATAATTTCCATTAGAGAACTGTTTCTGTAAATCTTCCGTAAATTAAAAAATACCAATTGCATTAAAATCATTGGAAAATGTAAAAATCGTTTCAGAATACTAACTACCCTAGAATATTTTTCTTTAAATTTCTTGATTACTAACCATTATTCTTACTGAAAGGTGAAAAGCAATGGTTAACACATTTTAACAGCCAATATGAAATATAGCATGCTACTGCAGTGCATTTTCTATAAAAAATTAACAAACCTATATGTTGAAATAAAAGTATTTTTAGGATACTGCATTGGTAACTAGCGTTTACATAGTTACAAACGAGTCCGGTAGATAAAATTTACCAGTCTAGACCAGTAGTAATAGAACTACTCGTTTGTAACTGTAACTGTGTAAACGCTAGTTAGCAATGCAGTATCCTAAAAAATCTTATACGATACACGACCGGTAGCATTTTTATGGCATTGCTAAACATACAGGTCTCGCCCTACGACCTCGACCTGTAAATTATTGGCGCGGCCATAAAAATGTTGCTACCGGTCTAATAACGTAAATAGCTATTATTTGTTCCTCACTTGTAAACACCAATTTATCAAGTCACTGTATTCACCTTGAAAATGTTTCTTAACTGGCTAGCCAGTAAATTTTACAAGCCTGCTAGATAAATGATAGCGTGCAAAGACAGAGTGGTCTTCCTTAGTATGTGTCGTATTGTTGAATTTAGTTGCTTGTCAGTTTGACATTTTGAATAAATGGTAAATTTCTAGTTATTTACAAGTGAGGAACAAATAAAATATTCAACAATCCACGCAAGAAAACAGGTTTTACAGGCTCAAGAAGGTGACTAAATCGCCTTTGGCTGGCCAGTCATATCCTTCTATTCGCCAGTAAAAACCTTCTTACCCAGCTAGTAATGTTAAATACTATAAAACGCTTACTATTGCAGTGCTCTCCAATGAACCCTTCAATGCAGTTTTGCTCACATATTCCATTGCGTGTGTTACATGCGCTATTCTTGCAGGTTGGACATTTTTCTTTGCAAGCAAATCCCCAAGTTCCTCGTAGGCATTCTAGAAATCGAAGTAATTTAATGCAGCTATACATAAATGATTTACATTTGTATGATGACATAATTTTAATTTAAAAATATTTGAGACGTGCTTCTAATATAAAAGGTAAACATTTGTTTCGTTTAGTAGTAGTTTTTTATTTCAAGCGAAAATAGCATTAGCAAAAGCTAATTATAAAATTACTAGGATAAAAGATATGCAACGATTAATTTTCTTTCTACAAACATTGTTACAGCCGAAACTCAATATTACGACATAAACACCGGTTTGTTACAGCAAGAATTCAACTTTACGACATGAACACAGTTTGTGACACAAGAAAACGACATAAAACTGGAAAATACAAGGGTCGGTGGCCTCAACTACGTTACGATGTACTGTAACAAAGTTTGCCGACTAACTTCGGTGGGTGGAAGGCTTCATTACCATACTATTAATTAATGTAATGACTTAATCTGAATAAATATATTATTAGACGCAACCACTTTTTAAATCAGTATATAGAGGGAAAGTTCACTAAAAATGGAAATGTGAACCTCACTTTAAAGATCTCTGCCGTGTTCGCTGCCAGTTAGCGTACAGCTTCGGTGAACCTACCTTTATTGAATTCCTTTGCAGCTCGCTAAACCACCTTACAAAAGAAACAGATCACAAAATACAAATTCACACGCAACGTCCTATATATCGTGTGTTAAAAAGAACTCATTCGCAGCATGCCATGATCAAATTGAAGTTTTCTATAACTTGATACACACCGATTGAAGCAAATGAACTACCGTAAGTCAGGGAGAACTAAATTACATTTTGATATTGAACTATTTTCCTAACAATATACAAAACACTTAATAAAAACAATTTTTATTGGCTGTTATGATTAATACACTCGTTGTTGTAAGTAAACTTAATGCAGTGTAAACTTTTGCCGGTTACAGAAACGGTAACCGGTGCTTGCTGCTTATCCACTGCCATTTTTTATTATAACATACATTATAACTGTCAAAAATGTAAATCTTTGTTAAATTGATATTTATGGATTAATAACAGTAAATTTCAAGTCGTAGAAAAAACATTGTATGCAAACTCGTGCTAATAGTATTATTGTACTTAACATGTTATGAAACTCAGCCTACGGCTTTGTTTTATAATTTTCATGTCTCGTGCACTAAACCGCCACTTTTAGTACTTGTATCATAAATAGCTATTATTATGGTTACTGTATTAATTTAACAATTTACATTGATAACGATAGTATATTTTTCCAAAACGTGCACTATACTAATATTTTGTATATTTTAGTGTAAAGAAACATCATTACTTTTTATAGGAATTTTCTTTAAATGGTTTACTTACCCCTTTCACAGAATGCTCCTTGGTAACCGACTGGACAGTGGCAACTACTACTCCCCTCTGCATTTTCTCCCATACATATGAGCTTCTTTTCGCAATTTCTTATACCAAAGATGCTTTTGCATGTAATGTTGCAAGAAAAGCCTAATTTATCTTGATCTTCACAGTTTAATGTTGTTGATTTTGATTTGGAGACACTTACAGGATTATGACGAAGAGGGTGACATTTTATGTTGTCCATTGCATTGGTGTAGACATCTGTTGTAGATTTTTCGATTACTGAATTTTTTTGAATATTTACATTTGCAACACGTATTTCTAAAATATTTCGAAATGAATGTACGTGTAAACATATAATCGCCTTTTACCATTTATGTGGCACTCTCTAATATCGTCGACTGCCCAAAATCCACTGTTAGAGATATTGGTAAAATCTGGTTCCAGATATATATGAATTTCAGTAGCGTTTGTAATTTCATGTACTATCTTTACTTCTTTCCAAAAATATGGCTCTGTTTTCTAGAAAATAAATGTTTGTTTCCATTTTATAAATATCATATTAGCATTTTGTTTTTTACCACTAAATTTGTTTTTCTGTAGCGTTGAATACCGGTTATATACTCTGTAATAACATTTAATCTACACGCACTGCATAAAGTCACTTGTAAAGAAATGCAATTCATGTTGGACGCACTTCTAAATGCTGGTCCTAGTTGTTGTAAGTGTACAATAGAAATCGTCGGCATAAATCTATCTGAAATTAAATATATTGAACTGATAATGCTTTAATCACATGTTAAAGAAAGACATGCATAATAATATAATATAATTATTTATCTTGACTGTGCTCCTATAAATTTGTTAACACAGTTTTTATATTAACGAATGCTAGGTTATTGTATACTAATCATTTATTAGGAATTATTATATTTATTTGGTGGTAAAGGTAGTCTACCTAAGAAAACATTTAGTATTCGGTATAGCTCTTAAACGTGAATACACATTATTTGTATTCTCTTGAAGTATAATGTACCTATTATTGCAATTGCACATGTTGTCACGCCTTTGAACGCTCTGAAAATTAACAGCAACAAACTAAACCAATGATCATCATAACACTCTTCAAAGCAAGCCTGATAGCGAATTGCGAATACCCAAAAAGATAGTCCCATGACCATTGCGTTCAAAGGGGCCCGCTAACTAATCTCTGGGTTAACACTATACTGAATATAACTATATACAGGCGCCACCAATTTTAATAATCAACAATTTGCAAATATAAATTGGAAAATTCTCTGATATGAGTATCATTAACTTACAATGAAGATGAAATATTAACAGTTGTTGCCTCTATGAAATGCAATCGAACTGATAAGTTATATTTTTTAGGTTAAAATAAGGCTTAAATGCGAGGTAATTAAAATGAGATATATATTGTTTTAACGTGTACAGGTTTTCAGTGCAAAAGAGGCCGCTTCTAGTACTGATATATCTATATTCAGATATATAACCTTTAATTTATGCCATTTAGAAATACATAGCAAACTGGCGGCGTGATGACGATACGCTCCCAGTAAATTGATAGAGATACCAAATTCAAAGTACCTAAGAAATATTTATTGAACATTAGTGCCCCACTAAGTATCTCAATAACGTGATTTTTCACATCACCTCAATATTATTTAATTGTGGTTAAACATTAAAAAACATATAAATAAAGCATTAGCTTATCAGTCGCCTCCAATGTCGATCCAATCCAAGAAACTCATCAAAAACCCAGACTCGACCAAAAATAAATAAATCTATAATTACTATACACAAAAAGCTTATCTATAAAAACTATCCACAATCCATAAAAAGGTGTCATTATCGGACAAAAATTTCTTTCATTTACACAGCTTCCTTGAGATTTAAACACGACCTTCAAACGCGCGCTCTCCGGTCCAACGAATAATGCGAAGGTGTCGACCTAAAGAATAGAATGAAATTGCATCACAAAGCTGCCAAATAGGGATAATCGTATGATTTGCCAAACAAATATTGCAGGGGTCAGTCTACTCTACCGTTTCGTTGGTGTACCGACACGATACACGCACACACACGAGCCATAATGACCACACAGCTTTTTTATCGAAACAAAATATCCCACCATTCGGGGTTGGAAACGAAATTCCACAAAAACTCCGACAGATTGTTTGCTTCTGTACTTCCTTATTCCTAAGCATCCAAAACACAAATAGACTAATATAAACATAATGTGACGCAATGACACTAGAATTTCCGATCAAAATTAAAAGTTACTACGAATCAGCTTTCAAATATCTAATCTTCAAACGTCAAAGTCAACAGCTAAGCAAGCACCCCACTTGAACTTATTTCTTTCAGAAAATCATCACTACCTAGAGATATCACTCATAACTCACCGAGAAAACGCAGTTAGCACTTCCTATCATATGCAAAACCGTTATTCCACGATGACCATATCGTCTAAAAAATTAAGTGCCTATTGCTACCGTTTCAGGGTTCATAGATAACGAAACACAGGTTTATTTTAATTCATTCTATCTGTCTGCTTGTCCGTTTGTCTGTCTGTCTGCCTGTCTGACTGACGGTATTGTGCCGGTATAACTGAAAAACTATTTGTTGGAGAAAGACGATATTTTGCATGCAGATCATATGCCTACCTGGCATTAAACCGATATATTTTTGGACAAATATATACAGGGTAAGCCCCTAAAAAATTGTGTTCTTAGTTTTGCTTAACTGAGAAATACATATAAGTATAAATTTGCACATAGTTCAAGCTTCACCCTTAACGAAAATGGAACCCAATGGATACATGCTAAATATTGTAAAGGACACAAAAAGGGCCAACGATAAATTCAGCCTCATCTCACAGACGCGAGGGACCTCCGTGGCCGAATGCAGCTATTAGAAGGTTTGCTTGCGGACTACTACCGAGGGTTGAAATCGCATTCGCAGGCGCTGAATTTCGAATCCCACTGCCAGTAATGTTTTTTTTATTTGAAAATAATTCGAATTACCAAGTGTTTCCTTTTATTGATTCAGAATTATTAGAAACGTGAAGATATTTTTACCCCTAGTTTCCTTTGATTTTTAAAATTGTTTAGTGTCACAACGTCCACTTGCGAGAGAAGTTCTAATTAAAGCTCTTTACAGATTTTTTCAGTTTTTAGTTAAGACTTCAAACAGAACCAGGGGCGAACCATACAAGTAGGAAATTATCAATGTTGTCGCAATAAGCGGCCGCTTGCATAAATGCTAATATTGCAAAAGCTGCGACATATATAATATTAAGCTGCCAAATAATCCAGGAATTATGTGATTCAGAGAAAAACAAATTGCATTAAAATAGTATGTTGTATGTTAAGAGCTGAAAGTGCATTCTTGCCGCTTGCGCATGAATATTGCTGGTTGAGACGAAGTCATACATACTATTTTTTCGACGACTGAGCAGATTATTAAAGAAAAATATCAAATTTCGTTTTATCGCAAAAATTAATTGACAATCAAGTTAACATTACTCGCGCAGTCTATATGACATGTGACGCGATTATTTCCACAAATGACGGGCGTTGTCAAGGAAACATTCGGACGTGGCTACCTATTTTGTTCACGCGGAAACCCAAAACGCTCGGCGAGCGGCAAAAAGATGAAAACGCACGCTCAGCGGCAAATGTCAACTTTCTGTTGTCAAGTGACAGTGAGAAAAATCTACTTTCGATGTCAGTCGTCGAAAAATGTATTTATATACGTTGCACCCATTTAGCTTAATTGTTCAGTTCATAATGGACATTCAATTCATGAACTCAAACCGGATTGTGTAATTTTAGGTGTTTGCACAATCTGGACACTATTTTGTTCATTTCATGAAATGGGAAACGCATTTTCCCACTGTATGAAATCCTCTAAAATTACACAATCTGTAGATGACAATCATAGTGGTATCATAAGAAGCTGAATATACGAAAATAATAAAACTGGAATTGACATAACTTGCTATTCATCAAAATACTGATCTACGTTTAAATTAAAAACAGGCGAGTCTCTGATTTACGCATGCGGTTTCTTTATATTAGACGTGTTGATTGTTGCACATTTTTGTTCTTTTTACAACATTTATCCTTCATCTCTTCGGTTCCCGTTTATACACGGTGTCCTGCAACTCCCACTAAAGCTTCAGGTAACCTTTGTCTGTCATAGAAGATGAACACAAAACTGCAAAAAATTGTCCTGGAGAGCTTAACTTTCTTGTCTGATGTGGTTAACAACAAATTATAACAAGCTATAACGAAAATGTAAATAGAACGCATATTTTATCAATAGGAAATACATTTAAAATAAAAATAATTGACTAATTTGTTTTAACTATTCGTGTTTCGTTATCTTGTTAAGATTAAACATGACAAAAATGCATATTTATGGTGGCTTGTTATAAACAAAAAATAAAAATGGGAACAAACATTCAAAATTCTTAATGTCAAATTTTGACTGTCAATTATGACATTAGATTAATTCCAGACTGTAATTTCACTTGCGTTTGATTTGCCTCAACCGTGATTTGTCTTTGTATATTGCAGACATGATATGGGTTTTAGAAAACTGTCAAGGAAATTTTAATGAAGCTGCAAGAGTGTACGCCATGCGTTTTCCCAACAGAACGCATCCCTCTCATACTGTTATAAGAGCTGCAGATCGAAGACTAAAAGAAACTGAAATCACATGAAGGACGAAAAAGCACCAGGTCCAGACGGAATTCAATCCGAAATTCTGAAACTTCTGGACCACGATGCTATAACATGAATAACTAACATCTTTAATGATATATATGATTCAGGAAAAATACTTAGAGAATGGCTCAAATCAACTTTCGTTGCCTTGCCAAGGAAACCTGGCGCTGAACACTGTGGCGACTACTGCACAATTAGCCTCATGTCTCATCTTCTCAATTTTTTTCTGAAAATAATACACAGACGTATTTTCAAAATCTGTGAAGAACAAATAAGTGAATCCCTTGTCGGGTTTCGCAACGCCTTGGGTACGAGGGAAGCTCTCTTTGCCGTACAAGTTCTGTTTCAGCGCTGCAGAGATGTTAATGCCGACATTTTATAGAGTATAAAGCATTCGATAGGGTCAGTCGCGGAAAACTTATTAATATATTAGAAAAAATCGGCATAAATGACAAAAAATTAGAAATTATAATTAAACTCTACTGGAATCAATCCGCAAACTTCACAATAGAGGGAGATGAGTCAGATGATATAGATATAAAACGAGGCATACGACAGGGCTGTGTTTTATCGCCCTTGTTATTTAACATTTATTCCCAGCAAATATTTTATGAATCTCTGCAAGACATAGATGCTGGTATAGTATTAAACGGAACGAAAGTGAATAACATTAGATATGCTACTGATGCGGTCATATTCACGGATATTTTCAAGGGTTTAAAAGAATTTATGTCAAATATTGAAATGATCAGTCGGCGATACGGATTAGAATTGAACATACAAAAAACAAAATACATCGTTATCAGTACAGATACAATATTCCTCCTAAACGTATACGCCCAACCAATTGAAAAAGTAACATCAATGACATATTTAAATACATCGATCAATGATCAGTGCGACCGAAAGTATATTTGGTTTCGAGCCAGGTAGACTTATAATATGCATGCAAAATATCGTCTTTCTCCAACAAATTGTTTTTAAGCTATACCACCAACAGACAGACGGACGGACAGACAGATAGACGGAATTGAGAAAACATGTTTTTGGTCGTCTAGGGACGTGAAGATCTGAAAAAATCTGGAAAGGTGATTTTATCACGATTGCAATACCTACTTTGTCTTAGACGAGAGAAGTAAAACTAAGATGTGGTCACCGACGACTTTCGTTTACTGTTGCTAAAAGTTTAATATTGAATTTTTCGAAAAAATTCATGATTAGATTATAGGTACTGTAAGAAACCACTATGCTTGTAACTATGTTACACTAATTAATCGTGGTAAATGTATATTATATCTCTATTTTTATTTTATGTGTCGCCTTAACAACTAGTATAACATGGCGACACTATCTCATAACATTACTCCCCCTCCCCCCCTCGAAGAAAAAGTTGGAAGAAAGAGGCCATGTATTATAGCTAATATAATATCCTATAAAATTTTGAAAATTATATTTAGCTACAAAACCTCCTGGATAGCTGCCATCCTCCCTTTTGACCAAGTAAATAGCAGCAGCCCAAGTCGCTGACATTTGATAGAACGAGAAGGACCTGTTGTAACGATTCTATGAATGACTCTATGTTTAATTTTGGCATTAATGAGGAAATCGTTGAGTAAGTACGAGAATCGTTTCCACAAGTCCCTATATGACGATTCAATTGTTTCGGGTATATTGACTGTTTGCTTAGTGTCGAGTGTTAACACAGGAGCTAAAGGAAATCGATTTTCTGTATGTACAGAAAAATGTTGTAGAGTGTTGCATGTCAATGCACCACCACACGTGCCTGACTGCTGTATACATTGTACAGGTGTCAGCTTCATAGGGTTGCGTGTGATGGTGGACGAACCAGGTTGGCGTTCATGTTTATAAGGCCAGGAGGCGAAAGCAATAGGGGATGTGCGACGGTCGGTGAATGTACAGTAGTAGCAGGTTGCGAAAGCAACTGTTAATGGCGGATGGTTGATGGGTGACCGAACATAAGTGGTTGTTGCATGAACTTGAGCAATATAGTCCATGAATGTGCAAGTACAGTTGTACAAAAATTAGGAAAGTAACTGCGAATGTGTGACGGTCGATTGATGACCGAGCACGATTGGCTGTTGCATGCACTTGACCGACGTAGGCCATGGATGTCCATGTATAGTAGTAGCAGGCCGTGCGTGAATGCGGCTGTTGCAGCTGCCAGGCAGACAATGCAAACGTGCATAGAAAGCGTTCATAAATCATATGCAGGAGGAACACAAAATTCGCTTGAAGAAGATGATGATTTTTTTAACACGTAACACGGGAAGATGACGTTTGGTAGAAGAAGGATTACGATCACGCGAACAATAACAATTCTTAACTGAAATTTCAATGGGTTTCGGTAGCAAATTGCTGAAAATATTGTTGAATTGGATATTTTGTTGTTTAAAATCAATGACCAATTGACCAGACGTCGAGGAAGTCTTCCCCAAGAATTGGTAGTGTTATGTCAACAACATTGAACGACCATCTAACATGATTTGGAAATATTGTTGAGAAGGTTTAAGCTGTTTTTGCCTAAAAACTTTTTCGGGAAAACCGAAATACTTGAACCAGTTTCAACAAAAAAATTACCTTATGTACGTAATTGAAAAGATGCATAAAATTAACCCTTTGTCCAAATTTATCGAGGTCGGGATTGATCCTCGTAAATAAACTACCATTTTTTTGGAAAGCACACGGCTTATGATATTTTATCGCGTTTTCCTCGAATCAATTGTGAAAGGGGGTTGATTGCCCTGGAAATCTGTTAAACGTCATTAGAAAATGCGTTATCAGTTGGAGTTGGTAGCATTTCTTGTATAGGACTTTGCGAAACATTCCACGAGAAACTATTTAGCTGTACTAATCTTTGATCCTTTAAAAGCTGAAGCACCAGTTCTTCCAATTGCACCTTCTCAGTTTTGCATGCAAAGATTTGTAGATTCAAATTTATGAATAAAATATTCCTTATTGCGTTTTCAGGATAATTTAATTCCACACAGAAGTTTTGTACTTCAAAGAGAATATTTAAAAGGTCATTATCAAATGACCCATGTAAAAGCTTTGACATTTTAGACGAATGCGGCGTGTCATAACAAGCTACAAGTATTTCCTTTAGTTCACTGACGGGTTGTTTATTTGGGGGATTTGTTAAAATATCGCATATTTATGACATGGCATCTGCAGGTAATTTTAAAATAGTTAGACTGAATTTCTGAGTCTCCTCTGTCATACCAATCTGACCAAAATATTGGTTGAGTAACACAAAATATATTTTTATCTAGAACTGTTTGGATAAGGACTTATTACGTCACCCATTTGACATTATTTCCGTTGGTAATAAAGTTCATTACGCCACTATTGGTGTAATAAACTTCTATTGCATCACTAGTGATGTAATGGCTTCATTACCTAACTGAAATAGTTTCAAATGAATGACATAATGACATTTGCCTACTAAAATATTTTTGAAAATGGCAGATCTGACATTTCTTTTAATGCACTTTTCTCAATTTTGGGCAGTTGTAGATAAAATTTTGTACAATACATGTATGATAATGTATCATTAATATACTTGTATGCTTACATAACTCGTGCTACGCACTCGTTTGTAATTTACACACACTTATATTAATGATGCTCTTATCCCACTTGTATAGTAAATAACTATTATGTCAGTTGGATTGAAAGGCGGTAAATTCAATCTATGCTAGTTCATCGTAAACGTGAATGTGTTGTACCTATCTTTGTGAGGCGCTGCAATCACTCGGTCAGCGGGATGGGTTGCAGCAAATTGCATATGACAGACAGCTCTGTAGGTGTGGGGCCTCATGATGAATGCTCGCAGGATGGTGGACAGCTTGCGGTTGTAGAATCCTGTAGTGGAGAAAAAAAGCTCCCGATTACCGCCGGGTCTACACACTGGCGGTTAAATTGAACACTTTCATGGTTTGGTATTTAGTTTTTGGAAAGTGTGAAATCACGACGGGGTAACCAATTTGTAAAATACCACTATATTTGGTAGTCTTACAATCATTAATGATATATTGAGCACCAAATGAAAGACGTGCGTTAGTGGAAAACGTATATTATAGCTCTATTTTTGTTTTGGTTTGATGTGTTGTCTTAAGAACTATAACATAGCGACATGATCATAACAGTACTTTCCTTTACTTCATAAAAAATACTAGAGAGCAGATATTTAATTTAAGATAAATTATAGAGACCAGATAATTTAATGCACCGGTATACACAGGTTGTCTAAAATTTTACGGAACATTGCAATTCCAATATTTACTTTGGAAACAAGTAGGTATCATAGCTACTTGCTGTCTAGCTACCAAAGTAATTGTATCTGGTCTTTCTCCAACAAATAGTTTTTGAGCTACATCGCCAACAGATGGACGAAGAGGCGGACAGACAGATAGATGGACAGACAGACAAACAGACAGACAGACAGACGAATTTGAGAAAACGTTTTTCATCATCTAGAGACCCTTCAACGTTTTTCAGATGAGGGAAGAAATAACCGTTTATCTAACTTCGACACCATACGAAAAAGGGATCACACAAGACTAAACATTTCCCATACTATAGAATATACATAGCGAAGCTATAACGAGAAAAGTTCTAAAGAACTGGAAGTGAGGTGTCAATAGAGTTAAAATTAATAATATGTGCTACGCAGATGATACAGTTTTGCTTACTACTACTGAAGAAGACCTTTCAGAAATTATAACAAAATTAGAAACAGTGAGTCGACAGTATATTAAATCTATACAATTATAATGAAATCAAGAAAATGCAAATGAAAACACTTATGTTTTCTATATTACTTTACATCTCAGGAACATGGAGTCTCAACAAAGCTGGTGAGAAAAGAACAAATGCATTTGAAAAATGGAGCGGTAGAAGACTACTACGTGTCTCATGGCAAGAAAGAAGAACTAATCTCTGTTCTACAAGACATTCAAGAGCCTACTAGGCTGTACTTTGGACAGGTTCAACGCAGAAATTCCAAAAATAGATAACCGGTTGCAAAGTTGAACAAGCAGTGAGAACTGCAAGAAATAGAGATCGATGGCGCCAAATCACAAACAGTATCTTAAGTGCTACGTAGATCAAGGGTACGACTCCTCTGAAAAGAGAAATATATCAACGAGAAGAGAAATCAGTATCACAATCCAGGGGGCCGCACCCCACACTGTGAAAATTACGGCCTTATGGATTGGCAATTATGTACAATGAAATTACGAAAATTAATTATTGGTTTGTGTAAGAATTTTGTACATATCTAATCAAAAGGCAACTTACATTTGTGTATTTTCCAAAGACTAAGTTCAGAACTTGTTACTAATAGATGCTTTTTCTGCAGATCGTAGCCATCTATTGCGCAGGTAAGTGTTTCATTATTAATCGATAACCGTAATTTTGTTTCGTGTGACCCACTTTCAATACTGTAAGTAATGGTGAGGTGAAACCACTCATTTTCTTTTAATTCATTGGATGTCATCTGTAAAAATTCTATGCAATAATATATATTCTAAATCTATTAATTAATAAATTATTACACTTTTTCTAGAAGATTGATTATTTCCAAACCGAACTGAAATATTTGTACCGTTGATACGTATTAAAAAACAACCTTTATTTGATATCCCAGGATTTTCCGCACATAAATATATGGCTGTTGGATGTTGGCTACGGATAGACAAACTAACAGTAAATTTATTTTTCCAAAAGCTACTTAAATGAGTAAATTTGGAATTTGAGGACGTATATATTGGAAAACCTAAAATTGATGTTCACAAAAATAATCAATGTGCAACAGATACTACTGCAATATTACTTTCCCACCGCCAATCTGTCACAGGTTTAAATGGAAAATCAAAAGCAGAACTGACAAGCCATCCATTAGCCATCCAGTTGCTGTCCACATTGTCTTCATAATTTTCGTATATTTCGGACACAGGTAGATATACTGATGCTGAAATTCATTAAATTGTTAAATAAACATACCGTAATTCTTTTGTCGGTACATACGCTTGATTACATCAAAACTCTGTAATGGTGTTAACCAAGTCACAGCTGATTCTGTTAAACTTCCTTCGAGTATGCATGTGTAATTAAAGGCATCTTCGCATTCTTCCACCAAAAAGCTAACGTTTGTTTGTTTCAATATGGTGCAGCCAACAGACAGAAAAATTTCGATACACAATATCAATCTGAAAAAATATAAACAATTCTATACTTTTTGAAGTAGGGTACATTACTACTAATATTTTAATTTAATATTTCGTATTTTTATCACAGGAAATGTATTTAAAGGAATACAGATCTAGAAATCAGAAAAATAAGATTAAGAGCAATTCGTTTGATTTTCCCCTAAGTTTAAAACTGAAGAAAAAATAGCAGACAATATTTTATGCATAGAAATATAAGATATAAATAATCTCTGCTTAATTCCACTGTATATAGAGAAATACAAACGAAAGGTAGACATCTTGCGGCAAATTATAATTCGATATAGTATAAATAGCAGCATTGGCGATTTCATATGCAAGATATATTTAAAAGTTTTAAACCTACTTGGAAATAATATCGTATTTGTAGGAGTTTTACCATCAATATTTATTCGACAGCAATCGAGCACTATGTATCTGTTACGGTCTAAAACGAGTTTTACGACACTGCGCCGGCTCATACAAAAACTAAACGGCCTGCGCGGACATAATCGGGACAAAGACTCACCTAGGCCGCTGCTTAACCCTCAACAAGATATGTCGGCTAAACATCAGTGCAGCGAGAGTGTGTTCTTCACGAGATTACCTACGGGCAACGACCAAAAGGAGCGGTAAACATTGATAAAATTGAATAAAATTGAATAGGGCGCCACCCGGTTTCATCGACAAAAACGTAAATACAAGGTCCGCGCGGGTAAAGATAAAAGACGTCATCGCAAGGAGACGCAGGGACACCTCCGCGCAACTAAAGCAAGAATCCCCGTTCCAACGAACCGGCGTGAACCGCTGATTACGCCAGCCCAGGATATAAAAAGGAGACATCAAAGCTATGGTAACACAAATCGAAGCTATGGTAACACAGAATTTTCCTACAATTTTTCCCGAACCTTTTCCAGACCTGATCCAGCTCAGAAGTACCTCTGGGCTCTTCGAGAATTTCCCCAAACCTTTCTCCTAGCCTAGTCTCACTCAGGAGGGTTTCTGGACTTTTCGAGGGGACTCCTACCAATCATTCTAGCACTTAGTTGCCAGGAGGGTCGCGCAGACTCTTCGGTCACGTTCTCCAGCACCTAGTTACCTAGAAGGTCCTCCTAGGCTAGACGACGACGGTGTCTAACACCTAGTTATTAGGAGAACTTAACCGAACTCATCGACGACGATTTCCAGTACCTGGTTAACCGAAAGATTAAGACGAGCTCGCCGGTGACGGTTCCGTCAGTGAATAAATTTCCCTGCACCAGGACAACGACGCTGACGTAATTAAGCCCAGTAATTGCGTCCGGAGTGCACCATCGAAGCCGAAAACGCGCGCTAGGAGGCCCAGCCTAGAAAACCAGAGGCGGGCGTCCATAGTTACGCACGTTTGAATTCAGAGCAATTCGACGGGGATCATCACCAACAAGAAATACCGGTTATTCGATCAAAATTTACTTACCTGGATTCGCAAAGCAGCGGTCACAGGTAAAACCAGCTAAACTCGGCGCCCGCCAACAATACACCTGCAGGCCGCCATAAACACGAGTTGCACCAGGTATGCATGTAATTTCACTTGATATTGCCCCTACTTTCAACAATTTAAAGACAGAATTCAATGTTTACGTGCCGCCATTAAGCGGTTTTCGCTAACTTGTCATTTTATCCATGCAGGCCCAGTCCTGGGAGCTACTCCATGTATAGGCTGTTCCAAAAGAGACTGACACGGCGCGATTCCCAGCAAGCTAGACGCCCCGTTAAAAGAGTTCTATTAGTTTTACAAGCATTGTTATATTTTTATCTTCTGTCTTAAATACAATTTAATTTGAGATGTATTTAGCTAAAATATTATACGATAATGAAGCTTATTCTGTGTTTCATTCCTGAGTTACTAGTTGAGTTTATTATTGGTACTTTGGCATTCTGAGCTACCTAGAAAGCCAGTATCAGTCTGGTAATTGTAGCAAACAGATTAAACAATTAAATTAAATTAAACTATCCCGTCAGGCTACAAGTTCTTGGTCGCCATCTCGTAATGCGACTCACCCATTCACTTGATGTTTTGCGAGCGACATGTCCAAACCAGTTCCATTTTAACCTCGCGATTTTTTGTACGACATCGGTAACCATATATATAATACACATATATTGCTGGTAGGGCCTGGAAACTTCAGAAAACATTACGGCGCCGACATAGTCTCACTTAGAGTATAACGCGTCTCGTGCGCATGCGTGAGAATTCGAACTCCGCCTCTAGAAGCGAATTTTAAACTTGCCCACTTCCCCATTGGCCGAACGACGCCGCCGCGCTTGCACACAGCTCATCATTATACATTGAAGAGTTGGTTGTCTGTCTCACTTCCTTGGCAAGTTTCCCACTCATAGCCGCTAGCAATATAGTAAGTATTAGATATATGTCGGTAACATTTGTGCGTCGTATAATGTCTGTATTTCTGATTCGCTCTCTTAGGCTTATACCGAGCATAGCTCTTTCCATGGTATGTTGTGTTGTTTACAATTTTGTAGAGCTCTTTACGTAAGTGCTATCGTCTCGATGCCATAATAGGTCGTCACGGGCAAAATGCAACTGTTCCATACCTCCGATATTAAACTAATCGACACCTTCTTGTTCCTTAGAACCTAACTCAGATTTACAAAAGCCGTCCGACCTAGTTTTACCCTTCTTATAATTTCTGCAGCTTGATTTTGTTTGCCCAGTTTAGTTAATTGGCCAAGGTATACATACTAGTCGACATTTACTATATTATAATTGTTTACATAAAATTGTCTTTGGGAATGGGACATTACTTTTATTTTATTGAAATTCATTTGGAATCCTATGGTCTGCGAGGCTGCATTTAGCTCCAATAGCATTTGTTCCAATTTCTCTTCGTTTCTACCGATGATGATTATATTATCTGCAAATCACAGATGATTCAAGTAAGCACTATCGATGTTGATTTCCCTTTTTTGTCCTTTGTCCTGATTATCAGAAAAATAAAACTTTCAAATCCATTTCACACAAATCGAACGTTGAAGGCAGTGAACTTAATGACAATATATAACAATGTTACATGCGATACAGGTGTACTTCTCCCTTCTCTTGTTGTTTTGTGGAGAGGAAATGACTGCCGACGGCTGGTAAAAGCTGTAATAGATACCGGTCTCAGCGATCCTACAACTTAAATCAAACTGAGGAAGAAATAAAATACTATCCAGTCGAACAGGAAGCAGTACTTGATTTGTTATTTGGAAGAACAAATATTTGCATATACAATAAATTCAGAATTTACATCGCTAGATTAGATTATAGTTCTGTGGCAAAAAGGCATAAAGGTATAAGTCGACTTGTCTCATTTTTTATTTTATTGATGCCTCGTGTCCAGAGCAATATCGGGCATCTAAATACAAGAGGATGTAAGTCTACATACCATAACCGCAAGTTTTCTAAATGGGATATGTAGACTTATTCCCTGAAAATTCACTAAAAATTGATAAAAAACAAAATTAGTCAATTGCAAATAGATACATGTGTAGATTTGTACTAATACCCCGAGTCAAAGCTTTTCGTAAAGTTATCTGCAACGCCAGAACAGCATATGTTAACTTATACCCTTTTTCCATTTCATAACTTTCGGTTTTTGTTGGAAACAAATAACTTATGTACACTTATACTACGAGTGCATTTCCATGCAGGTGCAATAGCGTGTTTTAGCGGTCCAGTTTTCCAGTGTTATTAGTTATTATAGTGTAGTTTAACTAATAAGTGCCAAAATGGACACACACTCTCGTACGTACAAAGTTTTGCAGAAGTGCTGTAACAAGAACTTAACCGTAAGTTTACACATAACCTCACATTATTCGAACTCGAAACCACATATTCTTGTTGTTTATGTCTACATATACTGTTTTCTCATAGTAATTATTTATCAGAAAATACATATTCCGGGAAATTGCAAAAAGCTATATGTCAACTTATACCCTTTTGCTATTTCATAAAATGAATAAAAGGAAATGCGTTCCGTTAGTTCCGTATTTATTTATTTTCTAGTAGAAATAGTTTTAGAATCAATCGCAAAGCAAGCTGTAGTCAATAACTCGACTTGATTCTTTTGATTACCAGCGAAAATAATTAAATAATTAAATCTCCAGCAAAATAGTTTTTTTGATGTTCCTGTAAAATGATCATTTTTGACTTATACCCTTTTGCGTTTTCACCACAGAATTATCGTTGCAACTTTGAGGCTATGGACCAAGTGAATATTTGTGGGAATTTACCTCATGCACCCAAGGTTACTTGGATGAAATAACTTGCAAATGCGAACATTATTTTTGCTGATGTTTTCGATTATGCTAGACCAATAGAAATATTAATCCGTGTTAATGTCTGCACTCTACACAGATAACCCTGCAGACTCGTCTAACGGTACTATAGCTATCGTGGTGACGAATATGCTTGTTAATGATATATTGCTGACGTTTGGAAACTCGAATTAATCGGAGTTACTGATTCTTCAGAAACGACGACAAAAATGGAGTTACGGCATTTTTCAGAAACAGTTACTGTGAATTCTGAGGGCTGATATGAAATGAATATGACCTGGAAGAAAGGCACTAACGAATTCTTTCTAGCTCTCTGCCGATTCGTTGCAAGGAGGGGTCGTCTTTCGGTTATATTTAGCGAATGCGGTAGTAACTTTATAGATACCTGTAAGGCATACTCAAAAGTAGACTGAAAACTGGTGTTGGAATATTGTAGTGTGCAGCGAATCATATGGAAGTTTAACCCACCAACAACAGCCTGGTGCAGTGGCTGGTGGAAAAGACTAATTGGTTTTATAAAACATATTCTGAAAAGAGTATTAGGGATTTCTCTAAACCATATTGAAATGTAGACGACTCTCTGTGATTACGAGAGCGTGTCGAATTCTAGACTACTAACTTATATGTTTGATCATATTCCCAAGTCTACATCCATTACACCAGCCATGATTATCCAGGACATACGGGAAAACGAAATAAGTTGAATTTAATAAAATATCTATTTACGGCGAGGCCGGGAGTTAAGCGGTCTAGCCTGCATGACGAGGCACGTGGACTAGCGAGATCAGAAATGCGAATACCGGCAATGTGTCGTATAATTTTTTTTTACTGAACAGGAACAAGAACCATTTTGATTTTATTAAAGGATTATCCCAAACTACTTGCTTTAAAATAACGTGTTGTGCGTTGGCAGTACTGGAGTATATTGTTGGTGATGCTATATCTAATTCCAGGTTAGTTTTGCGTCACTTTGTGCCAGACTGACGAAAAACCTAAGCTTTTAACATCGAATTTGACATCGACTGACAGTGCCAGCAACAATATAATTAAATACTGCCAAACCTATAGCACGAATCACAGGCGTTGCGAAGTACTACCGGCCTAGGCCATAAAAACGTACCTACCGGACTCATTGTTGGGCTGGTAGATAGTTGCTACCAGAGCAATGTACAAACAGTATATTGTTTTATTATCAAAAGTCATAAAAGTGACAACTTATGTGACTTGACAGACAAGGTAAATGCGTTATTTTTATGCCTAGCCATAAAAATGGTTACTTTTAGGCAAGCGGAGTAAACGTACTGCAAAACTTGATTAGCTTTCGAGTATTTTTGACATTGGCCTTCTTGACTTTCGGGAACTAACATAGTCATAACATAAGTCAATTCTCGATAATTGTAATTTTTTAAATATTTATTTATATTAATGCGGGCGTTTGAAAATAATATAGCATACGCTATTCGGAGTAAAAGTGACTTTGTGTGCCTCGCTCAGACTTGTCTGACTCGCGTACGCTCAGCAGTCAATCGCGTCTCTACTCGCCACACAAAGTATCACTTTTACTCCTAATAACATAATACGGATGGGGCCATAATTATACAGACAGATCAATAAAAAACCAATTAGGGCAGGCTGTGATATGTGTTATACGTTTGGCAGTACTAAAGTGTATTGTCAGTCTATGTCAAATTCGATATTTGTAGGTTAAGTTTTACGTCAGTCTGTGTCAAACAACAAACAAAACCTAACCTACTAATCTCGAATTTGACATAGACTGACAATACACTTCAGTACTGCCAAACGTATAACACATATCACAGCCTGCCCTAATTGGTTTTTTTATTGATCTATCTGTATATAACAGCAATGAGATAACATGAATAACAAAATAGACTGCATAAGAAAGAGATGGCCATACGAAAAAATTATTTTAGTAGGCATGTTTAGTTGACAAATGTCATAATTAAATTAAGCATCAAGCCTTCTCGAATATTTGCTACTATGTTTATCTCTTTCTTACTCAAGCAATACGAGTTATTTTCTTGTTCATGTTATCTCATTGCTGTTATATACCGATGGGGCCACAATTATATATAACATCAACAAGAAAATAACACGTATTGCTTGAGTAAGAAAGAGATAAACATAGTAGTAAATATTCGAGTAGGCATGAGGCTTATTTTAATTATGACATAAGTCAACTAAACATGCCTACTGAAATAATTTTATCGTATAGTCATCTTCTTACTCAAGCATTTTACTTTGTTGTTTATGTTATCTTATTGCTGTTATACCGGGTGTCTTAAAAAGAATGACATCTAGTAGGTATTGAATTTTGTTTGCATGTACATTTTTATGTGCCCTAGATTGTTATTGGTATTGCATCATGGGAAATTCAAAGCATACTAGATGTAATTCATTTTAAGACACTCGGTATATATTTATGGCCCCTTCCGTATAATTATGACCCCATCGGTATACTATTATTAGGATTAAAAGTGGCACTTTGTTTGACATGCAATTATGTTTGCATTTGCGAGGCAAAGCGTAGAGTAGCCGAGCGTTTGCAAAAATTGCAAGACAAACAGAGCAATTTTTAGTCCGCATAATACATACTATCTTTTCCGTCGACCTCCTTATAAAATGTAATTTTACGGACGCATTTACGTACCAAAAATGTCACTTTTTTGGACACCATTAATTTTTCGACCGCAAACACTTTTCGTCCGCAAATGCTTTTCGTCCGCGAATACTTTTCGTCCGCAAACACTTTACGGCCGCACTTTACAGCCGCAAACGCTTTTCGTCCGCAAATGCTTTTCGTCCGGGAATACTTTTCGTCCGCAAACGTTTTTCGTCCGCAAACGCTTTTTGTCCGCAAACGTTTTTCGTTCTCAACAACTCTTATAATTCGGACTCCACTTTATTTTTTTTTTCAAATTATAACGGTCGACGGAAAAATTTAATATGCACCTCGGACGAAAAATTGGCTTTTTATGGCCTTGCCTGATTGCTTGCCTCGGCTATCGCCTCGGCCAGCAATTGCAGGCATCGTCCATAAAAAGCCAATTTTTCGTCCTAGATGCATACATAACTATTTCAGCTTTAGACGTTTCTCATTTAAAAATCATGACAACTACATCCATAGGCGACCAGTTAGAACTTACTTTTAGTTTCTAAGAAGTAAATAGATTTTTATGCATTAATGGAGATATGAATATGTTTTTCTTTGAGGTGGACATGGTTACAGACTGTGGGTCTTACTGAAGGTAAAGAACATTAATATCTCCCGTGGTGCATACAATATTTTATTTACTAGCATATTAGTAAGAATAGCATGACATAAGTACATTTAAAATAAAAATATGTAAGTAACATCAAGGACTGCCTCAATGTATGGTAGTTAAGACGTTGCTTGTATTTAGAGAGTGTCCCATAATTTTCCATCACTTTTATTTTGTTTGCATGTTATGAACAAAGTCTAGGCATGTCGAGTACCAGGTACCTTAGATACCGACCGCTGTGGTCATATGGTCAAAGTCCTACATATAGTTTTGCCTAGATTAAGGAGTTCCAACCCTAGCAAGGGATCTTTTACATAATAACAAAAGTATAGCTGATTGAACATTTTGCACAACTTTATATTGCCGCATTTAATTAGGGTGCCATGATTTTTTTAAACTAATGGCAACATCATATTTCACTTTTATTTAGGTAAATTATAACAGTTTTCCTTATCTAATGTATATCTAATCGGCCATGAAATTAAGAACTACATAGTTTTTGGAGATTCTTAATTTTATACAAACACTAATAGATATTACTAGAGTTGGAATTCCTTAATCTCGGCAAAATTCTAAGTAGGACTTTTGGCCCCAGCAGTCGGTGTCTAAGGTAGGTGGTACTCGACATATCTAGACTTTGTTCATAATATACAAAGAAAATGAAAGTGACGGACGCTCTCTACTTGATTACCATGGGATTGAGGAAAAAATAATTTGAAAAATCCCTTGAGAGTTAGTAAATAATAGTATATTATGTTATTAGGAGCAAAAGTTATGTTTTATGTGGCGAGGCTGGACGGGTTATCTGCCGAGCTTGCGAGGCAGATAAGTACAGCCGAGCCACATAAAGATACTTTTGCTCCGAATAACATATAGTATTTTTTCTTAAAACGTTTTTATAACAAATTATTTACAACTTTGTGAACAAAATTCGAAGAAAATTACTTGATCTCGTCAGCGGCAGATAATATTATCTGCCGCTGACGAGCGGCAGATAAAGTTGTCAGCGGCAGATAATAACTTTATCTGCCGCCGACGAGCGGCAGATAAAGTCGTCAGCGGCAGATAATAACTTTATCTGCCGCTCGTCAGCGGCAGATAATATTATCTGCCGCTTGGCAATAAAGTGACTGTTTAGCATCATCAATCCAGCAGTATAATGCCATACTTTACTGCCGTTTGAAGAAAAAATACTTTATTTAAATAATAGATATTTATGCATTAAGGGAGATATGAATATGTTTTTCCCTGAGCTTGACATGTGTTACAGACCGAGGGTCTCTGTCCCGAGGTTTGTAAGTTAACCCAAGGTAAAGACCATGAATATCTCCCGTGGTGCATACAATATTTTAATTACTAGCATATTAGTAAAAATAGGATGAAATTTCAAAATGTCATAATGCCATTTAAAATAAGAATATGTAAGTAACATCAGGGATTGCCTCATTGTATGGTTGCTAAAACGTTATTTGTAGTTGCACGGTTAGGTACCATGAGTTTGAGGGAGAAATAATTTGATAAGTACCTTGGGAGTTATGAGTAGCTTTTCATATTTTGTTTCTATAATGAAAATGTACAATATCATGTTGCTAGTAAATAAAGTACTTTTCCGCCAATCGTACTAGAACTGTCACATTATTGACAAAATTTTGTTGAGCAAAGTCAAACATTCCATTACATCAGCCGTTGCTAGGTAACTTACAATAAAACTGTACAGGAATAATTCAAACATTCCATTACATCAGCCGTTGCTAGGTAATTTACAATACAACTGTACAGGAATAATATTCCCGGCCTAGGCAGGGAATATTCGAGTACTATTTCTTAATTTTTTTAATTACTCCTATCGATTGGCGGAAAAATAGTATGTGTATCTTGGACAAAAAGCAACATTCTCAGACTCCTGCGTTGTTGGGCTCGGCGTTAGCCTCGCCCAACAATATTCACAGTCGTCTGGGAATGTTACGCTTTTCGTCCTAGATACATAATGTACTATTATATTAAGTATTGTTCATTTCCGTCATAGATACAAAATATGAAAAGTTTCCAAGGGATTTTACAAATTTTTTCTGCCTCGTTCTCATGGTAACCATGCAACTACCAGCAACCATACAATGAGGCAATCCTTGATGTTACTTACATATTCTTATTTTAAATGTTGCTTAATGAAATTTTGTATTGTCATATTATTTTTGCTAATATGCTAGTAAATAAAATATTGTATACACCAAGGGAGATATTCATGTTTTTACCTTCGGTAAACTTACAGACCATGTCAACCTCAGGGAAAAACATATTCACATCTCCCTTAATGCATAAATATCTATTTAATCTTAGGTACTAAGTGTTGCATAGCAACATGCACTTTTTGGGTCAATTAGAGAAACGTCAACTTCAATGACATATTTTGGTATTAAAATTAATCACATTTAAGACGGTTGCTGAAAAATAGTTATTTATTATACAAGCCCTTAAAATGAATGTTTAATGAACTGTCAGTTTAACAGCGCAAGCGACGAAGAAGCGAGCGCGTTAATGACTGCGAATCAAACATCCATTTTAAGCGAGAGTGTAATATAACATTTTATTCAATTTTTCCATATAAACCCTCCAATTTTAAAAATAAAATTACGAAACTAAGTCATCAAATACATTTGCGAATTTTATGATTATCACCACTCCTGTACCGCGACCATGACAACAACGAGGTTTTTTATAAACAAATTGAGAAACTATTCTACTATGCGTCGAAGTGTTTTCTGCAAAAAGAAATGGATAATTTATGCAAAGAAATGAATTATGACCTTTTTTCTGTGAGTGAAGAAAAAAGCAGATGGAGTTACGGAAAGGGTGATACTAAATTATATTTCGGAGCAATCTAAGACAATCAAACTATCGACGGTATGGAGTTATTGCTCTATGCTAAAAGCCTGCCTGAAGGTATTTGAGAATATTGACATTGGAAGGTGAGTAAGAATATTGTATATAGAATCGACATAATATATGTTTATTTATTTTTAATGTACGTTTCCGAAAGTGAAAGCTCTCCTAAAGCAAACCGCAAGGGGCTTTAAACCCAAGAAGTCGAAAGTTCTTAGCCGCGACGAAATTTCGAGGTTCATTCGTACTTCACCGGACGAGAAGTATTTACTTGCCAAGGTTAGCATTATTGATCTCCTTTTGCCTTTTAATTGTAAAATTACATTGCAGACTATACTTATTATGGGTATTGCTGGCGGTTGTCGCACTGGAGAACTGACCAAAATGAAAATTGACTACGTGGACAACAGAGGCAGTGTTCTAGTTGTTACATTACCAGATACGAAGACCAATATACCCCGAACATTTACAATCATCAATGAGACAGCTATAAACGCGCTGGACGTCTATAGAAAGTACATGAAGCTACGGCCAGAAAAAGTGGCGCACAGGTGACTTTTTATAAATTATCAGAATGTAAAAATGCACGGTTCAACCCGTCGGAGATAACAAAATTCGAAAAATCCCTAGTGTTATTGCGACGTTTCTGGGGTATTTCAGAACCGGAATTATTTACTGCCCTTGCCTTCCGGCGTACCTCAACTTCACTTCTGGTGGATGGTGGCGCGGAGCTCTTGGAGCTTAAGAGACATGGTGCGTGGTCCTCGAGTACGGTGGCTGAGAATTATATCGTGGATTCCGTCGGAAAGAAGATCCACCCCTGCGAAAAGATTTTCGGGGCAACCTCTACATCAATCCTGCCTCCCGCTAAATCAAAAATGGAACCGAAATCATCTGCATCTAGTGCAAGTAGTACCAGCACTACTGCCGAAAGAAGCTCTATTTTAACCCTGCCTACTGTAACTATTGAACCTAAATCATGTGTTGCCTCTAGTTCAAGTCCTGTTTCAACACCCAACTATGGAAGGGTAAACTTTGAATGCGGGAGCGTACAAAACTGCAATATTTTTATTGTTTCTCAATCACCGATAGAAGATATACATAACTTAATGCGATAATAATTTTGGTTGTAGTTTTATGCAATTTGAAAAACTATCGTATCTGATAATTTTAAAACCGCGGATTAAAATGTTTAATCCGCTGCTTATAAAATTGTAATGCGCTGCTTAAACAAACAAAATAAACAACTGCTTTAATGGTGTGATTTGACGTAAATAAACGAGAGTTTATAAGCAAAATTGAATAATAGTAGATTATGCAATGAGGGAGAGAAATTGCACTGAAGCAAAATAGCATTCTCTCCCGAGTTACATATACTATTTTTTTCCGTTGCAGGAAGATTTAAAACGAAAAACCTGTTTTTTTAAACGTCATTTATTGACATTTAGTTACAATTATTTTTAAATTAGTAGCCTATGGTAAAGTTGGTGGCACTCTAAGTCATAATGACAAGAGCTCACAATTGACACAAACTGACGCAAAACCTAACCTGCTAACCTCGAATTTGACATAATTGTGAGCATGACAATGGCCGTGAAAGCCTAAAAAAATCATATAATTGTGAGCTCTTGTTGCTCAGTCATAATGAAAACTCCCTAGG
Organism: Agriotes lineatus; assembly: GCA_940337035.1. Lineage (NCBI taxonomy): Eukaryota > Metazoa > Arthropoda > Insecta > Coleoptera > Elateridae > Agriotes > Agriotes lineatus. The sequence goes on along the minus strand of OW679195.1, from coordinate 149,917,388 downwards.
AAATTTCTCTCCCCTAGAGAGTAATTCATTATTTCTCTCACGATTTTGTATCGTAGAAACTGTGTTTTGCTCCCAGACGTGAAAAATAGTATATTACATACCGAGGTGGGAAGTGTTTCATTACTGTCGAGAGATTAAGTAGTTTACCGAAACGCGTAGTGTCGAGGTAACTTTATCTCGAGACAGGAATGAAACCTTTCACAGTGATATGTATACTATTTATTCGCAATCATCTAATTTTAAAAATAACTGCAATTGAATTCTGAATAATAGATATCTTGATGTAGCATATATTTGTGTTACCAGGAAAACAGCTCACTCAATATTTTTATTACCATGAAAACAACCCACTCTTCAGATATGTAATATTTTTTGTAAAGTTTCAGTAATCATCTAGTTCCCAGCTGTTGTTATGTCATGAAATTGACACATTACAATGTGATGGCGAATAATACAGGGTCCGGCAACTGGTATCCACCTATTTTTAGTAGGCTGTTATAGAAACAATATTTTGTTATTGACAATTCTATTGTCAGACCTGCGTGCGTTAATGTATGCAGTTTAATAGAGCATGGATAAGTTTCCAATTAATCAACGCGTATAAGTGGTTAAAAGCTTTATACGAAGTCAATCAGTTGTAAACACAGTTGTTTTCGAGGTTTGGTGACATAACATGGCCGTTCAATTCACCGATTTGACGGCTCCTGATTTCTTTTTGTGGGGATATCTGAAGCAAAAGGTCTACGAGAGGCGTCTCCAAACAATAAAAGACCATAAAATGCTTATTTTAGAAGAAATGGCGAGTATCGAACCAAAATTGTTGAGAAGAGTGATGCAAAACTTTAGACAAAGATTGCAGTACTGCATCGAGCTCAGGGAGGCCATTTAAATGAAGTAATTTTTAGAAACTAAAATTGCACATAATAAAGTTGATATTCATCTCAAATTTGTTTTAATCCATTACATTTTATCCTTATGACAGGTCTTGGAAAATAGGTGATACCAATTGCCATTCCTGTCGAGAGGTAGCTTTATCTCGAGACAGGAATGAAGCTTTTCACCATGGTATGTACACTATTTTATTCGCAATCATCTAATTTTTAAAATAACTACAATTGAATTCTGAATAGTAGATATCTTGATGTAACAAATATTTTTGTTACCAGGAAACAACTCACTGACTATTTTTGTTACCATGAAAACAACCCACTCTTCAGGTATGTAATATTTTTCGGGGTATGTAATAATTTCCCGGCTAGTTTCAGTAATCATCTAGTTCCCAGCTGTTGTCATGTCATGAAATTGACACACTACAATGTGATGGCGAATAATAGTATATTACATACCGAGGTGGGAAGTGTTTTATTCCTGTCGAGAGGTTAACTTTATCTCGAGACAGGAATGAAATGTTTCACAGTGGTATGTACACTATTTATTCGCAATCATCTAATTTTAAAATAACTACAATTGAATTCTGAATAATAGATATCTTGATGTAGCAAATATTTTTTTTATTTGTTTGTTTGTTTGCTTTGGTCATATGGTCAAAGTCCTACTTAGAATTTTGCCGAGACTAAGGAGTTCCAACCCTAGCAAGGGATTTTTTACATGCTACACATCGTAGTAACATGGGACCCACGGCTTTACATCACTTCCGAATGCTGGCATTCTGTAGAAGCTTTCATCTGCATTTTTTTATTTTTGAAAACCTCACCGGGACCGGGAATCGAACTCGCGGCCCTTAGATCAGTAGTCAGGATGCTTACCACTGAGCTACCGACCCCGGACTAATATTTTTGTTATCATGAAAACAACCCACTCAATATTTTTGTTACCATGAAAACAACCCAGTCTTCAGGTATGTAATATTTTTCGGGGTATGTAATAATTTCCGGCTACTTTCAGTAATCGTCTAGTTCCCAGCTGATGTCATGTCATGAAATTGACACATTGCAATGTGATTGCGAATAAAATACATTACATCTGTCAGTGAGTTTTCTCAGTTATTTCCTCCGAAATCTACAAATCCTCGACAAATATTAGAACCGCCTGCTTTATTACATCGATAACTAGTAAATTTGGACTGTTTGTTCGAATAGTATCAACGACCTTTTTATATGTAGTTTTAACTTCTTCGCGGATAATCTTTGGCATTTCCTGAATTAATTTAATGACTTTTAGGAACGCCAATAACATAAGGTCATTTGACCAGAAGCTACGCCTTCTAATAACACCAGTAGTACATCAGATAACACTGTTTTATTTAGTACTATGACGGTTGAAGTTATAACAAGCTATGAAACAATAAAGTATACATGCATACTTGTATAATAGTATATTATGAAAAAGAAAGACCAAAATATCAATTGGTTTTATGTCTAAAACATCAATAACAATTTTCGAAAGCAGTATTTTTGAAGACATCTAGGTTAGGTTTTTTTCGTATGCTAAGAAAAATGTTTGGAGATCCCCCACGATTCTGAATTATTAAATATTTGTCCAACTGATTACAGTTGATTATAAATGAAGTAAAGAGATGAGTTTATACCTCCTTTGTGACTTGGAATTTCAAATTAATTTCCAAGGCAGCCCAACTATTTTTCATTAGAATATTATTTAGTGTGAAATAAAATTACTATGATTAAAAAGTAATAAGAAATACATTACAAATTTTATTATCGCTGTTTATTAGGAACCTAATTTTGAATGTAAACCAATGTTGAGATAACTATTTTTTGTATTTCAAATCATAGCTACTTAGGTGTCCTTATTAGTTTTCTATTAATGTAAGAAATTTAATGGAAAAACTTAAGTTCCAATACACGAAAATTCCAGAATTTTATAAATTATGCAAACAATTAACTTACAAATATCCCTACAGCTATTTGTATTTCGAAATAATACTATACTTAACACTTGCGTTGATATATTTATTAAAAAATGTAAAGGCATTTTTTTCACAAAGCAATAAATATTAAGCATGAAACATTTTAACACAACGCTTTTTTTATGTTACTGTCAAAAACTAATTCCACTCGCTTATGCTAATTCGTCGTTATTACAGAGTCAGTATTGATTGTAGTACATAAAAGTTATCAGTGAGCAATGAGAATTGTGTAAAAAGGTTTTATACACTTACCTAAACAAATTCATTTTGCTATGCACATTTCATACTGTTTCTTCCGTACCTGTCACCGACACTCCTTGTGAATAATCTTATCTCCTACGTATCTCTTACATATTTGACAGAAATGTAGGCATTTGTAAAGTGTAATCAGCATTAGTTTAATCTAGTATGGGTATGAATCGTTTCTAATTTATGAATACAACTACGTTTATTTTTAATCATACTATATAATAATTATTCTGTTCGCATCTTTTTTACATGAAGATTGATCACGGAAGTTTATCTAATTTAGCGGTGTAAAAGTTTATTGTTGTGTTTAAACGAGGTTTACATAATAACGTTATGGTTTCCAAATTTATGTAGGTTAGAAAACATGACAAAACACCTTCAATTCAAAGTTTCCATATTTAAGCAGAATAGAAAATAAACTTTTATGTACGAATTCATTTTCAGTAATACGTAATTCAAGGCATTTTTAGTTAAGTACTTGAAACGGCTTACAGTACTTTAGATTTTAAATATTTCTCTATGTGTACTATCAAAATAAACAGTCGATCTGGTAACAATTTTCTGTTATGTCAAATTACAGTAAATTGTTAGAAACTCTACAGGTATACAACCACATAAAAATTACGATTCTATGCATGTGCATCTTAAAACAACATTCCTTGGCCAACCTTCATGCAAAAAAAAGGTGCGAATAGATTAGATACTTTAACGAATACTCAATAGCAATATGGTGTTTTACTAGTTCGGTTTAAACAAGTAAACGGGGCTATTACCTTGTTTTAGTATTTTATTTGTTCCTCACTTGTAAACATTACTTTATCAAGTCACTGTATTCACCTTGAAAAATGTTTCTTAACATTTACAAGCGTGCTCATAGATAAATGATAGCGTGCAAAGCCAGAGTTGTCTTCCTTAGTATGTGTCATATGATGAATTTAGTTGCTTGTCAGTTTGACATTTTAAATAAATGGTGAATTTCTAGTTATTTACAAGTGAGGAACAAATAAAACATTCAACAATACACGCCAGCGTAACCATTTTTACTGGCTCAAGGATATGACAGGCTCGCCTACGGCTCGCCAGTCATCCCAATCCTATCGCCAGTAAAACCTGTTTTACTGCTTGTAATGTTAAATACTATAACATTCAAGCCAGGATAAAACAATTTTTACTGGCGATAGGATTGGGATGACGGGCGAGCCTGTCATATCCTTGTGCCAGTAAAAATGGCTTCTGGCGTGTATTGTTGAATATTTTATTTGTTCCTCACTTGTAAATAACTAGAAATTACCATTTATTCAAAATGTCAAACTGACAAACAACTAAATTCACCAATATGACATATACTAAGGAAGACAACTCTGGCTTTGTACGCTATCATTTATCTATGAGCATGCTTGTAAAACTGACAGTTAACTTGTAAAGATTTTACAAGTTAGTAACATGTAAAATAATCTTTCGTGTTTAATACAGTGACTTGATAAATGATGTTTACAATTGAGGAACAAATAAACATCATAACCCACGTTGACCTCTGACATCGTAGGTTATAATATATAACCCAGTTAACCCACACGTGACGTATAAGTACTTACTGTAAGGTAGAGTGCCTTTTGGTGAGTATCTTGCAATATTTATGCTTAATTATAAAGGTCCAATAAAACACGTCCAGTTTGAAAAACCAATATATTACACTTGTGTTGTATTTTTTTTATGCGTCACCTTAACAACCAACTAGGCGACGTTAAAACATTAGTCCCCCCCCCCCCCAAAGAAATGGTAGGTAGGCAGCCAGGTAGGAAACTAATCTACAAAACCTCCTGGATTTTTCCAACAATCCTAAAAAATAATAACTATAACAATACAGTAGCAATAAAAATAATAATAAGCAATAGTAAAATAAAGCAAATAAAGATGCCGCAAGGTTCAAAGCCTCTCCCCTACTCAAGACCGTCATGCGTGGCGAAGAGTCGCCCACACCCTTCAAGCGGTGCTCCCGTTTGAAACTGAACACGGCGGATCTAGACCAGCTAGCAACCTACTGCCAAAATCAAACACATACTGCTCAACGAACCATAGATCGCCTCGGAACAGGACTGATGCGACGTTGACAAATACTGGGAGAAAAGGGAAACGACAATGGAAAAATGTAAAAATGGGGGATGTAATTAGATTGGTACTTGGAATTTGCGATCATGGAATGGTAAAGATCAAGAAGTCATTATTGAGCTACAAGAAAAAAAAATCGATATTTGCGCAATCAGTGAGGCCAAAAAAGAACTGTAAAGGTACTGCAATCTACGGTGATTACATCTTTATATACAGCGGAGTACAACAACATAAAAGAGGAAAAGAAGAAGTAGGAATACTATTACATAGGAAGTATGAATGACAGTTTTGTTCTAAAACTGAATTACGCATAAATAACAACTTTTATGAACATAAAATACTGGAAAAAACATGTGTTGACGTCAATAGGTATATAGGTAACACCAGAGCTACTAGAGCATGGAAAGTGGTCAAAGGTATGAGAAACCAGAACAAAGATGCCGCAAAGATCAGTTTAATCGAAATACAGGAATGGAGGAGTATTATAAATATTTACTAACAGAACAGAGAGTGGAATACATGATAGAGAAAAGAGAGCTACAAGATATAAATGAAAGTCATACTGTACAGGAAATCACGCCGTTCGAAGTAAAAGAAGCTGTAAGGCAGATGAAAAATAGGAAAGCTCCTGGTCCAGACAATATAAACGTGGAATTACTTAAGTGGCCCCTGACATGCTTATAGAGCTACTAGCTAACATTTTCAATAAGTGCTTAAGCGAGGAGGCACCACCACGAGAATGGAAAAGGGCTATTATTACATCTATCTATAAGAAAGGTGGCAGACAAAAGTGTAAGTACCGAGGAGTCAGCGTGATGTGCACAGTAGCAAGACTTTATGGGCGTGAACTTAAACGCAGAATTGAAGAAGAATGCAGATAATCTGAAGAGCAAAATGGATTCAGGCAGGACGCTTCTGTATAAACGGTGTATTTCATATCAAGAATATTATGGATAAAAAAATAGAAAGCAAAAGAACAGTTCATATGGCATTTGTGGATCTTCAGGAGGCTTATGACACCGTGCCATTAAATAAGTTATGGCCTTGTATGAAAAGAAGTAAAATCTCCACAGTCTATATACACGCGGTGAAAGAATTATATTGTGGATGTACCAGTGCAGTGAGAGTTATTAACGAAATTTCTCAGGACTTTGAAGTATCACGAGATGACCTAAGACAAGGTTGCACCCTGGCTCCTCTTTTATTTAAGATCTATTTGGAAGAAGCATTGAGGAATTGGAAGAGAAAATTCGGCAGGATGGGAATACCAATTGGTGACGAAGTGTTGTGTACCTTACTGTTCGCTAATGATCAGGTAATATTAGCCACGGATAGAGATGATATGAACTATAAGCTGCGCAAACTAAAGGAGGAGTATGAGAAGTGGGGCCTTGTCATAAACACAGATAAAACAGACGACAAGATAGCAAGCGATGAGAACGACAAGAGCGATCTTAACTTAGAAAACTGCGTAATAAAACACTATTCCTTATTTAAATATTTGGGCGTAACTCTTTCGTCAAATGGAAGAAGCAGTAAAGATATTTCAAATAAAATAGTACAGGGAAGAAGAACAATCCGCGAATTAAATTCACTGTTTTGGAGTAAAAATATCAACAGCAAAACTAAGACTACTTTATACTAAACGATCGTGTAGAGTATTAGCACACATGGTTCCGAGACATGGGAAATTAACAAAAACTATAGTCAAAAACTACTATCCCTTGAAATGGATTTCTGACAACGAAGTGCAACAATATCAAAACTGGACCACGTTAGGAATGACAGAATACGTGAGATCATAAAGGTAGGGCAAAGCATTTTGGATACTATTGAATGCAAACGACTAATATGGTATGGGCATCTCCAACTCATGGACGACAGCAGGTGGCCAAAAAAATGTATTAAAATGGACGTCACCAGAATGGAGGAAAAGAGGAAGACCACCGAGAAACTGGAAAGCCGACGTAGAACAGATGATGAAAACCAGAGAACTTCATCAAGGAGACTGGCAGACTAGGAACAGTGGAAGTTGAGATCGGAGAAGCGCCAAAGGTCGTAGAAACCTCGCTTATATTGGATTACATATTAACCACTAGAACAATACACCCATCACAAGTAAGTGATGTAAGATATCTAAACTCTGCTGATATAGGAAGCGATCATAATTTAGTTTTGATGAAATTACTCTTAAAATAAAACGAACACAGAAAACCACAGCAATTTACCAGACGAAAATAAATACTGAATCCCTACAAGATGGGTACATTAAAGATTTATATAAAAAATGATTAAATCAAAAATAATGGAAACACTAATCCTTGAAGGAGAATTAAAAGTAAGCATAAAGAAAGCTGCATATGAAGCGGTTGGACAGAAGGAGATAAATATAATAAACAAGCAACAACTAACAATAAGCCATGATTTTGTAATTATAATAAAAACATTAGCTCGAAAAAAGAGCAGCCGACAAGAACTACATGAGACAGAAAGCGCCTATAGCTTATGAAGAATATAAAATTGTAAGAAATCAACTAGATTCTGAAACAGGAAGTATTAAGAGAGTTACTGGGAGAAGTTCTAGAATAATATGGAGAGTAACTTCTATGAGAGGCAGAATCAGATATGGAGGTTTATAAGATATCAAAAAAATGGAAATTAAAGACATGATCGAAACTGAAAAAATAGCAATGGAAGAATGGGTGGAGCACTTCAAAAATTTATTTAAAGCGGACAATGAACAGAGAGAAGGCAACAATCATATAATTATAGACCATACAGAATTAAGAGTGGACGAAGAAGTAGCCGAAGCCCTCAAAAAACTAAAAAATAGAAAGTCTCCAGGTGAAGATGATATCGCAAACGAATTGTTAAAGCATGGCGGAGAAACACCAATACAAGAAGTAACTAAATTAATCCGATCGATTTTTGAAAATAGAAAAATACCTGACTAGTGGAGAATAGAAATTTTAATACCACTGTTCAAGAAAGGCGATCGATAGAAGCCAGATAATTACAGGGGCATCAACATCAACATCTCTCAATCTTCTAACAAGAATAATCACCACAAAGCTTAATGGTATGATACATTTTAATAGTGAACAGCAAGGCTTCAGTAGTGGAAGATCTTGTTCTTATTTGTAGTAAAACAAATAAGTGAAAAGGCACTGGAATTCAATAAACCAGCTTTCCTGTGCCTATTAGATTTTAAAAAAGCTTTCGATAGAGTGTAGCTTAGAGACATACCTGACATTTTATTAGAACGACAAGTACCTACCATTTTAATTGAAACCATAGAAGGCATATACAGATTGCAGCAGGCCACTAGGACCATAACTAAAGCAAGGGGACCGTAGCCGTAATTGTATTTGAAAAATTACAAAATCGAATATATACCTTGTATTTATAATGATCCTAACGACCTACCGTTATCGTACATTAATTGTTCGTTTGTTAAACACCACGACAGCCACATGCATATTCTCCTTGCTTTTGCAATAGTCCTAGTAGCCTGCCGCATTATGTATAAGAACAATTCAATACAAATTCGAGTAAATGGACAACCATCTCAGCAAATTCCAGTGCAGAAAGGCATTAGACAAGGGGATTCATTCCGTTCTCTGCTTTTTAACTTAATTATGGACAAGCTGATAGACAACACTAAAAACATGACAGGATACAGCGTAGGGGGTAAAGATATTAATTGCCGAAAATGAAGACGATCTTCAACGACTTCTACATAAGTGCAGAACAACGGGTGAATTATACAATATAGAAATTTCAGTAGACAAAATCAAGTCAATAGCGATTTCAAAGGAACCAATACGGTGCAAATTATCGATCGACTATAGGATTATAGTAGAACAAGTGATGAATATAAATTACGGGGTACGGACGTTTCGCCCCCGGCGTTTCCCCTCCGACCGTTTCGCCCCCGCCGTTTCGCCCCCAGCCGTTTCGCTCCCTAACCGTTTCGCCCCCGAAGTTTTACCTCTAGCTTTAGCTGTTTCCAGTTGCACCACAAGGAGGTTCTGCAACCGTTTTTTATTAATTTTTTTTGGTGTTTGTGATTTAATTTAATTTTTTTTTTTAATAATTATTGGTTTTTGTTTGTTGGAGTTTGTGTTTTAATTTTAAAGTTTTTAGTAAATACATATAAAGAAAGAGAAATCTCAGTCCTCTGCTTTTTAACTTAATTATGGACAAACTGATAGACAACACTAAAAACATGAGAGGATACAGCGTAGGGGGTAAAGATATTAATTGCCGAAAATGAAGACGATCTTCAACGATTTCTACATAAGTGCAGAACAACGGGTGAACTATACAATATAGAAATTTCAGTAGACAAAATCAGGTCAATAGCGATTGCAAAAGAACCAATAAGGTGCAAATTATCGATCGACGATAAGATAATAGTAGAACAAGTGATGAATATAAATTACGGGGTACGGACGTTTCGCCCCCGCCGTTTCGCCCCCAGCCGTTTTGCCTCCAGCCGTTTCGCCCCCTAACCGTTTCGCCCCCGAAGTTTTACCTCTAGCTTTAGCTGTTTTCAGTTGCACCACAAGGAGGTTCTGCAACCGTTTTCTATCAATTTGTTTTTGGTGTTTGTGTTTTAATTTTAGTTTTTTTAAAATTTTTATTGGTTTTTGTTTGTTGGTGTTTGTGTTTTAATTTTAGCTTTTAGTAAATACATATAAAGAAAGAGAAATCTTTTAACATCTATATTTCGACGTGCAACCGGAATAAATTCAAAATTCAAAGTTGTACGCAATCCCACGCAAGTAATCAATAACTTGACGATTTTCAAAATCTTCATTAATTTTTTTCATACGAGCTGATGTTGCGACATACTTTTTATTTCTTGGATTAAAAAAATTTAAAAAACGGTTGCAGACATCCTACTAGCTACTTCCTCGTGGTGCAACTGGCTGGGGGCGAAACGGCGGGGTTGAAACGTCCGTAAACCATAAATTACTTAGGTACGAGAATAAACAGCTATGGAAACACACAAGCCGAAGTCAGAGAACAGACACAAAAAGCCAGTAGAATATCGGAATGTCTTAATTACTCAATTTGGAAAAAATTCTTAGTTATCGAAACCAAAACTAGAATCTATAAAATTGTTGTAAGGCCAATTGTGTCATATGGTGCTGAAACAAGACCCGATACGTCAAAAACGAAACAAATTCTAAAAACAACGGAAATGGCAGTCCTCAGAAAAATTAGGGAATATGACTCGGCTAGACAGATTAAGAAATACAGAGAGAAATGTGCGATATTCAACCTATTTGTGAATTGATAAACAGTAGAAGAAACGAGTGGAACCAGCACGTCAACAGAATGAACAACTCTAGAATAGTAAAGATAGCAAGAGACCGATCCCCAGCCGGTAAAAGAGACGTAGGCAGACCGAGGAAAAGATGGCGCAATAGCTTAATAGACGATTATCATCTAAATAGAAGTAGAAGAAGAAGAACAATAAATAACAAACAACATAACACTAACACATCTTTGGAGGTAACCTGGCCGGCGCTGAACACCGGCGGTGTTCATCTTCCTTCAATGATGCAAGCTGAAATAAATGACAAAATCTGGTGTGATACACTCACACAACTTCCTTTAACAGTGATCTTATAATTAGCCAAAAATTGTATTTTTAATTTTTAAGCATTTCTCAAAAATTTTCATAAATTACAAATTCTACAAAAACGGTACAAAATAGAGCGTTCGTTGAACAGACAAGTTTTCTCTAGAATTTTAAGCTAAATTCAAAAATGTAATAATATACCGGGTGTTCTATTTAAAATACGAGTTAATGAAAAAACAGAAAAAAACAAAAGAAACCCATTTTAGAATTATTCAACTTGAAAATCACCTATCATTAAAAATGCAATAAAAAAGCTTGAATAGAATCGTTAGATCCGTTTTTGAAAAAATCGAAAAGAACTGAAAAATTACAAGGGTAAACATCTACTTCCGGTATGCGATTTTCTTCAACGGCTTGCTGTCGCATCTACATAGTACACAAAACTTATATATGAAGTTTTAACGCCATATATCTTTTCGTTTTTGAGATATTCTGTTCACAGACAGATAGACACACACACAGACAGACAGAAAAACACACAGACCAATAAACAAAAACATGTTTTTTTGGGTTCAGGAGACTCTAAAACGTGAAGATCTGTTGAAAACTCAATTTCGCATTTTTAGGGTGAATCCAATACTTCCTTTATCGTAAAAGGGGAAGCGTATACCGTCTGTTCTATAAAAACGGCCCCGCCTTCTAGCTACTTTATTATTTATTTTAGACCCAATATACCTTATATCAAATCAAATGGAACATAAAAACCTACATTTTAACACAATCAACAAATTTTTATCTTCAATTGTTTCAGAGTGGTGACGTCACGTGCAATTTTTTAAATGACACTGTATATATTTTTTTACATTTTCTGGTAGAGGTTTTTTTTCTCTTTTTAACAATATAAATATTTTATGCCCTTACATAAGAAAATTTTCGAGAAAAATTTAAAAACTTTTTTATCGGTGGGAGGCCACCATACAAAACTATAAACAAAAGTGTAACTCAGAAAAACAAAACAATAAACACTTTAGATTATTCTGAAATCTGACAGTTAAAGCGTTTGGCTACTATTTGTTTTGTTTTTCTGAGTTACACTTTTGTGTACAGTTTTGTATCATGGCCTCCCACTGTGAAAAAGTTTTTGTAATTTTTCACGAAATTTTTTTTATGCAAGTGCATGAAATATTTTTATTGTTGAAAAGAGAAAAAAAACCTCTACCAGAAAATGTCAAAAAATATATACAGTGTCATTTAAAAAAATTGCACGTGACGTCACCACTCTGAAACAATTGAAGATAAAAATTTGTTGATTGTGTTAAAATGTAGGTTTTTATGTGTCATTTGATTTGATATAAGGTTTATTGGGTCTAAAATAAATAATAAAGTAGCTAGAAGGCGGGGCCTTTTTTATAGAACAGACTGTATATGAAGATAACATAAACGTAACAAATAAAATAAAATAAGCTGACAGTAGGCGGGTTTCAATCGATCATAGCTAACTGCCCCGATGATACCATTTAGTGACATGTGTTTTTCTGAACGTTGGATAATTTTGAATAAACCCCGATAATTGGGTTTGATGACCCTAGTACGTGCACTATTGTGGAGATACATATGTGTGCATGTTTTCAAATCCTTGTTGATGTGAGCGCTGACTGTCGGGTAATTTCTAGTGAAAAAATTGTTGTTTTCCAATTGACCGTTTCAAATTATGACATTAATGTGTCCGATGATTGGGTGAAGTTTTTGTAATCTAAGAAATCATTGGGTAACCGAAGCTGATAACTACTTGTAGATTTGCTTTGATGCTTGAGCGGAAATAAAGTAGAATGCATAGAATATTATATGGCCATGTATTGTTATGAATGGTTGTAAAGGCTCCACGAGGCGGTGCCTGTTTGTTATGAATGCCTTGATTTGTTAAAGTTATTTTAAATTAGAAAATTAATGATTAGGGCAAATCACACAATTCTCAGATTAATCTATATTGTGTTCGCTTTCGCCTGTCAGTAATTTAAGACTAGTTAAAATAAAATGTCTTAGTTGATGTTCCAAATAAATGGTTAAATGCCCCTTCCTTAATATTTTATTTAACTGCAATATTGTATACTAGCTCACGACAAAACACAAACCGCTTTTCTCAGGTAAGTTCAAAATTTGATTATATTCAAAAACTATTCTCAATTTTAAGCTATTTGTCTCATAGTAGCTCATAGGCTCACTTCTAGCAGATAATATTTACAATCTGTCAGATACACATAAAGCGGTTTGCGCAATATAGCGAGTGTTTGAACGTTTTAATAGTGAAAATAGGCGAGAAAGCGTCAGGTAAATAATTTGAATATTCCGCTTGGCAACAAAACCTCGACTTATTTGTTTTAGCTGTGTGACGTAAAATAGACGCCCGATGATGTGTTGTTTTACTTCCTGTAAAATAGCTTGATTCTGCTAAAAACCACAAAATTTACTAACGTCGTGAATTTTCTGAAGATTGAGCCGTATTTGGACTCTTAGAAATGCGATAGGCCTCTTCAGCAAGGTTTATTCTTTTATTTTAATAGTTTTCTTAAACGCCAACACTCAAATTACAGGCCGCTCTTACCTTTTTAAAATTAACTGTACTCGCTCGAAGGCTGGTCGCAGATGACGCTACCGGTTTCCTGCCTATGGCTTCCCTGGCCTCAGATGTTGAATGGGATGATCTTGCACACTCTTCTGATGTCCTGGATTGCTGACTTCTGGGTTCCGATGCTTAAATTGGTTGTAGACGAACTTCGGAAAATTCAGGTGATCGGCTGCCGGTCCTACTCGGAGACGAATTGGACAAATTTAATTTTATCTCGTAGATCGCTAAACAAACACTCCCACGACTGGCCGAACACTTGTACAATAAAATGGACCACTTTTTATATTGGTAAAACACTTTTATTATAGTAAAAACATTAATTTAAAATGGAGCACAAATTTGCCCAAGCTTCAAATAATTTAATTGCAATTGTTCTTCTTTCTTATTAACAACAAAAAAGCATCACGTTGCTATGTTACTGTGATCTTCTGCTATTAATTAGAAATTAGTTTTGATAACAAACTACTACGTAGTAAAGTTTGAATACATAAATCTTAAATTAACATTTTCTTAAATCTAGATATTGTCTTTTGCTTATAACTAATATTGTTCCTTCTCCTTACACACACAGACGTTTTTTTTAAATCACTGCTCTGCTTTTTGCACTTGGTTTTTTATTACACTGGTATTTAATTTCACCATTTTTACACGTCACTTGCCTTTCTTCTCTTCCGTTGCCAAATTCTGGATTGCTCTTTGCAATTTTCTATTCCCTTTTCTTGCTTTCATCTACCTTTCAGATTGCTCGCCTTTTCACTAGCCTTTGCTTTTATTAATAACTGCGCTCATTTAGTATGCACATAACAAACCTAATGTATCAATTACTGTCGTTTAGGTTGGCTTTAAATATGTAAAAACCTATCGTTTTGATTGTACTATTTTACTGGAACTTCAAATTAAAATATAGGCTGAAAATACAAGGGTATGATCGTTATCCTGGACATCGGGGATACCATAACGAAATCTTTAACCGATTACGTAAAAACCTCATCCTGCAGATGAAGTCCGACAAAATAAAGTCATCTTACCAGTTCCAAAAACCGTTTGAAGTATATCTTCGAGAGCGGTAGAGTGGAACGAGGAAGAAGTCTTAACCAAACTAAAAGGGGAAGTCTGGTACACAGACGGATCAAGAAAATGGAAGAGGTCTGGGCATTTATGGCACGGGACCAGGAAATGCAATAAGTATAAACCTGGGACAATATGCAACAGTATTCCAGACCGAGGTAACAGCAATTCTAACCTGCGCCCAATTAATGGTGCAGAGATCCTACAAAGGCAGGAGAATACACATCCTGACGGACAGCCAAGCAGCTTTAAAAGCGCTGTCATCCAACCAGTTCAACTCAGAACTGGTATATGAATGCCATAAAAACTGGTTCAACTGGGAGAACACAACAAACTTAGCCTGTTGTGGGTCCCAGGTTACCAAGGAATAATAGGCAACGAAAAAGTAGACAAACTAGCCAAATCAGCCAGTACTATCCAGCTGATAGGACCAGAGCCTACCTGTAACATAGCTTATAGCATGATCAGGGAGCAAACTAGAAGCTGGTTACGAGATAAACATCGCAAATTCTGGCACGACTACCCTAAAGCAAGGCAGTCTAGAAACTTCATAGGGGAACCGTCCAAGAAAGCAACGCTGGCACTCCTGGAAAACGGAAGGGAGAAAATAAAACACATAACAAGGATAACTACAGGACACTGTTATATGAACAAACATATGCACACAATAGGAGTGGCAACAAACACAGACTGTAGATTCTGTGAAGAGGAGGACGAGACTCCAATCCACTGGATATGCGAGTGCGAGGAACTCATAACTCTGCGACATAAACACTTTGGGGAAACAACGATCGAACCCGAACTGCTGATAAACACCTCACTAAACTCACTAGTAAGCTTTTTTGAGGACATCGGAATACCTCTGTGAGGCTAGGTGAAGCACTGGGATGTGCACAATAGGTCTTTTAGGCCGCAGTGCAGAAAGGGGAACTAACCCAACCAGAAGAATGTATAATAATAATGCACATAACAAACCTTTTGTGTCAATTACTGTCGTTTGGGTTGGCTTTAAATATGTAAAAACCTATCGTTTTGATTGTATTATTTTACTGGAACTTCAAATTAAAACCCTCTGAAATATCTTTTGTTTTTGCGTGCCTTTATCGGACTAATTACTGCTTCGCGCATCTCATTACCAATGCATTTAATACTTTTATTATTGTTTAAAATTGCAATTATATAAAATATCTTAACTATGTGCTTTATTGACTTGATTAAATATTTCGCACTGCAAATAGAGCCAAATTGTGGGCTTAAAACCACTTCAGTATTAATACCTGTTTAACGTACGGTAAAATCGTTCAGCGGTTCCTTGGCTAATTGGATGATAGGTTCTTGAATGAATGTTTTCTATTTCTAAAACAAAACAAAATCTAACCATAATTTTGAAAGGATAACAGAAGCGTTATCATGCCGAAACGAAAAGACCAGCGTGTGCAACGGTTGATTATGGAAGAAATATATTTGTACTGTTGAGATTGGAGAAGATGTATTAAATTTATGTGTATAGGTTGAAAACGGAAATCTGGTTCACCAACTGGATAAAGTGGTGGTTTTGAAGTTTTACTTATTCTAATTGCTTGACAGGAAGTACATGTATTGACCCAATTTTTTAATATATTTATGCACTGAGGACCAGATATAACGTTTGCTGATCAGTTTTCTAGAAGTGCGAATTTCTGGATGAGACAATGAGATGGTTTTGAAGATTTGTAAACGGAAAGACTGAGGAATGAAAGGTTTTTGTGTACCCGTAGAAGTTTCAACCTAAATTGAAGTTCCGTTTATTGAATTGGTTTGGCACGCACTCAACTTTTTCTAGAAGGTTCAGCGAAGCCGCTCTGGTCTCTAGCCGTCTTATTTGCAGCTGGGTTTGTTTCGTCACGTTTCAGCGCTCTTGGTTAGATTAAATTCAAAACGCAGTCTATTAGAGCAAGCGAGAGATTTTTCTAAAGAATTTAACTCCGTCGCACTCTTTCGTCCGCAGGCCGCCTCGCCTGTTGTGGCATGCGAGTTTACGTGGGAAGATCTGCGTCGGGATTGGCTACAGTTGGTGGCGCGACAGAGGCGTCTGGCGCGAAAAACGTGGCTTAGTTGCAGGGAGTTCGTCACGGGTCGTCTTGGCGATAAGCGCTGTTTGTTTGAGCGATAGTGTGTGTCCTGGTTTTTTTTGATGACCGCCGTTTCTGCAAATTTTCGAGGGCCGCAAGGGCCATCTTTCTTATATTTTTGGGATCCAATCTGCAGAGCGGACCAATATTTCGGTCTCGCCAGTTTACCGATCCGTTTTCCCGCGAGGGATTCACACCAGACCCTGCCAATTAGGGGGAATCTTTTGGACCGCATGACTCCCACGCTTATTTTTTTTCGTGAGTTTCCCACGGTAAGTGTTGACGTTTCCTGGACTTGATTAAGCATTTGGCACTTCTACACCCTATTATCCAATACCTCTCAATAAACGCCCCATAACTATAACAATTTTAATAATCGCAATATCAATATTACACGCAAGTGACTTTTTGGTTATCATATCTAGTGAGTTGTTGTTTTACGCAATAATGTTTAATGGGATCCATGTTCTGGCGTCACTTGCAACCGAAAAAGTTAAAACAAACAGGTACTGTGATTTCAAACAGAAATTTTAGTTTTAAATCTTCTTCTGAGTTTATTGAGAAGTGTGGATAAATGTTGTGCTGCACGCGTAGTGTTAAGAGGTATTACTCACACAAGAAAATTAGTCCACACGGTCTTTGGCCTCGTGGGATAAACTTTTTCTTTAGTGAGTAATATCTACATAACAATATACTAAGAACAATTTTCCAAAGCACTTACCTTAGCTCAAATCCTAGCATTTTCACGATTCAGGCAAGTAAAATTTGTAATTCAGCTATGTACGCAATACTTTCGTCCTTCAGATATTTTCTTCCGCCCAGTTTATATGCTAACGCATAGCAGTCCTAAATTTAATGATTTGCAGTCGTACTTCTTTGTTTGTTTAACGTAACTTGTGGCAGTTTTGCCCTTGCGCCACATTAATGTATTTGCAGTTTACTGTTTGTAATTAAGTCAATGTGTTACGTAAGCTAACTTAACTAACCTCTTTGATTACTTTTAAATCTTATCTAGTCAATTGCATGTTTATTGTCATCTGCGTATATTTTATTTATTTCAATAGAGTTCATTGTCAAGTACTTATGTTTTTCCTTTGTGTTTATGGTATTTGCATGCGTTTTATGTGTAATTTTTCACTTGTAAGAAGGAGTAAGCTGATAATAAAAAATCGTACTGACTTCCACATTCACAGTAGACCTACCTATTGTTAAAGGACGTTGATTTTGTTTTCCCGAGGTATTCTGAATGTGGTGGGGTTCTTTATTTAACATCGTTTAACCTCTCGTACCGGAGTACAGCCCTAACTCAAAGGTCGTAAAGAACCCGCCCACGCGGCTGAGTTTTTAGCTCGAGCATACCTTCCTGTTACCGCCACCTTAACAGAGCTGGGGCCTTGTATTCTTCGTTTATTTCCCGATGATGTCGTTGTATCGTGTTTGTGCGATAACAGAATTGGCTATCCCAACGTAGAGCTTTGTTTTTTGTCGATAACCCTCTTTTGGCATTGTTTTAGTCATTTAGAACCTTTTTGCTTTTGTTTTTTTCGGTCAGAACCTTGTAGCATTGTTTTTGCAAATGTTTGTCTTGTTTTTTTTAACTTTCCGAAATAGAGTAAGCATATTGGCATACTTTTTCGTATAGTAACGAATCGTTTTAGTTTATTCTCTTGTTGTGTTGATCATGTATGGCCCCTTCTTTAAATTTAGTGTTGTTGTCTTATATTCCATATAAATGAGTTTTGAAGAACTTTTCATACGTAGATAGGTCAGGATTGTGTTTTTTCGTGTTTTTACTTGTCGTCTCACCTCTTTTTGTTTCTTTTAGTGCCTTTTTGTATCTTGCAAAGTGCCTTTTCTTGTTTTTAGTATGTTTTCATTTGTTTTCATAAGGTTTTCGTATGTTTTTGGTTGTTTTCTTTACCGAAGACGTGTTTTTTCTTTGCTTTCATTTGTTTTTCCTTGTCTTTTCTTGTTTTCTATATGTCATTTCGTGTTTTCCTGTCATCAATTGCCTTTTCTTGTTTTTTGTTTCTCCGCATCTTTTCGTGTTTGAAGGATTTTAAGTAGGAAAAAAACATAATCTTTTGTTTTCATGAAGCCTCATTGAAGTCATTACGTACTGTTTTTTTTTTAAGTTGAGTTTTCGTTTGTTGATAAAATAGTTTGTTGTTGTAAGAACCTTTTCGATTTTGACCTTTTGGTTGTGTTTTATCGTTGTTTCTTATTTTAACGAATCCCGAGTAGAAAAAGTATAGCTAGTTCATACTGTTGTAATGTTTAGTCGTAGATTATGTAGAATTTTCCGGTTTTAGCTGAATTTAGTACCGATTTTCGATCATTGAAGTTACCGAACTTTGTTTTTTTTAATTGTTTGTTGGAATTTTGATTCTTTGTCGTCGACTTTGTTTGGCCTTCAGCTAATTTGAAATTTTATTGCATCGTTCCGAACTTAAGTTGAAGTCAAAATATGCTTCTTTTCCGTAAAAACAAACTATAATTTGGAAAACTCACGGCCGCAGGAAGACTAATGGCGTATTTCATCAAGTGATACGTCGACTCAAACTTTTGACAAGTTATAAAATGCCAAGTCTTATTTTGACATTAGTAACTTTTTATAACTAATCATTCTGCACACTGTTAAAAATGACAACAACTTAGATAACTTTTGCCGTCAACCAATAGAAAACATGACTACCGTATGGCCATACAGTGATTATATAGCCACTGTATCCGGAACTTAATCACATGTAAACATTGTTTGCCTTATAATTGTTAGGAAATATATCAAATTTTATTAGTAAATCGTCCAAGGCTAAAAATTATGGTCAGTTATAAATATTTGTAAATCATTCGTGCCTGGCAATTATACTAAACCAAAAAATAATCTTGGATAGCAATTAACCATTGTCAAAAATTGTGAGTAAACATTATTTATGCCTGAAATTTAACCATGGCGCAAAATTAACAGTGGTTCAAAGTTAATCGTGGTTAAAAGTTATCCGTGGTAAAAAATTATCCGGTTATTCCAAATCGGATATTTTTCTGTATCCGAATAACCGGAAACAGTTTTTAAATATTCACAGCCCTAAGGTAAGCCTTACGAGGTAAGGAAAGTGTTAAATCAAACTGTACTGGTATAGAGACTTCGCTGTGTATGGAGCATTTCTTTTCGATAAATCCTGAAAAAACAAAGATGGCTCTGTTCACAGAAACCAACGATTTTTCCAACTAGCGTTATGCTTATCAGGTACAGTCGAATACCTGAGTGTCACATTTGATAAAAATCGGGAGTGTGCTCCCCTAGACTTTCTCGCATTCGCCTTGTTTTCTAGCAAATTTGAAAAGTTTATTGCAATGTATATACATACAGCGATAAAATTACATTTTCAGGTAACCACTACCTGTTCAGGTAAAGTGCCGCTTTAGGTTAACCTATCATACTGAAATTTTATATTTGGGAGTTTTTCTCAATAATAAATGTATGTGCAAAATTTCGTGCAAATACCTTGAAGCAAACTGGTACTTTACTTGAATGGATACCGCTACCTGTTTAGGTAAAATGCCACTTCCGGTTACCCGATCATGCTGAAATGTAATATCTGGTAGTTTTTCTACATAAGAAATGTATGTACAAAATTTTGTTCAAATATCTCGAAGCAAACTGGTACTTTACTTGAAAAGGTACCGCTACCTGTTTAGGTAAAGTGCCACTTCCGGTTAACCGATTTCACTCAAAATTGGTCTGGAATCTACAAATTTTGAATAATGACTATGTACATAATTTCAAGGGTCTAGCTTATTTCGTTTTTAAGTTATCGTGTTCACACACACACACACACGCACATACACACACACAGACATAATTCGAAAAATGGATTTTTCGGACTCTAGGAGGTCTAAAACGTCAAGATTCGTCAAAATCTCGAAGTCGATTTTTTTGACGATTACAATACTTTCTCTATGCGAGAAAGTAAAAAGATAAATTGAGAAATAAAAGAGCAAATGTGGCCTTTTAAGGTTGTAATGTCATTGCAGAATACGTATACTATTAGGACTTTAACCAAAGGCTGTCCTATAGCTGTACTCCGCCGTCATCTCAACCAGTGCTCTACTTGACGTGTCACGGATGCTATTATATGTTCTCCCTCAACCGGAATTTTGAGTATCCATCAGATCTTATTGTGGAGCGTGTGGTTCTAAGCTGGATTGCATTGGTTATAGAACGACAGAGTCATTGAAGGGAGACACCAGACTAGCCTGCAACAAACTTTTTATAGGATACCTTTTCTGGAAGCAATGGTAGACTCTCTTTTGCTCAATTTATCTTCAGGGAGCATTTCACCTTCTTGAAGACTGAAACTGCATCTACACCAAAAATGTACATTTTCACGAATGTATCTAAAATAGCAAAGGGTACTGGAGGAGGTAATTCTTCAGACGACCTAGTTCTTTAAGGACGTATATGTATCTATGTTTAAGGCGTTGCACTGCATTTAAGAGTTTGGCTTGAAACTCTGCAGGGCAGGACTATCGATTATTTCTTCCGAAAGCCAGTCGTGTATCCACTGTTAACGGCGAACTGAGTGATGTGGTTAGAATCGCGTCTTTGACTACTGCTTTACTTACAATCAGTTCTTACTTTTTAAAGTAGCTGAGCAGGCCTCCCGCCTGCCAGTTGACAGATGTCAAACTTAAACTCCTTACTGCGCCACTTCAAGAAAGAACAGCATTACGCAAATACGCTACAGTTTTTAAAGCTGAGATGATAGCTACTATGCAAGGTATAACTGAAATTCTGAAGCGTGGCATTCCGAGGAAAACCATTAAAATAAAACCTGTCGAGGGTGCAACTTTGAGGAAGAGACAGAAGAACACATCATATGTGAATGCCAATCAGGGGATTCCGGGCCTAATACGGATAAGATTTGCAGACTCCTTTGGCAAGTAGCTCAAATTCACTGAAAGGGTTGGATGGCTTGAGTGAAACAACCAAAGGGCGTTGCTGTCGACGTAGCTGCAGGGGCCACATACACGCCTATGTGAATATGAACCATAATTCAACCTCCCCTATAATCAAGCTTCCAGTATCATCATCATCAGCTTCACGGGATTAATTTTTAGTTTGTTTTGATCTCACATCTCAAAGCTCAAACTGAGTCTTTCTAACATTTGAGAGGTCGTCCTACGTTTCATCTTCTCTTTGCACGTCTGTGCTACTTTCGCATCACGGGACCACCTTGACGCCTAATTGCTTGCCATGATTTCACTTCACCCTCCTTGGTGATCAAATATCCAGATTAGAAACTCTATATTTTAAGGAACAGTCACTATGCTCTGCACTTTTATAAAAGATTTCCTTCGTTTCTTTGAACTGTAGGTCTTTTCTCTCCTAGTTGCTTTATATTATGATCTAGTTAACAAGAATATTTAGAAATATGTCTATTTTTAAAGTTTAATAAATACAATGATGTATTAACAATTCAAAAATATAAATATATTATGCGACTGGTATGTGACTTACAATTAATTGGTTTTGAAAGACTTTCACTATTTTCTTCCTGTAAGAGCAGTAAAATTGGAATATAATTCGAAAGAACTTAAATAGCTTAGGGCAGATTGATACAAAAACGAAAACTGTTCCTGAAATTACAATAAAAGTTACTTAATGATCCTTAACAGCCAGACAATACTTACTTCTTTCGTTACAAATTGCTTACGATTGGGTCTGATAGCTCTAACAGCTAAGCACACATCGCATTGTTGTTCAAGTTTAATTTTTTCAACTATAAATGAAAGGGCTATAAACAAACCACATGCAGAAGCACCATCGCTACAACAGAGTCATTAGTTTTAGTATTATGTAAATAAGCGTTGTTATTTAACAATCTTTGTACTTACTAGCAGGTAACCACAATAGGATTTTCACCTCTTGACATCTTTTCCGTTTCTTCCCAAGCCTTCAATAGCGATCCATCTGTTGCAGGTAACAGACTTTTTGCAGGCCAACCTTTCAATGTGAGTAAATGAACAGTCCGTTTGGTATCTCTCTAAAAATATTAAGTAGTTTTTGTCATTACTTACTCCATATTATTATAGTTTGTTTACTTACATCTTTTTTATTATGAAGATGAACAGTAATGATGCTGAAATATTCATTGCGAACTTTGTCGTGAAACTTCAAGATTATATATGGAACAGGTTGTATTTCGCTAACTTTTTCTGTAGGCCAGAATATGCAGCATGTCTAAAAAAAATTGAAGCTATACGAGGGTATATTAAAAATGTTGAAAAAAAGTGAAATTTCATGATTTGTATTTTTATTAGAAATAAAACTGAAGAAACTGTATTCGAAGAATAGACAATTAAAAAACTAATGATTCTGTCAACTAGTTTGAATATAAATTGTATAAGAATCTAACTTGCCATACAATTCTGTTTGGACTTATTTTCTATGCCTATGATAAGAGTAAATATGGTCGACATAATTTGTAATTAATAGAATTTTAACACCTGGTCTTTGATCGCACTAACAAAAGAAAATAATTGACAATTTGTTTTAGATATCGAAATATAACAATTTCTGCTTTTTGATATAATTTATTTTCTGTTACATGTGATAACGTATGATGGTTCATTTGTAATAGCTCTCTAGTGATAAATAATGCCAAAGATGTAATAGGAATATAATAAAATAATTTGATTACACATTACTGGCTTTAATTCTAATGTTATTAGAGCTACACTTTTGTTACAATAAAAGAATGTAGCATGCATGTGTTACAATAGTTTTGCATAACAGTTTACCTTATCTTCTTTATCAATTTTATTTAATGAAACTATAGTAGTAACTTCTTTCTCCTCAATCATTCTCCAGAAATCGGAGATAGTATGTGGCATTGGTTGTTGCGTCGCAATAAATCTTTTTGGAGCTCTAAATCCATCAACCTCAACTGCGTTTATGTAATCCGAATGTTCCTCTGTGACGGGATATCGAGATAAATATATCCGACCATAGCCACCTGTAATTAATAACATCCGAAATCTGCAAGTTTCTTAATATAGGTTTAGTTTATATCAATATATCTTACAAGGGCTTATATCTGGAAAGCGATTCTTTGGTTTCCATTTAGGATGTAAAGTAATCTCCATTGCTGGCCGCATCACATCATCTTGCCACGCAGTATCACTAAGATACTTCATTTGCTCTTTGAGCTTTCCTGATCCTAAAAGATGCAAAACAGCCTTTTCCATATTTTCATCGCAGGTAATACTGGTTTGAGGAGCGATTAGACATTCCAGTAGAACCAAATGGGCCAACTTGTATTGTTCAACATTATCGACCAGATTAGCTCGCTGCTCTCGTAAATTGTATTGGTGCTTCAAAACATCTACCGCACCCTCTCTGGCTGCCATTCTTAAGCATAAGTCGCAAAGTATGATAGTTCCGGTGCGACCCACTCCAGCGCTAAATAACAAAATCAATTATTCATGATCGAAACCTTGTAGATAATGACAATAGTGAAATAAAGCAACATAAGGAAAATACATATTCAGATGGTACAGAGGTGGGTTAGGATAATGCCAGAATAAAGGTAGAGAAAATGTTATAGTGTTATTAAAACCAATTTAATAATTGGCAGTACCTATTTAGAGGTCTGTTTGGTCTTTTTTGTGCTAATCGATGTCTCTCTTTTGTTTATCCATTGCGTCTTTCTGTATGATTGATGCATAAATACCCAAATTGTAAAGCCTGGCTTTTTCGTAAGTGGTATAAGTGCCTCGTCAATAAAGAAATATGCAAAGAGCATTACCAAAAGTGTTGCCTAAATAAGAGAGTTAGCAGAATTGGTACCGAAGTGGATGAATATTTCGGCGAAAGCAAATTTAAAATGGACACGGGAACAGATGTGGTGTTGTCAAGTACGGATCTAGCAAATAAGTTGGAAGTAAGGTTGGAAATAACAGAGAAGAACTTGATCGGTGCAGGAAAATCTAAGTTTTTGCAACTGTACGAGAAGCTTATGACTGTAGTAGATAAACAAAATGAAACACTCTTGAGAAGACCAGCAATACACGCATTCAAAATATATATTCAAATCAAGAATCAGAGAAGTAACCAGTGATGTTAATGTTGTCGTAGGTAACTATAAGTGTTCAATGGATTAAAAAGTGAAAGTGTTTATCAATAAGACTAGCAGACAACCATCATATGCAGTTGCATATAGCTTCACCAATGCGCAATAAAGTGTCCAAAAGGATTGAAACGAATGGTAGCAGAACAGCAGAAGACATAATCGAAGCTGTCGAAACAACAACAGGCTGGTGTGCTCCAATTGTAGTTGTACCAAAATGAAATAATAGGATAAGAATATATGTAGACTACACTGAATTAAATAAGTACATTTGCAGAGAGAAGCTTATTCTACCCTAGGTGGTGGAATCACTAACACAGTTGGGAAATGCACAATTTTTTACTAAGTTAGATGCATCGAATGAATAATGGCAAGGGAAATTGGCCGAAGAGTGTCGATTTGACAACCTTCATAAATCCATTCGAAAGTTATTTCTTTAAAAGAGTGCCATTTAGGATAAATTCGAAACCAAAACACTTTAAAAAAAGAATGTAAGAAGTTCTTCAAAGATTAGGAGGAGTAGTTAATAATCTGGCATTATCCTAATTTGGGGACCGAACGAAGAAGTCCTCAACCAACGAGTGAAACAAGTGTTGAAGAGATTAGAAGGTGTTTAGTGTCAAACAAGACAGATTCTTAGGATACATTGTCAAGGACAGTACTTTAAAATCCAACCCGGAAAAGACAAGACACAGAAATGAGATGCCAAATCCAACAAACGTTATGGAAGTAAGAAGATTTATAAAAATGACTAACTATCTGACGAAATTTATAACTGATTTGTCAACAAGCACTAAGAGCTGTTAGTAAAAGAAAACGAATGGATCTGAAATAAACCGCAATAAAAGACAATGAAGTATATTACAAGGGACCTAACTTTATAACCATTAGTTGTACGGTAGTACAGCAAGAACCAGAGTAGCAGCGAATTCGTCATTATACGGGCTTGGAGGTGTCCTTCAGCAGTATCAACAAAGCAAGTGGAGACCAGTAAGTTACACATTCCAAAGTTTAAGAGAAACAGAAGCCCAGGTGCAGAAATAAGCATTAGCAATTACATAGACATGCCAAAGGTTTAGAAACTTTATAATAGGTTCGAAAATAACCATAACTATAATCAGTTACTTAGTAACTAGGAGATAAACCTGTAACAGAGCTAACAGTCATAAACCAATGTTTAAGAATGAGATCAATGTGTTTTCAGTACAAAATAGTAGCTACTTGTTCCTGGTTAACAGTGTTACATATTTTTAAAAACTTATTTGCTGCTGGTCCTGGATAGCCTGAATCACTTGGCTGTACTGAAGTGTATTGTCAGTCTATGTCAAATTCGAGATTTGCAGGTTACGTTTTGCGTCAGTTTGTGTCAAATGACAAACAAAATCTAACCTACTAACCTGGAATTTGATATAGACTGGCAACGCACTTCAGTACTGCCAACTGATTTAGGTTATCCAGGGCCTGCTGCAATTCAGTTTTTAAAAAATCACTCTGTATCAGATACCTTATCGCAAATACTATTTAGAGGGCTATGACTTGGAGTAGGACGGCTTCAATCTCGAAGTTTTTATGAACAATATTATAAAAGAAATGCCATTTTCGAATATACGTTTGAGAGAAGTAGAAGAAGTCCAAGAAAATGACCGAGAGAGTACAGAATTAAACAAAAACTATGTTATAAAGATTTCCATCGTAAATATTACCACATTAGAGAAATTATGAATTAATAAAGGACTAATTATGGGAAGTATTAGGATATTCATTCCACAAATTCTTCAGAAAAAATGTTACCCAGAATTCATAGTAGGCACAAGCGGATTGTTAAACGCTACGAGTCGGTGGTATGGTGATCAAAATGGTGAAATCCTGCTTAATATGTTCTCAACATAGACAACAGAGAATCAAATCGGTCATGGCAACGAAATTACCAGCTCGATCTGGGAAAAAAGAAATGAATTTACTGGAAAAGAAAAGAAAACAAAATATATATTCAGTAATACAGGACTACTATTCCCGATATATAGAATTAGTGCAACATCAGCCACAGTCGTATTGAATATATAGAATATATTTGCAAGACATACTTGAAACAGAACAGATGAGGGCACACAATTTACCACTGATCAATCTAAAAATTTTGCAGAAGATTATAGATTTAGATAAGAGATATACAGTCCAAAGTTTCGACAACGGAAAAACAAAGGGAGCATTGGCTGTAGTAAAAATATAATGTAATAAATCAGAATTATCACCGGCAGTACTCTTGTTTGGCATAAAATTAAGAAGTAGCCTATTACAAATAGCATCAAGATTGATGCCTAAAAACATTAACAGAGACAAATTTTAAACTGACGATAAGTAGCAAAATGAAAGATTTAAAAGAAACTGACAGCAGAAGATGAACGAAAAATTTAACACAGTTTGAGAAAGAAAACAAGGCATATATACGTATATATTCTATTCCAAGCCTACAGCGTTTTGAGAAAGTTAGTAGCCAGACTGAATATTCTAGGTCAGTCATTATCAACAGGGAGCTTGGAAAAATACGAAGAAATCGATAACAGCTAATACACAGTTCCGAATGAAAGGGGGAAGAGAAAACTTGTAATGAGGAGCCGGCAGAAGTATCAGACCTAGAGCGTTTTGAGAAAGTTAGTAGCCAGACTGAATATGGTAGGTCAGTCATCAACACAGAGCACAAAAATATATAAATAAATCGATAACAGCTAATAGAAAGTCCAGAATAAAATGAACAAGAAAAATCAGGTGAGGGGAAATTTGCAGAAACATCAGAGGAACTATCTAGTATCCCGATAGAGAAGAACCGAAGCCCAAGGCCACAGTCGTCACCATTTAGATGATTTTCCACAAGAATCGAGAAGGAAAACCGTAAAAACTGCCCTACTACAACAACCAAGTTATCCTATATTGCTTGGTGTTGCCTATTAGCTATTACAATAACAGTAGAAAAAATACAATTTTGTTTCCAGCTTCAGAAAAATGGAAGAAGAGGAACAAGTATGTCTACCTGAAAACGGATGAAAATACTTCGATCAAGAGACTGACTATTACAAATTTTTTCAAGAAATGAACAACTCATATCAACAATAAATTTGAATGTATACCTTACAACGCTTTTAATGCGACAATTGATGTTGAATAAAAAGTTCCTGTTTCTACCCACTATATTGGTCAATTTGTTATTGTGCAATTTCTGACATTTCTCCAGATTTAGAAATAAAGGAAAAGTCGTTGCAGTCAATCCCGAAAATCAAAGCCGCGAAAGTTATAAATTTACAAAAATTTGTAAAGCTGCTTTAAAAATTATCAGAACATTGCAAGCGGGAAAAAAGATCTCCACACTTTCAAAAAATACCTGACATTGCTCTAAAAGTTTTATAACTCGACAATCCGATTACGTTTGGCTTGATAAAAATTATTTTATATTCCCGAAACTATATTAATATCTTCGAAAAGGTTGATCTACAGACCTAGATTGATTAAGACTTCTTGATTAATTTTTGTTCATCTTGTATCGTTTTAGGATATTCATTTTTTTAACAGGTTCTAAGTAAACATCTCTTTCAGTTATTATTTATAAGCAATGTTCTCTTCAGATTCGAAATTTTACTGCCTGAAAATTCTTAATTTATGTAGTCTAGATGGGCAGAATTAGACAAACAGCTCAGAAACTTATTATATGTGAAACTGAAAATACACGATAACAAGAGCTATGAGATGTGGTAGATTAAAAATGAAACAAAAGAAAAACAGTGACGTAGATATTAGAAAAACTTAAAACAAACATATACCTGCAGTGTACGACTATGGGTGAGGTTCCTTGTGAAATCGTAAGCAGCTTTCTGAGGAACGGTACTAAACTTTGTGAATATAATGGAACCCCGTGGTCTGGCCAGGACGTAAAGTGTAACTGTTCAACCTTAAAATATCCATATTATGTCAATGCCACAAGCCTCAAAGATTTATTAATTAACTCACCTTTCTCTTGTTGCTTTCAGACGAGACCGAGAAAGTGCGATATTCGTAATCTGCAAATACTTGAGATGACACGTACTCTACTTTAATATTTCCAAATTCTACGATTTCGTGTACATTTGGCCAATACTGCTCGCATTTTTTCTAAAAATAAAACTTTATTTATAAACAGTAATAGTAGCAACGTTTTAACTATTACCTTTCCCCCTTCAAACACATTAGCCAGCATGACTATATAATGAACATTTTCCTCCCAAATCATCCTCCAAAAGTCGTTTACGGTGGAAGCTTTTGGTCCTTGCGTTGCTATGTAAGCATTGCTTGTATTGTAACCCTGTAATGAAGTAATAATGTATTGTTTGGATGTATCTATGCTTTAAAAATGGTTTACTTGAACATAGTTAGCATTGATGTAATCGGAGAATTTATCATTATTAATTCTAGTTAGTCGAACCCTGGTATGGTCATCTAAAATTAATAGATGTGTAAATATTTTCAAACTATAATTTTATAATTATAAATTGTAACTTACATGCTATTAAGTTATTATAACGATTTTTAGATTTATTTTGAGGCAGCAAGCCGTAATCCCACGGTTTTGTTTGACCTCTGGGAAACAACTGCAAATTCAGAATCAATAACACCAAAATCACTCTGTATGATATGACTAACCTCATGCTGTCTCTGCAATTCGCCACTTTCAATGGATTCTTTTATGTATTTCTCAAACTCAGTAATTTTCACAGGTTTCGAAAACTTTTCACTTACGCTGCTTGTACTGGGAATTGTTGCTGGGTTATCTTGCTAAAAGTGTTTATTTGTTTCATAACATATTATAAACCGCATGCTATGTACAGGGAGTTTATTATAACGCGCAATATGTGTAAATGCGTTTATTTAAAATGCAATATGGGAACGTTACTGAGTATGTAAACAAATATATTGTACGGAGGAAGGAATTCTGTTGATCAAATAGTATAAAGACTTCAGTTTACAGCAAGTATGTGGGTTATTACATGCCCTGTTGTTCTTTATGATGCTTCTTTTTCAATAAAATTACGGTGCATATATTGTATTTTAAAATAAACGCATTTACACATGGCGTGGCGTACCTTTAGAAACCAATAGTAGCAATCAAGTCCTTATGGAAACGGGAATGCCACATTGCGCGTTATAATAAATTCACTGTATAATACAACAGTAAGACCTTGGTGACCATATAAAATGAAATGATTTGAACTTTTTTCCCGCTGCTGATCATGTAAGTCAGTGATACAGCCTTAAGCAGCGTTTTCCTCCACATTCGTCAGTTGCTGATGACTGCGACCGGGTAGCCGCTACCAATTCGTCAGGATGTCTGCCTGTTTTCCTCCCGCAGCGGTTTACTGTTCTTCGCTCGCGACTAGCTGCAGTTTATAAAATAAATATTAATAGAAAAACAATAAATTTAATGTTGCTAGTTTTATAGTTATATTTTTCTGACTTCACCAAGTTAAAATGTATTATTTAAAAACAATACTTCACAAATACGATGCAAAAACATTCAAATTCGTCGACGAATAAGTCGCTTGTCTGCTCAAAAACATGTCAAGCGACTGGCGACTGGCGACCAGCGAACGGATTTTGGTAGCAACGAATTAGTAGCAGCTAGGAAAACAGACCGGCTTAAATGCATTGTAGATGTCTCAACGAATTAGTCGCGGCTACCCAGTCGCAGTCGTCAGCGACTGGCGAATGTGGAGGAAAACGCTGCTTTAGTAACAAAATGTGTAAGTCGGCGATTATATTTGTTTGCTGCTTTCCCTTAACAACGAAACTTAATATTATTATTAAGTTCCTAGGATAATATAATTAACAACGCAAGATGCAGACTTAGATGTTTTGTTTATAGTTGCAACTGTTTATGTGACATGTGACACTCACAGGTAACACGACTCACGAAAATTAATCCTGGTGACATGTGAAAACCAAATTATTTTGTAAAAAATCTAGGAAAATTTCGATAAGCAGCATAAAAAATACAATAATGTAGCGCCTATTAACATTTTTGGCAGGCAACAAACCGCGGCTTCGCCTTGGCTTGTACTTGCCTACCTAAAATGTTAATAGGTCCTTACATTCCTTGTTACTTAAATAGCTATTAAAATTTCATTTAAAAAAGTAGGACTTTTTAAATTAATTTCAGTGTTTCCACTTTTTCCACTCAGTGAAATTAATAATTTAGGAATGAACGATTTTAAATAGACGTTTACTTAGTTACCAGAACTGACCAACGCACTTGACTAAAATGAATGCAAATAAAATTCTATACAAAATAGGCTTGGATTTGAATATTTAATCAAATTTAAAAATTTTTTATAACTACTCGTGTTAGCGTGCTTATTTTTCACGCGCCTCGTTTAATAAAGCTCCACACTTGTGAAAAAAAGTTGCACTTATGATCTAAATAACTATTTTAGTTTTACACCCATAACTCTACGTCTAC
The DNA here is from genome assembly GCA_940337035.1 of Agriotes lineatus. Classification (NCBI taxonomy): domain Eukaryota; kingdom Metazoa; phylum Arthropoda; class Insecta; order Coleoptera; family Elateridae; genus Agriotes; species Agriotes lineatus. Next base: position 149,886,132 of record OW679195.1, on the reverse strand, counting down.
GTCAACAAATAACCTAAAAGTTCAAATAAAGGTTCAGTAAAATCGTTTGCATATTTACATTGATTTTAATAGAATGTTTACTTACAGGCATATTCTGCTTAGGCCGCACCTGAAAAGGTTTTGAAGGTATCAGTGGTTTCTTACCGGCGTTTGCCGTTAGCGGAATTACATCGGGATTTGAGTTTTGTCGTGCTGTAAATAATAAGATATTGAAACACCTTCTTTTGCAATTTGAAAAAATTGCGTCATATCATACATAAACACATGGTTCAGCATCGATAAAGACTTGGAAGATATTTCTAAAAGCATGAGAGTTACATACAAGTTTCTTGTATGACAGTTGTAGGTACTAATGTGGGGCATATTAATACAATATTTTTGATTATACGACGTATGTGTACCTAACTAATAACTTTAATGTAATACAAAGCTGGGCAAACCAATAAAATTCATTTTTATTTATTTATCTTGGAATCGAATTGACAATTACTTTTCGAAATTAATTAATTACACTTATTTAAATTATTTGTGGTAGTTGAAATTACTCGATGTAGTTGAATTACTTTCTGGTAACTACATTACTAAATTATTGGCATCGATTGACTATTGAATCTCTAGAATGCAGAAAATAAAGGCCTTATTAAGTTACACGTCAAGCAAATATAGGTATAATTTATGATTTTTTGTTACTAGTCCGATAACAGCTAGTTTTGTGCAAGAGCAAAGAGATAATTGGTGTGTCGGCACGTATGTTTGTATTAGATGCGATGTCCATATGTTGTGCCTTATGCAATTTAAACTGTGCAGAATGTAGCATTGTAACTTGCTAATAATTATTGCATAAGAAGCGAAAAATATGTATGCGGTAAGTGCAGATTACAGAGTAAAGTACGGTAAAATAGCTTCATTATACAATTGATATTGGTCCATAATAATTATTTATTAGTTTCAATTTGCATGTTTAGAACGATGTACTAGCACACTGCTTTCTAAATACTAAAATGCACAGCAACAATTTCTGGTAAAAGTAATTGAAAAAGTAATTTATGTTGTGCAGTTACAATTACCAAGTTATTGATAACTGAATTAGTACTTCATTTTAGTAATTGAAAATTTGACAATTTAATTAGCCCCTGGTAAACCCTCGCCACATTCATTTGAATTACGTAGACCTTGTCGTTGTCCATAAGTGTTTAGGTAAGATCTGCTTGTTACATTAACTGAATTTGCTAATGATTTTAAAATAAATGGAAACGTCGACACTAATTATTATAACTGATTTTTCTAAACCACCCTCAAGCTGAAAATTGCCAATCCACTAAGGTTTAAATTTTTTCTTCCCAGTCAAAGATCACTACTATTATAATTACATGCGTATACAGGGTGTAAAAAGTAGGGTAACAAATTTTAAATGATAATAATACTCAAAACAGAGGTCCGAGAACTACAGCCCCGAAAAGAGAACAATACATTGCTATGAGTAGATTACGTTCCTAAAGCAGAGAATTTCAATATTTAGGGTTGATTTTCTCGAAAACTACTGTTCTCAGCGATTCCAACAAACAGCAACTCTTTTAAGTAAGAAAAATTCGAATATCTAACAAAAATTTACTGTAAAAGAATATAATAAGAAAACCTCCGGCGCCTCTTTTTAACAGTATATTAATTATTGCAAGGCTTCTAATTAAGCACATAAAATCGCGAAAATATGCAAAATTACTCTAAATTTGTTTTATCAGTATTATTTTAATTAAATAAAATCCTTGTGCTTCTATTAGTACCCATGTCAGGGCTGTAGCTCCCTTACGGCGCAATTTTAGATCAGTGGGTACTATCAACTCTCAAATTTTGTTACTCTACTTTTTACACCGTGTATAAAACTAATAATCCTAACAAAGTTAACAATCAATTAGAAAGTATATTCAAACTTGGCAAGAAATTCTATTTGAAAGTTACTAATTGTTCACAAACGATACAGTTTTTATCCCAAAAAGAATGAATTATGTAAGAATTTATATTTAAAGCAGCTGGTACGTAATACGAGATCGACCCTTTCTTACATATTGTAGGTCAAAATCACTCACTTGTCTATGGCTCTGCAAATAGCTATTTTTGTATCAACTACGCAAAATATAGGTTTAGGAGACGAATCGTAATTAAAGACGAGGCGACGAAGGAGCCGAGTCTTTAATGAGAGAAGTACCCTAAAACTATTTTGTGTACGTGTTGCATACAAGATTTTTTGGCAAGAGTTCTCTGAACCACCAGATTGTTTCAAAAATTGGTTTTTAAATACCGGGATGTCAAAAATCTTGGTCCAGGGTGGTCATTATTTTAAAATAATATGTCGGACCTAGTTGATGACACTGTAAGTCTATGTCAAATTCGAGGTTTGCAGGTTAGGTTTTGCGTCAGTCTGTGTCAAAAGTGACGCAAAAACCTAACCTGCTAACCTAAAATTTGACATAGTATTGTTAATAAAAACAATCATCTAAAGTGTTGTCATAGCAACTTTAGAGTACTAGGTCCCTTTTGCGAAGTGTTCTGAGTTCGCAAAATAGTCAGTTTAGACTACTACAATGTAAACTAATTTATTTCTCTCTAGTGTGATAAAGTAACGCTGTTTGGAACACGCCTTCTTTAGTCACCGAAACATTTGTACATAAATACAATTCGTTTTATCTTTAAGCAAAGCAGAAAAACCTTTTTGTCATACATATGTCATTGGTTATGATTAGTATAAATTGTATTAGGAAGATAAATTATCCCTAAATGTTAAATGTTTGTAGTAAAATAGTTTCCAACTTTTTTATATTGCACATTTACAGACGCATATGTGAATAGTCATGATTCATGATCATGATACATCATGCACATTGAAGGAAGCAAACCAGCTTAAATATTTGATTAAGCTATCTGAACTGATAACAACTTTCAACGGAATAAGTTAAAATACACTTCATAAATTAAAAAGGAAGTAGTAAGGCAGATATGGCATAAATACGATAGGTAAATATCACCGAAAGTATAGTCCATTCCGAAAATGTTATCAACAGCTTCTTCGGTATTTCAACTCCGATATTCTAGAATTAGCTTCATAGAGGTAAAAATACCTATTTTTATAAAACTACATTATATAATAAACAATTCTTGTATCCAACCACATATATATTACAGTTGCTTTTATTAAAATATACAGGGTGTTAATTAAGTACGTAGACAAAGACAAAGACAAAGAGGCGATTCCTTGATCAATTCTAAGATAAAAAGTTCATACAAACATGGGGCCTAAACGGCTTCCTTTTCAAGATACAGGGTGTTGAAATTTAAACAAAAATTACTTTTTTTTCAAAAATCTGGAAAACGCCTAGAGGTATTGTAATGAAACTTGGTTTATATTAGTATTTCATAAAGTGGCATTGTTTGGTCAAAATAAATGTAATTTATTTCCACCAGTGGCGTGCATCGGGGCCACCGCAGCTACCTTATTTCAAAAAAATCTGGTACGCCACTGTTTTTTAGTCAATACGACAAGTTTTTTAGCTTTATCCATTGAAACTATACAAAAGATGTATCTTTTATTTTTTTGATAGAATAAACATTTTGCGAGAAAAATGGAAAAATCTGTAACAGCAATTTCGTACATTGGACGTTAATGGGACCTAAACGGCTTCGTTTTCAAAGTACAGTTTAAGGAAGCTTTTAAAAAATGTTATTTAATAAAACACAATCTTACAATAGCTACAAAACTTTTTTCTACAAAACAGTGGCGTATCAGATTTTTCTAAAATAATGTAACTGAGATCGCCCCGATGCACGCCACTGGTGGAAATAAATTAAATTTATTTTGACTGAACAATGCCACTTTCTGAAATACTAACCTACACGAAGTTTCATTAGAATACCTCTATCCGTTTTCCAAATTTTTGAAAAAAACTGTTTTTGTTTAAACTTCAACACCCTGTATCTCGAAAACAAAGCCGTTTAGGCCCCATGTTTGTATAAACTTTTTATCTTAGAATTGATCAAGGAATCACCCCTTAAAGTTTGTCTACGTACTTAATTAACACCCTGTATATACAGGGTGTTTCATTAATAATTGGAAATATTTTAACTGTAGAATTCTGGGCTCAAAATATTAATATTTAACCCAAATCACTTAGATAAAATGTGGCTTGTTACTGAGATATAGGGTGTTTTATTTAACAATTTAAAAATGATTTTTCCCCATTACTTTAAAACTATTTGACGTATCCGTATCATATTTGGCAGGAAGTTTAGACACTGTAAACCATGCTAAATTATGTTAAATAAACGTTTCTGGCTACTACCAGAGGCGTACCACAGGGGCAAGTGGGTGGTTGACCCTTCCCAAATTCTACGCCACTGGCGGAATTGCCATTTTAACACAATTTTTCGATTCTCCAATACTTTCTATGTAAATAACATACTCTTCCTTCGTCACGATAACGTCATTATTTTTCGAGATATTTAAAGTTAAACATAAAGCTGAACAGTTATTTTGATTTTAATGTGTATTAATTATGTCGGTGTTTTTTGTCATAAGATTGCATTTATTACGCAAATGAAACTTTAATCCGTATTAACAAAAAAACATAATGTTATTTATTGAAATTTCTTGAAACTAATACATAGATGCATTCAACATAAAAAAAATGTATCCATGTATTCGTTTCAATAAATTTCAATAAATAACATTATATTTTTTTGTTAATACGGATTAAAGTTTCATTTGCGTAATAAATGCAATCTTATGACATAAAACACCAACATAATTAATACACATTAAAATCAAAATAACTGTTCCGCTTTGTTTAAATTTAAATATCTCGAAAAATAATGACGTTATCGTGACGAAGAAAGAGTATGTTATTTACATAGAAAGTATTGGAGAGTCGAAAAATTGTGCTAAAATGGCAATTCCGCCAGTGGCGTAGAATTTGGGAAGGGTCAACCACTCACTTGCCCCTGTGGTACGCCTCTGGTAGTAGTCAGAAACGTTTATTTAACACAATTTAGCATGGTTTACAGTGTCTAAACTTCCTGCCAAATATGATACGGATACGTCAAATAGTTTTAAAGTAATGGGGAAAAATCATTTTTAAATTTTTAAATGGAACACCCTATATCTCAGTAACGAGCCACATTTTATCTAAGTGATTTGGGTTAAATATTAATATTTTGAGCCCAGGATTCTACAGTTAAAATATTTCCAATTATTAATGAAACACCCTGTATATTAATACTTCCATTTATTGTACACTATACATCGTAGCAACATAGAAGCAACGATTGGAACATCTGCAGAAATTCTATCCACATTTTACGATTTTTAAACACATTACGAACAACAAAGATAAAACTCGCAACACATGGGTCGACAGTAGGAAGTCACTGAGTGATCCAAACACAGAAAATACAGTGTTTCACTTGAACTGAGGACACCTATCTACGTATCTTTTGTATTTTTTATCATAATGATATGAAATTGTGGTAGCTTGTACAGATCTCCAAGAGGATTTAAGCTAATTATTTGAATTACCTGCGTACCACCTTTGTATATTCGCCTACTACGATTGATTAAAAAGGCGATTTTTCCTAAACTTGCCCTAGCGATCATCAAAGTAGGCTGATTTTAAAATCTTTTTAGCATTCTCAAAGAAATCTCGATCCAAATTCTTGTTGCAAAAAAAATTAGATGCAATAATAAACATAAGATGACGAAATTAAACATAAAAAATATTTGGTGTAAAAATATTTTCTTTACTTTTACACAAAAAATAAGAAAATTCGATTTTGTCATTTTATGTTTTGCCCATATTGTTACCATTATTCTTTTTAAAAAAATTTGCAACAAAAATTTGTGCCTGGGGGTTTTAGAGGATGCTAAAGAACAATTTGAACTCCAATTCAGCTTATCTTAACCGCTAGGGTAAGTTTAGGAAAATCCCATTGTTAATCGCCCTTAGTAGGCTACAATGTAGAGTTGGAAATGATTCAAATAGATAGCTTAACTTCCGTTAAGGGTCTGTACAAACTAACAACATTTCAAATAATTATGCTTAAGACGATTTTTAAGTGTATTGATCTTAAGTGAAACACACTGCATAATCATAACGACAAATAGTCGTTCAGAATTTAACCTAAGAACATCTGAACAGTAGGATAAAAGTAAATAAAATTTACAGTTATGCAAATAATTTAAACCAAAGGAGCCACACTATAATGCAACAATGTACGTATAGAATATCCAGATTTGAAATTTTTCTCGTCAGTCTTAGGTTTCATAAAAATATTTGTTCCGAATTTCAGTTCAGGTTTGAACGTGATGGGGAAGTGCGAAAAAAAGATTGGCCACATTTTTTTGCAACACACACGAATGTATTTTATATTGTATATTGTTTTTCAACCTCCGATTCGATAGGAATAATAAACAAAATTGAATATAACACATTTATTGTATAGATAATGTAGTTACACCTCTCGGCTACATTTTTACATAATCTTCATATCGATGAAGGCACTTGTCATACCGTGGCACAAGTTTTGCCCTCCTCAAACTGTTCATGTTGATTTTCAGCTTCTTCTTTAAACTTTCTGCACCATTCTCACACCCAGCTGTCGACGATAAATTTCGACTGCCTTATGCACTTCAGGATTGGGACGAAGAAAGTGCCAGAAGAAAGTGAATTAATACATATGGCGCAGTGCGAAGTTCAGACTTAGTGGGCGCAGCACGACGTAATTCGAATTCGTCTGGCTAAAACTATAGACCGTGAAGGGCAAAATTAATCCAAAATTCATAATCAGATGCGTACAGTTATAAATAATGTCTGTTTATGGGAACGATGCAGAAAGATTAATGAAGAAGCTAAAAACCAACTTGGACAATTGGCTGAGTGACCAGGCGGCAACCTTCTTTGAGGAGGGCAGACAAAAATCTGTGCCACGGTATGATAAATGCCGTCATCCAAATGGGGATTATGTAGAAATATAGCTGAGAGATGTACTTATATTTTCTATTCAATAAATGATTCATATTCATTTCTGTCGGAGGTTGAACAAAATAACCCTCGTATATAGATTTGATTTTCACATGATAAAAGTGTAATTTAGGGTAAATTAAATAAAACTATGTTATTTCAATATTTCTTTAGTAGATAAAAATGATCAAATTGTAAACAGAAATTGAAAAAATTGGTTGAAGGTTACCAAATACAAAATTTAAAGAGTCTTTTGTAGATAAAAATATAGTTAAGCGCTTATCAGAAGTATAGACCGTTGTATTCAATGCCATCAATTGAAAGTACAAACGCATTATTTACGATTGAACTATTCTTGGATTTAATACTGACTAATATTAAAATTTTGGTAGACATATTGAATGTCTATGATATGCAATAGTCGCTAGACAACACTAATTTTGCTCAAATTAATAACGAATACTCCAGGTACTTATTTAGTAATCCAATTATTCAGTTACATAGTACATTTAAATTAATGAATTGAAATTATACCTATAAAGATTTCATTCGATTCAAAACTAAATACTAAAAGTCGAATATGTCTGAAATTGATGTAAAATTAAAAACGTCTGTTGCTTCGAATAGAAAGAATAATAATATAATCAGTAGTAATTTAAGTGGCTTGAACATTGCCGATTATAATTCGACTTGAATATAACGAGTTGCTATGACAACGGAAATGCAACGAGTTGCAGTTCCTGGGATCATAGCAACAACTTAAAATTCAGGAGAATTGTAATCTGGAGTTGTTCACAACACGAGTTGCATTTAACTGGAAAATATAGGAAACAAGTTATTAATGAAGAACCAATTATATCGATATATGTATTTTGGCAACCAACTGACACCCTTCGCTTTATGTTACAAAAATGTGACATTTATTTATTGTGTACTATAGAGAGTTGCAGTAAGAAATAATCCCATATTTATTTTGACCAGCATCAAACTATCATGAACGAGTTGCAGTAATTGGATATTTTTAAATTAAATCTGTATTGATTTCTAAATATTCGTGTTGAATTTTCAATACAATAAATAAATTGACACATACCTGAACTCACTGATTACTTGATAAAAAAGTATACTAACTTACTGGTATTATTTGCAATCCCCAACATGTTGCTCCAGGGAATAGTCATCTTGGTTTTCTTATAATGCCTATAACCATACAACATAGTTGTACATTATTAATAGATATCGCTATATCTTTAGAAAATATTTACCTAATTACCAGCCATAAAGCGATAGGAATTACAAGCAACAGTAATAAAGCAAACAGTGCAAATTGCGATGACTGACTGTCTTCTGCTTTAATTCCGCCTGTGCTCCGAACAAGTTTATATACGCTATATCTCTCTATTCCTTCAAATTCGTTAACTAGCAGAATAATGACAATGTAGTTGGTACAGGCTTGCAAAGGTTTATTGTCTATTTCTGCACCCAATCGTTGCGATGTAATTTTTGTATTATTTCCCACTAAGAATGATTTAGGAGAAACGTCTTTCCTCAAGTCATATTCTGCGGCGACCCATTTAGAAGAATGGTTTGGTATGTTTACTCTTTGCCATATTTTTTCTGCATTTTTGGAGTTTGGACTAATTTCTTCTTCATCGCCGTCGGTGGCTACGAGGATATATCCTATGCTGTAAAATAGTTTATCAAATTATAAAATATTAAAAACAGCAAAAATTGAGAAATAGATCACAATTTAGAATACTTGAAATTTACAATTTTGAAACATCAATCTTCGTGCAACTTGGATTTGCAACATTTTAAAACCATTGCCGCTATGTTAGATCTCACATTTAAGAAATAGAAATATAATTAACCTTAATTTAGAGCAGGTACATTAGTTAAATATATTCTGTTTATACTACGCTAACGTTAAACAATTTAAAATTCATCATTTAAGCTTTATTGAACTATTTTTCATATAGCAGCTGGAATTTCTTTGTTATAGATATTTATGCAATAAGAAAGATATGAATATATTTTTTCCCTGAGGTTGACATGGCTAAAGTAAGTCAACTGAGGGTAAAAAATTTGAATATCTCCCGTGGTGCATACAATATTTTGTTTACTGGCATACCTAATAGTAGAAATGGTATGAAATTTCTAATTGTCGTAAGTGACATATGTCATAAAAATCTGTAAGTAATATCAAGGATTGCCTTAATGTATGGTTGCTAAGATGTTATTTGTAGTTGCATTGTTACCATGAGTAGCTTTTCATATTTTGTATTTATGACGAAAATTAACAATATCATGTTGCATATCATGTTGCTAGTAAATAATCTAGGATTTCGTACTGAGAAGACGTATATTATGCACTAAATATTGACAAACCCAAAATTATATTTTTGAGGCCAGTTAAACTACCATATCTAAACTGACATCTATTAATAGTATATTACTCTACAAGTTGAGAAAAGTGATGTTTTTTGAAAAACCACTTTTCTAACGTGTTGAGTATACTATTTTTAATGTAAAATATTAAATTTTTACATACCAAATGACACTAACTGTCAAAACATAACCAAGATGAGCGTAACTCATTCCCATATAGTAAAGCACAATAAGCAGCTCCAGTTGATGTTATGCGTTTGGCAGTACTGAATTGTGTTGTTGGTGACACTGTAAGTCTATGTCAAATTCGAGGTTAGCAGGTTAGGTTTTGCGTCCATCGGTGTCAAAACTGACGCAAAACCTAACCTACTAACCTTGAATTTGACATAGACTTACAGTGTCACCAACAACACACTTCAGTATTGCCAAACGTAAAACAAATCGCCGTTGCTAGGCAGAAAAGTGTTGCTAATGATAAAAGTACCACATTTCTTATCGATTTTGAATGAAGAAATGCAGTACATTTCCAAATGAAATGCGATAAACAATTTTAATTGCTTTTAGCATCACAAAATAATCTATACAAGACGTTGAAACTATTTTCGACAATGCTATATATGAAAAGATATATTGAAGAACATTCGAAACTCTTCTTGGAGTACTATTCGATGTCTTTTGCAGTTGAAGAGAAGTAGTAGAAATGTAGAAATAAATGTTTAGAAGTAAGTACATTGCTTGTAATAAAATAAAAAATAAAATTCAATGTTCAGTTAAAGTATTGAAAGTCTTAACATAAATGGATGTACTGCGAATTTCAAAAACATGTTAATACCATTTAATACAACATCGACACCGACACCGCTTTATGAAATATAAACGCTATCGCACCAATCTCTGTTTCTCTTATTAATTCCAACAGTAAATGTACCATATAAAATTATAGAGAAATCCTAAATTTTAGTTTTAGTCTTATTAAATTCTAAAAAAATATGCATTTAAAAAAGAGGTGCACAAGCAAATTACTGCTGTAGGATAATTTGTTATAATTCTTATAGGTTTCGTTTTGTAAATTGTTTAAGGAAAATAAGATGCTACAAGAACTTTCAAAGAAAAGCAGTTTCGGAGCTATGTTAATAAAAATTGCTTTTTTTAGTATTTCAGAGCAGTCACATCCTGAACGTTATTAAGCATGCTTTAATGCGCTATACTCTTTCTTTTTCTTTTAATGTTTGCCATGGCCTGTTTTCGTCGTTTAAAGAGTGGTACTCCATTAAACCTAGCACAAGCGCCTATAACTTCCCTTTTTGTTGCATCACTAAAGGACTTCGTAAGAAACTTATTCTGATATGAGATTTGAACGAAGAATAACCTACGTGGTGGTACCTAAATATGTCAACTGCATGTAAATTAGTTAATATTAATAATAGTTATTTATGCACCAAGGTTTGTAAATGCAATTATTTTTTGGACCAGGATGTTTGCGAACTAAGTCCCGGAAAGTCGCAAGTTGTAAATATTTGAGATTAAAATATGCACGATACTATCAGAGGTCGAAACCGGACAACTCGGCGCCGCCATCTCGGCGCGGGGACAGCTCGGCTCCGGGACAACTCGGCGCGGAGCCATCTCGGCGCCAGCCAATTCGGGGCTTTTTTTTTAAATAATTACGAAACATGCATTTACTAGCAAGATAGAGACATATTTTACGAAAAAAAGTTTTCTGGCTTTGAGATTGTTCAGTCAGCTAAAACTAACACACAATAAAAAAATCTCATTGAAATCTTGCTTAATTTCCGAAAAATAGCACTTTTTGCATTTACACAATTTCGAAAAACGCCATTTTCTAACTAAGTAAAGTGCCTTTTATGTGACAAATATTTCTTTAATGTTTATTTCCCAAATAAAAGAATTTTATTTTTAACAGTTTTTTATTATGAAATAAAAAACCTTGTAAAAAATATTTGTTTTTCCATAGCAGTCTTTGTTAAAAGTAAAATTCTTTGATATGGGACCTAAACATAAAAGAAAATGTAAGAGATCAAAGTTGGCCGACGATTTTGAAATTTGGTATAGAGTCCTAGGTGTTGATTCTAAACAACTTTTCTTAATAACTTTTTGTCGTATTTGCTACATAAAAGGCACGCTACTCTACAGTAAAATAGGTTTTATTTTTCAAAACTGAAATGCTGTTAGAAATTCGCTTTTAAACAAGCAGGGCTGAACCCCAATAAATAAAAATTTAAATGGAGAATTTTTTACCTTTAAAAGAGTCAGTTCACCTATCCGGGGACACACATATGATTTTCACGAACTCTGTAAAAAAGTATCTAAATTCTTTAATTGCGTTTTTTTTTAATTTAAAATTTTCGCTTCAAATTCGGGTACTTAGAATATAAAAAGTGGAATAGAAATGTCTGATAAATCAACCTCCCATCTTGTAAGGAACATAGAAAAAAATTTGGGAATTTTAAGTAATAATTTTATATCTAGAAGTTTGTTTGGCAAAGCTATATGCTTAGTATTTTCAACTGGTTTTAACAGTACATCTAACACGATATGTGTGCTTTTCTCTTAAAATTTCGTTGACTGCTAGAAAGTAATATTACCCTAACTTCAGTGTCCAAAGCAGGCCAACCGATGAAGACTGTTTAGCGGATACTAGGGTGTTCCCGTCACAGCTGTTTCGTATAAAAATCTTTAGGTCGCGAAGCAGAATGGTACTTCGTGTAAACTTGCTTTCCCATTTAATTTTTATGGTTTTTCCTCCGTTTAGAGATTGCAAGCGTGTATAAATTTGCTACAGCGACAATAGTTAATCCTGCTTGGACAATCAGCAACTGTAATAACTGTATCCGTGGCAAGCAGCACGCCACACTCACTTTAGGCAGCTATCTATTGGAAAAGCCTAGGACACGCTTTTATAGATACATGTTTGAAGATATTTATACAGAACACGACGGCTCAGAAATACCTCTAATATACACACACACACACACAGCTCTAGGGTCCTTGTAGAACCTTGGCTTCATATATCAAAATAAATTTGAAGCTATTCATTGCCTCAAAAATATTATAATGAAAAAATTTGAATAATGTACGAGCACAAGCTATAGAACCTAATTCATAATTGTAACCTGCATAGAGAAGAGTGCACAGAAAAAGAAGACCATTAATTGCATATCATTTTCGATTATCATAATATTTCCATCTTTTGTGAATGTTAGCATTTTAAATATTTATTAAGTTAATGTAAACGAGATAATTTATTCAAATTCAAAATGATAATAGACATTTAACATCAATGTGTGTGATTACAAGTTCTTATTTCACAATTAGCTTACCTATTCTTTTCAGCATCCTTTACCAGTGGCAAGTCTACTAAAATTGTAATGTTGCTAACATCTTGAATAGAGGGAGGATTGTCAAACGTTGGAGTCTTTGGAGGGCTAAATAGGTTTTCCATTTTTGTGGACGGACCTTCTTTAATGTTGAAAGCTGATACGTATACAGTTAGCTTCGATGAGAGGCATGTTGTAGCAATTGGTATCTGAAGTATAATTTTTCAGTACTAGTACAAATAAATATGTTTCTTTAAAATTCTGTTTTTTTTTCTCAAAACTATAATAGGAATAACCGATGAAAGCTTCATGTACAGCTGCGGAAACAAAAAGCGGGACACAAAATTTTTGCCTAAGTTAAATTGTCTGAATAACTTAATTTTCGATGCTATCCCAAGCTTCTTGTACTGCATTAACCTGTTCGTCTTTGTTCATTGACACATGATAGAAAGCTTTTCGTAAAAAATCAGGAAGGCAACATTACAACGTTCAAATAGTAAAAAATGACCCTACAGAACTTGTCCCGCTTTTTATTTCCGCAGCTGTACATGCCGCCAATGCGTATGTTTTATTGCTTTTACATTTAATTTTAAAATGTTAAATCCTTAAAATGTCACAAAAATGAGTTAAGTAACAGTCTTTTAACAGTCTGATTGCTTATTACCATTAATATTTGTTTTAGTTATAAATTAACTTACTACGTAGGTATATGTAAGATTGGAAGTTTCCTCGGTTACTTTATATTCGGAGTTGTGACATAGTCCACTACCGGCGTCTGCGTAGATCTTAATAATAAATTTTGTTAAAGGCCCGTTGGTAATACTGGGGTGGTTCCAAGTCAGAGAAAAATTATAATAATCATCCCAGGTTGCAGACAGTTGTTCAGGAACTTCTGGAGCTAAAATAACAGAAAAAACATCGAACGGAAGTACCTAGTCTGAGTTGCAACATTGATTATCAATAATTTAAATACCTTCTTGTTTTGTTTGAACATCAGTATTGGATGGTTTATTAAAACCCGTATCGAGGTTTTTTGCAGAAACCTGAAATAATTATATCGCAATTAAATTGTCAGCAACGTCAATTAAATGTCTATACTTTGATCGTATACTTTTGATTCTGTTCAAGATGCTGTAGTTCTATACAATGGCTATTTTTCCATATCCTACACTCAGTCACTGTGAAATTATGTGAATTACATATATTTTCACTACTCCAATAACCGTTCTTCTTCGTATAGCAGTAGCTTGCCGAGTAATCCGATAGTTTTCCTGTCGGTGGATATGGAGGTAACCATCGAAGAAATACTGAACTCCCATTGCGAGAGTAAACTACTAAATCTCTAATTGCATTTGGAACTATAAATCGAGCAAATGGTGAAAATTTCGCGTTCTGAGGTTGCTAATTACCTGATGATTTTGTTGTAAACGTTGCTGTCATGCCGGTACCACTATAAACATCTCCACTTAAACGTCCTACTTTAATAGTTACCAAATAATTAGAATAAGGTAGCAGATTCTGTACTTTTAAAGACTCCTGGTAGTTAATGTTGGAAATATTTTTTGTTAAGTAGGTATCCGGACACCATTCGTCAGAGCACATTAGAGACACATAATATTGCACCGGACCTTGTATTAGCGTACAGTTTGGTTGTTGAAGAAATATTTCTACACTGGAACTTTCAGATTGTGTACTACTAATCGTAGGAATTTCATTTTCTTCTGGAGCTTCTATAGCATGAGAAATTATTCTTAATAATGTACTTACATAATTCTTTAAATACAATAAATTCGCAAATGGAAAACAAATTATGTTTTTTTCAAGTTTAAACTGAAAATAGTAAGCGGGAGTGTTGTTCAAAAACAAAGGAGCATGGTAAGTTTGTACTACTTCTAAAAGATAGCACATTAAATAAACAAATTACAGAAAGGGCAAAACTAGAAGATATGCTAAAAGTAATAGAGAGGTTTAAATAAGATTGTACAAGATTGTCGTGAGAGTGTAGCAAGAAACTACACACAAGTCGTTCAGGTACGGAATCTTTAGTGATGAACGGTTGACGTATTCCTATAAAGGAGGCAATCATTTTGATGATGAAGTTAATAATGAAAAACCTTCGAGTAATACAATATAATACAGTTTCTCTTATAAAATAGCTTATATCTTACAAATAAAAGTAAAAGCATAATAATGTAATGAAGAGCGCCAATGCCGGCAATACTAATAAAATTAAAAGGGTTTTAAACCATGTTTTGTTTCCATCATATTTTTTTGAAACGTAATGTTTTTTTTTAGATTATATTGCTGTTACCAGTGTTACTCATGAAATCCCTTGTTCTCTAAGCAGTAATACGTTTCATTTATGATTTTGACCTGAGGCAGAACTGGTCATGATACTAAACGTGTTTTATGTTGGTTGTCAGGTCATTTTGGCAGCTTACAGCAATATAATTAACCATTTAAGCCTTCAGAACAGCCTGTCTGTACTTTAAACCCGTCTTTAGCTATTCAACTTTTCATCGTTTGTGTTAGCATTAATGAATTCGAACACCCTGCAGTTTAGCGTAGTTATCTCGATTTGCAACCTTTTGGGCCACCCTTTATTTACTGTTCCTTGCAGGTGGCTGTCTGGGCTTAGTTCCGCAACGCTAGTTTCAGGCTAAGTAGTAGAGATAGGCCGGTTCTAGGCCACCCTATGTCATTTCTGGATCACTTTGCGGCTGACGCAATATTGCGCAATCTCAAGCGCGCCAAACCAAATGTCAAAGGTCATCGGTGTCTGTCAGTCACCAAAAAATCTATCTGTCTCTCTTTAACACATAGGGTTCTACAAAAAACCATCTTTCTCTCTCTAACTCAAGCGAGCCCGGGGGCAGAGCCCCAGCCGCCATATTGTGGGGCCCTCATTCTCAATTTAGGGGGTGGGGGGGAAAGATTTACATCAGATTTTTTTGGGATTGGATTACTGGGCATTTTTATTAAAATACAAATTTAAGGCTAATTTGTCATTCAACTCTGCGGGGCGGGGTGGTGGGGGGAAAGGTGGTTTGCTACTGGTTCACATCGCGCGGGGCAGAGCCCTAGCCGCCGGGGCCCCCATGTTCAAGTATATATTTTCGGGTAAGATATTGCGTAACATGTTCTGAGTATTGCGCAACATCAACCCCAGGGGCAGAGCCCCATCCGCCAGACCCTCATGTGCAAGTTCGGGAGCGGAGAAATTTTCAAGGTCACACCAACCCCGAGGGTTCCAGCCGCCGGGGGGCTCGCATCAGTTTTTTTGTATATTTAAGGCTAATTTATTCCAGCGCTGCCAAATTTTGATGAGCGTGGGAACCGGAAGTGACTGCAAGGTGTCATCTTCATTATCTTGTCATCGTGGAAACCGCGTAAAAAGTCACTAGATGTGAATAACATCCCCTAAACCTGAAAAATCGCACATCAGTGTTTTTGGGACTCCATGCGCAAGTTAGAAGGAAAGGTTCAAGGTCATTAGATTTTGTATATTTAAATTTAAGGCCCCTTATCTCGCTGCGCGGAGGAAAGATCCAGCAACAAATTAAAGGCCAATTTATCGTTTGTCATTTGCAAACCGTCTTAAATTTTTCATTTATATTAATAATTAGCATGAATGCCAGGTGCAAACCACCTTCAGCTATTTCTAATTATTAAGGCAATTAGCGTTCACGAACGAGTAATGCCGCGGAAGCTTATATTTGCGCTAATGACTCAAGCGAAAGTATTAAGTCTATACTAACAAATGAAACAAGTAGAAGGCTTTTTACCAGTGTGCAGCCATATGTTAGCTTTATTAGCTGTTTTTTATTTTTAAATGGAATATGAACAAGGTTGTTACTTGTATGTGGCAAACTAGCTTCATTTTCTCTGCTGCTGCATTATACTCTCAAAAGGAAATATGCATAGTGATCAAGTAAACGTTTTCAGTTGTTTCGACAATATCTAATTTTGGCATTTTGATTTGTAATCTCTGCGCTATTCGCTCACATACAGTTGGCCGCTCTCGATATTTTAGGTAGGTTTAAGTGTTAAATTTAATTCCGGTTTTATGTAATTAGCTGTATGCCAGGTGCGAATCGCCTTCAGCTTTGTTTTTAATTATCGTTGCACTAATGTCACGGGCGATATTATAAATTCAAAATAGCGCAACTAGGTAAAAGGTGCCTTTATATTTGCATATATGTGTCAATAAATTAGCTTTATTTGTTCCCGATTAGGGTTTTTCATGAGCTAGCTTTTGTATTGAAGCATGTAAAGGCTTTTCACCAATGTGCAATATTTAGTTTTGATTTGAAAATCACTGTGCCATTCACCTACAAACGCCTAGTAATAATTGTAATTAAGTCCAAAAATGTTGACTCTTCTCAATAATTTAGATGGGTTTGTTAAACCTTTCTATTTTAACATAAAAATCCCAAGTGTTCCGCGACGAGCTAACATTTGATCTTAAACAATTATTACGGAACCCATATGACTGATGAAAATAACATTGACGCTTGGTAAAAATCACAGGTCGCAATATAAACCACATTAAATTAGAAAGGCAATATTATACTCGCTCGTTTGCAGCGTATATTTTTATTATTTCAAGAACAGCGTTGATAAATGCAGCTTTTACTATGTAAATTAATTGAAAGGCACGAAGGATATTTTCAATGCGGACGTGTGATTTTTTTAAAAATAATTCTAGAAAACGCCATTGAAAATTAGTATAAAAGCAAACGCTGGCTTATGTTTCGTCAGTGTGTTAACAGTTTTTGTAAACATGTCCAACGAAAATGAAATTGCGCGAGTTAGCGGTGCGGCCGTAGAACTTATCGAGAAGTGCTATAAAATCTTTAAAAACCTACCTTCGGCACGTGATAAAATTTTAAAAAGTTTGGCAATTAATGAAAACAATATTCGGTTATTATCAAGATTACTGAAAAGCTGCAAGTCAATTGGAGTCCGCAGGCATGTCGAAACATCAATAGGACATTTGAAAAGGTACCAGGTGCTGCTCAACTCAATTACAAAAATTGGAACCGGGATATCTGGCGTCAAAAATTCCAAATTATATGAACGTGTAAACTGGCAAACCGTGGAAAGCGCATTCGAGTGTCGACTTGAAACAGGTGTTATAATAAATTTGGTCCATAAAAAATTGAAGAATTTCTAGAAGATTGCCGCGTATTGTTTAAAAGAAAAATTGAAAATGTCCTTAAAAATAATAGTGCAATTAAAGTTAATACGGTGTTTTGTGCGGAATTTATAAAAGAAACTGCAAATTCGGAAATTTTCTCCACAAAATACTTTAACACTAAAAATCAGCTAATTCTACAACAGGACCTGCCAAATTTAAAACAATGGTTTGAAGAACATGTTTCATCAAAAATTCTAAACAAGGTGTCTGTTTTTGAAGAGGGGGAATCCGGATGGGCGCTACACGAGATTCTTTCGCTTTTTGTCAACATCAATAGATGCGAACAACTGTTCCACGGCAACTCCTTTATTCGTTTACCTCCCGAAATTGAAAGAAAGAAGGCAGTTATTAATATTAAAAATTTAAACGACGAGGCCTGTTTTGCCTGGAGCGTGATGGCGCACCTGTTTCCTGTTAATGAACATTCATATCGTGTTTCGAGTTATCCACATTATAGACACCATTTGAATTTGGAGGGCATCGAGTTTCCAATGACGCTAAGACAGATTCCGAAATTTGAGAAACAAAACAATGTATCAGTCAATGTGTATGTTCTTACCGTGAGGGAACAACTTTACTCTACATCGCCAGCCTATTTGACTTCAAACAAGCAAGCCGTTCACATTAACCTCTTAATGATACAAGAATATTATGAAGATGAAAAATACGAAATTAATCAACAATATGGGATGGAACCAGACATGGAAGAAGAAGGCGACGAAGACGTGCCGTCTGTGAAGCTGCATTTCTGTTTAATTAAAAATTTGTCGAGACTGGTGAGTTCGCAACTGTCGAAAAAAAACCATAAAAAATTCATTTGCGATAGATGTCTTCAGTATTTTGGAAGTGAAAATAAACTTGGCGCACATACGGTGGACTGTATAGCAATGAACAAGTGCAAAGTGAATCTTCCCGAGCCCGGCACGTTTTTAGAATTTAAGGATTTTAATTATAAGGAACTTTGTCCTTTTATTGTTTACAGCGACCTCGAGGCCATTCTTAAGGAGGTAAACGACAGCCCGGTGAACAAAAGTACAGCCAGGTATCAAGACCATGAGGCGTGTAGCATTGGTTACTATCTGCACTGTACTTTTGATAATTCGCTGAGCTATTTTCGAAGCTATCGCGGAGCAGATTGTATTGAATGGTATGTAAAAGAATTGCAAAGCATTTCGGGCAATTTAAAACAATATTTCAACCGTTACAAACCAATGCAAATTAGTGAACAACAGAAAAATGAAGCTCTTCTAGCCCCGGTCTGTCATATTTGCGAGCAGGAATTCGTTTTAGGGGATGAGTCAGAGGTGAGAAAACGCGTGCTTGATCATTGCCACATGACTGGAAAATTTAGGGGACCCGCTCATAGTAATTGCAATCTAAATTATAAAACACCTAGAATTATTCCCGTGGTGTTTCATAATTTTAGCGGTTACGATAGTCACTTCTTTGTTAAAACCCTAGTTAAAGCTATACCCGGTAATATAAGCCTGTTGCCGCTAAACAAGGAGCGCTATATTTCTTTTACGAAAACTATCGACGGAGATGGTATTAAATTTAAATTTATAGATTCGTTTCGATTTATGAATTCTTCTTTGGAAAAATTGGCATCCTATTTACAACCGGGTGATTTTAAAATTTTGAGGGAACAAAATTCGCATTTGGATAATTTTAAAATTTCCTTGCTTTCCAAGAAGGGCGTTTATCCTTACGAATATATGACAAATTATGAAAAATTTGAGGAAGAGTCGCTTCCGGCTAAAGAACATTTTTTTAGTAGATTAACAGATTCCGATATAAGCGAAAACGATTATCAGCATGCTCAAACTGTTTGGCAAACATTTCAAATTAAGAATTTAGGCGACTATTCGGACCTGTACCTGAAAACAGACATATTATTATTGGCGGATGTATTTGAAAACTTTAGAAGAAGTTGTTTCGATACATACGGTTTAGATCCGGCCTGGTATTACACAACACCCGGTTTCACTTGGGATGCAATGTTAAAGTATACCAAAATTCAATTAGAACTCCTTTCCGATATAAATATGCTTCTTTTTATAGAAAAAGGAATTCGAGGAGGGATTTGTCAATGTATTAGTAGGTATAGTAAAGCAAATAATCACTTTATGAAAGATGGCCAGTTCGACCCTTCTAAAGCCCTTAAGTACCTGATGTATTATGACGTCAACAACTTGTACGGGTGGGGGATGAGTCAGGCCCTTCCATATAAGGGCTTTAGATGGCTCTCTGATTTTGAAGTTGAAAATTTTAATGTTAACGCTATAGCTGACGATGCTTCAAAAGGGTACATACTAGAAGTTGATTTAGAGTATCCGCAAACGTTACATGACCCACATAAAAGTTTACCTTTTTGTTCCGAACACGGCTTTCCTCCTGGATCAAAACAAAAAAAATTGCTAACTACTTTATATAACAAGGAAAAATATGTCATACATTATCGTAATTTGAAGCAGTGTTTGGCGGCTGGTTTAAAACTTGTTAGAATTCATCGCGTTTTAACGTTCGACCAATCACCCTGGTTAAAACAATACATCGGTCTAAATACAAAATTGAGAACCGCGGCGAGGAACGAGTTTGAAAAAAATCTTTATAAATTAATGAATAACGCTGTTTTTGGCAAGACTATGCAAAATGTGAGAAAACATAAAAACATCAAATTAGTTTCCAGGTGAGACGGCCGTTTCGGAGCTAGGTATTATATTTCGAAACCAAATTTTCATAGTAGGTCCATATTCGATAAACATATTGTGGCAATTGAACTAAAGAAAACGGAAATTTGGTTTATGAAACCTGTCTACATAGGAATGTGTATTTTAGATTTATCCAAAATTTGCGTTTACGATTTTCATTATAATTATATGATGTCGCGATTTCCCCCCCAAAATTGCAAGCTTTTATACACAGATACGGACTCGCTAATCTATGAAATTACTTCCGAAAATGTTTACGAGATTATAAAGCAAGATTTACATAAATTTGACACTTCAGATTATCCGGAAAATAATGTATTTGAAATTCCTAGAGTAAACAAAAAAGTGTTAGGTTTGATGAAGGACGAAAATAATGGGGAAATAATGACAGAATTTGTGGGCTTGAAGAGTAAACTTTACAGCCTCAAGGTGGACAGTAACACCAACAAAACCAAAGTAGTAAAAAAAGCAAAAGGTGTAAAGAGTTGTGTGGTAAAAAATACAATCTGCTTTGACGATTACTTGAAATGTTTGCAGGACGAAGTCGAAATTTACAGAAATCAAAATTTAATAACATCTACTAAGCATAATGTACATAGTGTAAGGCAGACTAAGGTAGCTCTTAGTGCTTTAGATGATAAACGCCATATATTAGAAAATAGAATAGATACCATCCCATGGGGCCATTATTCCATAGAAATGTAAAATAAAACACGTTTATAAAAGTTGTTTATTTATTTACCTTTAATTATACATTTCGGGAGCAGATACATAGTGTTTGTGTAAATTGGATAAGGCGTAGTAACAAAAAGATTGCGAATGATGCATGCAGGCCGGTTGTTCTTCTATCTCGACGATGTGTTTGTGGCCTTTTCACGTCCTTTTACGGCATCTCGAACAAGTCGTTGAAGGATCTTCGGAAACATAAAGGCCGGAGTAAACCCTTCGTTCCAATTAATGCAATGGTGATTGGTTTTTCTAAATGCGGCGTCTCCATCGTAAGCAGCTAATTCCTTTGGCAAAAACTTCTTTTCGTATATCTTAAAACCTTGCAAATCTAATATGACAAACATGCTGCTCCTGCTGATTACAATTGTTTAACTGCTTTAGTGAGAGCGTTGTAGGTAAATACTCTGTCGTGCAAAACTAAACAGTACGCAGTTGTATTGGCGGCAACGTTGTTCGCGGTGTCAAATTCTAATCTAAGCACTACGGCATTTGCCTGCAGGTAGTCTTTTTGATTAGAACAATCTACAACGATGAGAGGCGCTTTCGTTTTGAACTCGTTTGGAGAAAATAGCGGTTCATCGCGTTTATTATAATAAGTAGATTGAAATTGAGAATACATTTGATATAGGGTTGCATAATGATTCTTTTGGAAATCTATATTTAAATTATCGTAAGGGCGCCTTTCTGTGTTTAAATAAACTTTGAGATTTTTAATATTGCAATGATCGAATTCGCTCATGTTTTTATCTATTTGGCCCTCGCGATTTGTGTGAAAACCCACTATAATGTGTCGCGGAGTTTCCAATTTTGTGCTGGTGGCAATAGCGTGCGAATGTTGAGTAGCTTGATTTACGGCCGAAACTACATGAAGCTGCCAACATCTAAACGTCACCGGGGTGTCGATATTCTGATCTATGTATTTAGTGAAAGCTAATTCTTGAGCAAGACCCGCAGTAATATGATGAACTTTCCAATAAATGTTTTCAATTGTGACTTTAATAACTTCGGTATCGTCTGTACTAATTACGGCATCATTGTCGGTATTGCTTCGAATTAAGACCAATTCCTGCCTGATATTTAGTATTACCTTGCCGTAATCCTCGGCGAATCCCAGCAACATTTTCAGCGGTACGCAAACATTAAAATTGCCGGATGCATCTGTTACTGAGTCGCCCGCTTGCGGAAGCCATCCGGCGTTTTGCAGTTTTTTAACATCGTCGGTTGTGTACGAGACATAACCTTTCATTGTAGACGCGATACCGGGTTTAATTACCGAATCTACTACGATTCCATTCATTTCATATCTAATTTCGCTAAATAGGTGGACAATTCCATTATTTACGAATTTTGCGGTTAATGTAGGCACTCCCGTAGATTTCTGTAGTTTTCCTTCTATGTATAGGTAGCTTAAACCGGGAAGAGTTGACATATCCTCTTGAATCGGTATGCGAATTTCATCGTTATTTTCAAAGCGATTAGTATAAGGTTGGTGGGTATGTATTTCCTTGCTAACAATTGAATTGTCAACAAGAACTTTTTCGCCAATATTTAAAATACTCATTGTGTCAACAACTGGAAGCCGAGCGATTTGAGAAACGCTTGGTTCTTCTTTGTCAACCGATCGGGCGCTGACTTCCTACTGATCTTCAAACACTGGGTGTGTCGCTTGTTATATGTTTTTAACAATGGACTATTATTGGCGATCGGATGCTCGGGATAGTAGGAATTAAATTGAAAACCCATTACACCTTCTTCAAATGCAAACCTACCGTTACAGTTTCCGAACTGAAACTGATGGGTTTGTCGTCTTGATCGAGTATTTTAATCGTTATGTTTGTAATTGTTTTTGTGCTTATCGGGAGATAGACAACCGGATTTGGAGACTCCACTATTTTAAAACCAGACGGCACGGTAGGAAAGAATTGATGAATTATATGACCCGGCGTGCCATTCTTATAGGAACCTAAAGCCACGTTACAGTGGATTAATATGGAATTTATATTCATGATGTTTGTTACATTTTCGGACGTGTGGGTTTTTTCGGCTTTATACTTTGATCTTTCGAATCCCAACAATGGCCCTATTGAGCGCTCCGATGTGAAATCTATTTCGTGAGAGGATTTAATTCGGGTTTTCATAGTGCTGTTAATACCTCTTATTGAAACCGATTCATGGTTTTCGCGGCTGAGCTGCGTTTGAATATATTCATTGATATCGTTAATTTCGTATGCTCCATCGGGTAGCACGATTTCTGGCCGACCGGTAAGCTGAAAACTATTGTTAAATTTGTTTACGGTAGGTATGGTGTTGTAGGATTCAAAACTAAGTAAACCCATAACGTACTCGTTTTCTTCGTCCAGGAAAATCGGGGGATTGAAATCGGAACTTAAAACGGACGATCTTCCAGTAAGCGTAAAAATGAAAGACATTGTGAAATGCTACATTCGAGAATCGAACGTAAACTGCCGGTAAAAGTCAATTTGAGTAGCTATATAAAAACTGTAAACAAAGATGTCCGCAATTATAAGAATTTACGTCCTGATATCTCTCGAAATTATATGTAATCTTATTCTTGCTGCCGCCGCCGCCGTCGCTACGAAAATATTTTATTAATTCTAGGGGTGGTTTTAAATGCCCTATACTATCAAAGTATCTAATATTTTTACTACGTTTTACGTAAGCAGTCCAATGAGTACCCGGGCCTACTTTATCGTCTAAATTTACAATACCGGCTTCGTTCTCACGAATCCTCAAAGGTAAATCGTTACGCATGTATACACCCCTAAAATTTGGAATTTTTAATATTTTTGCGTACTTAATTAAATCGACGTTTGTTAGTGCGCGTCGAGGCAGCTTCACAGTTAGTTTTTTGTTAGTTGATACGGTTTCAAGTATAATCCGAAACCTCTTTTATATGGCGCCAAATGTAAACCTTTTCCAAGGGCTATTGCTTCCATCGTCTTATTATGCCGCTCCTTTTCTTTTAGATCTTTGGCGGCACTTTTGGCATCTCCAACAGCTTTGGCGACCGCCGCAGCTCCCCCTCCCAATGATCCAAGAGCGCTTAATGCGGCAAATATGGGGATGAGCGGTAAAATACCTCCCGTTTTAGGAATTTTTATTATTCTACTTCTTGGTCGCGTAATTTTGTTGTTTGCGATTGAACCTAGAGCCAGTTTAGAGGCCGCCAATAAGTTGTTGCGGCGCCCTTTATTTTCTTTGAGCCGGTTTCTAGCGCGAGTAACTGCACTCTTAAAGCTTATAGCGCCACCACTTCTTTTAGGCCGACGGCCTCCCATCCCCAGCTTAGTTTTTCCTTTCATAACACCGGTTATAGCTAGTGCCGCCGCCTTTTCCCCTAAATTTGCGTCTCTCGAACGAAAACGTGTCCACGCCTTGTCGGCAAGTATTCTATCGGCTTCGTGTCGTCTTTGAAGATCTTGATGTTGCGAATACGCGATATCGTGTTCTTTGCACGCCTCGTCCAGCTGATTGATTCCTCGATCTCCGCGTGCAAGTCTTTTCTTTAGACGAGTGCCCGGACCGCAAAATCTATATCCCGGCACGTGCAATTCAAACGGCAACTTATCTATGAGCGTATTTAATACACCGCGACCTTTTCTTCCTCGACGAAGGCGACGACGACGACGACGACCAATACTTTCTTCTTTCATATTACACGTGCGATAGTTGCGCCGCAACTGCATACACTTTAAAGAAATTTTACTTATATAATTTCGGTACTAGGTAGGTTGGGCTCAGTTTTTAATGCACACATCACGGGTGGTGGTGGTGATAAAAAATGAGAAAAGTTAAGATTGAGAAACAGAGTCAATCGCTACCGATCGTAAATCACGACGCTAGCGCGTTAACCCAACAATATCGAAAACACAGCGTGTTATTGGGAGAAGGATGTAAAAGATGTCTTATTGTTGGCAGATCTAACTGCGGCAAAACTAATATAATGATCAGCTTGTTAGAACATCCAAACGGTTTACGATTCGAAAACATTTATTTATATTGTAAATCTCTGGATCAACCAAAATACCAGTACCTGAGGAAACTTCTAAAACCCATAAAAGAAATTGGGTTGTATGAATATCTCGATGGGTCTGTAATTGAACAACCTAAAGATGCAAAACCTAATTCTGTCATCATATTCGACGATGTGGTTTGCGATAGTCAAAGCATAATTAGGGATTATTTTTGTTTCGGACGACATAGAAATATCGATTGTTTTTATCTGTGCCAAACGTATTCGTCTATTCCTAAACAACTTATTAGAGATAACGCAAATCTTATTGTAGTTTTTCAACAAGACAAAACCAATCTAAAACACATACACGACGATCACGTGAACGTCGACATGACTTTTGAGCAGTTTAAAGATTTATGCGCGTATTGTTGGAACGACAGTTATGGATTTTTAGTTATAGATAAAGATAGCGAAATGAATTTGGGAAGATATAGGAAAGGATTCGATTGTTACTTTAAAATATATAATTAAAACCAGTTTTTAAAAGGACTCAGTGGCTGTCGGACATCCACAAACGAAAGATGGATAAGCGTTTGGCTAGGGAGTTGCTTAAAACTAGAAAAGCCGTAAAAAGAAAATACGCGGCTTTAAAAGCAGACATTGCCCAATCCCAAACGATTTTAGCAGAGCAATTCAAACCCCTTTCCAAACCGCTCGCCGAATTGCTAACAACTATAAAGCAAGAAGGCGCGTCAGTGGGCAAACCAAAAGCGGATTATTTGCCAATAACCATTAAACGTAGAGTATCCACACCCTCTATCTTGCCCCGTCCGCGAGCGATAGACACCCCAGGCAAAGTTTCTTTCCTTCCCGGATCATCACACACTTCCACACCGGGGCCATCACACACCTCCACACCTCGATTTTTGGCTACGCATGTATTATCCGAGAGTCAACCAGTAGAGGAATACGATGAGCAGTTGCAAACGGAGGTTGCGGAGGCGGCAGCAGAAGAAAGTGCTGTACAAGCGGCCAGAGAAACCATCCAACAAATGCTGCAACCGGAAGTTCTTGGCCAATATTTAGAACAATTTCAAGGGTTAGCTCGCACATACGTGGAAGGAATGATACGAGATACTGAGGACAAGTACGATTTGCACTACGGAGTCCGATTCGACGTAGAGAGAGATAAGTTTGCGATAGGAAATAAAGAAATCAAGTTCGAGGGCGAAGATATCGTTATTACGGACCACGGCAACAGAATAATCTACAAAGGCACTCCAGGATTTTACGAATTGATGTTTAAAAAGAAACCAAATATATACAAAAACGCAGATTTAGAGCAATATCTAGATTTAGTAGAGCGGTCCGTCGCAAATCGTGTAAACTACGACCCCGCACAAAGAATCAGCGGTAACGCAGGGTCTAAATACATGAAAATAGTACGACCTCTAACTGCCTCCTCAACCATAAAAGCTCCTGGCAGACCAGCGACGAAGGTACCACGGCGCGGCAAGGGATTACTAACAGTGACGGACAAAAAAGTGGAATATGTTCCTTGGAAGGATCCCAACTCATTAGTGAATCGGTTGCGTGTATTACTTGCCTCCCAGGCAGCTGGACACACAGGTCACGATAACGAAATTGTTAGTATCATTGACGCTTTAAGAACCGCTAAGGTTATAAAATAAATAGCGAGTTATGCGCCACAACTCGTCATATAGTAGCGGACTTTCGGGGCGAAATATGCCTATAGATAAGTTTGGTAGACATCTCCACCAGCATCACCATTCTGCGGGTGTAGAACAAACGAAAATATATGTGGCCGAAGATGCGACAAAGATGGTAGAAACTTTTAAGAAAGAGATTGCGTCAGTTGTTGAAGATGCGGCAAAAATTATGGAAACTTCTAAGAAGGATATTGAAGATGTGGCAAAGAAGATAGAAACTTACAAGGGCGAGCTTAAGTCAGTTAGTCGCAGCGCTATTTTTTACATTATGGCACTCAACGCCGATAGAAATGGGCAGTATCGACTTTTAATTGCTAATGAAACTTTGGAATACATATATAAACTACCGGCTGCAACTATTTCGAATATTAGTTGGACACCGCTAGATGCGAAAATATCCATAAACGGTGAAGAGAAGTCTAATAAGGAAGACCTCATTGGAACTAAACTAAACAAAGGTGATAAAATAAGCGCAAAGCACAAACCAAACTCAAAACACCTATTCTGTTGCGAGTTCGTTATGCAATTTAACCATCATGGGAGCTACTAAAGAAGAAGTTGTCGAAGAATTACATAAACCCGCCCGAAAAAATTTTAAACGAAGACGGGTGATTGTAAAGGGACTAAACGATTTATTTCAAGCCGATTTGGTGGAAATGATACCGTACGCAAAAACAAATAAAGGCCATCGATACATTTTAGTGGTGATCAACGCGTTTTCAAAATACGCTTGGGCACTTCCCGTTAAACAAAAAACCGGCCAAGCTGTTGCTGAAGCAATAAAAAAAGTGCTTTCATCTATTAAAACTGCGCCTAAAAACTTGCAAACAGATATGGGCAAAGAGTTTTATAACAAGGAGTTTCAAAATTTAATGCGAAAATTCGGCGTCAACCATTACAGCAGTTATTCCAATCTAAAAAGCAGCATAGTAGAAAGATTGAATCGCACACTCAAGAATATGATGTGGAAACAGTTTAGTTTGCAAGGATCGTACAAGTGGCTACATCTATTGCCAAAAATTGTAAAGAAATATAATTCGACAAAACACAGAACAACTGGATACAAACCGGAAGCCGTTAATAAAAATAACGCCCCCGAAATTTTTAAGAGAGCATATAGCCATATAAAAATGGTGGATCCAAAGAAGCAAAAATTTTACGTTGGCGATCGCGTAAGGGTTAGCAAGCATCGGGCGGCGTTCGCTAAAGGATACACGCCTACATGGAGCAACGAAATTTTTAAAGTTGAAAAAGTCCGCCTTACCAATCCAAGGACATACATTTTAGAAGACGAAAACGGGGAGGAAATTAAAGGCGCATTTTACGAATACGAGCTGCAGAAAACAAAACATCCCAGCATTTTTCTAGTAGAAAAGGTAGTTAGAAAAAAAGGAAGTCAGCTGCTCGTTAAATGGTTAGGTTTTGATAATAGCCATAATTCGTGGATATCTAAGAATGATCTTGTATAGTTATTAAAAATAAATAAAAAATACTTTTTAAAAACTCTTTTATTGAATTACTTCTTTATAAAAAGTATAACTTACTAACGAACACAACACAATTAATACTAATACTATTATAGATAATATCAGCTCTACAACATAATAGTGATTAAATGTAATATGCGGAACGAAGTCGCTACAGTTTTTCATACCGCTAAGTGAACGGTTCCATATTTCCATTTTCCAATTTACTTCCTCGAGCGCATTATTAATTTTGTAACGAATTTTATATAAGAGAAAGGAGGCCGTCTCATTACTAAATCGATGTTTTAAATTCGCTCGAAAAACAAAACCTTCGTGTCCATTTGATAAGTGATCCAAGGTCATGGGCATCCATCTTTTAGGCCAAAACGATTCATTGTAGGCTGGCAATGGAGCAGTGTCGTTAGCAAGCTCGGGATAAATGTAAGCTCGCGTTGCCAAAACAGGTTTAGAGATAATTATGTCCTTTTCGGGTGTCAGCAGGGACAGCAACAAAAACGAAGTTATATTCATCTTGGATAACCGGCCGCTTCGATGCCACTGTTGCGTATTATTTGTTTTCGATTATTTATAGATAAATTCCGAAACTGCTTAAAAACACGTATTTTTACGCAGTAATTATTCAAGTCTTTCTTTAACATTTCCAGTTTTGCAATATACGAGGTTATCAGCTTTTCATTTTGCTTACGTGTTTTTGCGGAAGATTGCATCATGTTTTCCTACCAGGAGCCTCGTAACGTATTAACCGCTTCAAAGATATTTTCCGGATATAAGGAAAGAATTTCCAACACGCACAAAATATTCTGGTAATTAATGTTTAATTCGCTGTTTAGAATTAAATACGCGTCACTAATGATCCTTTCCCCCGTCTCCTCTTCCGTGAGCTCGGACACTAATTTAAGAAAATTTTTATAGAAAGCGGGCAAAGCTAAAGAATGCAACAGTTCCAAACGGTAATTAATAATGTCTTTTAATTTAAACAGTTCTACAAAATCGCTTCGATACAACCGGCAACGATACATCGTTCCAAACACTATTTCTTTTATTTTATTATCTTCGTTCTCAAAGTCATTTAACGCGCTTCGTAGAAAAAATGCTTCACGATTAGCAAGTTTACTTTGCCATTCGTCGGCAGAAATAGTTGTCGTTTTCACACAGCTGCGACGATCTTTACATAACATAGCACATTCTAAAATATCGGAACACCCCAAACAGCCGATTTTTATCGAAAGCTGAAGATTTGAAAAAATATCAAATCCCACTTCAACATACTTGTTGTGGTCCTGTTCCTCGCTTAGCATGTACACAGTATTGTAAATCAGATGACTTTTACAGCTTTCCGGCCGTCTCGATTGGGTTTCTTCATCCACAAGGAGAGGAGATTTTCTATTTTTAGTTCTTTCTAGAAACTCCTCAATCTCCCCACTAACATTCATGCTGGTGCTTGAAGATGACGTCATCGTTGCGATGTGTCAACTGTGTCGTACCCAAATTGCTTCTTCCTTTCTTCCCAAAGTAGTCTTGCAAATAAGCAGTTGTTAGACCAACGAATATGTTCAGACAGCGGATCGTCACCTTCTTTCCAATCATGAACTACCACGTGACATACAAAGCATTCGACATAATCCTCGATATTAAAATAAAAAAATCCGGCGCGGGCTAGAGAAGCAGGTAACACCACACTGTTGACCCAGTTGGAATATGTAAGTAAACGTGTTTCAAATGGTAAAAGATTTAGTCTTATGTCTTCAATACACATTTCTATCTCTCAACGGCTGCGCACAGACTAAACTAAATAACAAGTTACAACAGGAAAAAACTTTCACTTTCTACCGGCTGTAGAGAACCACCTTTCCCCCTTCCACCCCTCTCACTCCGCGCAGCGAGATAAGGACCTTAAATGCCCAGTTATACAAAAATCTGATGACCTTGAACCTTTCCTTCTAACTTGCGCATGGAGTCCCAAAAACACTGATGTGCGATTTTTCAGGTTTAGGGGATGTTATTCACATCTAGTGACTTTTTACGCGGTTTCCACGATGACAAGATAATGAAGATGACACCTTGCAGTTTCACTTCCGGTTCCCACGCTCATCAAAATTTGGCAGCGCTGGAATAAATTAGCCTTAAATATACAAAAAAACTGATGCGAGCCCCCCGGCGGCTGGAACCCTCGGGGTTGGTGTGACCTTGAAAATTTCTCCGCTCCCGAACTTGCACATGAGGGTCTGGCGGATGGGGCTCTGCCCCTGGGGTTGATGTTGCGCAATACCCAGAACATGTTACGCAATATCTTACCCGAAAATATATACTTGAACATGGGGGCCCCGGCGGCTAGGGCTCTGCCCCGCGCGATGTGAACCAGTAGCAAACCACCTTTCCCCCCACCACCCCGCCCCGCAGAGTTGAATGACAAATTAGCCTTAAATTTGTATTTTAATAAAAATGCCCAGTAATCCAATCCCAAAAAAATCTGATGTAAATCTTTCCCCCCCACCCCCTAAATTGAGAATGAGGGCCCCACAATATGGCGGCTGGGGCTCTGCCCCCGGGCTCGCTTGAGTTAGAGAGAGAAAGATGGTTTTTTGTAGAACCCTATGTGTTAAAGAGAGACAGATAGATTTTTTGGTGACTGACAGACACCGATGACCTTTGACATTTGGTTTGGCGCGCTTGAGATTGCGCAATATTGCGTCAGCCGCAAAGTGATCCAGAAATGACATAGGGTGGCCTAGAACCGGCCTATCTCTACTACTAGGCTAGTTAAGAATTCCGCCTGTTAGAGCAAATGAGAGGGCCTCGAGTCTTCTCTATCGCTCCAACATTATTTTGTTTTACCCGGCGAGCGTTCCGCTTTGCGATTGGCTTGATGACGCTTCTTTTTGGCTCGCATTTTTCCTGCAAGCAGGCAGTCTCTAGAGGGTCGTTCGTTGACACACAAGGAGCGTATGGTGTGTCGTGCTGTGTACCGTACGTGGGTGCCTGTGCATATCGATGGCCGAGTTCTGCTTTATTGATGTAGGGTCGTGGTTGACCCATCAATCCCGATAAAACGGGGATCAAACCTGCAGGACTTTTGGATTCCTAGGCCTCACCGTCGTTTTGTTCCATGAGAGGGACGCATTCCAGTTGACGCCCCTTCAAGGCGGATTCCGCCAACATTCTCACGTGTCTCCCACGCTTTCGCTCTTACGCCGCATTTGCAGGCATGTCGCTAAGTAACCTCTCGCCCACGCTCGAGCATCGTCTAGATACAGGTATCTGTGTAACCAATTTATAACGTGTTATCTGTCATTTTTGTGAACAGAACTTACATTCTGTGTTTGCTAATTTTACTGCGCTTTAATCGCCGCCATCAGAACGTGTTAGCTGTCATTTATATGGCCTAAACCCAGGCTAATTTATTGTACTAACTAAATTATTGCATTTTGACCGCAGTTTTTGCAACTAACCAGCTGTGATCCATGAGAGCCAAATTTACATATTGTGCTTGCTAGTTTATTGCATTTTTGGCCGCCGTCTTCGTAACTAATCAGCTGTTATGCATGTGACTAAATCGTGCACACAGTGCTTGCTAATTTACTGTATTCTGGCCGTATTCATTTGTAGTTAATTATTTGATATTTATGTGACTAAATCTTGCACACAGTGCTTGCTAATTTACTGTATTTTGGCCGTATTCATTTGCCGCTAATTACTTGATATTTATGTGACCATTTGCTGTTATGTTGTACATGAAATAACGCGTTTCTCCAGCTGGGGTACTAAATTTAGGCATAGTGTAATCTTGGTAGCCTTGTAAATTACCTTTTTGTTAACGTCAGACCAATAGACGAATATTTGAACAAGGGCCTTATTATTGTGGCGAATCTGTGCATGCTCTTTTCAGGATAAGTTTTCTGTGTAACGATTGATGTAAGACAAAGTTTGAGCGTTGGAGCGACACAGGTAGGTCTGGCGACAACCGCCGCAGTGACGACTAGGATTGTAAGGCCGAATTCCCGTTCTCCCGAAATAGTTATTCAAGCATTTTTCCCCAAAATTGTAATTCGAGTTCTACAGCTTTTCGAGTACTTTCCTGACGTATTACCCTGTGTACTTCTCTTTCCGTCTAACCGTCCAGGTCCGGTTGCACGTGTATACCCCGAGGCAGACCTGGTGGCGCCCTATTTACCTACTTTTATCGTTATTTACCGCCCCTCTGGCCGTTGCCCTTAGGTGATCTCGTGAAGAACTCCCTCTTGTTCCACTGATGCTTTAGCCGGCATTATCTTGTTGCGGCATGGGCAGCGGCCTAGGTGAATCTTTGTACCGATGTTGTCGAATATCGTCCGCGCCTGCCGTTTAGTTGTTGTATGAGCCGGTGCGGTGTCGTAAAACCCGTTAAAGACCGTAACATGGTATCTGCCTAGCTGTGAAAACAATATGTTATCAGGACATCTTTCTTATGTCACGTTTCTATGACATTATATAGTGTCATCTTAAAGTTTGGTTCCAATCGCTTACCATTTGTCATTTTTATGTCAATTTAAACAAGTGAATGTAAGTGATTTGAAACTTGAATACAGAAGCTTTATAAAATTTCTATCGGAAGAAGGCAGTGGCCCGAAGAATATTCATGAGAGAATGGTGACAGTGTATGAACAAAATAGCCCGTTCTATTCCCAAGTCAAACATTGGTACGAGCAGTTCAAATGAGGCAAGGAATCCATTCATGATGACCCAAAGTGTAGAAGACTTTTGGAAGCACGAACTTAAGAAATCATTAACAAAGTTGAAGATTTGGTGTTGACTGACCGCCGAGTAAACGGTTCAGTTATTGCTAGAGAAATAGAAATATCATAAACGAGTGTTTTTAAAATTCTACGCGAAAATTTGGGAATGAGCAATGTGTCGGAACGATGGATTCCCAAGCTGCTCAGTCCTGAACAAACACTTTGCAGACGACAAATTTGCGACCCCTGTGAAGTTAGCACCACAACTTCAAAAAATGTTATTTTTTTCAAGAGTTCCCGTTGCACCCCAAAGAGTTCTAGAGTTTCTTGCTATTTTTAAAAATAGTTCTATGTATTAAAGAGAAAAAAATGTGCATCGAAAATTTGGGGTGCTAACTTCACATTTTCCTAGGACAAATACCACTATAACTCTTTTCCAGTCACACTTATTGAAAAATGTTATGGCACTTTTCGATAGAACTCGCCGGGGTGCTACTAGAACTCTAACAAAAAAAAATATTTTCAAAAAAGAAATTTTTTTATAAACTGGAAAAAATATATTTTTAATTTTTTATAGTTCCGGTAGTTCTAATGGTAAGTTCTAGTAGAATTTTTTGATAGGACCCGAAGTAAAGAAGTTACGCTTCTTTTTGTATTAGTATTTTTACAAAACCACGAAGTCCTGAAAGCAATTTTTTAAAAGTTCCGGTAGTTCTAATGGGAGTTCTAGTAGCACCTCGGCGAGTTCTATCGAAAAGTGTAATGACATTTTTTTGATAGGGACCCGAAGTAAAGAAGTTACGCCTATTTTTGTGTTAGTATTTTTACAAAACCACGAAGTCCTGAAAGCAATTTTTAAAAGTTCCGGTAGTTGTAATGGGAATTCTAGTAGTACCCCGGCGAGTTCTATCGATAACCCTTATAACATTTTTTGATATGATCCGAAGTAAAGAAGTTACGCTTATTTTTGTGTTAGTATTTTTATAAAACCACGAAGTCCTGAAAGCAATTTTTTAAAAGTTCCGGTAGTTTTAATGGAAGTACTAGTAGCACCCCGGCGAGTTCTATCGATAACTCTAATAATATTTTTTTGATAGGACCCGAAGTAAAGAAGTTACGCCTATTTTTGTGTTTGTCTTTTTACAAAACCACAAGTCCTGAAAGCAATTTTTTAAAAGTTCCGGTAGTTCTAATGGGAGTTCTAGTAGCACCCCGGCGAGTTCTATCGATAACTCTAATAACATTTTTTGATGAGATTCGAACTAAAAAAGTTACGCTTTTTTTATGTTAGCACTTTTACAAAACGTCCTAGACCTGGAAGTAATTTTTTACAGTTTTGGTAGTTCTAATAGGAGCTTTAGTAGCACCCCGGCGAGTTCTATCGATAACTCTAATAACATTTTTTGATAGGACCCGAAGTAAAGAAGTTACGCCTATTTTTGTTATTAGAGTTATTGATAGAACTCGCCGGGGTGCTACTAAAACTTTCATTAGAACTACCCAAACTTTTAAAAAATTGCTTTCAGGACTTCGTGGTTTTGTAAAAATACTAACACAAAAATAAGCATAACTTTTTTACTTCGAGTCTTATTAAAAAAATGTTTATTAGAGTTATCGATACAACTAGCCGGGGTGCTACTAGAACCCCCATTAGAACTACCGGAACTTTTAAAAAATTGCTTTCAGGACTTCTTGGTTTTGTAAAAATACTAACACAAAAATAGGCGTAACTTCTTTACTTCGGGTCCTATCAAAAAATGTTATTAGAGTTATCGATAGAACTCGCCGGGGTGCTACTAAAGCTCCTATTAGAACTGCCAGAACTGTAAAAAATTACTTCCAGGTCTAGGTCGTTTTGTAAAAGTGATAACATAAAAAAAGCGTAACTTTTTTACTTCGAATCTTATCAAAAAATGTTATTAGAGTTATCGATAGACCTCGCCGGGGTGCTACTAGAACTCCCATTAAAACTACCGAAACTTTTAAAAAATTGCTTTCACGACTTCGTGGTATTGTAAAAATATTAACACAAAAATAGGCGTAACTTCTTTACTTCGGGTCCTATCAAAAAATGTTATTAGAGTTATCGATAGAACTCGCCGGGGTGCTACTAGAACTCCTATTAGAACTACCGGAACTATAAAAAATTAAAAATATATTTTTTTCCAGTTTATAAAAATTTTTTTTTTTGAAAATCTTTTTTTTTTGTTAGAGTTCTAGTAGCACCCCGGCGAGTTCTATCCAAACGGTAATGAAATTTTTCAATAAGTGTGACTGGAAAAGAGTTATAGTGGTATTTGTCCTAGGAAAATGTGAAGTTAGCACCCCAAATTGTCGATGCACATTTTTTATCTTAAATACATAGAACTATTTTTAAAAATAGCAAGGAACTCTAGAATTCTTTGGGGTGCAACGGGAACTCTTGAAAAAAATAACATTTTTTGAAGTTGTGGTGCTAACTTCACAGTGGTAAATTTGCGACGAGAATTTAACTGCTTCATCCCAAGATGAAAAGGTCTTCTATAGAATTGTAACTGGGGATAAGACCTGGGTACACCACTGGGACCCTCCCACTGAACAAGAGTCAATGCAATGGATGAATAAGGGCTCGCCTCCGCCCAAGAAGGCAAAGACGCAATTTTCTGTGGGGAAAATGATGGCCACAGTTTTCTGGGACGCGGAGGGGATTCTCTTAATTGAGTATATGCCAAAAAGACTACAATAACTAACAAAATCCATAAAGACAAAACTAAGAACTAGAAAGCGGTTATACGCAACAAAAGACCCCACAATCATGCTCAGAAAACTCTGATTCTGCACGACAATTGTAGAGTGCATAGGTAAAGCACAAATTGTTCAAGCACTAGCCAATGAATGCGGCTTTGTGGAATTACAACATCCACCTTACAGTCCCAACCTCACCCCCAGTGACTATTATTTCTTTCCAAAACTAAAAAAACAGTTAAGAGAGCGTCGCTTTAAATTCAATGATGAGTTGGAAAACCCTGTGGAGTCGTATTTTGTAGAATTGCCAAAATAATTTGTTTTCGATGGCATAGCGTTATTAGAAAAACTTTGGAATAAGTGTGTTAGTGTTAATGGTTCTTACGTTGCAAAATAAAATTTGGTTTGTTCTCTAACTCAATGTTTTCATAGCTAGGTAGATAACATAAAAAACTACCATCGTATTAAGCTACTAAGACTTTATATCCGTCTGATACTATAATTAACAACAAAAACTTATTAGTAGTTATGTGTATATATACTATTAATTTTCAATCTCTTTATTGTTACATTTTAAATGTGTAACATGGTTAAAAACAATTATCTTTTTGTTTTTAGTTTTTACAAAATCAGTTATTTACTGTTTCATAAATAAAATTGGACCTAAACATTATTTTAAATAAATCTAGTGCTGTAGTAGTAGAAATGTTTTATTTGAAATGTAAAAAATGTTCAAAAATTCATTGTATTTTCTGGCGAATCAGCATTTTTCATTACGGGGACCAGTTGAAACTTCAGGATATTATTGGTTATTAACCCATGCAATCCACTCTTTATAGATAGAGAAAATTTGGGGAAGGTATATACAATGAATTCAAATCTCAAGTTGAAGTTTGTGCTTATATATAACAAAACATTTTCAAAATGCACCTTCTATTTTTAAGAATTTCGAATAGAAAAGAATCTGAAATTTGTTCTTTAATATAGGTACTACCAACTTTAATTATAAATTGATATCCATTTAAGTAAAATTTTAAAAAAATGTATATAAATAATTAAATGTAACCTTTTGGTTACAAATGATAGAAAAATATTTTTTATGAGTTTGAAAAAATCAGGGTATTTGATGAAAGATTAATTACTTCGACACGAAATGTACGAAGCACTGAAATTCCCTTATATCGAAATCCACTCTGAGTCAAATATCTCTAAAATTCGTGCCAACCGACTAATGAACCCACTATACCAAATCTCCGTCTCAGCTGTGCGGATCTTTTGGTGAAAACTCCAGCCCACTAGATACCTCCCTCGTATTTCGGGGTGCCTAAACGTGCTGTGCGGTGTACGTATGTTCGTATGTGTACACGAATCCGGTCTCCAGGAACCTTCCTGAAGTCTTGGATCGTTTTCATACGATAGATTCTTCGAAAATGACGGCAACATCAACTTTTGAGGTATGGTCGTCGACAAAAAAAATTTTTTTGGGTTCTTCTTTTGATAAATAAGTGGTTCATAACATTTCATTGCACTAGCGAAACGGATTAATGCTGAATGTCGAAGTATTCTTGGAAAGCACCGAAGGGCGCTTTTCTTGGGTGGGGGTACCATATATTTTCTTTTTTTGAAATTTTAAGAATAATATTTTCCTCTTTGTAACTAATTCCGAGCATATATATACTGTGTACGGTGTATACCGTGTATATATATTAAATTGCGATGAAATGAATACCTTGCATTTAATTACGGGTTTAATGTGATATAAATAATTCAATACGGCAAATCACCACAATTCTCAGGATATTTTCATTGTGCTAACTTTTCCTGTCAGTATATTAGGCTAGTTAAAATGAACTGTATTTATTACTTTTCAAATAAAATGGTTAATTGCCTCTTTCTATATTTTATTGAACTGCAATAACTTCTAGGTTAGCTCCGGCAAAACACAAAACTGCTTCTCTCAGGGGTAGGTTCGAATCTGAGTTTATTTGAAATTATTTTTAGAGTATTTGACTCAATGTAGCTCACATGTGCGATTCTGTGGTACATCCTCACAATCTGACATTTGAACACAGAAAATCGTTTGTGCATACAGCGTTTATTTTACGATTTAAAAAGTGAAATTCAGCAAGGAAACGTCAGGTAAATTGATTTAAGAACTCCCGCTTAGCAACAATTGACTCATTTTTGTTTTAGCTGTGACGTGAACGACGCTTGATGCTC
The DNA here is from genome assembly GCA_940337035.1 of Agriotes lineatus. NCBI lineage: Eukaryota > Metazoa > Arthropoda > Insecta > Coleoptera > Elateridae > Agriotes > Agriotes lineatus. The sequence goes on along the minus strand of OW679195.1, from coordinate 149,847,913 downwards.
TCTTGTTTTGATGGCTTGAAAATTCTAGCAAAATCGCAGATTCTACTGACGCCATGTAAATTTCTAAGATTGAGGCGTATATGGACGCTTGGAAACACGTTGAGTATCTTCCACAATGTCCAATCTTGAAGTTTACCAGCTTTCCGCAACCCAAACACTCAAATAAATTGCCAGATCCTACCTTGTGACTTCTAGCCGAACTTCTCTTCGAAGCTGGTCGCAGGGTGACGCCGATGGCTTTATGCTCTTGGAGTCGCTTCCTTGGCAGCAAATCTTGTTCAGGATGCTCGTGCAGACCCCTCTGTCCTGTTGTAGTGGCCTCTGCAGGTCCACTGGGTTGGTATCGACGTTCGGAAACTCCAAGTGTCGGACCGCAGCTCGCAGCCGAAGTTTGTTTAAAAAATTTTATAATTTTATCTCGGGGAACTTGCTGCAAACAGTACCACAGCTGCCTGATAACTTGTACAGTAAAAAAGAGCACTTTTTGTCTTGGTAAATACTTTTTTATTATATTAAAACATTAATTTTAAGGGAGCATAATTTTGCCCCAAGCTTGTTAATTTACAGTAGCAATTGTTCTCCTATGTTAAACAAAACAGCATCGCGTTGCTAGGTTACAGCGAACTGGTAATGTTTCATGGAAATTAGTTTTAATAACAAATTCACACCAATGGAATAAAATTCGACATGTTTCTTAATTTTAAAATTTGCTTATATCTAAAGATTGTCTTTCTTTCTTATATCTAAAAATTGCTCTTGCTCGTCACACACAACGTTTTTATAATCACTACTCTGCTATAACACTTATTTTTAAAATGCACTGGACTTCAATTTTACCCACGTCACTGTTTGTTCTTCAATTCAGTTGCCCTCGTTCTCTATTGCTCTTTGCAATTTCTATTTTATCTTGCTTCGATTTCATTTACCTTTCAGCTTGCTTGCTTTTCACTGGTCCGTACTTTTATTCATAACTTTACGCTCATTCAGTATGCACCAAACCAAGCTTTTGTGGTATGTAATCATATTGGTCCGGCTTTAAATATGTGCAAACCTATCATATTACTTATATTATTTTACTCAAACCTCAAATTCAAAGCCTCTGAAATCTGCCTTGCTTATGCTTGCCATTATCCCTCTAATTATGCTTTTTGCATCTCATTACCAATGCATTTAATAACTTCAATTAATTTTGAGTGCAATTAATAAAATATTTTAACTCTGTGCTTTAACTGGCTTTGTTCAATATTTCTCACTGCCTACAGCGTTAAATTGTGAGCTTAAAACCATCTTAATATGTACTGTGAATATAAAGGAATACTACGAAAATTCATGTGAAAACACATGGTTGCACCGAATTTTGTGAATTATGTAAATTCACCAAACTATACGCGTAACGTTTAGAGATATTTGCTAAAATAGAAATTGTTAGTCAGTTGTTACTTGTTTTAATGCTCGTCTTACTTGCAATTTACTAATCTTTAAGCATCTACTCCACTGGATTGCTCTAGTCAAATGCATGTGATTAAATCTATTTGAGTGTACTAAATCCCAATTTAACATATCTTCTAATTTTTGACAAGTCTTAAATATCAGCAACAAATTTTTTTAAACCGCTGTAGAAGTAGAAAGAAATCCATGCAAATTTTTTTGTCGGTATGACGTTTACTAATTACAAAAAAGAAGAAAATAAAGTTTCCAATTGTGATACCTGTTGCTTCTGTGTAAGAATAAGTAGTACCATATTCTCCTTCTAGAACTGTAACAGCAGCGACTTTTATTCTATAACTAGAATATGGTAGAAGGTTTCTCAGGGTAATGGAAGTACCATTATAAACTTCAAAAGTTTTTCTTGAATCTTGATTCTTGCCTTTGTAACAGCTCTTGTATTGGGCGTGCTAAAAATAAAACATTTTTTACAAACTATTATGTGATTATTGAAACACTGAAAACAATTGAATTCGAAAGCTTCTGACTTCCATGATTGGACTGTGTCATTATTAAAATTAAAGACCTCAAGGTTATCCCCACTTTGATAAGTGTAACCATCCTTTTTACTTTGGGCGTTAAAGCCTAATTTCTCATTGTGATGCATACAAGCCTGCCCCCTCGATTAAGTCGAGCTGTGTTGGAGATAAACCATTTTTTATGTTGTGCATTCATGCAGGTACTAACACATGCTTGTTTTTCCTGCGTCATACGTCAACGATACATGCTCTCTGTAATAATGTAAGAAAAGTTTTTCGCGCAACAGTGGCTGCCTTTCAAATAATTTCGTTGTGATATCGGCTATCGCATGTGCCAGAACTTGTAACAATCAGTTTTAAATTATTTTCACTATTCCAAATTTAGATTGAAAGCCTTTAACTTGGCATCCAACGTTTTTTTTTTTGTAAATGTATCTTTCTGGGCGTTTGCATTGCGACCAAGTTGCTACATAATTTTTTTGGTTGATACAACACAACCTCCTGGTACTGATTGCTTGACGTCGCCAGCAAAAATCTTAGTGTTACTTGTGCGTTTAGCAGGCCAAGCACGTTGTAATTATAATGTTCAAGCGCTTTGTTATATAATTTAACTTTTATTAAAGCATCTTATTACTGCTTCTACTGGTATATCTGTTATTTAATCCCACATTACCTGCTCGTTTGTTTAGTTTATATAGTTAAACGAGAAGCCACGAAAGGTATGTGCGTTTTAGAGTCGACTGTTAGCTAGATCTATAGTTTTTTTTGTCGTGGTTAACGACTTGCTGCCGCTTGCTTGTTTTCCAAATTACTTTATGCATTTTCCTAACCTTAAGAACCGCCGCCTAGTCCTTTTTCACTCCAGTAATTTGCGGAGGGTTTGAGCTAGCCAGGTCGCCTTCCGTTTAAGGGTGGCACACAAATTACTTCATCAGAAAGTAAGCAAAAGGGCACGGGAACTTAACGTGTTAACCACGCCAGAGACAAACCTCCTCTGAGAAAAGGAGTTGCGTCTCGGGCGTGGTTTACACGTTGAATTACCGTGCTCTCTTGATTACCTCCTGATGAAGCCTCTTATGAAAGTGTGCGAAACGTTGAGTTCTTCATTCAGTAATGACTCGAACCAATCTCAGAAGTCGTTCGTTACACTGAAACAGCGTTTCCATTGTTTTTTTCATACAAAAAAGGGTGTAACAGTTTACTTTGTTGCAGACAAAGCACAGATTATCACATTTATGAAATGTCAAAATTCAAAGTTTTTTATTATTCTTATACAAAGTAGGTGAAATAGTATAAAAACGCTTTCATAAGGCCTGTTGTAGCACTTTAGAAAGTCGTCGCTTTGCAATTCCTTCTCTAAACTTAGACGCATGCGACAAAATCATGCAACTTGTGTTTTAATATAGTATTAATTGTGCACGCATTGGTATAAAGCCAAATGACTCACATTTTTTAACTCTGTATAGCTTTTAATTTATGTTTTATTATTACTATGTAGATAACATACTCAAGTCAAGCACTGAAATAATCATAAGGCAAACAAAAACAAAAATAATGCATCTTGAGCCATTCTTACCTCATATTGAATCTTGTAGTATCGAATATTTCCATTTGGCATATTTGGAGGATTCCAACTAACAGCTATACTCGTCGGTTCGTTATCCGCTGTTATTATTCCTTGTACCTTAGATGGCACTAAAAATATATTATATTTAACAACAATAAGGGTATGTATTAATTAATCGGTTAATTATTCCAGAGTTATTATTAAGGAAGCCGTTTATAACAAGTGTTTATATTTTAGGGCTACATTTTATTTTGCTATTTACAAAATGTCAAAATGAATTTAGTTTGAAGTTTATATCTAAATTTCTCCCTTAGAAAATATGGTGGTGTATTATTACCAGAGTTAGGCAGTAATTAATTACTTTGTAATATAATTACTAATTAAATTTCTTTTTGTTGATTTGTTTAGGAACTGAATTACGTTTCAAAATACAGTAATTATAATTGGTAATTTCATAGTTGTTAAAAAGTACTTGATAATGACTTTTTGAAAGTAATTACTTACTACATTCAATTACTCCAAAGTATTTAAATTACTTTACAAGTATTTGAATTACTTGTTGTAATTCAAATTACTCTCAGTAATTGAATTTCTTTCTGGCAATTCAATTACTAGATTACCGACCCCGATCGGGTATTAAATATCCAGAACGCAAAACATAAGATAAGGCCTTATTAAGTTACATGTTAAGCAAATGGCAATACAGCATTTCTAGGGCAATACACGTGTAATTTATGATTGTCTACGGCTAGTCGGATAACAGCTAGTTTTGTACACGAGCAAAGAGATATTTAGTGCATATTTTGTATAGTGTAGGCTGTGCAGAATGTAGAATTGTAGCTTGTTAATGATTATTGTGTATGAGGCGTAAAATATGTCTGCGGTAAGTACAGATTACAGAGTAAAGTACAGTAAAAATATAATGAAATTTTTTCACAAATTATTAATAACAAATACCTTTATTTATATGATGTTGGTTAATAATAATTATTTATTTATTTTAATTTGTTTGTGTAAAACGATCTACTAGCACATGGCTATCTAAATACTACTAAATACAAAAATATGACAATTTCTAGTGAAAGTAATTGAAAAAATAATTTATGTTGTGCAAACAATTGGTAATTGAATTGCTACTTCATTTGAGTAATTGAAAATTTGGTAATTCAATTACTTCATTGGACGGTAATTGGTAAATGGAAATTAATTAGTTTTTTATAGTAATTTGCCCAGCTCTGATTTACAATGTCAAAACGTTATCATTTCTGAATTAAACTCGAACAAGCAATATTTAATAATTACGACTAAAATTTCGGCTATTGCAAAATAAGTTCGAAAAGCAATGGATTATATACTTCTTGCATAAATATTGATAAATTCGTATATTTGCAACTTAAGTGTTCTTGTGAATCAAAAAGTTTTTGGTTGCATAAAATATCATTTTTAAAATAAGTTGCTTTTAACTTTTAATTATTCCATTGGAACCAAAATGGACTAGAACCATCAAGCTTTAAGAGTAAAACTCAAGGTTTTTATATATAAAAACCTTGAGTAAAACTCAATTAATATACAGGCTGTTAATAAAATGACGGAATAAAAGTAGAACGCGTTGATCCTTGGTATGTAGTGCAAGGCAGCAACAAGTTTGTAGTTTCGTCAAAACGTTTCTTCATTATGTAAATTATGTTTTAAGATATTTATATATGGCATCGCCGTTAGAATCATGTAAATCATAAATAAGCATTACACTAGAGCTAGAATAGAATTACTGTATAAATTCTTGATAATCAATCAAATCAGTTCCCCTTGCACTTGGAAAGTCGTCGTTCCGCATGCAAAAAACAATATACTATAACAATAACGGCAAAGCCGAGATCGACAATCCACGGAATAATCTTTAATCTTTAAAATATTTTTTATGAAATTGATTTTATCATTTTGACACACTAGTGCGACAAAATCTACTTTGTCGTACTAGTTAGTAAAAATAGTATCTTGTACAAGTTGAGAAAAGTGTAGATTTTTTATGTAAGACGCAAGCTTTTTTATTGAGGCGAAGCCGAGGTTAAATACGCGCTGAGCACGGAAAAACACTTTTTCAAGTACTGAAGGAAAATGCTTGCAAATGTATATAAACTATGCACTTAAAAATTAAACTGTGTGTTACTATGTAAAACATTTTTGCTATTCAGAGAAATACACCTTGCTAAACGATTTGTCGTTACTATGCAGAAACGAGCCACTTTTTCTAGACGATTTTGTATTGGGAAATACAGTACATTTCCCTACAGTACGTGAAAAAGTACATTTTGACTGACTAGTGCAACAAAATGTCCTATAAAGGGACATTTAGATTGGCGACAAAATTCGTACAAGTTGCTGTCTGGCAATACTGCCTCCAGTCTAAATACCGCTGCGAGTCATTTTTTTTTAAATAACAAAGTTGACAGTCATTAACTAAACTTCACATATCTAATCAAAAGTAACAATTTTTTTAAGTAGAACTTCTGACGAAGCTACTGTTGTAGCGAATGTCAGATTTTAACCAAATATTAATTACACAGGGTTTTCCGATTGCTTTTCACCATATATCAGTTCTGTTTTACTGTTTGTCAAATGTAGTTTCTATTTGTCAATATTGACAAGTGTTGACAAAAAGAAAAAGCATTTGAGATAAAGTGAAATACAACTGATACATGGTGCAACCAATCGGGAAACTCTGTATATTAATACTTGCTGCATAATTTCTTCCTCCAGCAAAACATGACATGCTGTTGTGTATGAAACCCAAAATTGTTAATTTTGTCCAAATCTTCCATTTATGATAAGTATTTGGGAAAAGTAAAATGAAGCTAAATTTGGAGAAAAATTGGTTATTTAAAAAATAATAAATTTAGTATGGTAACCGGTCTATTCCGAATAATCGTAGTTTTACCTCCTTCTTCCGTCTGAAATTGGTAACGCAGCATATCATTAGTTCTTGTGCTTTTAATTTCAAGAGTGTAAACTGTAAATGGTGTCAAATAGTTTATCTTAAAGTTAAATGTATCAGACGTTATCTTTCGATCTTCCAGCAACAGTTCATAATCTTCTGAAGGGCATTTGCCAGGAGTGTCCTGAAATTCTATTTTTATCATCGATTTCACAAAAAATGACTAACTTACCAAGAATACCAAAGTAACGCTAGTATTCAGAGTAGTTCTTCTAATTGCATTTTCTTCAATAACTGAAAAAAAGGTAATCCAATTATAAATGTAGCTGGGACACATGCAGAATATGTTAGACTATATTGTATAATGTATTCATAACTCAGCTGGATTAAATAATATAGTATAGTATATTCATTTAAATATTAAAAAAATTACATGCACATGTTGTGGTTGCGATAACTTTTGGCACGTATTCATATTCGTAGGTTTGTCCACTTTCATCAATTAAGATTGCTCGAACATTGTAGGTAGTTAATACTTTCAAATTATTAATTTCAACTGAATCTGTGTTGGCAATAGGATATTGACCAGCAACGTTCCATTCTTTTTGTAAGTTTTCCTACAACATAAGTTAAATCGTTTTAAAATTATATTAGTATTGCTATAAAAGTTAAATAAATAAGAGAAATGCTATTTGATATTACTCTTATTTTCCATTTAGTAAAAAAGTTGTATATAAATAATAATATAGGAATCCTATTCGAAAAATAAAAATAGAAAATGGTTAAATTAGATAATAACACTCAGTCGAATAGCTAAAGCTTAGAAAGGAACAAAAAATTATCAACATTTTTGTAAATGGTATCAGTGCATATGGCAGTAACTTGAGAGGAGAAAAATATAAGAGCTAAGGAAATTGTGTTAAGTAAATATATAAAAATTCAATTCAATTCGTATGCACAAAAATGCAAACTGATGTATTCCAACAAACTCACTGTATTGAAACAAGTGCTCCAAATTACATTACCTTAAAATTGATTAATTAAAAGACAAAAGTCAGTTAAAACTCCTAAATCGTTTTCAATGATATTATGCGCTCTACTTACCCTGTACTGCAATATGTAGAATACAGGATTGCCTTGTCCTTCATGCTTCATATTTACAATTTGCACTTTAAAAGAAGTGGGTTTTGCCTCTATAACTGTTGGTGGATATAATAAAATCGGTAGAGGAGCTGAAACATACAAAGCAACAGACCACGTTATACATTTACATTACACATCAGTATTCTCATCACCTGTTTTACAATCGTCACCGGTAAAATTGTAAATGCACCGGGCTGTTTCGCATTTCCCAGTCAGGTAGTTGCAGGGGGTATATTGACAATGGCCGCATTGTTCCTTGCAGTTAAATCCATAAAATCCGTCGTGGCATTCTAAAACATTTACCTAGTTGCAAAATTAAAAATTAATATGAACTAATGAATGAATTAACCATTTGAAGATTTGAGGTGAAATGTTAGTATGTTTAATAGTTCCATATGGAAAGTTTAAATTCGAAATCGTTTTTCTCATTCAAATAATGTAACACAATTCGTTAAAAATCATTAACCACACAAATATTAACAACCGCTGAAAAAGAGAAACTAACCCGACAAAGTTGGCCGAAGATATGCTCTTCACGAAATAACCAGTGAAAGCCAGAATTCGATGTTTATAGAAAAGAAACTAGAGAAACAGGATTCAAATTTATGTTTGGAACACAAAATGGCTGCTTTAAATTTCTTAGTGCATAGACTGCTAACTCTTCAAGGCTAACGAAGATACGTATTTAGCGGTTGTTATATATTTGTGTGGTTGGGGGTGTTTCACGAATTGTGTCAAATTCAAAAAACAGGCTTTAGCAGTACTTTAATTCAAATGTAGGTCATTGCTCTATTTATAACTGCCATTAGTATAATTTCATGGTCAACATTTAACTCCTTTGTATATTGAACCAAAATTAGAAAAGAGTATGGTTGAACTATATGGGAAATTAATATTCAGCTGTAATAACCAATTCACAGAAAGTAAGAAAGTGAACTTGTAAACGTCCATGTAAGCAGAAAACAATTGAACATGAAAAAAATATTATAATATTGTAATAGAGACCAGAATCTAACAAAATGAGTAAGAAATATTATTACTGACAGATATTCAATATTTCTAATCTAAAACCTAAAAATGACATACAACAATACAAACTAAATATTAAGATTATGTATTTATTAACGTCGATGATGATAAAGAACAAAAACATATTAAATATGTTGGGGATAGAATATTAAAAGAGTTAATTAGACTAGACGAAAAATATATGTTATGTCAGTATATATGTCATGTATTAGAAAACATATTTCAAAATAAGGAGCGGTTAGATTTACCCATTTAATTTAGACTGCAATAAATTTTTTTTATGGATAGTTAGGATTAGGAATAGAAACAAAACCTGCACAAAGTATCAAAACCATGATAAAATGAAAACTAAAATTACACTGAAGGAACAGGAATTCAATTCTGTGAGAGAAAAACCTATGTAAGTAGTAATAAATTTGAAATGTATGAATAATGATCGTAGAAGTATATATAAAATCGGTATATAAATTTTGGATCGCCAGTGTAGCTCAGTGGTTAGAGCATTGGACTGCGGTGCGGATGTCTGGAGTTCAAATCCCAGAATCGATGCCGGGCGGGCGGCCTACCCAGTCGCTTTAAATAATTGGGGATCTGCTTTCGAAAGAACAATCATCACGTGTCATAAATCTGACACGCGACAGCCAGGTGTGAGGGCGAGGATGCGGAAGCTCTGACCTTCCGCCTTGCAGGATAAGCTCCTTCCTGTGGTGTTAGTGCCTCACCATTATTATTATTTTATTTATATAAATTTTGTCTTGTTCTTACAATTGTTATCTTTAACAGACAACTATTTACAAATATTAATACGACTGCAAAAATGGGAATTGTTGAAAATATATTTTTAACACATTTCTGCTAGTTATTTGTATACCTAGTCCGTGAAATGACTGGCGTGCCGAGGAATGTTTGGTCGGCGAGACGAAGTCGAGTTCACCAAATTATTCAGAAGAAGCAAAACATTTCACGAACGTGGCACACACAACATTTTTTGTACAATAGCGATGCATATTTTAATAAGAAAAGACTTAAGATTTTTTTAGGTGAAACGGTGTCCAAAAGTTTGCAGCTGCAAAATTCGTTTTTGCGGCCGTTACTAATAATAACGGCCGCGAAAACGAACTTTGCAGTCGTGATTACGTCCGCAGAAATCAACTTTTGAGCACAATTGCACAAGAAGTCATTATTTGTAATCAGAGAAGGGTATATTCCACAAGAAATCGATGAAAGCAACAGAAGTGAAAAAGCTATGAACATGCCGTAGCTAGGTAAAATTTAAAATTAATGTAGAGGTGTTACTATGTATTGAAAAAGTAATAGTAATACTAATACAGAGTAAAATACTACGAATGAACCCTAGATGAAAGCAATTAGTATACTTGCAGTATTTATCAAATGGCAAAGACACTGAGCACCAACGTTAGAAACAAGTATAAATTAGGTAAACTCAAAAATGAAGAAAGAAAAAAAATTGCTAAAAAAGATTTCCAAAGCTTTTGGAAGAAAAAGATTTCAAAAAGTTGTAGACACTGAAACCGTCCCAAACGAATGGAAGAAGAGCATTACCATCCCGATATTTAATGAGGGCGATACAAAATTCTGAAGAATTATGAGGGATTGCTCTCCTAAACTCAACCATGAAATTGTTCACCAGTGTTATCGAAACCATAGTACTTAAGCATGTAACAATCAATGAAGAGCAACAGGACTTCCGGAAAAATAGATTTGTCACGGACGCCAGCTTTATAGTACGACAGGTCATCGAAATATCAATAGAATTTAGTATACCAGCCTATATGTGTTTGATAGGTCTAACAAAAGCCTATGAACGAGTCAAACTTAAAGACGTCCTTAACATCTTCAAAGAGAAGTAATTAAGATAATAGAAGAATAAAATAAACTCTAATCCTAAAACTCAGTTACCAGTCAATAACATCTTGACAAGAGAACTACCCCATTGCCATACGTATAAGACAAGGAGATTTCCTGAGCCCTATCATTTTCAACATCATAATGGACAAAAGCCTTGAAAGTGTTAAAATGACCGATTACGTATTCAGAACAAACAAAGGGAAAATAATATCAAAAATCGAAGATGAACTGCAAAGACTATTGCAGAATCTTCACTTAATCTATTAAAATACAATATAAAAATATCAACACAGAAAGTCAAATCGATGGTCATAGCAAAGTAATTCACCCGCTCTAAGCTAGCCATAGACGACACAATAATCGAAGAAGTGATGTCATTCCAGTATCTGCGTACGAACATAGGAATAACGAAGTAAAACAAAACATAAAGAAGACGGCAAGAAAATTAGGAGCATTGAAAGACATCACATGGAACAACAAGCATATGAGTAAAGAAAGCAAGATCCGCATATAATATGTGAGCAAATGAAAATAAAATCACGCTCGGCTTTGAAAAAATTAAGTCCTGTGCTCTATTATTTCTGATGTTTTTAATTTAAATATGACAGTTATTATAGTAGTAAAATTTTGACATGACAGTCGGTGACAGTTATGCAATGGCCAAGCTTGATATCACTTTCGTTTGCTCACATGTTATAAAACATCCATACCGCCTATAATGACGTACAGTCATGCTCACATAAATCTAGTACAAGCAATTTACGAGTAGATCTAGTTACGCAATTATATAAAATTGTTTGTTGTACAACTGACTTTTCTTTAAGTGCAAAATAAAAGAAATCAAGGCAACTAATACTTTATTGCTGCACCATTTGCGTGAATTACAGCCCTTAATCTCCTCGGCATCGACAATATAATATTTCGAAAGTAGTCTGGCTGTTCTATTAAACGTTTCCATGTCTTTTAAATTATTCCTCACAATTCATCTACGTTTCTGAACCTCATACGTGGCATACGCTTTACCATCCCACACGTTTTCTATAGGGTTCATGTCTGCGCTTTTGGAAACCCACTGCAAAATTTCCACATAATTTTGTTGAAACGATTCGGTAACTATGAGTTCTGTATGAATAGCAGAATAATGGTGTTGAAAAATGAAATTATTTTCGGTATATATTTTTTGCACAGATGGCAACATTACATTATCTAAAATATTAATATAGTTTATTGAATTAAACCTTCCGTCAATTTTCCAACACATTCCAGTATTATGATAACTGATCCATCCCCATATGTTGATTGAAAATCACCCTTGCCTATCACTATTATTTAAATATTCTTCATATCTTGTATTTGGTCTATAAACGCAAATCGCTCCATTATTTGTGGATTGAAAGGTTTTTTTCATGAGAAAAGACCACATTTTGCCAATATTCTGGGCCATAATTAATATGATTTTAGGCATACAGTAATCTCGCCAGCTTCATTTCTTCACACAATTTATTTTTTTTGCTACAACACGGCATCTTAATTCGTTTTCTTTTATTCTTGACTTGCCGTTTGAAGGGAATCCGGAAAATGCTTTTCTAAAACAGCTTTTCTCGCAGATTCCAATGAATACATTCTCAAATGTTCCACTAAATTGTTATCTTGTTCCTGTGTGGTAATTCTTACAGAGCCAGTCCCCCATTTCCGATCTAAACTTGCCTTTTCACCTTTTCTCTACATTTAATACCGTGGATTTATTTATATGCATCTCTTCTGCCACGTGCCTGATGGTGTACCCTTCTTCCAGCTTGGATATAATGCGTATTTTTTCGATATTATTAAGTTTTGTTGCCATACTATGTATATTTTTGAAATAATTCAAAAATGATACCTAACGTATTGGCAGATGTCAATTTGACTGAATCAGAATGAATCTAAACACCTTGTCTAAGAGGTAGGTACAAATTACACAAAGCAAATATGTTTGTACTAGATTTATGTGAGCATGACTGTACATCGCCGAAACTAGACCGTACACGGCAAAAACAAAGTCAGTGTTCAACAGAGATGAATATCCTACGAAGAATATCAGGCTACACGCTAAGGGATAGAATACCAAATACACAAATACGAAAAGCATACGACACCACAGATATTGTAAGATGGATTAGGGGAAAAAGAAGAGAGTGGAACTGGCATGTCTATAGAATGGAAGAAAATCGGATGGTAAGAATAGCAAGAGACGGCAAACCAGCGACACGCAGACGATTTACGTAAGTACAACGACAAGCTTTTACAGCGAGACAACTTAAAATGGCACATTTAGCTGAATTAGACATGGCATTGAATTTAATGATAAATAATAGGATGTGGAGAAAGGCGGAGAACGATGGGAGAAAATTGTAATTTGACAACTTTGTCAAAATGACATTTTAACTTTCTTTGTATAAAAGACGAAGGAAGTACCTATTATAATCGTGAAAAATCACCTTCCGAAATCAGGGTCCCTCAATTTCGTCTGTCCATCTGTCTATCCGGCTCTTGGCCGTATAGCTCAAAAGCTATTTGTTGGGGAAAGTCAATATTTTGCATGCGGAATATCGATGCCGGAAAAAGGTCCGCAGGAAAAAGTGCTGTGGGGAAATAAATCCGCAGGAAAAAGTTCGGCAAGAAAAAGTTCCGCAGGAAAGCGATGCTTTGGTGTTTTGTCCATGTTACATGATTAATAAGTATTATATTATAATTACATTTATAGTATTTTAAATTACTACAGTGACTATATAATCACAGTGTGGCCATACAATTTTTGACTGGTACTTTTTTATCCAATATCAAAATACGATTTTGCGGAAAACCATGATGATGTAATAAAAAAATTGAATTTTTTAACGGTGTAAGCGACATTTGATAACAAAATAGTAATTTACGATACTAGTGCGTAAAGCTACTCTTTAGGCACGTTATAAAATGCCAATGTCTTATTTTGACATTAGTAACCTTTTGGGGTGAAATTCGGTGCACGGTCCGGTCTATTTCGCATCCGCTGCCAGCGAAGTAAGTTTATAGTTCGATCAGCGTGTATGTCAAAATGTTGTGGGTGCCGCTTGCCGCTATCAATGTTTAAACAATGCGTTGCGCTCTCGGCGGTGGTCCAGGTTAATGGTTTATGTTAGTTGTTAGGTCTTGATAATTTTTTTTAGAGAAAAATACGAGAGAGAGGTTGTTCAACGTTACATTTTTATGTTCACTGTTACATTTTTGCGCATGCGCACTAGACCGGACCGTGCACCGAATTTTTACCACTTTTTGTAACTGTGATTATATTGCAGGTTAAGTTTTATGTCAGTCTGTGTCAAACAACAAACAAACCCTAACCTTTTAATCTTGAATTTGACAGAGACTGACAATACACTTCAGTACTGACAAACGTATAACACATATCAAGGCCTGCTCAGAATCATTTTTTTTATCTCATGGTATAATCTGTAGTGTAAGTTGCCTTTTTTATGAATAAAACATTATGTATGAAATCGACAATAAGTTATTATTTCTTATTTAACTTTTCCACGGCCGTGAGTGTTCACGCGTAACTTTTTCCTGCGAAACTTTTTCCTGCGGATTTATTTCCCGACGGCACTTTTTCCGGCGGAAAATTTTCCGGTGGAACTTCTATGTTTTCTTTATTTGAAAAGTGATGTAATTCGCATTACCAACTGTTCCTTTTTATTGTTTCAGTATTATTAGGAACGTTAGGAACACAGCGAAACGCCAATGGTAAATTTTGCTAAAGATCAACGAAGACCATACACGCTCAGCGATGCATATGTTGGATCCGTCTATTTGCAGGAGTAACGCAGGTTCATTGACATTGGCTTTCAAGATTCGTTTTCGCTTAGAGTGTAGTTTTAGTTATACTTCGGAAGTATTAACGAACTGTAATTATTTTAGGAAAGCGTGATATTCTGAGACTTTGTGCTTATTTAGCCGTAATAATCACAACTGATTTGGAAAACAAAGTATCCGTACGGGCGTTGAATAATTGTCTAAACATCAATTTTGTTAAGTTTATCAGTTCATTCTTAATTTACAATTACTGGAGTTCAATTAAAAAGGTGGTTTTCTCAATAATAGGAATCGTACCTTTGAGAACGGTTTTCGATGGTAGAAAAATTACGAAGTACCAGAATATTACGTTTTGTCTATGAATTCATTAAATCATAGTGGAAAAGTTATATTTCAACTATATAAGGTATGAAAATTGTTTAATAAAAATTCATGTTTTTATCAAAATTACTGTTTGATAATTAAACGCCACTCCACTTAATTTGTTTTCTAAGGCAGTTACATTCGGACTTTTCTGTGGCAGAAATACCCTTTTAGACTTTGATGTAAAACAGATTCACAACAGAAAGAGAAGTAAATAACAAAGACTGAAGGAAGCCAAGCTAATTTTACTTTATCAACGCCGAATGAAGCACAGGTCAAATTGTAATGTCACTAATGCAACAGAAATATATTAGCAACATTATTCAGTCACAAATTATAGTGAAAAGCTTGTGAATTTTCACAATAGTGTTCGTGGCGCATAAGAAACACCCAAGTTCTTTTTTCTAAATTATATTCACTTATAATACCATGAGTAATCAAACTTATGTCGAATACTTTTGCTGTGGTATCACGAATCTCCATTGCGCTCAGATTCGTAATCCTGAAGTTCCTTAAAGATCCTTAAAGTTCTGGAATTTAGAAAATTCTGTGTTATAATAATTACAATTTGACTAATTCTATCTCCTTGTAAAATAATGTAAATAGAAATCATATATTAGATGCTATAAATATTTCTCAGAAAGCAAAAATGCTGACACCTTTCGTTCACATGAATAATTACATACAGCTATTCAATTTTAGCAGATCTTAAAGACAATAACCAACCTTTGTTTAAATTTCTTTTTTGCAAAAGGTTTTGAAACTAACCATCTTTTGAATAATTTAATATTGTAAAATTGGAGGGTAATATAATCTCCGAAACGCTCCTGGTTTAATATTTTATTACTTTTTTTAGTTAGGCGAAATACCCATATAAACAGCATGAATTGTAGTGTAACAGCACATACACTAACAAACTGATGTAGTCCATGTATGTACTTATTTCTTTTATTGGCCACTTGAGTCAAATTAAATTGTAACTTAATATTCTTTGGGGTATACTTGGTGAGAGTAGATTGCCACCATAAAGAAGCTGGCGTAATTATTACTGGAACGATACGAACATAGATCATACAGTGGCCGGCATAAATTTGGACACAGATGGTAAACTTTTCTATTATCCATTTATCAGAAAAGCTTGTTCTTGATAAAAATCCCTGCATCGTTTAAACTGGAAATCAAGTTTCCAAAATTTAAATATCTCCATTCGTATAGGGGGAGGTTCGAAAATATAAAAATGCTTAAAAAATAAGGTACCTACCCTATTTTTTTAAATATACGGAGTAATTTTTTGGAAAAGTTCTTTAGAATTGAAAGTAGGTATGAAGTACGAAATTAAAGCCATTTACTTTAGAAATAAATTAATGGTTTTCTTATTTTTTCTTGCCACTCTGTGTATTACAGTAAAAGAGGGATTTCAAAGTTAACTTATTAGCAGATATGATAATGTTCTACTGGCGAAATTAAATTTCGCCCACCTAGCAAGCACAAAATTGCGTTAATTGGAATTAGTTCTAAAAAACTTCAGTTTTTTGTGCCCAACGTAAAAAACACTGGTGTTCTAAAAATGTAATATCAAACGACCTGAACATCAACAACAATGTAAAACAATTTAAATTTTTTATTGAAGTGTTATAACAGATATTTCGAAGGAGGGAGGGAGGAACAAAATGAAATTGTTAAAGTTTTCTTCTTTATTATTATTTTGTATGTTTAATATTTTTGGTTTCTAAATTTCAGTTAAAAACTATAATCGGTTTACATTGTTCTTGATATTTACATTATAGCATTTTTTTATTATACCGTGTCTTACGTTGAACACAAAAAATGAGGTTCTTCAGGATGAATTTCCATTAATATAATTGTCTGTCTGCTAAATGAGCAAAACTCAAGTTTGACACCGCATTTTCATCGTATCCGATAATAAGTTAACTTTGAAGTACCTGGTTTTCCGTAATACGCAAGCTGGTAAGAAAAAATAGGAAAACCAGTGATTTTTTTCAGAGTAAGTAACTGTCACATCTGAGTGAAATATATGTGGATTTTTGGGCACCGTGTATTTCTAATACTGATAATCATTTTGGTTGGATCACCTTTTGTGTATCTTTTTCTTAAAAGCGTAATAAAAAATGTTCTAACGTAAATGCTAAATATGACAATAACTACAAATACTAACGTGTGCCCCAAGCATTTTGTGATCGAGCAGCCGTTGCAATTAAAAACGTATAATTCCTAATTTATGAAAGCAACTATGTTTATGTATGGTCCTTGTAACGAAATTTCAGTATCACATGATCTATGTTGTCATAATCGTACCACTATAATAACCACTTCACAAAATACGCCTTTCTGGCCTGGGTGACCAAAGTTAGGGTCGTCGTCCGCCAACAAGTAGTTATTGAGCTATACCGCGTTTTTCACAATTACAACAC
This sequence comes from Agriotes lineatus, assembly GCA_940337035.1. Classification (NCBI taxonomy): domain Eukaryota; kingdom Metazoa; phylum Arthropoda; class Insecta; order Coleoptera; family Elateridae; genus Agriotes; species Agriotes lineatus. Next base: position 149,830,783 of record OW679195.1, on the reverse strand, counting down.
TTCTTTCGTCGTTTAGACGAGGAAAGTAAAAGCCGCTAAAAACTTAAATCTATTATCCAATATCCCATATTCAAGAAGCAATTTTCCACCCGTATTTCATTGCTGTCCTGCATTGTTAAAACTCTTTTGGAAAGGACAAGAGAGTACATGAGTTCTGAATATCTTTTAGTTGAAGCCGATATTTTTGTACAGTTATATTTTGTAATATGTCGAATATTTAATAGAGATGGAGCTAAATTCCAGTATCAACTTACTACCAAAGCTCTTTCTATCTTCATACGTACCATTACTCGGCAACCGTCGCTACTCTTGGTGTAAAAGTTGTAAAACGACAATGTGACGGTTTTAGAAAGAAACTTTTTAATAGAAAACTTGTAGGTACCATCGGTTGCATAGAAAACTGGTACAGCTAGTTTTAGGTTGGTTATACAACGTATGAATAATATGTTGGTGGCACTGTAAGTCGATGTCTAATTCGAGGTTATCAGGTTAGGTTTTCGGTCAGTTTTGACACAGACTGACGCAAAACCTAACCTGCTAACCTCGAATTTGACGTAGACTTACAGTGCCACCAACATATTATACATACGTTGTATAACCAACCTAAAACTAGAGTTCCTAAAACTAGCTGTACCAGTTTTTTATGCAACCAATGGTACTTTTACATTACAATGTAGAATAATGGTATATACAAACCCTTAAACTTGATATCGACTTACTTTGATCACAAGCCGTTCCTGTATATCCTTTTGTACACCTGCAAACGTGTCCTTCTTTAGATTCAAATTCACAGATAATACTTTTTTCGCAATGTAAGTTGTTGTCGCCAAAGACATTTTTACAATCAACACATGCTTTACCAAATGTGCCGTTAGGACAGCTTGTTTCTAAAATAAAATAAAATAGTAACTAGTCAAGAATAATGTCTATTTACCCATAATAAAATATTTCATACCATCTGGCGAATCTGTATCTACATCGGTTTGAAATAGTTGTCGATGAGGATATTTAATCACTTGACAGGAAATTTTATCCCTGCTTTGCGTCCTTGTCAATACTCTTATTTCTACAAACAATAAACAATGGTAACATTTGGTTCTCTTCTTATTGTTATTACCACTTCTTACCGTTCTCTGAACAAATTTGAAAATTATCTATTGCCCAGAACGGATTTTTGCAGTTATTGCAGTCAGTATCTATATGGAAGCGCACGTTTATTGGTTCCGTGGGCATCTGTATTACTCTCTTTACTTCTTGCCAAGTCAGTCCCTATAGTAACATAACATAAATCAACAAATATACGCAACTAAAGTTATTTATATTAGGATAGTGAGTTCCTCAAACCAAGAACTTAGAAACCAAAAATTGCAATAATTTGATCTAATGTGTACTAATGACAAACGTTGTTACATGATAGAACTATTTCGTTCCAAAATAAATAAACAAAGATTATTAAAGTTCCTTGCTTTCTGACTAAGTGTGTTTTCACACTAGACAGTTCTTAAATTAAAAAATAATAGTAGTTTTTCGCATTTTGTATAATAATGTGCTATTTTACTAAATTCGAAATCGATTAATAAAGTGGCACTTTGGTGCATAGAAATGTCACTTTACTATCTGGTAATGTCACTGTCAAATTCCAGGTTAGCAATCCAGCTATATTCGTTTAGTGAAGCTTTACTTTTCTAAACTCGTCGTATAATATACTATTTTCGGACACTCAATGGAAATGAACTCTATTTCCTTATTACAAATCTTAAATAAAAGTATCTCTTTTCTTTATAGCAACAAAAAATAAACAATTATTAATTATTTATTGGAATAAATATTAAACGTAACTATTAACGTTAGAGAAACTTATACTTGTACACTGTTGTAACTGTAAATCAGTAAATGATAGTGCCGATTTTGATGAAACCTTCTGATTAGCTCCTCCATTTGATGTAGAAAATTATGAATCGCTACATGGAGGAGCCAACTGTAATTCAGTAGGTTCTAGGAAAAAATCTGATGAATCCTGGCATCCACTGATGATGGCTGATTAAAAATATTTTCAGAAGTCGTCATTTTATTGTTAATGCTTTCTTCTATATATCCTTCTGGAGTCGTATTTGATCGCCATCACCCATGACTTTTGAGTCTCCTGATGTCGGCTCCACCCTCAGCAAGAAAAGTAGTTCGACGTAGACAGCGTCCAGTGTAACCGTCTGGGTCGAGTAGTTTCAAATAATGGGAAATTTTCTTCGGCATCTTGTAGAATCTGTGGATCCCTACAGGTTGCACTGTACATTTATTGTTCATATAAAATATGAAGAATTTCGAGTAATTGATATGTTTTGAACACAAGCTTACATATCTCCTTTACAACTCTTCTTCTTCTTGTAGTAGGATTTCTCCTGTTTATTCTACGGACGAGGAAGTCCAACTCTGCATCCATCGCTTGGAAGGTCTCCCGACCGGTCGTCTTCCTGGTGGGTTTTCGTTTCTGCTTATTTTTACTAAACGTTCGTCTGACATTCTGTTTATATGTTCGTTGCACTTCTTTTTTCTCTCTTTAGACCACTTAACAACATCTTGTATTTCGCAGGCATTGCGTATAGACAGGTTCATTTGTCTGTCGCGTAGTGTAATGCCTTGTATAGCACGTAATGTTTTCATTTCTGCAGTTCTTAGTTTCTGTTTTGTCCTTTTTGTTTCGGCACGTGTCTCGATGGCATATGTTAACACAGGGTGTACTAGTGCTTTATATATTTTAACTTTACTTTGCACTTGTATGTATTTATTCCTCCATATAGTTTGAACAAGGCACCTCGATATTCTTAATGCTTTTATTGCTTGCTCTTCGGTTTCTTTGATTAAGTTCCGGTCACTTGATATTTGTATACCTAAGTAGTTGAAGAACATTACTTGCTCTATGATTTTGTTTTCTAACTCCAGCTTACATCTCCGTGGTTCTTTTGATGTAACTAAGGTCTTTGTTTTCTGTACCGATATCTCCATATTGTAGCTTTTGGAAGTTACACTGGATCTATGTAGGAGTCTTTGAAGGTCGTCTTCATTGTCTGTTATTAATAATGCGTAGTCGGCATAACACAAAATATTTATATTGTGATTTCCCATTTTATAGCCTGACATATTTCTTACGGCTTTTATAATCTGGTCCATGACGAGATTAAACAGAAATAGGCTTAGCGAGTCTCCCTGCCTTACCCCTTGAGCTACTTTTATCTTTTCGGATAATGTATTTTTTGATTTTATGATCGTTTCGTTGTCGGTGTTTATGTCTTCTATAAGTTGTATTAATTTTCTTGGTGTATCATAATATGCTAGTAGGTTAAGTACGTCTTCTAACCGTACTTTGTCGAAAGCTTGAGTGAGATCTACACAGCAGAAATATGCTAGACAGTTAAACTCAATAGATTTTTCTACGATCTGCCTTATAATAAAGATAGCGTCCGTAGTACTCATGTTTTGTCTGAGTCCTTGTTGTTCTTCCGAGGTTTCTATGGTCACCTGTAGCTTTTGCTGTATTGTTCTAGTCAATAGCTTCAGTGAGGTGTTCAAGAGACTAATACCTCTATAGTTTTATGGTTGCGCTTTGTCACCCTTTCTGAATATTGGGATCGTTATATTCAATATCCATTCAGTCGATACTTTAGTTTCCTGCGTGATTGACAAAATAGCTCATACATATGATTGGTCAATTCTTGCCCCCATATTTGAGGAGTTCGTTGTGTATTTCATCTAGGCCAGTAGATTTTACGTTTTTAAGTTTGCTAATTACGGATTCCAATTTAGCATGAGTTATCTCCACCTTCTCATTGTTTTCTAGATCTTTGTGGTGAAGTATGTTGTTCATTCCTTTTCCGAAATATGTTTTATTTGAAAGTATTCATTTACATTTTTCTTTTGATTTTGTACCATTTTCCAGACTTTTCTTTGAGCGCCGTATAGATCTGATTCCATATTTTGTTTGAACGTTTCCCAGTACCTTTCTTTAATACGTTTTATTTCTAAGTTAACCCTATCTCTTACTCTTACGTACTCTGCGTTTTGTTCTGGAGATGGAGTGCTCCTGTACTTTAGATAAGCTTCTCGTTTTTGTTTAGCTAATGTTTTTACTTCGGGTGTATACCAAGGGGTTAAGCGTTAATGTTGACTTTGCTTGTTCCTAGTGCTTGTACTGTAGCTGCTAATATATTTGTTTTAACCTTTTTCCATGCCTCATTTATAGTATCTTGTTGTTCGATCTTGTTTGAAGCTATGTGTTCTTTGAGACGTGTTTGATTCAAATACTTTTTACTCTCATCCGACAGGCTTTCCACATTAACTTTTTCTATGTATTCTGGTATTTGCTTTATTGTTTTTAGTGTTAATCTTAGCTTACACAAGACCAGACTGCGATCGGTACCTATGTTTGCTGAGCTTAGTGTTCATACGTCTAGTATCTGTGTTGGGTGTAGCGGTCTGTTGGATATAATGTAGTATATGGTTGATGTGTTTCCCCTTGTGTTGTTCCATGTTATTGTGTGGTGTTGTGGGTGTAAGATTCAGTGCAACTATTCTCCATTAATATATTTTATATGTTGTATACTTCCCGAGTATTTCTTGTGCACAAGTATTCCTACGCCCGCTTGGGTCCGTTCTTGCCTTCCTTTTCCACTATAGATTAATACATAATCTCCTCATATTAAGATGCCGTTGCCTTTTCTTTTGGTTTTGGTTATTCCACATATGTCTATCTTGTGTTTTGTCAATTCAATTAAAGTTTCTTGTGTTTTTGTGTTTCAAGACATGATATTCCATGTTCCTATTCTTAAAGCTTTCTTTTTCCAATTTTTCGTAGTCCTATTTCTCGATGGGGCTGCCGGATTTTGATCTGTCCAATTCCGAGGCGTTGTCCGTATTCTGTGAGCAATTATCTAGTGACATCTACCAGTAGGTTGCATGCCTTGTTAGTAGATGTCCCCTCCTCCTTTCTCAACCGGGCTTAGGACCGGCTACGGCGGCGTTCCTTTACAACTCAATCTCATTAATTCCTCTAATTTCCGTCATAACGGTGAATATGCGCTTCTTCCTTGTCTTAGTGTCATGGAGGGTGACAACAAAAATACAGGCGGTTGCCTCGACATTTAACTTTCTTAGCTCTTTACTACAACATGCACCATACAGACGGAAAATTAACGTCACTTTAATCAGCAGAAAGCTATCGCCAGGCGCTTCCGTCAAAAATTTTGACGCATCGTCCTGCGATAGAATTTTTGACTTTTTTGCTTCACTTTGGCTCTTTAAATATAACTGTAACTTCCCATAGTTCGATATATCGAAGTTTTCTTTCCCTCTCAACGTACTTTTCAACATGGAGTATGTTGACCACAGCGTGGAAAATTTCAGTCTTTCAGCCTGTAATCAAATATAAAGATAAAACAAGCATAACTTCTTCGTCGATATCCAATACATTCTTTCAAGTCCTTCAGGAATTGAAAATCTTGTAAGTCTTCTCATATTTATTTCGTGATTTAGAAGGTAATAACAGCTTTAAGCGCTAATGTCGATATTTCAGGATGATTTTCATTATTTATTTCCATTTTCACAGACTTTCACGCGACCACACTTCACAATTTTTTTTAAACCTATTTTTGTTTAGTTGCTGCAGTGGTGGAAACGGTAATTTGATTCTCGCGCGTGTCATGTATTTTTTAAATAATTTCTTATAAAATGTAATAAATTTCCATTGAGTATTCAAAACTATTGTATGTATTATTCTTAAAGAAAAGCAATACTTTACTTATAAAACAAATAACTATTGTAAATTATCTATTTTATAAAACAGTTGATAAAGATGCTAAAACTTGAAACCGATTCGATCTATTTATCTATTGGTAAAATTTAAAGCAGATTAGATCAAATATATTTAAAATTCGGTTAAACTAAGCTACTTAATATACGATTTCTATCCAAAATACATATTTTACTTATAGGAGATCAAAAATTAAATTTAACCGGCATTTAAGAATATTGTTAGGCGTGCCTTAAGGTGGCGATTTCACCTCAAGAAATGTAACCTAAAATTACAGTTTACACGACTTCACCTGAGATCAAACGCTACGATTAATACTGAACCAAATTAAAACTACAGTATACAAAAATAAGTAGAAAGAGTCAATGATATCACGGTTTTGAATAAAGTAAAATAAATAAAGTGCATTTTTAATCGTGAAAATGCTCTTTATTTATTTTAATCAAAACCGTGACCTTCCTTTATTTTTTCTGCTTATTTTTGTATATTGTAGTTTTAATTTGGTTCAGTATTAATCAAGTGAAGTCATGTAAACTGCAATTTTAGGTTTCGTGAGAGCAAATCGCCACCGTAAGTAATTATGCGACATGCGAGATCGTTTTGTATTGACGCGATATACTACAGATTGGAGGTTGAATCTGAGTCATATTCCAATACTTAAACATGATATTTGTTGATATTCATATTAATAATGCTTCAAGTGCCTCTGTGAAGTTGTAGATTTAGAAACTATTTTGATAACATTTGGCATTAGGTGAAATATTATCTTACAGCAGTGAATATAAGATTTTAGAATGTATATTACAAATATATTTGTTCAAGTATATGTACGAAAAATTTTGATATGGCACCAATGACCAACTACTTGTAGTGAAGTTCCTAATTAATAAATGTGTCGAATATAATAAACATCTCGTCACAGTTTTTATAAATTACTATACGGCCTTCGACACAACCAAACGTCACAAAATGATGAAGGCACCGGAAAATTGCCGGATTGATTACATATACGCAAAAAAAGTAAATGTTAGGGATCATTTCAATTCCCACAACTGGAGGTGGGCTGCTATAGGGACCTTGCGTCCCTCTTCAGCCAATAACGGGAATCACAGGATGGGTGAGTGAAATGAGGGCTGGAGAATGGAAGGGAAGCCAGGCAAGGTAGAGAAGTACGGTCTCGGCATTCGCCTCAGAGAAGGTCCTCTGTTGACTCAAGAAAGCCACCTAAAAACCTTAATCAGAGCAGACGGCCACGGGAATCGAACCCACGATCTCCCGAATGCTAAGAAGACGTGGTAATTACTACTCCGCTGAGCTCGGTACACAGATACGCAGCTCACATAAAATATATATACCGGGTGACAATGAGACCAGGGCCATGGCTCTATCTCCGTTACTTATGAATGAATTTGGATAAAATTTGATACGAGAACACTAGACATAATTTCAGATTGACATACTAGTACAATCAAAATGGCCGACATCCAGTTTCACCGGAAATAACACTAACTTTGCTCTTTAAATGGATCATCCTATGTATTTTGTTTTTCGCAATCTACGACTCAAATTACATTCTACAGTGCTGTCGAATTTACTTAAGTATTACACAGAAATATTAAAAAAATAATTAGTTAATTATTCTTCAATTTTAGATAAAGATAAAGTAATGCCTGATGGCAAGATGGCCCTTGGTAATTTAAAAAAAGTGACTTTTTCGAAAACAACGTGTTTAGCAAACTTTGTTTTTTATTAACGGTTTGTTATTGACTTCATTGATAAAACAGCTATTATTATTAGTTGCTAGAGTCAATTAGAACATATTTTTTCAAGTCGCAGCTTTCTATCGTAAAAAATAAAAGTTGACATCTTGTTTTGTTTGAAAAAATGAAAATTTGACAAGAATGCTTTATGTAATTTGACTTGTAAATTATGAAAAACAAAATATACAGGGTAATCTATTTAAAAAATCAAAGTTAGTATAATTTCCGGTGAGACCGGAAGTCGGCCATTTTGTCTATACATATCGGTCAATCATAAATTATCTCTAGTATCTTTATATACAATTTTATCTAAATCGATTCATAAATAAAGAAGATATAAGCATGGCCCTGTTCTCATTGTCACCCGGTATATAGAAAAATGCAATAGCACGTTTTAGTTTGCCCGAGGAAGTAAAAAGGTTCAAGAACGAACGTGGTAAAGGCAGGGAGACACATGCTCTCCAAAATAGTTTATAACACTCTTGGAATGTGCATTTAAAAGTTTAGATTGGGATGACGTGAGCATAAATATCAACTGAGAAATTCATATCACCTGCGTTTCGCAGATGATATCGTGATGATTACAGATAGAATTGACCACGCTAAAAATACTCATGAAATTAACAGCTGCATAGACGCAGAATATATTAAAGAACAATACATCTAAAACCCAGTTCATAACCAATCTAAACAATCAAATATTGAAGTAGATGGAGAACCAATCGAACAAGTAATTTGTTATAAATATCTAGGACATGAAATAAGAACTGGATGCGACAACCAAACATGTTAGATTGGCCGACGAAATAGTATGACCTTTGGAAAACTGCAATATATATTTAAATCAGATATTACAATCTGCCTTAAAAAAAGTTATTTATCCGCAAACGTCACAAAAGTGACAACTTATTTGTCTTTATTGACAAGGTAAAAGTGTCACTTTATCTGCCTAAGCAGACAAAATAGCGACTTTTGCGTACTTTATCTGCCTAAGCACACAAAATGATTGCTCTCTTTCTTTCTTTCTATGTTTGTTCGCCATCTCCTCCGAAGATACTGGACCGATTAAATTGTATGATGGCTTAAAATTTTGCTAATTTTTAGAATTAGTTCGTAGGCCGGTTTTTATTTTCAAAAAAGTACGAAAAAGTTTTAATTTAAATAAACCTTTAAGCAGCGGATCGGAGCATCTGTCGCCGTGGGTTATGGTGTGACAGCTGCTGTGGCCGTGTGCTATTAGCACGGGTGATTCAGTATGTTCATATATCATTACAGTTGCGCGTTATCTGAACAACAGAGATTGGCGCAGGGGTACAGTGCTAGCCTGAAATTTACCTGAATACGTTTGCGGATAAAATAGTATATGTTATTCGGAGTAAAAGTGACTTTATGTGGCTTAGCTGAATTATTTGCCTCACTAACGTTCGGCTAAATAAACTTCAGCTTCGCCACATAAAGTATCACTTTTACTCCTAATAACATAATCTACTATTAACCAATGTGTACTCCTTATCATGACGAATGCAGCAGAAATCCTAACTAGAAAATTGCTGAATGCGCTATGTAGCGCTTTACATTGGATCAACTATAAGAAACAAGGTAACAAATTAAGTAATACGGCAAAGAGCTGAGGTTGCGCATGTGGTGGAAGGGATTGTTAATCTCAAGTGGAGTTGGGCGGCCCACGTTGCAAGAACGAGAACGTCAGGTAGACGAAGAGTATTAAATGGCGACATAGACTAGACGTTTACAGAAATAGAGAACGTCCTCCAACTCGATGGGCGAATGATTTTAAGCGAGTATCCAGCTACTGGATAAAAGAAGCACAAACGCAAATGGCAAATGTTAAGTGAGGTATATGTGCTGCAGTGGACGACCAATGCTACATGAAACATAAATGGACTGATATGGAGTCCAAGTATTAGTGACTCTGTTCGTAGCCGATGTTAATAATAGAAAATCCGTAGTCTCCAGCCTCAGAGACTAAGTAATTAAGGATTGGAAAGATGCCCTTGTAAAGGTGAATGAGTAAAAATCGTTAACGAATAATACTGAATTTTTTTATGGAACTCTCTCTTTTCGTATATTTTTTTACAAACGTAGAGCAAAGAGTTATTAACAAACACCTGATAATCTAGTAATACTTGATAACTTAATTGCTAAAAGTAAAAACGAAACGAATTATTAATAAACGATCCAGTACTTTCACAAGTTGTAGACAGATTTTAATGAAGAGTAGTGTGTACTATTATAGGCGACCCAGTGCTGATCATGGCCAAGAATGCTGACTTGATACTTCGTCACATTCTGTTAGAACAATTTTCTCGAAGCAATTCCTTTCCGTATTTTTAGCTTCAACTTAGTATTTTTCCGATTCATTTAAACCAAATCTTTAGTTTGGTAATGTTATCAAACCGTGACTCTGCTGGATACTTTTCTCATCCCATTTCAAATATTAAATCATTGCAGTTTCTTTATGTTCTTCGAAATACGTTTTTCGGTAAGCTTGCTTGACAAAGCAATTTTGTTCGGCCGTCGAATTCTGTATGTGTGATGTCATTTTGACGCCGGTCAGTCGGCTGTAATTTTACCTGTGAATCCCCTGTTTAAGCAAAGTTGTTTCATCATTTCGGTCCGTGGTGTTCTTGACCTAACGAGTGGGACAAGGAACGTAGATAAGTTGCGTCTGACCTTGTTAGCGCGAAAAGCGTCGGGTCTCGTTTCATCATCAGCCATCGCCGAACACCAGCGTGATACTGGCCATAAGATCCTTTTTGATAAAACTTCATCTGCAAATTCCCATTCTTCTTTAGCAGGAAGATTCGCGAAACCATTGAGATTTACAAACACCCTAACAATCTCAATCGGGGCGAAGGCTTTCCTCTTCCTTCTATATAGAAAGTGCTACTTCATAAGCCCCGCCCACTGCCACTGAACCGCGACGGCATTTGCTGAACCACGACGGCGCTTGCCTAAAAATTTTCGTCTTTCTCCTTCCGATCGTTAGTCGAGTTTCGCCTCTGGCGTGGTTTACACGTTGAGTTACCGTGCTCTTCTATTCCTTCCCTTGCAGAACTTTGCGTCTGGGGTGGTTAACGCGTTAAGTCACCGTGTTCTTTTGCTTTTTCCTCCTGATGAAGCCCCTTACGAAAGTGGGCGAAACTTTGAGTTGTTCGACCTCAATAATGATGCGGTCCAATCCCGAAAGTCGTTTTTTACTTACCCTTCGAATGTATAACTATTTACAGCGATTATTTCCGTCTCGTACAAAGTCAATTTTCAGTTTTTATTAATAGAATAACTCTCAGACAAATAAAACTACTAGTGCCTGTAGAGCACCTTATTTTTAGATTTAAAAAAATAGAGACTACGAACTCTACAGATTGCGGCAGGCAACTAGGACCATAGCAAAAGCAAGGGGATCTTACATGTGGCCGTAATTGTGTTTAACAAACAAACAATCAATGTACGATAGCGGTAGGTCGTTATGGTCATTATAAATACAAGGTATATATTCAATTTTTAAATTTTTTAAATATAATTACGGCCACATGTGAGGTCCCCTTGCTTTTGCTATGGTCCTAGTTGCCTGCCGCAATCTGTATACCGATATACAAAGTAGATCTAGTCATTTAATCTGGGAATAATAAAATAGTGATTGTTAAATCCGGTTAGGAATTCTTCGATTTTTCAATACTCAATTGGATGCGGAAAAGTTGAATTTTTCCAAACTAGAATGGAAAAATAAGACAAAAAAGAATCAATGCAAACATAGGTATTCACCAGAGCTAATAGCACACGGCGACAGCAGCTGTCACACCGTAGCCCACGGCGACCAGCGCTTCGCTCCGCTGATTAGAGGATTTAATTAAATTAAAACTTTTTCGTACTTTTTTGTAAATAAAAACCGGCCTACGATCTAAGTTTAAAATTAGCAAACTTTTAAGCCATCGTACAACTCAATCGGTCCAGTATCTTCGGAGGAGATAGCGAACAAACATAGAAAGAAAAGCAGAAAGAAAGGCAGAAAGGCAGAAAGAAAGAGAGCAACGATTTTATGTTATAGAATATAGGATAATTAAATAATGAGTATTTTTTTACCGAATTTAACAAAATCTTGTGTACAATACGTTGGGAAAAGCATGTTTTTCCGTTTACGTGTTTTTTTCGGCTGACGCCTCCAAAAAAATCTCACGTCTAAAACGGAAAAACATCACTTTTCCCAACTTATTGCACAAATAGCTATTTCGTTTTATCTGAAGTCACAACTATTATTATCTTGCTTTTAAAGTGAGATAATAATCAGATAATAATTGGAACTCGTTCTTCTGAGCAGTAATTCAAAAGAAAATCGTTTTTTATCCAAGCCAATATTTCGAAAAGCTTGATCCCTTTATTAAGGCAACTACAATAAAGTTTAAAGTTGTATATAATTCCAGAAATCAAACCATTGTGATTTACTTACAGAGGAAGTGAGGCTAGTACTTCATAACTGGAAATACGGAACAAAAACGGTCTAATATTATAAAGTACTAACCTCAATTTGTATCTAAGTAAAACACAATTGTTTTTTATAGACTATTCAACTCACTTGTCATCTATCAAAAACTTACCAATAAAAATACAAGATTTGACGTCTTTGAGCCAATAAAAATGAACTATATTGACAATTTTCACTTGTGAAAATAATCGACAATTTTCACTAGTGGTATAGTGAATATTTTAAACAAATTTGATTTTTATTAGAAAAAGTCAATATTGGTGTTCTGTTACTATAGAAATTGCGTAGTTTGTTGCTAGATTTACTGAAAACTAATTTGTAAAAGTAGTTTGGTTCATTGAATAGTCCCTCGAATGCCATTCTTAGTCAAAGTTAAGTAGAATATTTTTGCAGTGGTATCACTCATGTCCATTGCGCTTGGGATTAGGACTCGTGCTAGCGCACTCGTCCTAAGCGCAATGGACATTCGTGACACCACCGCAAAAATAGTCGACATAACTTTGACTACTCATGGTATTATAAGTGAATATTCAACGTCTATAAACTTTATTGAGAATAAAGCTTTCTGAAATATTGGCTTGGATAAATAGAGTTTTCTTTTGAATTGCTGCCCTGATGAACGAAACCCAATTACCTCTCATGTTGTTTTATCAAGCAGTAATTCGTTACTGTTCTGCGACTTCAATTTTAACACTCGTAAAAATGTAAAATGTAAGCTAAAATAGTACAGCCGTGAAGTTCCGATTGTAATGTGTGTTCTTTATAAGGCCTACACTTTAAACCCATTGCTTTAAACATACAAACAATGGCTTCGATCTTACTAAAATGTCATCTTACAAAAGTAACAAGTTCGTCAACAAATCGAATATCATTTTGCGTTATTATCAAGACATATTGTGCTATCTGACGTGTGCTGCATTAAACTCTCAAAATTAAACCTGGTAT
>OW679195.1:149705133-149817677 GCA_940337035.1 Agriotes lineatus | reverse complement strand
TGCTTAAATTTCTTTTGAGCTGCTTTCTTTGATTTAATTAAGCGAATTAAATCTGTTGTAAACCATTGTGGACAAGTGCCAGTTGGACAAAAATTTTTAGAAACAAACAAATTGAAACCTGAATATAATACATCATAAAAATTTCCTAAACAAGTATCTAGGTCACCATTAGCAAATAATAAATCTCAATTAACATTCGATAAATATAATTTTTTCCACGACCGGGAGTAGAAGTCGGTTTCTATAGCATCAGAATTGTGACAGAAGTAAATCATTTACTCCCTAAAAACAAAATAAGACAGCAATTTCCATACGGAGTTTTCATTATGACTGAAACAACAATTATGTCAAATTCGAGGTTAGCAGGTTAGGTTTTGCGTCGCTCTGTGTGAAAACTGACGGAAAACCTAACCTGCTAACCTCGAATTTGTCATAGACTTACAGTGCCACCAACTTTAAAATTTAAAAATGTCAGTATATTACGTTTAAAAAAACAGGTTTATAGTTTTAAATCTTCCTGCAATGTGAAAAAAATAGTATATGCAATTCGGACAGACTGCTATTTTGCTTCAGTGCTATGTGACTCTCGGGCTTCGTCCTCGAATGACAAATTACACCTCAGCAAAATAACGCATTTTTCTTCCTCATTGAAGAATCTACTATTAAGTTATGATAAAAAACATTCATAAAATCAAAATAAAATTCTTGTGACGTAGATAGTTCACGTACAGAAACACTAAAAGTTGCTATTAATGACGGATGATGACTATCACATCGAAGTAAAGGTTCAGCGTTGGTAATTTTTAAGCGTGTATTACAGAAAGGTACATCCAAAGTGACATTATTTATATTTTTGATATCATTAAATTGGCGAAGACCACAGTATGAAAAGGTATCATATATAAGCTGATCAGTTATAATCGAAAGGTGAACAGCAGATAAACCATCTAATTTCTCCTCCACTTGCTACTGAATATTTCGCAGGTTGTAGTCACCAAATAAAATAAATAATGAGCCATCGTTTTCACTTATAGACGTTTCGAGTAACACACAGTAATCCAAGAACTTCTCGTAGGAAGTACCAGATGGAAAATAAAAAGCACAAAAAATTAAATTCTTATTACTAATAGTAACAGATATCCAGATTTCTTCCCTGTCAACTGGGCTGACTTCCATAACAGAGGCACGAAATTCTTTTTTAGTGGTAATCAGAACACCGCCACTATCTAACACTAGTATTAACCGATCTGTTTTTTCTAAAAACCCTATACCTATCATTGATAAATTCTTGGTTTTGAATGGACTCAATGAGCCGGGATTGGGTAATTACTATAATGTCATATAATTCACTTATAATATTTAAATAAAATTTAGATAACTTGGTGGGCATACCACGAACGTACTGATAATAAACAGAAACGCGAATTTTAGATTTATTTTTTTGATGACACTCGTGAGGTCACAAGTTTAGGAGTACCGTTAATATATTTGATAGTTTTATCTATCACACATTTATCAATTAATAGTTGAAGTTCAGTTTTAATATAATTTCTTTACATTTCAGTTTGAAACGCTGATATGGTAGGTAATGTTAATATTGTTAGACACAGTAATTAGTTTTTTATTTCGCAGAGCAATTAAAACATCAGTCTTACAAGTTAGTTTCACTTTGACAAGTCATTTTCCCTGCCGAAATGTTTTTAACTTAACAGTATTTATTTCCCGTACACTGCTAAGAAGCGATTGCAGAGTCTTATTGGCTTCTGCTATTCTGTCCTTGGTAGTAAATTTGGTAGATTAAACCAAATTATAAATAATTATATTTGTTTCGCAACTTTGTCGATCATGGATTTCCAAAACAACTTTATCAAAACTTTTCAGCTGGTTTTGTATTGGTCCAGCTGAGTGAGTTTGGTCAGCATGTGATTTTAATTTCTTAATTTCATTTTACAAATCATCGACAATTTGTTTCAGCTCTTTTACACTAGCTAATCGCAGTTTAATATCTTTGCAGCTATCGCAGTAGTAAGAAAGTTTTCCATATTTAGCTTTCAAACCTGTAACCTCGTTCCTTGATAATCCGCTACAAGTAGAACGCACGAATTCCTTGCAGAGGTCACAGGATATCCTCATTATCTGACACGATATCATCACTACACACTGCTCATTTCATTTTTAGAAGGCCAATTTGGTAAATACTACTGTATTTAATGACTTGGTCAGGGTTGACCAGAAACGTGTGCGACTCGTGTCGCTGCTCAAAAGTTCCGTTGTTTGCCCAGGTTTTTCAAAATCTGGCAACGTCGTTTTCAGTACCACCCGTGTTCGCTCTCAAAGCTGTGAGCTTTCAATATTTTAACCCCCTAAACAATTATAATTAGCCAAATATCGCCATTAGACAAATTATAAGCTGATTTTAAAATTGCCGCATTGTCTCTCTCTGATAATTCATTTTAAGTTGTATCCACTTTACGCACAACTGCCCCGAAAATGAAAGTTACATATTATTTATCACGACCGCAAATACAACTTTACGACCGGCGGGCGGTAAAGTAATTTGCGGGCGGTAAAATAAAAACGCGGGAGGTAAAATAACTTTGCTGCCCGCAATAGTAATTTACGTTACAAGACCGGAGGGTAGTGTTTTGCAGGTCGAACCAAGCAGATTCTAGGGCTCGCCTGCGGCTCGCCCTCAACCTGCAAAACACTTTCCGGTCGTATAATATTTTTTATTCGCAATCACATTGTAATGTGTCAATTTCATGACATGACAACAGCTGGGAACTAGATGATTACTTGAAACTAGCCAGGAAATTATTACATACCCCGAAAAATATTACATACCTGAAGAGTGGGGTGTATCCATGGTAACAAAACATTGAGTGGGTTGTTTTCATGGCAACAAAAGTATTAGCTACATCAAGATATCTATTATTCAGAATTCAATTGTAGTTATTTTTAAAATTAGATGATTGCAAATAAAATAATATACATACCACGGTGGAAAGTTTCATCCCTGTCCCGAGATAAAGTTAACCTCGACGCTACGCGTCTCGGTAAACTACCTAATCTCTCGACAGTAATGAAACACTTCCCACCTCGGTATGTAATATACTATTACGGCATCCGAGTCCATACTTTCAAACTTGTAAATTCACTTTCGAAAACTCAAAAAAATTATGACATTTATATCCATTTATTTGACTTATCCAAACAATAACACAAACTTGTTTCCATAGTAACAAAGGCATCAGGGACCGACAAAAGCGTTTGACCAGCAAAACGTTACTTTCTGGTGAAAAAATTCTCTAGAAACTGCATAGTTTCTCGTCGGTCGTAAGAAAATTACTTTACCGCCCGGCACCTTAATTGTGGTAGTAATTTTTGGCATTAAAAAACCTAAATTTATTCTAAGTGTTTGTTCCATGCAGTTGTGCGTACCTCAGGCCGGAAGTAGATTACGCCCTTAACCAAATAAAGGCCCTCCTCCGTCGGGCCTCAAATTTTGGGTGCGGGCGTAACCTTACTCTTCCGGCCTGACGTACTATTTTAGCTTGCACTGGCTACAAAGCCATGTGTTTCAAACATGCAGGGAAACATCCCAGAAACTCCAAGAAGCACAGGTTACTGATTAAGTACATAACTATATAGCATTAATGTAGTGTAGGTAATACTAAAGTTAATTTTTATAATAACGTTTCTAGTTGTCGTTTACTTTGGAAATGTGTTGTAAAATTATAACAACTACTTTCTGAGGTAGGTAGGCGCACGAGAAACTATTGATCAAAATTTACTTTAAATAACATTATTAACGAGTGGTGCAGCAACGTAACCTATCTTTTTATGTAAAATATTTAGGGATCAGTAATCAAGAATCACAAAGTGGATAACAGTGCAGAGATAAAGTATCGCGTAACAAATGGGTATAGATGTGCGGGTGCACTAAATGGGGTGAAAAGGAACGGAATTAGGATGAGAAACAAGAATCAACTAGGAAGTGTTAGAACTATATGGACAACCCAGTACTAGGGCTGCTCTGTATATTGTTAGTAGCAGGCCATGGACGCAGACACAAACGAAAACATTTGCATTAATTGAAAGCCCATTCTTTTGACAGTTTCCAGCTGCAATTTTACCAGATTGAAGTTAAGGGTTATAGAGATATAAATTTTTGATTTTTATAATTCGTTTGTTTTCCACTAAGCAGTATGAAAGTGCCGCGAAGTGCTTTTCGGGCTATGATGTTCTACGATTATAAACGAGGTTTAACGTATGACCAATGTCATCAAAATTTAGTGGCAGCTTTTGGCGACAATAGTTCTTCATTATCCTCAATTAGTTACTGGTTCCGTAAATTTAAACGTGGAAGGTGTACGTTAGAAGATGAACCAAGACCTGGACGACCAACAGTCGCTGTTTGTGCTGAAAACGTTATTGCTGCCGAAAAGCTGATTAAGGAAAATCGGAATATCATCCATAGAGACCTTCAAGAAGAACTAGGGATTGGATCATCTGCAGTAGATACCATCTTACATAAACATCTGGGCGTAAGGAAGCTGGCAAATCGGTGAATTCCGCATTTGCTAACCGAAGAACAAAAACAGGAATGGGTAAACTGGTGCAGGTTTATGTTAGAAAAGTTCGATGGCGGATCTTCAAAGCAGGTATTTAATATCGTTACAGCCGACGAATCGTGGATATATAGTTATGATTCTGAAACGAAACAACAGTCGACTGTTTGGGTGTTTGAAAATGAGGATATGCCAATAAAAGTTAGTCGCAGTAAAAGTGTAAACAAAAAGATGATTGCAGCTTTCTTCAGATACAGTGGTCCAATTGCAGTAATTCCTCTTGAAGATCGTAAAACTGTAACTGCTGGTTGGTATATAGAAGTTTGCCATCCACAAGTCTTCCAAAAATTGTGTAGTGATCGACCACGATCTGGTTTGCGTGGAATTTTATTGCACCATGACAACGTAACTCCCCATACGGCTGCAAAAACTTTAATTTTTTTACACGAATCCGGAGTCCAGCTAGTCACTCACCCACCATATAGTCCAGACCTTGCCCCGAACGATTTTTTTTTCCGCTGATTAAAAAAACCATGCGTGGTAAGAGATTTCCTAACGCCGATGCGGCAGTTACTGAATTTCAGCGAATTTTTGACGACCTTCCAAAAAACGAGTTTTCAACCTGTTTCGAGCAGTGGTTTCAAAGAATGAAGAAGTGCATTATGGCTAAGGGGAATACTTTGAAAAACAATAAAAAAAAATTTTAATTTCCTAGTTTTCTTGCAACTAACAATTTATAGAACAGCCCTTATATCAAATTAGGTTAAAACACAAAGAATAAGGTGGTTATCGCACTCAGAAAAATTAACGAAAGAAGGAACAACGAAATTTTTTTTACGCAGAACGCTAATGGAGAATAAAAGACGAGGAATAGCAAGGCAACAGTGGTTGGACAAGGCCAAACGAGACTTAGATATAAGTATAACAAACGCAAAAATAGGAAAGAATGAAATGATACTTACTGTCGATTCCTTTGATGTCAAAATATCGATTTGAATAACCTTCAACAGCTGCTGGGAGGGGGGGGGGGCATGGTCAACTTAATAATAATAATAATATGTCTCTATTTACAATAGGGTTGCCAACACTGTCATTTTGACCAGAAGACTGGGGTTTGGCAATCATTCTTCGGGATCCGGTTTTCAATAAAATTCTTCGCATTAACTACATACGTACATAGATTGCGAATAATTTTACCGCTATTTAAAAGCTTCAGAGCAGAAGCCATTGGTAGAGAGTGGGCAAAGACAAAACAATATATAATTATAGAAAATATCTTTATTTTTTTTCAGAAGAGTATAGTTTTGTAACAGTTTACTTAACTTCTAAGATCAATTTTGAACATATTTTTATGGAATGTCAAAAATAGTTTTGTTCTTTAACTCATATGATTTATAAAGGCCTAGAATTATGCAATGTGTAACAGGCCAGCTGAATCCCTTACCAATAATGTTTATTTTCATACATAAATGTAGAAGCCAAGTTGTATTTCCTATATTAGATTTCTTCTTCTTCTTCCTCTAATTATAGGCCAGTGGCCTGTTTTAACCACGAAGTAGTTCTGTGAGCCCTCTTTACCCTTAGGCCGGGTAGGTGGCTAGCCTTCCCCGTCGAAACTGAGGAAGAGTTCCCTTGTTAGGGGTTAACGACTACCGCAGATATTAGCGTGGTAGCCGGGGAGCGTACGATTTTTAAACTCTAGAGTCGCCGGGATTCGAACCCGGGCCGGCCGCCTCAGAGGCGAGCATTTGCTCGCGGGGCCATCCGCTCACCCGCTTAATATTGTATTTTATGTAAGCAAAGCCGGTCCTGCGCTGGACGTGTATTATGAATTTTTGTTTTCGCAAATGCAGCAAGAAACACACATTGTGCGCGTAATTCGGGGATTTTCAACTCATGCAAACTTAAAAAAGAAGGCAGCAGTCACACGCAGCCTCTTCTGAGAGCTGCATGGGTTTATTAGATTAGAAAGTATAGTACGTGAATTCGCCCAGGGAGAGATAAGTTAATTTGAAGCAACTTAAAAGAGGCTGGCAGCATACGTTTGCTGCAAACAGTATTAAAGTGCAGCGAACCAGCGTTTGCAAATTCTGCAAACGCATTTTCCGAATGAACAGCTGATTGCAAATAAAAGTGGGACAAGTCTTGAGACTACTTTTTGCGTTTTTAATAACGTGTGAAACTTTCTCTAACTTATATTTCCGTAGGTGAATACATAAAATATTATTAAAGATAGAAGCATAAGAAAAGGAACATAATTACGAGTATTTAATATGTTATTGTACTTCATATTACAATATTACATATTAGCTGTCCCAGTTTTATTTGCAATCAGCTGTACATGTAAGTACACCCATTGTGTTATATTTATAGGATTATTTAAAGCGTCAATTTTGAAAGGCACTAATTTAACTGTCCTTGCGAGACCTGCACGCAATTAGTGGATTCCAGAATGTTCGCCAGAAGCGGGTGATTGAGACGTGCAGTTTCCAAAGGTATGTAGCAGCAACACAAATTTTTCAGAGCGGGATAAAGTTATGTTTAACTGCTAGTTTTTGCAAACGCGTAGGAATGTGTTTTATCAGCGACTCAAATAAGTATCAGCTTCGGGCAATTTGGAATTCCAGTTTTGTTAAAGACATTTTGACATTTACCTTCTTTTAACAGATAATAATATGTAGCATCGGTTTTTTTAGAATTGAATTCTATTTTCTTTTATTTATAAGTGTTTTTTGTTTTTTATGCTTTATGTGTTTTGAAGTTAACAATTCACTTTTGTGTGCATTGTTTAAAGTTAAGTTTCAGTCCTACCACCACTGTAAGGAGGAACCAGATTTCTTTTTTGGCAGATAGTGATCGTGCATAAGCGACTAACTGAGATATTAAGAGAGTTTCATGTTCACTGAGCTAGCTAAAAGTAAAATTGGCAAATAATTATTGAAATGTTAAGACGTTCGAGACGTCTTGTTCAAATTTAATGTATCAACGGAGGGGTAAAAAATGCCCCATTTCATATGCTATTTAAAAAATATAAAATAATTTTAAGAATTATATCTTTATCATGTAAAAAACTATTTGACATTAAACTTTTGTATTAATTTTATCCCACTTTTTACTTCCTTTTACGATAAAGGAAGTATTGAATTCACCCCAAAAATTCGAAATTGAGTTTTCCACAGATGATCACGTTTTAGAGTGCCCTGAATCCAAAAAACATGTTTTTGCTCATTGGTCTGTCTGTCTGTCTGTCTGTCTGTGTGTCTGTAAACAGAGTATCTCAAAAACGAAAAGAGGTATTTCGTTGAAACTTCACATATATGTTTTGTGTACTATCTAAATGTGGCATCAAGCTTTTGAAGAAAATCGCATAACCGGAAGTATGGTGTTTACGCTTGTGATTTTTCAGTTTTTTTCGATTTTTTCAAAAATGGCTCTAAAGATTTCTTTCAAACTTCACATTTTTATTACGTTTTTAATGTGTATTACTGTGAGATATATGATTTTCCAGTTGAATGCCTCTAAAATGGGTTTCTTTTGTTTTTTCTTATTTATTTTTTTGTTCACTCCTATTTTAAATAGAACACCCGGTATATTATTACATTTTTGAATAATGCCAAAAATTTTAGAGAAAATATGTCTCGTGAGCTAACGCTCTATTTTGTACCGTTTTTGTAGAATATGTAATTTTTGACAAATGCTTAAAAATTCAAAATAAAATTTTTGGCTAATTATAAGATCAATGTTAAAGGAAGTTGTGTGCGTGTATCACATCAGATTTTTTCTCTCCCAATAGTATACAGTGAATTTATTTTAATGGTTAACCATAGCCAGCTTCATCTGTTTCTGCTAACGCACGCTCAGCGGGTATGAATGAAGCTGGCCATGGGTTAACATAGCAGTTTCGTTTGTATGCCAGCATTTAATCAAACAAGTCACTTCCATAGTTACCAATAAAATCAATGGATTAGAGCGTTTATTTTACGAGTTAACATACGAATTTGAATTAGGTACTAGCTAATAAAAAACTTTAATTTTATTACCGGAATGTCAGTATGCAACTAAAAAGTAGATACCTAGGTACAACTTGTGTGTTGTATCTTTTCTTCAGTTGTATACATTAGGATAACTTTTAGTTGTCTTTTTGACAAGTAATCATTCCTATGTTAACTCGTAAAATACACGCTCTAATCTATTGGTCTCATTTGTAACTATGGAAATGACCTGTATGATTAAATGGTGGCATAAAAACGAAACGCTTATGTTAACCACTAAAATAAATTCCCTGTATTAATTTTACTAATTTCATTGCCGTCGTAAGAATTAAATCGCATATCTTTTCTTATGTGCAGGAGATACGATTAAACTATTGTAACGAACGCAAGAACGGCCTTGAGAGCAGATGTGCGCGGGTGATTCAGAGGCTGCCGGCAGGAGCAGGTGTGATGTGTCACAGAGTTCCAGACTTTCGGATAAATCTGGAGCCAGGTGCAGTGCGTGACTCACGCGCGCCCGAGGTCAGATGCGTCATGCTTTTATCTGGATTTTCTAGTGAATGCCGAGAAGTTTCTGGAACCTCTCCAGTGAAAGATAAATACTCGCGCAGCGGGGATGCGAGTCAGTTCTGAAATAATTCTGCGGCAGTTCGAACTCACGTCGAGGCTTTTTAGAAGCCCCCATATAAATAAAAACGCGTGTACATATAACTAAATAAATAGATGACCAAATAAATAAATATATAATCGTTAGTGTTTAAGAGTGATATAAATAAATCCGTATGTAATAGAAATACGTGTGCCGATAGTCGTTAGTGCTTGTATTAATTTGTAATCTGCTTGATAATTCTCTCGTGTGTTTGTAAATAACAATAATTAATCCAATAGTTGTAAATAAATATTTGAATCCATGTTTGTCGTATAATTTTGAATAGCCCGAACGTTAAGAACGTAACACTATTATTAAGCAAACAAGACTGCAGAATTTCTGCATTTCTGACAGGTATTTTTAATAGTTAAGAATGGCATAGCTTATTCAGTTATATCTGCTATACTAGAACGCGTTGACCAGCCTACGTCTGCCCTGCCAGCGTCAAGGAACAGTTAACAATAAAAATGCTTGCTTAAACTGGTAGCCAGCCGACGTCCGGCCCTGCCAGCGTTAACAATACAGATGCTTGCTACGTCGCCACTTGTGCGCGGTCGGCATGTGCGCGCGCCATTGCTTACGGTCTGGACGGCCGGCGGCATCAGCTCTTATAATATAAGATTCTGAACAAGTCCAACAAATAATCCATTTGGATACGTTAAATTTCCATGATTTTGAAGTTATTAATTGTAATAAAGGTCTTGAATAGTGTAAGAAAGAAGAGGCGCCATACAATTTGCACAGTTAATTTTTTGTTACAATTTCATGATGATGTACTGTATACTCAATTATACCGCAATATAAACATAAATTACACTATGTCCATTTGCATCCCTAGGTAGGTTATTTATATTATACATATTATACATATTCCATATTACCCGCTGCATAGTGACAACTGATAACATCAATCACAACCTCATTTAACAACATTGGCATATTATAAATGGCAGGTACTAACTAGAGTTCCGAACTCTAGTAATAACAAGAGCATAGAAACAAACCAATGGTTTGGCTTGGATAGTAGCATGACGTCAGTCTCGCATTAATCCAGGAGGCCGTGGATAGTAGTTACGGTGGTTACACATACACCCAGAAAGGGCTCTGAGGGGAGAAACTGTCAAAAATTTATAAAACCCAAGATGGAAGGGCCATGTCCACGCGTCAGCAGGTCAAAATGAATAATGTGCATAATCTCAATCTCAGAAATAAAGGTTTAATATCACCTCTTGCACATAAAATTGCTTTGTTTGAGAGGTCATTTACATATAACCTGTATAAACTTTTAAATGAAATTCCTTTGGATCTGAGGTGTGAAAATGCGCATAGGTTCAAAAACGAAATCCGACTTGTATTACAGAATTGACAGCCTTGTAGTACCAAAGAGCATATAATGCTCTTTGCTGAGAGCATACTTCGAAAATTTCACATGAAGGATGCTAATCCTGTGTCAACTCCAATGGAAAAGAGCAGCGCCGAAGCAATAACTCCTGAGCTAACAAGTGCTCCCTGCAGAAAGGCAGTGGCCTTATATGTCTGACAGTTGCTACCCAACCAGATATTGTTTTTTTAGACGACCACGTATGAAAGTAACATTATCGCGACAGCAGCCAACTACAGAAAGTTGACAATTTCATACACTAGCACGATATTATATCGTGCTAGTTATATCGTAACGGCACAAAGTTATTCAAATCACGGCCTGCTTAATTGTGTGACAAACGTCACTTTGACGTTTGCCACACAATTCAGCAGACCGTGATTCAAATAATCGAGACGCTTTTGCTTTATTCGTTGCTCTGCTTCCAACAAGCTCTAATTTTTTATAATTGTACCAATAATAATATAACGATCAATTTTGCAAACGAAATAAAAACAATTCTTAAAAATAGAATTTACTTTGAGTGGTCGTCTAAAAAATAGTGTTCATAACTCGCCCGAAAGTGCAAATATCTGTGCTCGTGTTATAGATCCACTCGGGCTTCGCTTCGCTGCGCCCTCGTTTGTCTAATCAACACTCGCACGATATTTGCTACTTTCGAAGCTTGTCATGAAAATAACTATTACCGTTTAATTACATATCACAATTTCTTGAGAATCCAAGGAAACAACATTGAAAAATGGTAAAACGTATTTTAAAGTATGTAAAGGACACTGTTTCAATGGGCATCAGATACGACTGTTTTCATAAAAACGCCATGCTGGAAGGTTATAGCAAAGCTGACTATGCTAGTAATCCAAACACTCGGCGTTCCGTGAGTGGAATGGTCTTCAAGTTAAATGGTGGTGGAGCCATTACTTGGGCAAGCAGACGACAACAGTGTGTCTCATTGTCTATGACGGAGGCGAAGTATGTGGCGGCTAGCGAGGCAGCAAAAATGCCATCTGGTTGAATCGGCTCTTCCAGGATATTGCGCCTTTGGCCAGTGTGCCAATAATTTTTGTGGATAATGCAAGTGCTATAAAATTAACTAACAATCCTGGGTTGCACAAGCCGTCTAAACACATTGATATCCGTTTTCATTTTTTGCGTGAAAAAGTTTAAGAAGGCAAACTGATGATTGAACATGTGTGGAACGCTGGCCAGGTTGCGAATATTTTAACGAAACAGATCCCTAGAGTGAAATTCGAATTTTTACGCTTTACGCCTCACACCTTGCTGCCCTCGTTAGCTTTGCTCACTCAAACATCAAACGGTCCTCAGTAGTGTAAATCTTACCTGCATCCCTTGTAAAGTAATATACCTAGTATTGTTTATTTTTAATTTTACTACTGTAAGTTGGAAATTACCAATAGAAAACATAACCTACATTGATACCAACAAATGTTATGTTTGACAATTGATATTGAAAGTGTAGTTGAATATAGCAATAGATCGTTTCATACTCTATATTCATTATGGGGAGGATAAGGCAATGTAAATCTTATGGGAGCAACCGACGGTCTATGTTTTTCTTAAAATAATGCCATATGCGGATTAGACAAAGGTTAATAGTTGTTAAGTGCCCCAAAATACAAAAGCAGGATTTATTTATAATTGATATTGTGCGTATTTACTTCCAAGCAGATTTGTCCTAAAATGTGGCAAAGTCGTTTTGCATATGACGGTGTATACTGAATTTGAAGTATGAAACAATCTAAAGAGTCCCTGTAAAGATCTTTACATATAGTAGCTTCTGATTCATTTGTTAAATGCAAAAATGTCAAATTATTGCTAAAATCGATATGGTTGATAAAACACCTAAACCCTAAATTGTCCACATACATTCACATTATAACATCAGAATATTTCATTTTACGCATAATCACATTTATTGATTGTCATAATTAATTCTTTATTTAACTGATTAATCATAATATAGAACACATTCAGTATACAGAAATAAAAGCAATTTATAGAATGTACAAAAAGGAGCTTTCACATAAAACAATTTATCGCATAGTACACCACACCTTACCCAAAACATAACATCTCAATATTTTCTAGACATTGGGTATGTTATGTAATGACATTGTGAAATGTTTCCCTATATTTACAGTCTTAGTGTAGTTTGATTCTACACATTCACAGCTCTATGTGTTGTATTTTCATTGTTGTCACCACTACGATCCTGTTTTTCAGAACCACTTTGCCAACCTGAGTCCATCGTTCCGTCACTGTGGCAACCTTGACCCTGTATTTCTTCATCTTCAGTGCTGTTGGCTTCTCCATATAACAACCCAACAGGATTCACTCCTAGATTTTGGATTAAAGTGGATATATTTGAACCTAAGTTCTTCCGACTGGGAGATTGATTTAAATTCAAACTTTTTGGAGGAATGTTCTTTGAATTAGAGGAGTTGTAGTTTTGGTTCAAGTTTTGATTATTAAAATTTGGCGGATGGTAATTTTGTCCATAGTTATTTAGACTAGAAATTGTGTTTGCTAG
Organism: Agriotes lineatus; assembly: GCA_940337035.1. Classification (NCBI taxonomy): domain Eukaryota; kingdom Metazoa; phylum Arthropoda; class Insecta; order Coleoptera; family Elateridae; genus Agriotes; species Agriotes lineatus. Next base: position 149,804,536 of record OW679195.1, on the reverse strand, counting down.
ATTACTAAATGTTGCTGTTGTTGTACAGGTAGAAGGTGCATTATAGTTTTGTCTGTAAGCTGTTTGGCTTGCTTGATCTTGAATTATTTCATACTGTGCGTCAGGTGCCAAAAACTGATCGAGACTTGAATTTGAAAAGGTCCGATGACGTTGTTTTGCCTGAGCTTGTTCAACATTTGTGTTCTTGTCTGGAAAATAGTTTAGGCAACAATCAGTTTTTGGAAAATTTGAAGATACTGGTGAAATGGTGTCATCAGTTGTCTCAGTAAGAGGTGTTTGCACACTACTGCACAGGCTATTTTGAGAAAGATCTTTAGGAAGTAACTGTACACATGGATCAGTACTCAAATCTGCTACATCATCTGTAGTGGGTAGAGGGAAAGGCAGACGACTCCTTGTTGACATTTGTCGTTTTCCAAGTCTGTGAGCCAAGTATTCTTCATCCTCTGTAACAGTAGAAGATGAAATGTTTTCTTGGAAGTTCTGCAAAATTTGATTGTTAGTAGCAATTTCCTTTTCGTTCGGATGATTCTGCTTGTGAGAACTCTGAAGTGGCATAAGTCTTGGTTTTTGCATATCTAGGGCTTCATCGTACAACGATGAGTCCTGCCCATCATTCTTTACTGAAATATTGCAACAACTACTAACATCAGCAAAATACACTTCAGATTCTGTTGGCTCTGTTTTTGCAGTGGAACCTTCTTGATTTTGAAAAGCAGCGTTTTCTACTCCTTGTAATCGTGGAAGAAAACGGCACTGTTGAGAATCAGAGGGCATATGTGTATGTTCCTCTGGTACATCTGCTTCGTGGTAACTGTGATCATCTGTAAGTTTCTGACTATCCTCTTCAGCATAACTATGACAAGTTGGACCGAACACGTTTTGTACATTAGTTCTACTGCTGGGTATTTGTGCAACAGATTTTACAGACGATATATCAACTCTTTTTTTCATTTTACGAACAGGTAAGGTGTGTGACACATGGTCTACACAACTGGAAGTATCAGTACTTTCGCTGTTCTCATTAGACTGATGTACTTCTGTTTCCACAGTATTTTCATAGTTTTCTTTATTGGAGTGTTGTATGCGACTGCGACGTAACTGCATGTCTTGAAAAGCAGGAGTTTGATTATCTTGATTCATCTGGCAATGTGCATTATGCGCATGTGGGTGATGATGAATATGATGATATCTGTAAGAAACATATTTTCTGCATTGATAGTTTCGTTAAATTATTTGTTATGTTAAACATTAACTTATAAGATAAAGCAGCAATTTCAAATTGTACTTGTCAAGTCATGTCTAACCAGCTGATCACATATATGTTTAAATTATTAAAACGTAATGATGAGATGTAATGCATACCTGGAAGGTGAGTGAAAAGGTCTTCGTGCTGGGGAATTTGGATTGGAATATGGTGGAGGAGGTCCCCACACATAAACACCTCCAACCGGTCTGTTGTCAAGAACACTATATGATCCTGTTGAACCGGACACAGGATCTGAGGCAGGTTGGGTGGACTCTCCTCCTGGACGATTACTGAATCCATACTGACTGTCTGAACTACTCATTCCCCCTTGGTATGTTAGTGAGTGGTCCCTACAAATATGTTATCCACATAAATACAAAGTTAAAAACGTTGCCAATGCAAAAAGAGAGAAAATGCAATAGATGTAAAACATGTTTAAATCTATGTCATTCTCATATTGATATAATTTTCAAGACATTAAAATTAAATCATAAAAATTGGCACATTAATTCTATTACCTACTGTAAATCCTGACTGCTTTGCTTCACACTGAACGAGCAATTCTTTAGGTAGATGTAGGTAGGTACGTATAACAAAGTATTGTGTATTCTTCTAAGCCATTGTATTTTTGATGTTCTAATTTCAAGCTTTGGTGAATAACAAAAAGAAGTGGTAGTAATAAGAGTTGTTAATTCGTATTATGCTACTTGCTACTCGTGCATTATTATGAAGGTTATTCTTACAACTCATGATTACAGATACGTTGGAAATTAAAGCCATAATTATTAAATTACAAATTATATTGTTTCCTTGATAATTATCTTAGAATTAATTCATAAATATCTGTAACAATAATGACAAGGTATTTTATTCCAACACGCATATTAATTGCTCCTAATTTGGACTTTTTTCCACTATTGCAAAGAGGGATATAGAATTTCTAAACATATATTGAAATGCTAACAGACTTAATAATAAAACCAACACAGTACCTTACATATGTACTTTTCAAAGAAATATATTTCTAATTTTGGCTAGTAGAAAATTGTTGGCAACTTCAGCATCCATAAAACCCGAAGTACCAAAAACAAAAGCACTTATTGAAAATTACGAATTATTTTAAGTAAATACGTGCCAATAACACAGATTACCTAAGCCAATGGCCTCTGTTAACACAAAACAATCTAGAATTATTTTGATATACATACAGATTGTCTGCAGGTACCTACTAGGTACACACGGTAACTAGATACAGACTGTTTAAAATTTTAAAACAAACAAACTGTCTCTGAATCTAGTTACCGTGTGTAACTAGTACCTGCAGACAATCTGTATATTATTTACAGTTGAAAAGGCTTTCTCGCAGTAGTTTGAATTTCAACCTGGATTGTTTATTTTCATATATATCCAGTTTGTGTTTGCATGCTTTTAATTGTTATTTTATTTAATCATTGTAATTTATCACAGTTGAATGTGCACGAATACAACCATGTTCAGCGTGAGGTACTCGATATCAAATGCTGTGATAAACAAAAAGTCAACCTTGTTCGAAGGAAACTTAACCCTCCAGTACCCGTTCAAAATTCTAAGACATCAGTACCCGCACCGGTCTCGCAGTCCGAAACCCTTCTGCCACCTCCATAAAAATAATGAGATATCTTATGGCATTAGTTTCTTGTTCACTAACGTCTTCATAATCAGATATTTCCTGTTCAGTGTCACTGTAAATTTCCCTAGTTTTCAATAAATTATCTTCGTCAGACGATGGCACATCATCATAAAACGTGTTGTCGACATTCTTCTCCGCTATTATATCTCGCATCGTCTTTTTCAAGTCGCGCCTGATTTTTCTCATAAAATCTGCCATGACTATAATAATGTTTTAGTATAACAGTGTTACTAAAAATGCATAAAATACTTCCTTCTCCTCACATTGGTCGTATATCAAAGGTAAAAATAAGAACAACTCGGGTACCCGCTTCGGTCTCTGAAACCGAAATTATAAATAACTTTTAAACCACTGCACGCACGAACTCAAAACTTCATACGGATCTTCAATGGCAATATATAGGAAGGTAGTGAAATGGGTGGTAAACTAAAGCTAGCACATTAAATAATATACTGCATCATGTGTTTGCTCGGTCTCAGAGTCCGTAAACGGGTACTGAAGGGTTAAGCAGTCAGCAGCTTAGCTCAAAGTTGCATGTCTGTAGGTATACGGCTCCCAGTGAACTGTGACTGTGAGGAAATAAATAATGCGGCTGAAACCAAACATTAAATAATATGTGGCCTAGTGTTTACACTTCAAATAAACGCTGTTATAATCGTGTACTTAGTAATTACACAATCGCAAAGCAGTTTTGTGACGTCCCAATTGTTACATGACATCAGTCATCAAAGCGGCGCCACAGCTAGAAGCCAGGGACTTCCCCACAGTATTCGTGGGAAACTTCCATTCTAGTCATTTAAGACATGACATAATCCAGGGCAGGCCCAATCCGCTACGTTGCAGTTCGCAGGCATCGAGCATGAGATAACCCAATAACAGGGCATGTTAGCAGTAAGTTATATGTTGTAACTTCAGGCTGTGTGTTGCAGATTTGATGAGGTTAAACAGATGCACGTACTAGACAAGTACGCACACGAAGCCAAAGTTTGATGTGTCAAATCGAAAAACCGGACCCTCATGCAGTTTAACCTTCGCGTACTAAAGACAGTTGTTTTAGCATTATTTAAATGTTAATGAATGCAGCCATGCGTGTTATTGATTTGTTTGCATCCTAAGTGAAAGTGTTTAGGAATGGTCATTCGTTCTAGATTTTAATCCTGATTTTACAGGTGTGTGTTTTAAATATCGATATTGTCCTCATCACAAAAGGAAAAAAAGGCTTAAGATAATAAAGGAATAAATAAATAGCATTTTTTATTTGTGTGAGTTTTATGTACACAGAAAATTGCAGGTGTGATAAAATAAATATAACAAGGAAGCATTGATTTTCAAAAGGATTATAAAGGATTCTTATCTATTTCTTTTAAAGACAAATAAAACAGCAAACGTAGTCCAAGTATATCAAGTTATTTCTCACTTTTTGCAGTTCATGTGAGCGTTTCTAGAGGGGTTAATTTAAGTGTTTTGGTAGTTTTTATTGGAACATATAAAAGCAAGATTTATACATCTCTCTCAAGTAGTTCCATTAATCTATTAGTTCTCGACATTGAAAAATTAATTTTACAATTATTCCAGAAACTATACTCCTTATAAGAAGACTTTTTAAATAATAGTTTGTAATGCAACATACCATATGAATGATGAATTTAATTTAATAATAATATCCAGATATCCAATGGGTATCATGTGTTATAAAATAACAGTTGTATGTTTTAACTGGTGGTGATGTAATAGGCAACCGGTGTGGTTGTTTACATGAAGTAGAAAAAATAACCTGGATTTATAATCGGCGATAAATAATCACGTTAAGGGTTAAATTCCCATTATTTGAATATTTGATACGTAATAGCAATATAGTATTCTTTACGATCAAATTTGACTGTGGGTCACAAGCATTATTCAAAATAGAATTCAAGATTGTTTGAAGCCATTTAAAGTGGTATTTTACTTCTAAACCAGTAAAAAAGTGCAAGTGAGTGTTTGTGGTATGCTGTTGAACTGTCTATCCACATAATAAAAGGGCCAAAGAGCTGCAACGAGTTTTTATTTGGTCGTGAACAACCAAAGAGGTGTTTGCTGACTAGCATCCAGTAGGCGCTGGGATAATACTCAGATACAAGAGATACTATTAGAAGGTTAATGCCCATTTCTTCAGTAACATTAAGAAGTATATAGCAAGTTTGGTGCCTCAAATCATTTAAATAATTGTAGTTATATATTTAGAAATTAATTTAAAATATTAATTCATTGTCTAAATTTTAATAGTGATTCGAGTACTCGACGTATTTCGGTCATTATAATTTGAAATTTATATTTTTCGATTAGGATATTTTAGAAACATAATTTAAATCAAGTTTGAATTTTTAAACATTTGATTAAAATATTTTGACAATATCTATCTAATTTTTGTAATGTCAGATCAAACTTTGAAGCGATACTAACAAACTGAAGTATAAGTTTAATTTTGTGTAGTACCTAAAGAGTGTATTTGATTAACGAAGTCAAATAATAATTATATTTTAAAGTAATTTAGTCTTCAACTACAATAAAAAGTTGTTAGTTGAACATTTATTCATGCAGTGCGAACAAGGATTCTCATTGCTTATTAAACTGACTAGCCGAGATATCTGTCTATCCACATAATAAGGGGGTCAAAGAGCTGCAACGAGTTTTTATTTGGTCGTGAACAACCAAGGAGGTGTTTGCTGACTAGCATCCAGTAGGAGTTGGAAAAATACTCAGATACAAGAGATACTATCAGAAGGTTAGTGCCCATTCCTTCAGTAACATTAAGAAGTATAATAGCAAGTTTAGTGTGGCAAATCATTTAAATAATTGTAATTATATATTTAGAAATTAATTTAGAATAATTAATTTTCTAATTTTAATAGTGATTCGAGTACTCGACGTATTTCGGTCATTATAATTTGAAATTTATATTTTTGGATTAGGATATTGTAAAAACATAATTTAAATCAAGTTTGCATTTTTAAACATTTGATAAAATATTTTGACAATATCTTTCTAATTTTTGTAATGTCAAATCAAACTTTGAAGCGATACTAACCAACTAAAGTATAAGTTGAATTTTATGTAGTACCTAAAGAGTGTATTTAATTAATGAAGTCAAACAATTATTATATTTTAAAGTAATTAAGTCTTCAACTACAATAAAAAGTTGTGAGTTGAACATCCACCTGAGAACAAGGATTCTCATTGCTTATTAAACTGACTAGCCGAGGTATTAAAAAACTAAAATCACATGACATAATTCAAAGTGTCAAATTGAGTTGTGAGATATGTCAACTTCGATTTATTTCATTAAGAAGTAAGGTAAGTACTTAAGGAGCTATACCTGATACTACTTCTTGTTAATAATAGAAGGGTACATTTGACTTACTATTATTTGTAAAAAAAAACCCAAGAGAGTGGTATATTACAAGTTCTAGATAATTGCATAATGTATGATCTTGTTCTATGGAATTTAATTTTTATCAAGCAATTATAAAACTTTCACGGAAACCGGAAAAAACATAATAGCAAAACACCACCTCCGCTTGCCCACTCGGCTCTCTTAATCTACATTAAAACGAATACATACATTTTCAGGCCAAAGCAGTTGAAGAAACCCTTTGGTCTATAAAGTACCGCAGTGGCGGACGTATTCGTTAAAAAATGGCATTGCTTAGTGTATTATTTCTGTCAGAATATAAGTAATGTAATTTTGACAAGTTTAGTATTTGAGTTACATTGTTAGAAGTTGTGATTGCATTATTAAATGCTAAGTAAATTATTAAAGCATAACCTAAAAGAGTGGTTTGCTGCTGTTTCTGATTGCTTCCGTAAATATAATGAAAAGAATTGTAAAAAAAACATATCTAATGAACTTCCATACTCCGTTGAACGATGCCATTTCTGAAACAATATGGCCGCCATTGCGGTACTTTGGAAACAAAGGGTGTTTTCGACTGATTTTTGTCTGGGCTGTAAACAGGACAGAGACTGACAGACTGTCGGACATCACTTCGAAAATCACTTTTTCTGAATCAGAAGATAGGAAAACGCAAAAACCTCGAATTTGAAAAAAATCATTACTTTATTCACTTGCTGGCATGTAGTACTAATGATATGATTCTGTAGTTTTCTCATTTCTTGGTTGAGCACTGCCAAAGACTATAAAAATGGAGCTACGCCAATGTTCTGAGCATTTTTACGTTTGCTAGATTTTGTTCGAAATTATGTAGAATGTTTGCACCAGAGTAACAGCTCGCTAAGAAGAATATCTAGGTCTTCCACATCATGTGCTGGTTGAGTATCGATTTGGACGTTTCCGTTTGGATTGTTGAATACTTTGATGCAATAATTCTTCCATCTGTTAGCACTAGATCCTGCTCATATAAAGTTTAATTTTTTGTTTTGCTTCTTGACATGTGCCTCAAATTCTTGTTCTTATATTCTACATAATCTTTTTATTCTTGCACTTATTATGCTGAGGTTTGATTTCTTGTACGTTTACTCCCCTTAGATATAGATAAGTAGATTGGGTTAAATATAATCTATTGATCCTATCAGTGCGCAGTCACTTTACATTGGAACATTGGAAATACGCTGTTGTCAAACAACTTAAATATTAAATCTAACATTAAAAAAATATAGAAAAAGCACTAATCCAATACATTAAATTGTCTAAAACAAATCAGATGCAATGGTTGAATGAGAAGTAAATTTTAGATTTTAGATGACTAGCCTATGGATTTACGCTACCTATTCATTTTAGGAGCAAATTTTTTATCTTGTGTACTTTATATTCTTATCTAAAATTTTATAATTTTTATAGTTGAAACGGGAACCGGCCACCCTTTCCTAAATTGTTTATTGTAATACTTACATATCTAGCCAGTTTGAGCAGTTTTACATTGTAATATTTGAATAGATTTAACTTAGGCGCCAATACGCATGCATCCGGCAGAATTACGCCGCGGTTTTGCATGTACAGTGGTTTTAACAATACAGCGGAAGTGAGGTGTTTTACCGCAGAAATGCACTTTGAGTATCCTTGATCGCGAACGACGACGCCTTTGGTGTGCAGCTATCGTGAATGTGAAACGAGCACCTACAGCTGCAAATTGTGACGTAGCTAATAATGTAAATGTTGTGCTTTAAAAGCGTCGTTTTCAATCAGATCCTGCGTAATTCTACGGGCTTTGAATAATATTCAATTTAAATACAAGCTGTAAGCGTCGCCAGAAAGGCGTCTCAATACAGTGAGGCACACAACTTCTAGAGAGGGGGCAACTGCTTCGAGCAACGTGGGAAAGCCTGCTACAGGTGTAAAATGGCAGATTTGAGTACCTACATGCAGTTATTAGAGGTTGGCGTTTTTTACTTTTTGAAATCTGCGAAAGTAACGGATTACATCATATTGCACTTGAACCCAGGAGACCGTTTTGGACGCGTCCGAGAACTATTGTTCCAACTTGCAACGTCAACCGGCATCTCGCAGCATGTGTATCAAGTTACAGTGCAAAACTTTGCGAACTACATATTTTGCATAAAGCCGGATCCCTATGCACCGAATGGCAATGGCGGATTTAGTTGCAATGGATGTTTGAGTACTAAAGACAGTTTTCTGGCGTCTCTTTAATGTTGTTTCAATAAAAATGTATTTTAGATGCAGTTATTTTGTTAATATTTGACTTGTTAATGCGTGTAGCTTGTTGCTATTGGGCGTTACTAATTCATTTGTATTATAAACCGATGCGTTTAGAAAGTGCTATTTATTTTAACTCTGATTTTCTTTATTATGTGTGTGTGTATTGAAAAGATCAATATATTTGTGTAAGATTTATTGTGAGAAAGCTGGTTTTTATTGTGCATATTGTTTGAACTTAATTTCAGCACTCGAGTTACACGTCAGTTTTTTGGTTTTCTGCGGATAGCTATGCTTCATAGATACAAACTGAGGTAATTTTAAAAGGGTGTGTACTGAGTTAGCTAGGTGAACAACAAGGGCAAATAGCATATAAAAATTGGATTACATATTGACATGGTTCTTCTCTTAATTCAACATAAACAATTGTTGTTAAGTAAATACCAATAATATTAAAACCTTATTTTAAAATTTTGGCAACCCTAATTTTCTAAGTCTATGCTTAAAATTATTACACATGAAATTATTACCTGTGGGGATCAGCAATAGTTTGCTGAGTTGTATTTCCCCTATTCCACGGCAATCTTCTCCAGCTCCAGCCTCCATTAGTTCTTTCCCTCTCATGACCTTCCGTATTTTGGGGCCCTTCTTCACCTGGATTTGGCGAATAAAAATTGCCGACTCTTCCCGGAGTCCAGAATCTGCAACGTATTAGGAATTAAGTAATTACATTAAAATTCCGGCAATAAATTAACTACCGCTCCAAGGCGTGGTGCGTGTCCCAAGGGTATAGGTGAGGCCCTGCTGGCAAGGGTGGATAACGACATTCTTCGCAGCAACTGCAATACGTGGTCGTCGGAAGGGAAGGCCCTCTAATGGAACTGTGTGTACTAGCGGGTGCGCCGCTGTGTTGTTGATAAAGCGATCTGCAGCGTAATTCTAATTGTTCCCAATACATTTTCTTCTTCTCGTGGCTGGAATTGATGATTCATTCATATACAAATCAGTTTTAGTTTGAACGCAAACCTAATTAGATTTATGGCTTGTGTTCACAATTGAAATTAATAATCAAAGGGGAGCTACCTTAATAACTGATATACAAGCATGCAAGAAAATATGCACACTAATATGCCGCTAACGGAGAGGCCGAACATTGCGCGTAGGCAGGAGTATAAAGCCCCATGGATCACTTCGCAATCGGGAGTAGAGTCAAAGACGAATCTCATTCCTGAAAAAAAAATGCATGCAAGTAAATTACTGCGGCAATTATTAAATCAAGTGATATTCTACCTTCATCTGTTGCGGCGTGGGCTTCGAGTAATACTGAGTAACATGTACAAGTGCGTGTTTTTTGCGTATAAACACATTCTCTTAAAGTTTGTAGACGATTCATATGTATCACTGTAGTTGTGATTGTCACGAGTACACATGTTAAAGCACACACTAGACAACACAAGCCACAAACTTTAATCTGAAAATAAAATGATATAGTAATATTTCACTAACATAACGAAATTTCTTCTTACCAAATAACTATAACGGTTTTTTCTTCTAGCTAAGCTTATCACACAAAGTCCAGTTAAGATTAACTAAAATTAGATATAATAATATTAGTACCTCTGAGTATTTAACAAAGTAACTTAGAAATTAATTAGAGCATTGATGATAGAAAGACATTTTGTTTGCAAGAAGTGATTAACTTACAGACTCATCTACAATCTATCAGAAAATATTAAAAACCTCTGCTCTCTGATATCTGTATACATTACACCATTTTTTAAAATGTTATCAAAATTATGACAATTACAGATACAAATTTATATCTCGCTTTTAATCAAAGTGTCCTTAGAACAAACGACTTGTGCAAAAACGAAGTACTACCGGATACGTCAACAACTTATTCTTGATTCAGGTAAAGGTAAAGGTTCAGGGTCATTTCAATTCCCCAACTGGGGGGCAGGCTGCTATAGGGACATTGCGTTCCTCTTCAGCCAAAAATGGGAATTATAGGATGGGTGAGAGAAAGGAGGGGCGGAGAATGGAAGAGATACCAGGAAAGTTGGAGAAGTACTACCCCGACATTCGCCTCAAAGAAGGTACTCTGTTGACTCAGGAAAACCACTTAAAACCTGAATCAAAGCAGACGACCAGGGGAGTCAAACCAGGACCTCCTCAATTCTAAGCAGACGTTCTAACCACTACTCTACAAAGCTCGGTTTTTGATCTAATTGAACGTGTTTAATGAATAGTCAAATACAAAATCGTTTAAAAATGAACTCTCAATGTTTTTTGAACGCGACCCTGAACCAGAAGTGGTAAATCACCAGTACCGTCTTAAATACAAAGGCCTAAGTTCTTTAGCCTAACGTCGGTTAAATCGCATCCGCAAATTGTTTATGTGTTTTTAACTTTAAAAGCTCCCAGTTGAAACGGAGTTACCATTCGAGAACCGAGTCCTTAGTCGTACCCTTATAGTTTTTTTCGTAATGGAAGAAGCGAAGTTTAAAAGCAAAACCATAATTTTTAATACTAACCTCTAATAGTATAGGTAGCGGTATGAATCCGAAAATTTATTAAATCAAGTTTTAATCTGCATAATAAATATAAAACTCGAAATATGGTTTATTTATTTGTTAACGTAGTCTTGTACCATCCTTTCCTTTACTCACTCGATTTTATTATTAATTTTACCACAATAATTTTTAAACAAAGTATGGGTTATTATTATTATTAACTATAACATTCGCTTCTCTAGTCTCGCTATGATAATTGCAGTCACGGAAATGAACTAAATATCCGTTTTTCGTAAAGAATTTCAAAACTAGCTGCAACGCAAACATTTCGCTTGTTATAAATATTTAAAAAACTGTTATTCAAAACGATCGAGTAATTCATCGAATATAACATAATGAAAGAAAACTAAATTGACTACTCCATTATATGTTTATAATTATAACAAGCCTCCACAGCTCCAATTCTTGATTAAACTATAATTGTCTTCTACCACTAATTGATTTTCATAAACTAACTTGTGTTTGCAATGCTCGCAAAGCTGTTTTTCTCAAAGTAATGTAACAGCAATAACCTGCTAAATATCGCAGGCAATATTTAATTTTTAACCTTTCCAACAGTTTTTGAATTAACAGCAATACGAGTATTAAACGAATGTTCCTCGAAGGTAGCAACATTATACTCGTTACCATCACAAAATATATTTAATCTGGGTATTGACAAACTGTTGTGATTTTAGAGTTAATAATGACTGAATTCTAAGTCTTTTATCAGATTTATATAATTTACCCAATAATATGTAATTTATTTTGGGTTCATTGAAAACATTCCATTCCGTTTTAACCAAAATCGTTAATTTAACATCCATCAATTATGTTGCTACAATTTATTGGTTCTTGATATGTCATTTAATCGTTTGTGTTCGGCTTGTGTTACAACGTAATAACTCACTATTATTGTATATTTTAAAATTGCCATGAACCGCTTGTAACGGTTGTTTAAAGCGTGTATTTGTGCAAAACTGGTGGTAAAATACTTAAACGAATAAACCCCCTCAAACACTAACAAATGCACTAAGTAATTTGTTTATTAAACAAATCTCTATTATAATTAATGTCAATAAACATTTATTGCAATATATGCACACAGTTTATCGCTGGCAGCCATAACTGGCCTTATTCAGCTGACGTCACGGGCTCGTGACGTCAGAAACTTCCGACCTTGTATTTAAGATTGACATGACTCGCAATTCATGCAAAAGATATTGAAATTGAACAAAACGTGCTATTTCAACGCTTTTAACATAAAGTACCTAACCTTGCCAGTAATAACAAAAAAATGTGTAGCCTATAGTATAATAGCTATTTATGCAACAAGTGCTAAAAGTTGACATTTATGCACGAGACATGAAAATTATGAAACGAAGCCGAAGGCTGAGTTTCATAACAGGTCTCGTGCATAAACGACTTTTAGCACGCGTTGCATGCAATATTTTATCTACGACCTTAATTTTACTCTTATTAATGCATAAATATAGATTTAACAAAGGTTTGCATCTACGACACTTCTAATTTATGTCATAATAAACAGTAGGCCATGCCGCGCGGGCGAATGTTTGCGAGGCCAGTACTGTCAAGGTCAGTTACGAAATGTAATTATTAATACTCCACATCTGACTGTATTCATTACATAACGCTTTAATTATTTCAAAAACACTTTACCTGTAACGCAAGAAGCAACTAGAAGAACTTTACAACTTCACTTCCAGTTCGAAATTGTAGTTTTATAACCTCACTTCACTTTTAGCACATGGGCTAAAAGTAAACAGCTGATTTCTTTAACCACGCTAAACTATAAAACGTCACTTTTAGTGAAACAAGCTAGCGCTAAAAGGCCTACTTTTAGTAGTGGTCGTAGATAAACAATATTTAAAGACTCCAGTTACATGCTAAGGATAGTTTGTTTATAAAAGCACATATGAAAAGAGAAAAGCTACATGATTACGTATGTGCACTTAAATATTTTAAAAGAAATGTAAGCAAACAATGGAAATAAATCTTAATAAAAATGTCAAATGAATTAATAATAATTAACTTTTGTTAATTATAATATTCGAATTAAGTACCATAATATTAAATCAATAGTAGCAAACGCGATTGTCTTAGTTTTAATATTTATGTAAGTTTCATAACATGAAGCAGTAAGATCTTGAAATCATACTTTTTAAATTTTTACTTATAATTTCCTTTTTCTACATTTTCAATCGGTTCCCATGACCCTACTACAAACTCTCGTGATTCGAAATTTGCGTCGCTACCCATTTCGGAAACAAGTGATTTAAAATATAAAGGTAGTACGATGATTGGTTAATTTTCGCAAGCATTTTGTTGTATGGCACTTGATTAAGGACCAGAAATACATTTTGATCTGCAACTCTTTTAATTTTGTGTCACTTTAAAAATACAAGAAACGCATTTAATTAGAATACTGCTGAACAGTTAATAATTCTGACACAAAGAAAAAAAAGTTGACTGTCGGTCCACAAATTGGTAACACCATGCGGCAATTCTGATTATATATATGTGTGCACATAATGCTTTCGTCCATGTAAACATATCATGGTCTATCTCCTTGAAGTGAAAGATAATCAATTTATAAGAAAAGTAAAATTTTTGTTATATTTAGAAGGCCATGCATTTTTTTCTGAAATATGAAACTTGGTGCGAGATGGCCACAATACTTCTATGCCACTTAATCATTTTTGTATATCGTTTCCGGATTGAAAGGGTTAATTTACGAATCAGTACAGAGTTTACGAAAAAAAATATAAATCTGGTCCCACAAGAGTCAATGCTCGACTGCTTAATTGTTCGTTTTAGTTCGCTGTTATTAGCGTTCCTGTTACTGCTTTTTACGTTGATTGTTATCTGTCGATGAAAGCTGTCACGTATGCTGTTTAACTTGGTCGAAGTTTCTGTTCGTATCATAACCTCAACAAATTATTTAATTTGAATTGAAATGATTATTATTAAAATACTCATGTAGCCAACTTTAAATATGTCATTTGAGTAGGATATTCTATTATATGATGCTCTATTTGCTCGCTGCAACAAGTATAGTAATTTTATTCGGCAATAATATACCGAGTGACTATAAATGATTGAAATTTTTTTTATTAGGTTGGCACTGTTTATGTTGGTAGCAATGTAAGTCTATGTCAAATTCGAGGTTAGCAGGTTAGGTTTTGCGTCAGTTTTGACATAGAATGACGCAAAACCTAACCTGCGAACATTGAATTTGACATAGACTTACAGTGCCACCAACATAAACAGTGCCAACCTAAGAAAAAAAATTTCAATCATTTATAGTCACCCGGTATTAAGGTCGAATAGTTTTGCCAGTAATAATTTTTTACATAATATCGTTTTTAAGTAACGTCACAAGACAAAGCTTGACGATGGACGTTACCAAAAAACAGTAAATTTTGAGTACAAAAAATTCCGAGCAAAATCATTAGTCTAAAATACATTTTGTGGACTATTTCTCTAAATATCGGTTCATTTATACTGACGCACAATGACAGCTTACAATTAATAAGAAAAACTGATAACATTCCAAAGGAAATTTTTATTTTTACCACTATAAAAACACTTGATTGATTGAATTTTGAAAAATCATGGTATTTAATTGGATAATGAAAGATGCGGATTTTTTTTTTCTACGACTACTAAAAGTAGGCCTTTAGCGCTAGCTTTTTTCACTAAAAATGACGTTTTATAAATCAGCGTGTTAAAAGTGAAATCAGTTGTTTACTTTTAGCCCATGTGCTAAAAGTAAACAGCTGGTGTGGAATTTAGAATTTTGAACTGGAAGTGAGGTTATAAAGTTATTCTAGTTACTTCTTTCGTTAGAGGTAAAGTGTTTTTTTAATAATTAAAGCATTATGTAATGAATAAAGTCAGATGTGTACTATTATAATTACCTTCGATAACCGACTTTGACAGCTACTGGCTGCAGAAACATTCACCTGCGCGTCAAGGCCATCTCTTTATTATGACATCAATTATAACCGTCATAAATGCAAACCTTTGTTAAATCGACATTTATGGATTAATAACAGTAAATTTAAGGCCGTAGAAAAAGTATTGTGTGCAAACTCGTGCTAAAAGTGTTATTGCACTCGGATTCGTTTCATAATTTTCGTGTCTCGTGCATAAACGTCCACTTTTAGCACTTGTTGCACAAATAGCTATTATTAAAAAATTATCGCACCTTACACACAGTTGAAATACAATTTTCCGCTATCGTTTAATGAATCCATTAGAATGAACGTGATATTCTTGTACATTGAAATTTTTTACTAGCGAAAAACTTTTATTATCAGAAATAGCTATCAACAGTACGATTCATATTCTATCGCATGAGCAAAAAAGTTTATCAGTTTTGAAGTCATGTGTATTACAAGTCCAGAAAATATGATGCTGTCGTTTGACATTGGTCATGATCTTCTTTTTCGTCTTCTTCTACTGGATTTGGAAATATTTCCGTTGCGTTTATTACGGGAAGTCTTGATCATGGTTATAATCACGTTGCGATATTTGTCACTGTCAGCCACTGTCTATAAAATGCCAGTGACAAGGATTAGGTATAATGATTTTTGCCCATACTATATAAAAACTATACTATTTAGTGGAATTCTAACAATTTGTCACCGCTGAACTTAATAAAACTACTGTTTTGACAGACTTCAATGCTCTGTTTTCCAACTTAGTTGTGTCAAATATTTAAATAAGGAATCTCAAAATACTACGGTTTCCTAAAATAGTTACAGTTCGTTAATTTTTGATATGTTTTGATCAAAACTCCCGAAACGTTGTGTGATTTACATCCTAGACAGTGGAAAAAGTCCGAAAAACATATCATAATAGACCACTGCCAAAAAATTACATTCAGAGAACAAATCGTTAATTTTTGTTGTAAGTAATAATACAACTTCACTGCAAGCGAAATTATGACTTATACTGATATAGCCAAAATTAACTAATATAGGTAGATAAATCACTTGAACAGAACAATGGAGATGGAGGCACTTTATGCCAGCAAAAATATAGATCTAACAAATGTATCGATGTGAGCAATACATTTACGGCCATCGTTGATCTTTAGCAAAACTTCCCATTGGCGTTTCCCTGCTTTCCGTATGCCATCAGACATACTGTATATGGAATATTTAAAAAAATGTGTACTGGACATAGAAGACACCAATAATACTAGTAAGTTTTGTTCAGGAATGTTTGTTGTTATTCTCATTTTAAGCGAATTGATTTGATCACAAGTATATTTATACACTAGACAGGTATGCTTTACGTTGATTAGAAATAAAAGTAAATTAAGATAAGAAAATGCATAGGTTTTATTCTAAGAATTATAGTTAATGAAATTAGCTGCTTAAATATCCTCTTATAATGCCGAAGTGATCCCTCTCAAGATAATGTACTTAATATATTTTTTACAGTTAAGTCAGCAGATGTTTCTGCATACTATGTGCTGCATCGTCCTGTATATTTTGAAAAATATAGCTCTGCAGCAATAGCATATTTAGTATCAATCCTTTCGCAATACCTTAATGGAGCTAGACAATTTATATTTCTTGTATTCGTTGATGCAAACCAACAAGTATAAGTACTAATAGTACCTGATTTTATTAGCATTCTGCGTACCTGTCTACTGCGTTAAGAATGTTTCTACTTACCATTCTATAAATACTTATAGCTCATATTTCATAGATATCTGCGTGTTCGTTATTACTAAAATCGGTTTTTACCAGTGGCGGTTGCTCCTTAGGGGTCCAGGGGCTCTCTAGCCCCCAGCCGTCAACAGCTTATATGTCATTAGAACAAAGTAATTATTTTATAATTGAAAATATATTTTATCATATACAGTGTGACCAGTAAAGTCCGCATCATATGGGATTTTTTTTTATTAATAGCTTTTTTCGAAATTTGAATTTGGCATCAATTTGTGCTTCGATCGAGATGAAAATTAACCAAAAAAATAGTAGTCACGTCATTCGCATTATCTGTCAAATTTTATTTTTTTTTCAAAAAAAATTCAAAAGTGGGGTTATTTCTCAAAATATCGAAAAAAGTTATTAGAAAAAGTTTTTCTAAATGCAATTTTTAGCCCATATGCAAAATTTCAGCTGTATAAGATAATTTAGATTTTTTGCCCATTTTTTTTAAATTGCACCACTGTTGCAAAGTAAGACTCAACGCAACCTACATAAAACTTCTTAATTTTGACAATGCTTTATTTCACACACATTTTCTTTAAAGTAGCGCCATATTAAATGTGTGTTTTTCTACAAAATCCAAATAGGGCTATTAAAATTTGGGCACATGTGATGCAAAGTTTATTTGTTTTTGACCCTGTATAATGTAACTTCATAAAATAACGTGTATTATTTTTAGACACAAACTGCGTTTTGAAAAATATTTATTTTATGGAGTTACATTATACAGGGTCAAAAACTAATAAACTTTGCATCACATGTGACCAAATTTTAATAGCCCTATTTGGATTTTGTAGAAAAACACATATTTAATATGGCGCTACTTTAAAGAAAATGTGTGTGAAATAAAGCATTGTCAAAATTAAGAAGTTTTATGTAGGTTGCGTTGAGTCTTACTTTGCAACAGTGGTGCAATTTTAAAAAAATTGGCAAAAAATCTAAATTATCTTATACAGCTGAAATTTTGCATATGGGCTAAAAATTGCATTTAGAAAAACTTTTTCTAATAACTTTTTTCGATATTTTGAGAAATAACCTCACTTTTGAATTTTTTTTGAAAAAAAAATCAAATTTGACAGGTAATGCGAATGACGTGACTACTATTTTTTTGGTTAATTTTCATCTCGATCGAAGCACAAATTGATGCCAAAGTCAAATTTCGAAAAAAGCTATTAATAAAAAAAAATCCCATATGATGCGGACTTTACTGGTCACACTGTATAACAAGGTTTAATAATTGAGATCCGGAGATCGTTATTCGATCCTGCTTAAAATACGTAAAACACTGCCCAAAAAGTATGTCAGCATAACGTGACTTATGTGTCAACACACTCGCTCATATCAATGTACTAAGCGGCTGGAAGCTGCTGAGAGCGATCTGAAATGTGGCCCGAACTTATATGGGAATTACGGGAAAAAACGCTGACGCAGCAGAATCGGGATATAGCAGTTTCAATGTGAGTGAAAGCTAACGACGTTGCAGGCGAGACCGTGGTCGTCGTACTCGTACACTTACGTACATTTTGTGTTGTGTTTGAAACATTTTTGTTCTGTGCATATGACGTTTCCTTTTGGATTATTAAAATACAAAATCATTGCTTTATTTGAATTCAAACATCGACGGAATGTAAGTGAGCAATTATTTCTTGCTTAGTAATGTTTAAAAATTAAAAGGCATCTAAATACAATTATCACGAGCCGCCACTGGTGTTTACACACAAAAGCTATAGCAATACAGGAGGTTTATTTAATCACAACTTGAATCTCGCAGTGTTTGTAGTTAAGTTACAACTGCAGATCTTTGTGGTCTCGAGATGCCGTCGCATATGGTATTAGATCTTTCAGTTCAGCAAATTGGAAGATTTAGAACTATTGAATTGTACCTATAACTACTTTTTCAAGATTTAATTAATATGCGTTTACTAGAAAAAATTACGTGAGTTATTAATTGCCTTTTCAAAAGTATGCAGTTAAGATTTGGAACACACTTTTTAATACACCCTATATGCTCACACATTAACAACAACTTGTAAAGAACTCGGCGAGGTAATTCTCTTTGCCGAATGGCGAAATTAATTTGCTTTTCCGAATATAGTTCCGCCCCAGGCCAACGTCGTACAATATCTATTATGGTTTGCAGTAAAAAAGATCGTGTTTAAAATACTAACCATAGTAGCAGGCACAAAGGTAGGAATTGTTTCGAAATAGCCTAAGGTGGATGTGTAAGATCGTAACAAGAAATAGACTGCCAAAAACAGCGCTCCCAATACTGTGGCCAGCCCTCCGCACGCACAGCACCAAAATACGTATTTGCGGATTCCTCCATTGTTAGTATTCGCTGAAACAAGAAAATTGATTTACAATAAAATCACAAATTATAGTAAAACAAATAATTACTACATTAAAAATATCTTTAAAATATTACCTAATCCCTTAATACAGCAATCATTTTTCTAAATTCTTTGTGAAAAACAAATACTTGTAAGATGTGCTCTAACAGTCATAGAAAATTTCAGAATTATTTTTCCGCAAATAGAAGCTAGATCAATATTTTTAGAAATGTATTTATGTATGAATAATAAAAACTAATACTTATGACGTTTCTCAAGTGTGGAACCAGGTATTTAGTGAGTATCTGTTTGGTTTGGCTTCCCCCTTTTTATCAATGAAAATTAAAATATCGGGTTAGTCAACAAGAACAAGATTTAAACCACACAACTTACTTCTTAACTTCTGTTTGCTATTACCGAAATTAACGGGTTTTAATCCATAAAAGCTGCAATTGAATATATTCAGGTTGCATCAGAATTAATAATTTTCCTTTCTGTATTCTAATTATAAAACTGAAAAGATAATTTATTGCAAAAGGAAATAAAAAGAGTGACAAACTAATATGTGTAAACCACAGAGAAGTTTCACTTATAAACCAGAGGCGTAGCTAGAGATCAGCGGGCCCTGTATCATAAACTACCAAGTGGACCCCCCACCCCACCCCATCAAGGTATTATCAAATAAACGTATAAAAATACGAACTCAATTTTTATTTTTTTATATATCTACATAAGTAAGGAACAAGTAAATGTTAAATAACAAGAAGCAAGGTTAAAGTAAATAATAATTGTTTACAGAGTTCCTGTGTCATCGTACATCTTAAGTAGTTTTTGATAAGTTTTAATTTTGAAAAGCTTCTTTCTGCTATTGCTACCGTAACAGGAATTGTCAAAAACAGCATACAAGCAGTTATTACAGTAGTTTGATGCCATACGATTAAGTTTTATTAATATTAATTCTGTTAATTCTTTAATTGTATGAATCTGTTCAGGAGACCGCGGCTGCGCCGGGATCGAGCTCATTTTATTCGTGATTGGAGGGGGGCGGGGGCAGTCAAACACCTTCCGCCTATATATACCTAAATTCTTAAATGTGCCCTGTGCAAATGTTTCCATATTAAAATTATTTGATACATATTTTTTTGAGAGCTTGTGAGCTGATGGTCCCCCCTGGCTCGTGGGCCCTGTATCATCGATACGGCAGATATGGCAGTAGCTGTTATAAACACTACATATAAAATCATTAATCATATCGAAAATATAATTAGAAAGCCCTATGCCGAAAAATGTATAGGATTGGTAGTCTCCCATACATTTAGGAGACTACCAAAGAGAGAGGCTTCCGAGTGGGACAATCTACGACAGATCATATATTTACCTTACGTCAAATCTTCGAAAAAAATTGGAAGGTAACATAAAAATATGTGAGATTATTAAGGAATTTGGAATACCAAACAAATTAGTGGCTGCTACAAAGGTATCTCTTGACAACTCATATGGTAAACTTAGGATTGGAAATCGATTTACAGAGTAATTTAAATTAAAATCAGAAGGACAAGGACAAGGATATTCGAGGATCGAAATTAGTATTAGAATCAACGAAAAAGAAACAAAATACATGCTCGTACAAAAACAATACTATTTATATAACAAGTACATGATGTAGGACTTTATTTGACGAGTCTATTTTATGGCTGAGCGAGTTTTGTGAGCGAGGCCAATAAAGAAGATGGCTCAATACAGTCAGATCGAGTTATAAAGTTGACGTCTACTCATGATAGAAATAAATTTGACATTAAAGTGCATTGATGGATATTGACAAGCATTTATTTTAACATTTTTTATCTGTGCTATAAATTTTCAAACACCGGATGTTCGCAATGAGGGAACACTGTAATTGTTTAATATCACGACCTTATTGATTGTCAATAATTTAGTGACGTGCGTTTTAAAATTGAAGAACAGGTCGTGTATATCTATGTTAATGCTTATTTTTGGTTTACAGGTTAGTAACGGCGCCGGCGTTGTCAACTATAAATATCGTAAAACATAATTTACTTTATAAAACCATTGGATGAAACTAAAAACGTGTTACCACGTTGCATGATTAAACGGTGCTTTTTAGCCACCTGCCACACGTTATATAAAATGCTGTTATAAAATAAAATCATATTTTACAAATTTATTTCAGTTAAAACTATTCCATACTACAATTAAAAATTTAAACATAGAAACTAAATAGCTTTTCACTTTGTCATCTTCAATTCAATTTCAAGCAATTTTGTTGTCTTCCTTTATTGTATCCCCGGATTTAAAAAAAAGTTTTCCCAACGTATTTTACTTAGTTTAAAGATGCTGTTATTTGATAGTTTAAACTACTTAAACAAAGGTTATAATCTATAAAATGTCATCTTGTAGTACTGATATCGCACTACTTTGATTATAAAGAAATTTGCAGACAGTACTCTTGCTTATAGCAAGGCAGTGGTCGAATGCGTGATGCTAACCACATCACCCAGTACGCCGGAAACGTGTGCCGGAACTTTACTTTTTTTTTACTTTTGCTTATTTACAACCTACTTATTAACAACAGATAGGTTTTGATAGCAGCGTTGCCAAATTTACATTTCTATTTTTACTTCGTGTGAAGAAACTAAAGGTTGTAGGAAGTTGTTAGGATCACCATTAGGTGGTCAATAGGGTTACTGGAGGTTCTATTGGTATTTCTGGGACACCCTTTATATTAATTAATTCTGAAAATAAAACGGCAGTCTACCAATTTGAGTCTATACAGGGTGGTTCACTTTTTTGTAGCAGGTCTTTAATAGTAGACAGAAAAACTGATTTGAAGGCGAAACGTTTATATGAACATAGGCCCTGAAACTCTTCGTTTTAAAGATACAGGGTGATTTTGTTTTTCATGACACACTTTTCTTTACAAAATAAGGAAATGCTAGCCGTTTTTCGTACTTATGCTAATAATGGAAGAAGAAATTAAAAAACCTTATTTTCAATGTCCAGTAATAAGTAACAAGGAATGTAACTTATAGCGGTATTCTCCTGTTTTGTTAAATATTACCACATATATTCTCAAACCGACACATTCATAATGATATCCTGTATTTTACTAGGCAATTTTTATTCTAGAGCTTATTTGACAAGCATCAAGCATCAAGAATATAATCGTCAGTTCTTGCCCAAAACACAAGCAATAGAAATAACATTTGTTTAGTACTTCCAGGAATTCAACTTTGACTAATATCAGTTTGTACTAATACATTTCTGGTACTAACTTTTACTGAAACTAAGATATTTATCTCGTAGGATCCAATTTCACGAAATCTCAGTTATACGATATCTATCAAATTACCTTCTGTGAAGAAATGTTGCTTAATGTGGGGTTGTTCATTAAGAGTTGTCGTTTTAAATTATTTAAAAAACCATCTGTTCTGTTAAAAAATTTAGAAACCCTACGATTAAATGTGGATATCTGATATTTCAGAAATGGCCGCTTCGCTTTTTATGAGAAATTGTCACACTTTTGAGGAAGTTCTACATCACGTTTTTCTATAATTTCGACTCTATTCCGCGAACAGCTCAAACATTGTCTTTGAGGGCTTGAATTGCTTGTGGATTATTGGCGTAGACCTTGTCCTTCACCTAACCCCAAAGGGACAAGTTGTATTCTAATCAATTTATTGTTGTCTCTGTTTCGCGAAGTAACATGTCTCCGGGGAAATTTGCACCATACTTGTAGTAAATGTTCACTATTCTAAGCGTTTTTGTAGAGCATATCCTTTCATATTCTTAAATCGCATAGTTTCTATACTTGCCAACTGTCAAGAAATCACAGCTCTAGGTTTGCCTGGTAAAAATGCCGCGGAACTTAAAATGAAACCTCTTATTGGAAAACCATTAGAAGCGTATTGTTTTTTAATACTGTAACTTGATTCACCAAGTGATAACATTACCTATCATCTCTCAAACTGTGCTTTGTTTTCAATTGCTAAATCAATAATTTTTCAATTCCCAAAATGTCATATCCTTGTAATAATAGCAATAACTTTGTTAAATTTTTAGTTCCCTTGTCTAAAAGACGAAGGAAGTATTGTAATCGCGAAAAAATCTTCTTATTTTAGAGTCCGTAGATGAGGAAAAACAGGCGTTCTCAATTCCGTCTGTCTATTTGTTACCAGTATAACACAATAACTATTTATGTATCCCGTTGCAAAATGAAAGTGTTTTTCTCAGTAGACGTGAAGTTTGCTTTACAAGCGCTAGCGAGTTGGGCAATACGTTGTGTGTGAAAAACACTAATTTTGCAACGTGTTGCATACAAGATTTTCTGTAATTTTGAGTCACATTGATGTTTATAGTAAATTAATTAACATAAATCTACAAAGGTGTTCTAAATGTTCATATTGGCACTAGCGTCAATATGAAATCTCATATTGCAACTAGTGCGAATATATGCATCATTTTGACATTGAAAACGACAACAAAATGTCATTGTAATAGGTCAAAATTACGGAAAAACTATTTGTATGTAGAAAACGATATTCTGCATGAATTATATGTCTACCTGGCACGAAACCGAGAAGATTCGATCAAATATATACAGGGTGAGCACCTTAAAAAATAAAGTTCTGCCTTTTCCTGCTTTAACGCAAAAACAATTAGTCAAACAAATGTAATATTTTGCACATTTTGTACCCAACATATACAGGGCGAACCCCTTAAACAGATTAAATTATGTTTTCTTTTGATATTTTCAGAATGTTTAGTTTCAAAATTTCCACTTCCCACATTCCGTGTAAATCCCTTTACAAATTTTTGAGTTTTTATTTATATTTCTGTAAACATTATATACAACTCTTTCTACTTCAATGTAGTTTAACAATGTAAATTTCTAATCTAACTCCACGAATGCCTTAGAGCGTCCAATAGAAACACGACAGTTCTTTAAAAAGAGAAAGAATGAAAGTATGCAGGGTATCATTTAATATTAGAGAATTGTACAACTGAGTTCAAAGCTGAATGCGCTATACCATCCGGAAATGATATAATAACTGGTACGCTTATTATCGATGACTTTTTGATGGACATATGCGTTATAATAAACTGTAGGGCTCCTTGCATGTTCTTGCATTGCGATTATAACTAAGACATATTTATTAGAGAGTTATAGATGTTTAGGCGTACTACGAATTATATATAGTAAGAGCAAAATGCTATTTCATTACTTCAGCATCGATGGTAATGATCAATGTTTGTCCTAATGCACTTGTTGTTGCTCTTTATACTTAAAACTCATGACATGGCCTAAAACAAAACCAAATTAGCTTGTAGGAAAGTCATATTGGCCAATGTTCTAAATTTAAGAAATATTGATTGAGTTGCCATTCAACAAATTATGTTCTCAGGAGTGATATATTAACCGGTACGTTTATTATCGATTATTTTTTGGTGAATATCAGAGCTGATAATACAACTCGTCCTACGGACTCGTATTTTTTACATTGGGATTATATCGAAATGATATTCATTAAAAAATATAGATTATTAGGTGCACCACGAATTACATTTAGTAAAAGATTATAATGCTTTAAAATATATACCAAAAAAGAGCGTAATACATTTGATTACTTGAGTATCAATGCTAGTGATCAATGTTTGCCCGAAATACACATTGTGTAGCTTTTTATGCTTAAAATGCACGACCTAACCTCGAAATATCAGCTGACATTTTAAAATTAGTTCATTTGGAACGTGAATCAAAACCACGTTAGCTCGTACCAAATCGAAAATCGTGAGTCACTATATTGTTAGTATGGTAGAAGGTCCGATTAGCTAATGTCTTAAATTTAAGGGATGATGATTGGCTAAAAATTTAAGGAATTATATTCTCTTTCGAAATATAATTCGTAGTACGCCTACTAATCTAAAAATTTTTAATGAGTATAATTTCGTTATAATTCTATTGCAAAAAAATACAACGAGTTCTACGGATTTTCAGCTTTGAGATTATAACTCTTAATATATACATACTAAATTACCCTAAAAATATTTGGTTTAAATTATTATTTATGAAACTGTTAGTTATAAGTCCTGCCGTAGGAGTACATGTGACTCCTTAGAACATACTTAAGGCCATCCGCTCACTGAAACGACGCGATTACAACGCAGCTGACAAGAAACTAGTAAGCGATAATCGCGTGGTGATCGTTTTATGGATTTATGTACTTCAGTGCACACTGCTGCGACTGCGATGTGATCATGATGCAACTTGCACAAAATAATTGCTCGCGACTGTTTTTGCCAATCGCGAAGCGATTAATTTGCGTTGCAGTTGCATGGTAAAATGCTAGGTATGTCAAATTAGTACAAAAATATTGTTGTATTGATTACACTTTTTTTAATACACGATTTAACTTTTACTACTAATACACTAGTATTTATGCGATCAGTGTACCTGCCGCAACTCTCTATAAGCTAAGCACCAGAATGAAACTTGGGTAAATACTGATTATGGGTATCATAATAAGGAAGAGAGAAATATATGGTCTGTGGAAATTATGAAAATCGTTACAGCCAGTTTTGGAAAAAAATATTTGTTGTTTTTTTGTCATTCTTTTGGGGTATTTGGACCTCTTGATATCGAATAGTGCAACGCAATAAAACCAAAGCCGAGTACCATTGTTCCAAGACTTCATCGAACTCCTCCATAATTTTTCATGAAAATGCGTCAGTTACTTTCGCCGCTGTGTGTAGAACATTAATAGGTACTTCGATGGAAATTTTTTGCCTGGTAGTTTCAAAAGCCCTCGCTCGGTCAATTAAAGCTCTCTTTTGACATTCGGTAAAATGACTAAAATTTTTTCTTATGTTGGGGGAGCTCTCTTTTGCTGCGATACAATAAAAGTAATGTACTCTTTATTAGTTTTAATATAGGGATCGACCTAACACTTTCTTTTCGGTTTCCTGTATTTGATTCGTATGTGCCAGTAAGCAACAACCACATCATCATCGTCGTCAATCGAAAACCGTTTGCGCCGGACAGAACCAATCGCTCTAATGTGCATAACACGAGTTGCCGTCGCGATCGCTTCGTAGTTATCTCGTAGTTGCATCGTAACCGCATCGCAGTCTCGTCGGGCCAGTGGACTGAAAGCTTTAGACCCACCGAGATTCTAA
Source organism: Agriotes lineatus (assembly GCA_940337035.1). Lineage (NCBI taxonomy): Eukaryota > Metazoa > Arthropoda > Insecta > Coleoptera > Elateridae > Agriotes > Agriotes lineatus. Next base: position 149,778,142 of record OW679195.1, on the reverse strand, counting down.
TAAAGCTTTGGCTATATGCTATAGTAGTCTATATCTAAGGTAGCTCATACCTCGCTTATCTTGTTTATTAACACACAACCTAATTTTTTTAAACTGACTTCTTTTGAAAGGATGCGAAATAATAAGTATTTGGAAATTTGGTCTTGCTAGCTTGTCCTTCTGTTTCAAATGTATTTTGGCTTTACCAAATTTCATTATCACTTTCTAAAAATATTCCACCAAAAATTTCAAAAAACACCTACAATGCTATTGCTAACCGCGGGATTGGTAAAATGTTGCTCTTCAAATTGAATTGTTCTATATATTTTGCAGCCACTACCTGGTAATGTACTTTGAATAATTGGTCTCCAACGTGAAATACTTGGGGTACGCCGAGTGACAGAATAAAATAAGAAAATCAGTTAAAGGTTAAAATAGTATCTATTTGTTTATTTAAAGAGTTACGGAACAGGCGACAGGACACGTGTCTCAAAAAAGTTCCACAAAGTAACGTAAAATGTGAGAAAAATTAACAAAAATGTTAGTATAAGTGTATTTGATTTAAAACATTAAATAAAATACTAAAGTATTGTACAAAACTAAATAAAAAAATTAAAATAAGATCATTTATATCAACAGAAAGTTTTAGATCTATCAACAAAATAGTATATTATGTATCAAGTTTTATAAACGTCATTTTAGTCACGAGTTTTATTAATCACGAGCGAAGCGCAGCGGAGCGAGTTTTTAATAAAATGAGTGACTAATAAGTTTATAAAACGAGTTGCATACTATACTTTTTCTACGACCACAAATTTAGAGAATATAACACCATACTATTTCATTAAAATTTTGACATTGACAAACGTCAAAGTGACGGTTGAAAACTAACTTGATTTTAGTTTTGGCTGTGGCTAATAAAGCAAATACTATTTGAGCCTAATTTCACACCATGACTAAAACATCTTTGCCAACTTCAGCTCATGACTAAGAGGCTCTTTAGTCATAGGTTATGAAGGCATGATTAAAAGGTCACTTAGCGACGTGTATGTTAGTATGACGTGTATGTTAGTATGTTAAATGGCATTTTAGTTACAGGAGTAGAAAAAACATTTTATAATTTCATTGACACAATTATAATAGTAATTTATTATACAAGACGATAAAGTTAATTTTATCCACGAGTGAATCGTTTAACGTCTCGATGATTTCGTCTCTCAAGAGTGGATAGTAATAACTTTATCGTCGTGTATAATACAAATGTTTTTTCTATAACAAAAACTTTAACAATTTCAAAGAAAATAAGGAAAGTCAATCACATTTTAAAATCTCAGTAGCTAGATTGGGTTGCTAGGAAAATACGAAGCGGTAATATATAATTTAAATAAAAGTTAGACATTTGCTATAGAAAAATAAATGTTGTGTGAAATTTATGTTATTAAAGAAAATAAATCTATACTAGAAAAGTGCTTGTTATAAGAGTTTATTAATCGAGGCATAGTAGAATTTTGCATAGACAAAGGTTTGAGAGCATCGACTTTAAAAACCAAGTGCATGCGGGTGTTAACAGACGGCCTATTTAAATTTATTAATCGCAGTATGTACGAGCTATCGATATAATTTTGTAGCAATTTATAAAGAAAAAGTGCATCGGTCAAAATTCGGCGTTTCTCAAGAGTAATAAGATTCAATCCAGAGTTCAAATATTTAATTTAAATTTAGAATCTACCTACCTCATAAATGGGCGTTGAATTGATTCAATACGATTTTTATAAACAGCGTATTGTGGATTCCACGTAACACTATAATAATTCAAATTACTGTTTACGTACGCGAAATAAAAAACCTTGACAGACGCTATACTTTTGAAGTGATATGAACTTCTCATAAAAAATCCTAACAGTTTATAAGCTTTCTCACAAAAGTTGTTAATATGATTCTCATAGATTAACTTGCTATCGAAAGTGGCCCCCAAGTCTTATTTGTCAACCGTTTTAACAATATTTTTACTGAAAACATATTGCTTTGATATTTTTGTGGCCTTCGAGTAAAAGTGATGTGAAAACACTTATCAAATTAAGGTACAATATATTATCTTTACAGTATTTATACAAGTGGTTCAAATCAAGCTTGACTGCGTCCACAATCGGCAATGCAACGGATGTCAGAATATAATTTCAAGTCGTTCGCATACCGAATGATCTCGCTTTTCTTAAAACTATCTTTAATAACATTAATATAGATACAAAAAAATAAGAGACCTAAATAACAACCTTGCGCAATTCCCCACGTCAGCACAACATTTGACAATATATTATTCTGCTAGTGTAAGTCTTTAAATCACGTCACTTTTGACACTAGAAACTGTGCGAAAAGTTGTCAGTTTGACAGGATTGTATAAAAAAATTAGTTGGTATTTCAAATTACACGACCATGAACATTGTTTCACTTAAAATAAAGTCTCCTTAGTATCTTCTATATTTTTAAGCCAACAAGCCGTTAGGCCAAGTATAGGCGTCGCTATACATTTTATGGGGACTTCCAACCCTGCTACGACTGTCATGATGTTATTATGACATCGGGACAACTATTTTCGTGGCAGCCGTACCACGAGGCGCCGTGTGAAGCAACCGTGAAACTCCCACCCAAGTTCCGACCAGAGAGAGCGTTGCTTAACTCTACTGATCGTACGTGGACGCTTGTTCAAGCTACACAACCGGGACCCAAGTCCCAAGACTCCTAGGAGGACTTAGAGGACTATTTCAATTATTTGCTTTCATTTTTATGCCGTCTCTCAGGCGGGTGGCCCGGGTTCGAATCCCGGTAGCTCTAGAATTTAAAAATCGTACGCTTCCATGGCTACCACTCTAACACCTATGGTAGTCGTTTACCCCTAATAATAGTAAAATAATTAAATTTACCACAATAAAAAACGTAAAGCAATTTGAAAATGTTTGTGGATGGTAGAGAATATTTTGAAACTGAATGGTCAGGTTTTCTTTATATTCTTAACCTTTTAAATAAAATTTAGGTGCTAACGTATAACTACCGATTTGAAAAAGATATCAGCTTAGTAGAAACTCAAAATTATACAAGAACCTAAAACACCTTTCGAAAAACAAAACAATTAAAGACAAAAATTGTTAGATTTTGAATGTACATCACTATTTTATCTAATCAGATCCAATTATGCGCTAATTTTGCACTACCGCAATTACCAATAATTTGCACTAGTGCAAATTGCCTCGTCATCTAATTAGTGACGCGCATGAATGGATTAACGAGATTCTCACATGTGTGTCCCCTACCACGAAGTTCAGTCGACAAAATTATCGACAATTTGGAATGCACTAAAGATATTACTATTGATTATATATTTTGGCTATATTGTGATTATTATTACTTATTACTAAGAACGATTTTGAAATCAAATCTAGCTTTTCTTAATCGCTAGTGTAAGTCTCGGAAAAATGCATTTTTAATGGATCATAATAGGCGGTAAGCAAATGTGGAGATAATCCAAATATATAGTTTAAGTCCCTTGTACAAACCCCGTACAATCTACCACAATTTCAAATCAATATACTTAAATATAAAAAGAAAGCAGGTGAGTTCATTCCAAATGAAACCCACTGTATATATCGGGGGTAAGCACTATTAATTTTTTCTGTATTAAGGATACGCTATCAAAAAAAAAATATTGTTTTTCAATATATCATTCTACCCGTACTTATTTTGTATTTTACTTTTTAATTGACCTGATAACCTTTACCTAAACATTTGTTTTGTTATAATTAACGAACAATAAGTAAATTGGTTTAGATTTGGAAAGTGCTAGTGATTCAATTCTCCTATAAAGTTTATTCGTTATCATATAGATACTGGATAAAAAATTTATTATTCTTTATGTTTTTTAGTTGCATACGCAATTATTATCCTTCATAATCTACTTAAGCATCAATATTAAAGCAGTAATTTTTTGTATTTAAAACAAGCTTTAAATTAGCTACTTTTAAGACATTCCTACAGGCTGAATATAAATAACATACCGTGTGTTAACGGATAATGTGGCAACGGTTGTAACGGATGCGGCACGTGGTACTGCACCACTTGCATTACAGGATAACCGTGCATAGTGATCCTGTGACACCTGACACGATCACACCTGTTATATCAAATGCTTGCGCATTCAGCCACTGCACTTGTTGTCCAAGAAGACCTTCATATTTACTTAGTTATTGCACCAACGTTGACACTCCTTTCAATTACACGCATTTTTAAATTTTTTTATATAGATAATTAAAATAGCTTTCTTGTTTACGTTTAAAAATATCCTGACAATTCCTTCGAACTGGTTTTTATCATTTAACACAGTACCACCTACTGTTAAGCACCGATTGCATTTATCTGATTTTTATAAGGTTTGATAGAGACATCAAGCTGGGTACAACACGGTTACACTTCATGCTCTCACTTGTGATTCCTCTGAATAAGATCGTGTTCAAGCACGAGGGGGAAATTCACTTGAAGACCAGGACGGTACGCAAATATTTGGGCAGAGGTTTATTTAAATTCGTAACCAATTACTAAATACTATTCGATGTGCTTTTGAACAACTCTTCACAGTCACCAAATCTACTGGTTTCCGATCCTCATGCGCACTATTTATCAAGTTGTGGGAGCTTCCACTAGGAATTGCAACCGAGTGCTACCCTGGCGCCGTGCAGACGTCATAGCGACGCCGACGTCTTTCACTCTAATAGTCGATATTTTCACTCCCCGACCAATACCAACTGTACTGTTTTCCTCTGATAACACCCCTTATTCCAAGGCATTTTATAAATATTGTATTGCACGACTGAGTGCCCGATGGAAAGGAGAAGCGAACCCGTCGTACATTTTTTATTGAATATATCCTGCGGAATGTCTTTCACTTTTATTAAGCATAAGAAAATCTACCTTAGTAAACTGGTTTACCTGTTACGTGCAATATTTTTGTACCTCGGGCAATAGTTTTCTCAGATTTTTTAGAAGTTCAGAACAAAATCAGGTTAGGTATCTCATGGCATTGGTTATCGAAGAACAGCTGCTGCTATACTCTTTTTATTTTTTATGACTTAATCTTCTACATGTTCCCATATATGTTAGGGTGAGATGCAATTATAGCAATAAATTTTCAATTTACAGCGCTAACTTCTTAAATTACGTTTTACCAATCATTTTAATTATTAACGATGTAATTACTTTACTTAGTTTAAGGAATCACTATCCTTCTTGTACACTCTTCGATATATTCATCTTACTTACGATATTAAAGCTAAGCAACGGAAGAAATCTACATTATGCTTCTCATATATCTGTGATTTAAGTTGTGGTTCTTAATAAAAAAAAATAGAACAGCAAAGTAACAGCAGTTGTGGTGATATACATCGTAATACTTTAGATGAATATTTGTCCCAATGGAATTTTACATTCTAACTCTCTAACTAAACCATAAACTACACCACGTCATTAATCAATTAAATCAAGACAACAAAATAGTTGATTAGTAACTAAGAATGAAATATAAATATATATGTCACCTTTTTATTCGTATAAATTATTATAAAGGTATTCGCTAATAACCAGTAGGCAAAATATTCACAGCATAATAACTGCTAACCACAGGTACAAGTATTAGTCAGAATCAATAGTTTCTGAATATGAATTTCTATTAAGTCAAGCGTTGTTTTTTAACTAACTAATGCGCTAATACCTATATATAAAATAATAATTCATGACAAGTTTTAAAGTAAAAGAAAATCACGTTTGATAAATTTATAATCTTTAAAATATATAAAATAAAAACTTTTCTCAAAAGTTTTAAAGTTTGGACCTGATGATGAAACCAGTCTGGTTTCGAAACATGTGGCTGCTTACTAAACTGTAATAAACTCGTAGAGAAGACGGGTTTTATTGCTTCATATTTTCGCTATGAGCATGACGTATCTTCCTCCTTTTAAACCAGTGGTTATCACATCTGCTTAGGATTCGGGAGGTCGCGGGTTCGATTCCCCTGGCCGTCTGCTCTGATTCAGGTTTTTAGGTGGTCTCCCTGAGTCAACAGAGTACCTTCTCTGAGGCGAATGCCGGTCAGTACTTCTCCACCTTTCCTAGCCTCTCTTCCATTCTCCACCCTCCTTTCTCTCGCCCATCCTATAATTCCCGTTCTTGGCTGAAGAGGGACGCAAGATCCCTATAACAGCCCGCCCCCAGTTGGGGGAATTGAAATTACCCTGAACCTTAACCTAAACCTCCTTTTAATACAGCCAGTCAAGCTACCTTAGTGCGTCGTTTTGAAAACTTATCTAAGAAGTTCAAGAGGTCGCTACTGAATATATGGTTCAACACCACTTGTAGAAGCAACATTTAACGCCCACCTTTATTAACATCAAAACCAGCACCAACACCACCCAAACTTTGACTACCACCAAGGCGATAATTCTCACACTTTAGACAAACATACTTATTCTCTTTCCAAAAACATGTAAGATTCAAATTTACTTTGCACTAAAGCCGAAAAAGGTGATTGCCTAGTTATTTTAGATAAAAGATTTGTGATTTTCTTGATTCTACCGATTTCGAGATTTGAAATAAAGACCCTTTACCTAGTTTCACTGAAGCAGTTAGACAGACTGTTACATACCATTTCGACAATATTAAATCCTTAAATATCAATTCCCTTTCCTTACTTATAATGAACCCATCAATTCACAAATTATATTGCCTACCAAAAATCCACAAACCCAATATTCTTATTATACCCATAGTTTCCTCTTATAACACCCCAGTATCTGCCATTACATCTTGGTTCAACCAATTAATCCTCAATATCACTAATTTTAAGCCTAAATTTACTATAAAAAATCTCATAGACTTAACCAAAACTTTATTTAAATTAAATATAAAAATTTTACCCTCTAATCCTTCAACGTAGCTTTTCCTCAGTATTTCTTCTAACGAATGTTTTTAATTATTAAAGGAACTGCATGTTGATTCTGATATTAACAATAACCAAGTTGAAACCGTACTTGCTTGTTTAAATTTAGCTTTGTCTCAATTTTTTTGAAACAAAACTCAAATTTAGCAATGGGATCTAGCTTATCACCTCTGTTAGCAGACATTTTATGAATAAATTGAAAATCAATGTTTTTAATGAATCTCCTTTTACCCACAATATTATTTACTGGGGTAGATATGTTGATGATATCCCTGGTAATTTTCAATTCTAACACCCCTAATGTAAATGATCACAATTGGCTTGACTCAATACATCAAAATATTAAATTCATTTTTGAAATTGAACATAACTCCTTACCATTTTTAGATATTTTAATTACAAGAAACACTAACTAATATTAAATCACTTAGTTTTAGCATTTGCAGAAGCCCAGTTTTACTGACTATACCATCCCTTAATCGCCCCTTCATCCTTTATCCCACACACTTGCAAATTTTCAGTTTTTATTCAAACATTTACTTTCCATTCCTATGTCAGACGAAGACTTCAACATACTCGTATAATTCAACATAATTAAATTTATTTGTATTAAAAACGATTATCCTCTTAATCTAATTCTACCTATGTATATTTATTATAAACTCCGAATTCAATTTTCCAGGAATTTAATGCCGATTAATAGTTTATAAAATAAAATCTTTCACTCAATTCCGTACTACGGTACCATTTCTTTGCAAATAAAAACATTTTAAGTAAATCAAAATCCTTTTTGCACTACCAATTCCCTTCAGAAATTATTCGTTTTTAATATAGATCCTGCTCCTTTAATAGAAAGATCTGGTGTCTACCGTCTGGTATCTACTGTCTCAACTGTTCGTCGTGAAATGTTTCTATATTGGTCAAACAGGACGTACTTTGAAAAAAGAAGTAAAGAACATTTTGCTTCTATCAGAAATAAAAACTTTGATCAACCTAATAAATCAACCTTTTCCAATTACATTTTTCAGTTTAACCACAACTTCGAGCCTAATAAAGACTATAAAATGTTACATACTGCTAATAAAGGCATTCTTTTGAATTTACTTGAGATATTCGAAATTATGTCCGACAATAATGAATTCAGACTCAATTAGGTCAGATTTTGACATTCATTATAATTTTCTCAATATTATGATTTGGGTACTTTCTATTTATTCCATCGGTCCATTCCTTATTTGGTCCTTTATCTTTTCTATTGTCTATTAATTTTTGAACCGCTCTGGTAATTTCATTGTCATTGAATCTTAGAATGTTTCTATTTTAGGTTTAAATATATATACAGGGTGTTTCATAACGTACAGAGGATACTAAATTTCTGAACAAAACCCAACACCAAGAAAGTGAAGGCAAGTTAAAGTTGAATAAATTAACGAGCATTCTTTACAAACTGAGGTAGTAATTTACGTTTTATGTTCAAGCAGAGAATATTTGAGAGTTAGCTAAACAATGTTAAGTTAAAAAAATAATAAAAAATAAATAACTTAAAAATTGCGGCAGAATTCCCAATACACTTACTGGTCACGGATAAATGTTGTTTTACTAGGAACGGTGTTCTCAACTTCCACAATTCTCACATATGGGCTAATCAAAATCCGCACGCGATTCGCCAGAGTAGCTTTCAACAGCGTTTTAGTTTGTTTCTACCCAGGGGACTTTTTCTTATTGAAAGAATTGCTATATGCCATCGCAGTTGATACAATCGACGAATTGCGCTGCAACAGAGCAGTTACGCAAACAATTAGTACAAACAGTATCAGAGCGTCGAGAGCATAAGTGCGGGTCAGCAGTTCGAACACCTAATGTAAATGTTTTCGTTATGGTGAATTGTTTGTAGCTTATTTAATAATAATATTGAAATTTATAAAATACCATTTTCTTTATTAAAAGTGTATCTTATATTTACTTTGTGTTTTCTGTATAATTGAAAATTAAACTACCTTAACAGAAAATTAGCTGGTGTTGTGAGAGATATGTTTGTACGGAAGCGAAAACGCAACTATATTCTTTCTACTGTTTCCTCATTAATACCAGCGGTATTCAATAAGTGGGCATTAATTTACAAAAACTTTAAACTGCTGTTATTTTTACGTTATTGAGTTTCGGTTAGAAGTTTATTAAAGAAATAACTTGATTTTGTTCCCTCTAGCTGCCCTTTCAGTCTCCTCCGAACGTTATGAAACACTCTGTATAATATATAATGTTAACTGTGTTACTGTTGACGCCGTCTCTTGCTTCTCATTCGCCAGAACCGTCATCACTCCAGTCGTCATCTCTCAGGCCTCGTGCTTCCATTGCTTCTAGCACATCTTTATACCAGTTTCTCGGTGGTATCCTACGTGTTCTTCCATCTGGAAATTGCCAGTCCCAGATATTCTTGAGTCATCTATTTTCTGGTAAACGTTGTAAGTGTCCATACCAGTTGAGGCTCTTCGTTTCGATGTTTTCCTGTACTCCCAGTCTCTCAAATTGTTTCATTCTTGATGTGTCGTATTATCGAAACTCTAGCTGACCTCTTCCAAAAGTACATTTTCATGGCACATAGTCGGGATTTGTTACTCTTGTGTAGCTTCTATGTTTCAGGTCCATATGTTACGACCGTTTCAATTCTTGTCTTATAGATGATTTTCTTATTTTCTTGGATATTTATTGACTGTTCTGGTCTATTTTATTCTTTATGTCTAAATCGCTTTTTCCCGATTTTGTAATGGTGACAAATTGATAATTAAAGTACCTATTTACAATTTTAATGATTTCCTTCTCAAGGATAAGGTCTAACGTAAACTCGCTTATCGCTAGGGCTGACATCCTACAACTACCGCTCAAATTGGCATCAACGAGAAAACATGGGCAACAGAAACAGCATCTGAACAAACAGAATGCCAATGTCATAGTTATAAATCGTATCTTAGTCTCAGTGTGTGTCCCATTCTAGGATCCAATAAGCACCCTAAAATCTCTTAATAAGCATTTCAGCGTTTCATTCCAACTGAGCTACGATGTATTAAGTGGTGCTCAACTGCAGAGTCAGTTAGATGATGTCAGTAGGCAGCATCGGTTGCCCAGCTAAAATCTAGCTCCAAAACATTGAAGAAGTAGCCCGAAACTGGTTCGCATCCATGCAATAAACCACGACTACCCAGCAATCAATGACGCCGCAACCACGTTAGACCAAAGCGAAAATACACCTACCGAGTTGTTTATATATGAAGTGTGCTCTACTTGACACAATTTCAGAAGACCGCCGTATAACTGAAACACTAAAACTGGACATAGTTTATGGGCTCTTGCACAAGAGGCTACCCATGCAATTGAGTCACACCAATTTCGCTACGTTCTAAACTTTCTAGGAAAACTTCGAAAGTTGTACGATCCACTAGAAGAATTAACATCTCAGAAGTCGCAACGGATATACACCACTTCAAACACAAATAGCTAGGCAATAAAGGCCTAATACATGTACTACAAGTGCCTAAGCCATCGTCCTAAAGATTGTAGGCGTCCTAAAAGGAAAGGAACTAGCAAATAAAAAAACACCATTGAACGCGCCTGCACCGAAAATGCCCTAATTTGGGAGTGCTGAAGGCCAATTGTCATCCACATGAATTACCATAAGTGCAATATGGAAAATGCAGGGTTACATCCACCAAGCTGACCCCATTCATCCGCGTAATCGTATTCACCCTACAGTTTGCATTCAGGTTGGAAGAACTGGAGAACTAGCGTTCATCGACGCCGGAGCAAAACAGAGCCTCGCTAATCAATCGCTGTATGCTCAGCTCAAAGTTGTTCATCCAGGAGGCCGACATAGTTCTGGGTCTGCGCCAACAACATTGGTAATTCCGACCCACAGACCACTTATTCGTTTGTTTTATAAAATAATTCGCGTCCACATAATCTTATCGAGTATGAGACAAGTGCACCAGGATATGACGCTTCCATCCAGTATGCTACAGGAGATCCACGTAGGCATCAAAAGCAAGTCTATTACAGAAAAGGACTACAGCAAGCCCCAAGAGATTTCCGTCGCAGTCTCATCATGAGGGCATGGACGTACTCGTTTTCAAAGCCACGGACATCTCCACGGGACAACAAAACACGCATGTTAAGGCAACTTGAACGGCTTTGTCTTAACCAGCCCCTAAACTAGTATGCAATCATGTTCAGTCCAAGAGGAGAAGCCACGCCATATTGTTACATGGAATCACCGACCCATTGCTTCGCCGCCGTATTGGCTCACGCCTCCGAAGAAATTCTGAAGGCAGAACTTAGATGATCGTGTAGGAATATTCAGCCACCTGGGCCTTACTTGTAGTTCTTGCGCCTAAGTCGGACAGGACTTGGAGGATATGCATTTACTGTAGGAAGCTTAATACCGTGACTACAACCGATCGCTACCCACTTCCATACATGGACGATTAGTTACACTGTACCCGTGCAAACGTAATTTCCGTGTTGGGCCTCAGGTCAGGCTCTTCGAAAATTGCAGTACTACCCCAAGATGTGCCTTATCGCTCCATTTGGATTGTACCGGTTCAAATGCAGCACCTTCGTTGCAAAGGCTATTGGTCGCTTTATGTACGGGTTACCGGAAGTGGCAGTGCTAACCTATTTGGATGACACTATGATTTTATCATAAACCGTAAATAAACAAACACTTAAGTGTAACGAGACAGACTTGAGGTGTCGTAAATGGGCCCGCCGCGCCGGTGTCTTCTGATGGACTCTAGTAATCTATAACCCTCTACGTTCTGTACATCACTTTATTTTAATTAAATAGATTTTGTGAATTAGGTAAACAGATTCTAGTAACCGGTGGGCCTTTAGGGTGCTTCTAACTCTCGTAACTGCAAATTCTTTATTTAAGTAGACTCACACACACACTTTGATGAAACAAAACGCCAAAAACGTTTTATACATTTATTAAACCAATAAACGCTATAGTTTCGTATTTAAAACTAATTTTGAAAACCAAATTGTTTCCCTTACCTTTTTCTAATTGAGCACAGTCTAATGGAAAGATTGCTACTCTTTAGTTGTTGGTGTAGCAATAACAATACTGCGACTTAGTGAGTGCATGAAAAAACTTGATGGTTGTAGAGGAAATTATCGGTAAAGGAAGTTGCACATGCCAGTCCTCAATCTGCTGTAGCGATGAGATCGCCCGCTGATCGAAAGTAGCGACAAATACGTAATTAGGAATAAAGTAAGGTGCCCAAACTGTTGTACCTTCTAACTCTGTCAAGTTAATGATTAACCTCTTCGTGTGCCTTTACCTTTGCTTAAATATCAGGCAGTAGTTGATATCCCCTCTTGTAAATACCCACGGTATTTCCACCATACAACCAATCACAGCGTTTCCGTTGTGTAATTATCCAATCACAATGTTTCCAACGTAATCGCAGTATCCCTACTGCAGTTTCAATCATATTATAGTGCTCCCGATCTAGATGGCTAGCACCCAGAGTAGGAAATTGACACTTTAATCCCTATTTGGCTTTGGTCTGTGTGACAAATACCCAAATTAGACTATACTCAAATATCTCCAGTCCGATGTAAGAAAAGTGTGAATTATGTGACCACATAATCCACTATTAATTAAGCTGAATGCAAACAACTGTGCGATGTGCAACATAGTATGTTCGCAGTCGCAGCTGCAAGTCAATACTTAATCTAGCTTTTGATATGTCTGCACGTGCAACAATTCCTTACATTGGGTAAATATTTCTACGCATACCAATCACCATATTCAAAAGAAAAATGTAAACATATAATATCAATTGTTCATATTTGCATCCATTCTCATAACATAACCTATCAGTCACGTCCTCTCACATAAGTAACTGAGATTTAGTTTTTAAAAGACTTATAATCTTCAAATCAACTATACGTGGCGATATGTACCGGTTAGCGTGTGAAACTGTAAAATGTCTTGGACACCGCATCTCTACGCAAGGTATATCCTTGTATCTTGACAGAACTAGGGCCATCGCCGAAATGCAGCATCCGACAAAATTGAAACAGTTAATGAGCTTTGTGCGGACAACTCCTAATATGTAAAGTTGATACAAAGCTCTTGAAGATAAATGCTACCCGAAAATGGACTAGAACGCAAGCCGAGAAGTCTGTAGAGTACGCCAACTGCTTGCTTAACTCAGCAAAGCTAAATTATTCTACCACTGAGCGGTAAGCCTTCACCGTCGTGTGGGCACTCGCCGTTATGTGGACCTTTACCAAATTTCGGAGATACGCCACACAGTGCTTGCTAGCGGACAACCAACCACTAAACTAGCTAAAATTGCTCCAAAAGCCAATATCGAGGTCTATACAGTAACTATCGACATACTTCGGAAATCAAGAAGCCTCCAACTGCTTTGAGGCCAAGGGCCCGATATTTACTGATCTCTTAAATAGACTGACTGAGAATACATCCTGTTGCAAGGAATTCTCTACCGGTATTAGTCGTAATAGTGGACTACGAAGATTCCCAGTTGGTAGTACTCGCATAAGACGCGAGATCTTCAAACAGTACCCCGATGAACCCACTGTCGGACATATTGAGGAGAAATAACGCATGCTCGAATTACCAGCCGTTACTTTTGGGTAGAGCTACGCAATCAAATATTAAAAATTAAAAACAGAGATCTTAAGCCGCAATTGGCCATTCTAGTCAAGGAACAAAACAATGCCTGGCCAGACAAGCTACGTTCAATTCGTAACGTCTGAACCAGAGATGCGAACAATTGACGACACAATACGCGAAGAGCAGTTATCGCCAGAGGATACGCTGAGACTTATACAAACGCTTCGCCAAACTCACCCTTGTATCGTCGGGAAAGGCTCAAGTGTCACCCGAGAAAACTCGTCTGGGTAAAAACACATCTCACCAGCTGCGATGCTAAAGGGATCCCAGCCAAGGTTGCTCAAAAAAAAATATGAACCATATTTCATGCTCCAAAAATTTTACCCACCAGCTAGGAAGTGGCATCCAGGGTCGCCATCGGGAAATATAATGCTTCAGCCTTTCATCCATTTCAAGGCCAGAACAACGACGTTGCAGAACTACTTCAACTAATCAGAAGGCGCACCTAGCTACCTCTACGTCTGAGCGTCTGTAGATCCATAGCGGAGACTGTAATGTGAGCCGGAGCCACACCGAGCAACAAGAATAAAAACCTTACCTCTTAAGAGTGACATTCTAATGGAAGGCGCTTATAAGGTCTACCGAAAGCTCGCTTGTCGTTCGCGAGTGACATTCTAATGAAAGGTGCTTATGAACTCTAACGGAAGACGGGCAGACCGCTCGCTTATTGCTCGCAAGCGATATTTTAAAGAAAGTGTTTATAAGCCATCGGGCACATTGGCATCGACAACCCAGCTTTGTGGTTACGTCGCGTCGTCTGCTTAGCATTCGAGAGATCGTATGTTCGATTCCCGTGGCCATCTGCTCTGATTCAGATTTTAGGTGGTTTTCCTGAATCAACAGAGTACTGAGGCGAATGCCGGGGCAGTATTTCTCCACCCCTTCTTTCTCTCACCCATCCTGAAATTCCCGTTATTGGCTGAAGAAAGACACAAGGTCCCTATAGCAGCCCGCCCTCAGTTGGGGGAATTGAAATGACCCTGAACCTTTACCTTGGCATCGACAACTCTGTAGTTCACATTAGCGTGTCTGCTTAGCCTTCGGGAGGTCATGGTCTTGATTCCCGAGGTTACCTGTTCTGATTCAGGTTTGTAGGTGGTTTCCGTGAATCAAGAGAGTACCCTCTCTCAGAGAAATGAAGGAGCAGTATTTCTCCAGCTTTCGTAGTCATTTCGCTCTCCGTCCGTCTTTTCTCTAAACCTTCCCGAACTTTATATTCTTGGCTGAATAAGGGCACAAAACCTCCATGCAGTCCACCCTCAGTTGGAGGAATTGAAACACGTTTACCTTTCCTTTTTTAACTAGCATTTGAACTAACAGAATTATATACATAACTAGCGCACCCGACAGACGTCCTGTCCGCTGCCTGCTATTAGCGGACCCGACAGACGGGTTCAGCAAACCTTTTTTCGATATTCGAATTTTCGATTTTTTTCATTTTAAAAATATTGGGGGGTGGTGGTGGGTGAAATTTTGAGGTTATATGTTCTGATATGCGAGAAATCTTAAAAAATATAAAAAAGAAATTCGTCAAAAAATTTAAAAAAAAATCCTATAACCCGATTGCCGCGCCACTTACCGGGTCCAATTGTGAATCTAAACCATCCAGGGACCAACTCAAAAGCACAAAAGGAGTTCAGTCTCGTACACACGTACGGAAGAAATTATGTATACATATAAAGATATAGTCTCTTGCAATTCCATATCGTTACTGTCATTGTTATTGTATATTTATGTATGTTAGTGTTATTGTTGGAAATTTATCAGAATCTTAGTGTGTTCCCTATTTTGAGACCCAATAAAAACCCTAAAATTAATGTGTTGAGATGCATTTTATTCCAACTAAGCTACGCAGCGCCGTATCATTAGTTACATAACTATGGATTTCGTTAAAATGTGATTCGGTTCAATAAACCTTCAATTAATTAATTTTTGTTAAATTATCTGGAATATACGACAGAAAAAAATTAAATAAATGCGGAATCAATTTATCTTATTATCTGACCTGGTTAAAAAGAATAATTATTACAAAATGATGGTGGAATGGGCACACTACACCAATATTTTTTCATCATTACATTTTCATTATTACAAGGTAACTTAAATTTTAAACGAAAATTCAGGAAATTGCTGCAAATAATAAATGATCAGCTATTTTTCTTGATAACTTTATTGCCAGAATAATAACAAAGGACGTGTAGCGCTTAAACTGAATGCCTAATCATTGGAACTTTTACCTGCAGTAATTCAAGAGCAAAACAAAACGTACGTCACATACGTTATTTATACATGGTAATATTTGCAACTGTTCGCTAAAAGCCTTTTATCGGCATTTGATGCCTCAGAAAGCCTTAGAAGGTCGTATTCAAAATGCATATAAGAATCGGGGCGTTTTAAAATTCTTTCCAGGTATTTGACTGCAAAAGTGAAATAGACGACTATAGCAGAATACTCAAGTACTTATTTCAACCATAGCTTAAGGATGCGTTGCTGAGGTCATTTTAAGCCAAAAATGTCTGATGGACGTATTTCCAAACCTCATTCGTAACAAAAATACAAGTACTTTGAATTAAAAATCCGTAGGTATAGATTGCTAATTTCAAGAAAATAAAATAATATTGACTATGAACTTTTTTCTTTGTCCTGTTTTAACAATTGCTACAACTGTAGTATTGTGTATGTCAAAACCAGTTCACCGCTAAAAAAAGCTTATAGCTAAAATTATGGATGCTGCAGCAACTATTTGTGGTGATCATGGGACTATTCGATTATAAGGAGACCTCAAATGTGTATACAAGAATTAGATGGACATTTTGAGCCACTACTACAGTAATACGGTTTTCAAATCCTAAAATTCAATTAAATCAAAAATTAACTCTTGGCTTTTTGCCTTCCTTTTTTAACTTAAAATTATCAAATGAGTTTTATATTTTAATTGCTTCATTCATACAACCTAGCAAATGGACTTAATTTGATTTTTTTAAATATGTAAAGAAATTGAATTTTATGTAATCTGTATTAATTATTTTCAACAATACAGGGTGTCCCGTGACTTGACAGGCATAGCATAAGGGTATACTACTTAGGCAGAGCTGGGCAAATTACTTTGAAAAAGTAATTAACTGCCAATTATCATTTAATGAAGTAATTTCATTACCAGATTTTCAATTACTCAAATGAAATAATAATTCAATTATCAATTAATTGGTAATTGTAACTGCATAATAGAAATTACTTTTTCAATTACTTTCACTAAAAATTGTTGTTATATATTTGTATTAGTAGTATTTAAATAGTATGTGCTAATATATCATCTTAAACGAGCAAATTGAAATAAATAAATTATTATTAATTACCAGTATTGTATAATAAAGCTATTTGTTGTTAATTTCTGTAGAAAATTTTAAATTATATTTCTACCATACTTTAACCTGTAATTTGCACTTACCGCAGACATATATTTGCTTCTTACATAATAATTATTAGCAAGCTACAATGCTACATGCTACACAGCCTACACTACACAAGACGTAACACATGCACATCTCATCTACAAGCTAACGCTCGTGCACCAAATATCTCTTTGCTCTGCACAAAACTAGCTGTTCCGACTAGTCATAGGAAATCATAAATTATACTTATATTGCTCCAGGAATGGCGTATGGCCATTTGTAACATGTAACTTAATAATGCCTTATCTTATTTTTTGCGTTTTGGAGATTTAATGCCCAATCGAGACCCGTAATTTATTAATTGAATTACATTCTGGTAATTTTAATTACCACAAGTAAATCAAATACCTGTAAAGTAATTTAAATGCTTTAGAGTAATGTAATCACTAAACAGTAATTGAGTAATCAAAAACTAATTTTTAATCACTTTATAACAAAAACGACAACTTTCAATTACGATTACCGCATTTTTAAAAGTAATTCAATTCCAAGACAAATAAAAAAAATCTGGTGTGATACACTCACACAACTTCCTTTTACAGTGTTCTTATAATTAGTCAAAAATTTAATTTTTAATTTTTAACCATTTGTCAAAAATTTTCAAAAATTACAAATTCTACAAAAACGGTACAAAATAGAGCATTAGTTGAAGAGACAAATTTTCTCTAGAATTTTAAGGTGAATTCAAAAATGTAATAATATACCGGGTGTTTTATTTAAAATAAGAATTAATAAAAAAAATAGAAAAAAAACAAAAGAAACCCACTTTAGAAGGATTCAACTGGAAAATCGTTACAGCCGTTTTTGAAAAAATCGAAAAAAACTGAAAAATCACAAGAGTAAACACCTACTTCCGGTTATGCGATTTTCTTCAAAAGCTTGCTGTCTCATCTCCATAGTACACAAAACTTATATATGAAGTTTCAACGCCATACCTCTTTTCGTTTTTGAGATATTCTGTTCACAGACACACACACACAGACAGACACACACACAGACAGACACACCAATGAAAAAAATATGTTTTTTGGGTTCAGGGGACTCTAAAACGTGAAGATCTATTGAAAACTCAATTTCGAATTTTTGGGGTGAATCCAATACTTCCTTTGTTGTAAAAGGAAGTAAAAAGGAATTTAATTCGTAATTTAATTAAAAAATATTAATTACTGCCCAGCTCCGTCCGGCAATTTCAAATCAAAAATACCTGATATACATATGTCCAAAAGTCAATATTAAGGGAATTCAGAAAAATCTTGGTAGGCCAACTAACTATTTCGCTTGATTGTAGCAATTGTTACTTTTTTGAAGTTTGTTACATTATTCGTGTTTCTTTAACATTAATTTGATATGGCTACATTTTCAAATCAAGAATATGCAGATCTTCACTTTATTTATAGATACTGGGACAGAACTGCAATGGCGACTGTACAGGAATATCGGTGTAGGCTAACTACTCGAAGAATACCTTACTGGAATGTGTTTAGCAAGTGTGAGCAAGCATGAAAGTGTGGAGAACATTACACAACTCTGGTATGTACCCATATCACATCCAGCCTGCCCAAGCTTTAAGCCTTCGGACTATGCGGCGCGTGTTAACTTTTATCGTTGGTTGATCTCACATGAACATCATTGTGGACAAATTCTATTTTTTGTATAGTGATCGTGAAAGTCGTCTTTTTTAACGAAAAATCTTATTGAAAGTTCTACTTTTTTAACGCAATAATCGTGAAAAAAGGTACACTTTTTTAACTATCTTTGAAATGTCAATTTGACAGTTGTCAATTCCGAAGTCCTTTTTTTCATTCATTTGCTTGATTAACTCGGGCTTCGCCCTTGTTATCAAACTACAAATTCATGAAAAAAAGTATGACTTTCAAAACTAGTTGTAGTAGAGTACCCGAAACTCACAATCATAGGCATATGAAAATCCTTTTGAAACCACATAAATGCATTTTGAACATCGCTTTTCGGAGAATATTCGGTGTAGTATTTTTAATGACAATCTCATTGAGCCGTTCGTATTTCAAGATCGCTCAACATCCGAGCATTATCTAAATTTTTACAAAATGGGTTGCCGGGATTATTGGAAGGAGTTTCACTTCACAGAACAGCAAACATGTGGTTTCACCTGAATGGCGCACCTCCTCATTTTGGTAGAAATGATAGAATATATTTGAATAACAACTTTACTAACCGATGGATTGAGAGAGGAGGTCCAGTTCTCTGGTCACCGATGGTCAGCAGACCTACCGCCTCTCGACTATTATCTTTGGGGACACATGAAGAGTTCAGTTTATTCAGAAATATTGCAAACCAGAGATGAATTAATTCATACAATTATGGCTGCAGCTACATCCAAACTAACTGACCCCGATATTCTTCAGAGAGCTACGTTTTCTATTGTGGAAAGAGCTAGCGAGTGTATTTTGGCAGCGGGAGGATATTTTGCACAGTTACCGTAATTAAGATTGTGTTAAACGTTTATACTTCCTTTTGGTCTGTCTGTGTGTCTGTCTGTCTGTGTGTCTGTCTGTGAACAGAATATCTCAAAAACTAAAACAGGTATTGTGATAAAATGGGTTCTATAAGCTCCACTTTTTGGGCTAATAAAAAATTAATGATTGCTCGTTTGTGAATTTTCAATAAAATTCAATAAGTCAAATTGTGGCTGGTGAAAAGCGAAATGTAATAAATGATCACACAAATAAATGGTTGTATGCCCCTTTTATATTTTATCTAATCTGCAAAACTGATTTGGCTAACTACAAGGCAAGCATGAAACTCAAATCTCATTGGGTTGGAATCATAAACGGACTTTATTTTATTCGTAAACTCAGTAGTTCGAATGCGCGGTTCTTGGTAGATAAAAAATCCTTGATTTGACAAATGACTCAAAATGTCGCTAGTGGTGTCAGCGTATTTGAATATTTTAAAAGTGAAATTACTGTGAGAAACGCGTCAGGTAATTCTTCAAATTTTCGCGCTTGCAACAATTACTGTTTTGTTTCAGTGATGACGTAGAAACACTTCGCCTTGCTTGTTTCGTGACGTATAAGAGACGCCAGAACTTGCATTTGTGTTTGTTCGCTTGGCTTCTCCGCCGAATTCGCACAATCCACCGATGCTATTCGATTTTTGGAAAAACCGAAGCAAATGGGGCCTCGGGAAAACGCTAAGCCACTCCGGAAAGGTTTCACCTCGGATTTTACTGCGTTTCCGATACTCCACATGTAAATTTGCAGGCTTTATCGTATCTCGGTTACAATCTTTTAAGTTGCCCGTTGTGAATGCTGCCAGGATCTTCTGCTGGAGATGGTCTCCTCGCTGCAGAAGCTGTCCTTGATGTTTTTGCAGTCCTCCCCGACGTAATGCAGTGCAGGCCTCTGGCTCTGGATTCTTACTTTTGCCGGGAACGATTATCGGAAACCCCAGCTGAACGGAAGCCGATCTCCTCGGAGAAGCGATTGGAAAATTTTATATTTTAGTGCTGCGGAAACCTTTACAAACACTGTCACATGTACTCTACGAGGGTCACAATAAAAGGCAATTCTTTTTTACTCGTAATATGTTCGTTTAATGGTATAAAATATGTTTAAAGGTAGAGCACAAATCTAACAAACTTCACATAAAAATTAATTCAATTGTTCTCCCTGTTTTTCAACAAAGTAGCATCAGGTTGCTAGGTTACTATGATTATCTTATGGAAATTAGTTTTGGTAAAGAATGGTTACAAATGGAAGTAAATTTGAGTACCTAAATTATATTTAAAATTTTCTTAAAACTAAATTATTGTCTTTAATCTTATAACTAAATTGTTCGGTAGCGTTAGGCACACAAACGTAATTATTTTTATTATGCCATTGCTCTGCTTTGCACTATAACACTTTATTTTTTAAATACACTGATTTTTTTGAGATCACCATGTTTGCGTCATTATCTTCTGTTGCCTTCTAAGATTGCTCTTTTGCAATATTTCTATTATATTATCCTGCTTAATTTACCTTTCTGCTTTGCTTACTAATTTCACTATCTTTTGCTTCTGACTTAACCAAATACGCTACTTTTATAATGCAGCCAACAACCTTTTGTGTCAAATACATTTTATAAATTGGTCTGGCTTTACATGTGCACAAACCTTATTCGAATTATATTAGTTTAGTCACAACTAATATAAACCCTTTGAAATTTACGTTGCCTTTGCGTACCTTTCTCCAACTAATTTAATCTTTCTTGCATCTAATTATCAATGCATTTACTGTTCTACTTTAGTTTTAAAATTTGCAATTAGATAAGACATCCCAACTCTGTGCTTATTGAATCGGTCAATTATCTTGCACTGCAAACAGAGCCAAGTCGTGGGCCTCATACAATCTCAGTATGACGTTGAAACTACCTATAACTTTTGTTCGCTATCTAGATGCGACAGCAAGCTTTTGAAGAAAATCGCATAACCCGAAGTATGGTGTTTACTCTTGTGATTATTCAGTTTTTTCGATATTTTCAAAAACGGCTCTAACGATTTTTTCAAACTTTACATTTTTAATATGTATTGATGTGAGATAGGTGATTTTCCAGGTGAATACGTCTAAAATGGGTTTCTTTTGTTTCTTTTCTTTTTCTTTATTAACTCCTATTTTAAATAGGACCCGATATATTTTACATTTTTGAATTCAGCTTAAAATTTTAGAGAAAGTTTGTCTTTTCAACAAACTATTTTGTACTATTTCTGTAGAATTTGTAATTTTTTAAAATATTTAACAAATGCTTATAAATTAAAACTCAAATTTTTATCTAATTATAAGATAACTGTAAAAGGACGTTGTGTGCGTGTATCACACCATATTTTTTAATTAAGAAAATAATGTGATATGAATTTATTCGGTTTGTTCTGTTGCATTTAATACCACCGTTAATTCCCTTAATATTTACTTTTGGACATATGTGTATCAGGTATTTTCGACTTAAAATTGGGTTAGGCTATGTCTCTCAAGCCAAGGGACACACTGTATAATGCCATATACACAAATTTACTCATCAGAATACCTTATCCTGATCAAAATATGTATGGCCAAAATGCTATAACATAGTCATATACCATATTATCGAAAAAGGTGTCTGCTATAATTTACAGATTAAGAATTCATACTTTCAGTAAAAATCCTCCAAAAAACCTATAGAAGAATTTGCAAACAATTTTATGGCAGTTGCGAGTAATAATCTATGGCGGTTATAAATCTTAAATGTATATTTAGAAAGAATCCACTAACTTTATTATTTGTTGTAACAGGCATCCAGCTAAAAATAACATTATTTATGCACAATTACATTATTTCTAGTTTTTGTTAACCATGAATATTATTTGAAGGACATAACCTTCAATATTTTGCTTGCTTCTTCAGGTCTCTATTTTAATTGCAACTGCGTCGTTACATTGTAATACACAAAAATTCCTTAGCATAGTAATGTAAATACGGTAAATAAAGATACAAAATAAAAACTTGATCATTTCCAAAGCATGAGCTGGGATAACATTGTAGCAACACCTATTTCTATATTTTCAATATAATCTGACAGTATATCCGAATTGCCAATGAAGTGATAACGCCATCCAAATTCAGAGACACTATTATCTATAATATTCAGATTATTTCACGACATCAGTAATAATGTAACTTATAAATGTGTGTAGAGGAGAGACTATAAAAAATACACAACCGCACATACTAGAAAGGAAATATCATCAATCACGTTAAATATTTCAAAATGAAACCAACAGTTATTAATAACACATGTGTCGGTCACGATATTATCATCTAATGCTCATACAGTTTCTCAGCAGCCTATATAGTGTCTCTTTTTTTATATATAAACTGAAATCTATCTACAAAGTTCCATCCTTTACAAGTTATCGTCCTCCAAAGCATAGAAGACCTTTTTGATGAGTGTGAAATTTTACTAAATTTATAAAGAACTTGTTTAATCTAAAGGGTGTTCCTGAAAAGTGCGGAAAAAATTTAACCACATATACTAGAGCTCAAAATAAGCTGACTTAACTCGAATTACCTATTCAGTGTATCCCAGATCGAGTGGGATTTCATGGGTAACTTTCGTATCGTTGAAGATGGAGATTTAGTTAAATGGGCAATGTTTTACAGTTTCATATGCTGATTTAAAATCTGTTTGAAAAAGTTCAAAATGTTAAACCAGTCAGAAGTTATTAAAAAAAACTAAAAACTGTCATTGTCTTGTATGTCAAATATCTTCGTAAGTATATGAGATACGAAAAAAATCTGGTGTGATACACGCGCACAACTTCCTTTTACAGTGATCTTATAATTAGCCAAAAATTTGATTTAAAATTATTAAGCATTTGTCAAAAATTTTCAACAATTACAAATTTTACAAAAACGGTACAAAATAGAGTGTTAGTTCAAGATACAAATTTTCTCTAGAATTTTAAGCTAAATTCAAAACTGTAATAATATACCAGGTGTTCTATTTAAAATAGGAGTTAATAAAAAAATAGAAAAAAAAACAAAAGAAACCCATTTTAGAAGTATTCAACTGGAAAATCACCTAGCTCACATCAATACACATTAAAAATGTAATAAAAATGTAAAGTTTAAAAAAGTCGTTAGAGCCGTTTTTGAAAAAATCGAAAAAAACTGAAAAATCACAAGAGTAAACACCTACTTCCGGTTATGCGATTTTCTTCAAAAGCTTGCTGTCGCATCTACATAGTACACAAAACTTATATATGAAGTTTCAACGCCATACCTCTTTCCTTTTTGAGATATTCTGTTCACAGACAGACAGACACACAGACAAACAGACACACAGACAGACCAATGAAAAAAATATGTTTTTTGGGATCAAGGGAAGATCTGTTGTAAACTCAATTTCGAATTTTTGGGGTAAATCCAATACTTCCTTTATTGTAAAAGAAAGTAAAAAGTTTCGTATGAAAGTCACTGTTTTCGATAAGACCAATTTCAAATTGGCGCCGAACAAAAATTTAAGATGGCTACTTTTGAGGTACTCGTATCGCCTGACGCGATCTGGGCTTGGGGACACGTATGCGGGACGAATAAGTGCACGTCGGATTATTTATTACAAGTTGCCAGCCGTCCTGGCCACATATTAATGCCTGTAAATCAGGGTGAGTGATTACTTCATTTTCTACTTTGGCAACGCAATGCATTTAGCTGATTTTGGCCGACATTTTTAGCGTCACCCGGGAGTTGTAAAACTTCAACGATTCCGCTTACTTGAGAGGGCGCATTCCCTCCTGCTTCTGGGAGCCTAGTTTGATTTTGGGCCTCATCGCCTAAGTGTTCTCCTAGTGACGTTTGCCAGCACCCTCCACCTGCAGAATCAGCAGCTGTAAGATCCCGTTTGAAGGCTATCTGATTTACGCACTGCAGAAGTATGATTATCTCAGATAAGTAGCATACGACCTAATGATCTATGGTAATGGTATTTGTACCGCAAGGAATGCGAAAGAATTGAAGCTGTTCTTAGTATGTAATTTTACATTTTACTGGTTTAATCTTAGATTTAATTGTGCTAATCACTGCTATGTTAGCGTTATTTGGAGATGCACTTTTCGAGTAAGTAACGCCCTTAAAAATTACTGTACTGGCTATTTTATGCAGCGTTGTTTAATAAATCTAATGCACTGTTTATATAACTTATAATCTGATTTCGTTTCCGCTATCTTCTGTATTTCAGCTATTGTGTAATTACGGCCTGCTGCGAATAAACTGAGTTTATAAATTCTCGACCTATCTGAGTATATTTGTTATAATTTAAAGACTTTTTGGCGCTCATTATATTTGTTAATAATCATTTTAAGAACTGCATGCCGTCTCCACTAGGTCTGGTTGGTGAGCCCTCAAATATACTCTCGTAGTACGATATTTGAAAATATTTACTGAAATTATAGCGAACAATATCTCTAAGAAGCACCAAACCAAACCTACTTGACGACGAAGGTAGCTAGGTACCGTATGATCGAAAACTTCTATCCTATAGATGGCCGCGGATTTAAAAAAGATAATTTGGCAGTTGTGGTGCTGTGTATGGAAAATGGAGGAAATTGTTTTGAACAGCTGTAGTTGTTTTTGTTATTAACGTATTTAGGTATTAAAAATGTATTTGTTCAAATAGCATTACTGATATAACCAGATATAAAATGATAATGTGACTGTTACTGCCATGACTACCAACATACATTTTTAACAAAACAATTCCACAGCCCTCTGAAGAATAAAAGTTTTCGATCGTACGGTACCTATCTTGTCAGCTGCTTTATAGATTCTAATAATAATTTGACCGATGTCTTATTCTAATTGATTAATTATTAAAATTAGGTAATTTGTAAGTTGATTAATTATAGGAATGGCTGACATTCGTGGAAGAGCTGATCTTGAGAAGATGGCAATAGATGTGGAAACAGAGATGCAATTCTAATCGTTTTCTTACTTGATCCATGACACACTCTTTCACACTTTTTGAGTTGAAGACGGAGGACTGGTTGACATTTTTTAGAAAACTTGTTTGCGTTTGTCCGCAAAATACAAAGCATATACTGTTCGTGTGCATTTTAGAAATGAAAAAAGCATACCTCAACCGGTTGGTTTAAATACACTTGAAGCGCCCTGTCAAAATATGGTTCGTTTTAAACGTAGATCAAAACGATCTATACCTACAAGTATCTAGGTGTGGATGAAAGTGATGCTATAGAATTATGGATCATAAGGGGATACAGTCTAAAATCTCGAAAGAGTACTTATAGTGCTCAGGAATAAACTCAATTCGAAGAACAAGGTTAGCGCCATCAACAGCTTGGCGTTACCAGTTGCCACATATAGTATCGGAATAGTTGTTTTTAAACCTAACTTTTACGAAAATAAAAATAATTATTTAATAGGGAAAAAAGTACTTCACTTGTTGTGAACCTTAATACGAGAATAAATAAGAGTACTTCCTGATACTCCCAGAAATGTCAAAAGTGGTTGTTTCATCTAATAAACATTCTTATATCGCGTTTCGATAATGAAAATAATCCCAGAGTAATTTTTGGTTGGAAATTGGCTACTGACTGAACCTGCTTTTGCATTTTAAATGTCGTTAAGAATTGTTATTCCATTAAATTTGATAGATATATGTAGTTTTTTTATTAGCGCTAGTGCAGAAAGTACTTTCCGGTATCTTTTCCGATATTCGACAATAAAAGCGAATTTCTCCATGAGCAAATGCTGGACCATCAGGCGGCCGGCCCGGGTTCAATTCCCGGCGAACTCTAAACGGATTTTAAAAACGCTCCCCGGCTACTTCGCTAACACCTCTGGTAATCGTTAACCCCTAACAAGGGAACTCTTCCTCAATTTCGACGGACAAGGCTAGCCACCTACACGATTTACGAGTAAAGAGAGCTATAGAACCACAATCGTGTGAAATAAACAGGTCACTGGCCTAATGTAAAAGGAGGAAGAAGACAATAAAACGATAAAAGGGGTGGTTCGTCGTAATTTAGCTTGCAATAAATCTCAGAATCGCTAGCTAGCCCGTCTAACGACAACAAAGTACTTAAACATTTAACCTTACAACTAATAAGAGAGATATGTAATACTTACATTCTCGTATCCGCGATCTAGAGCTGAGTGTGCTATGACCTTCTGTTCTGGGTCTAGGCGGTGGTCGAGGAGGCAAAGCTGGTGGTAGTGGTGAGACCTCAATTCGATCGTCGGCTTCGAGTTTTCTGTTCGTTGTTGTGCTTTGGAGGATTTCCGAATTGCTCTCATTGTCCACTTGTAGGTGGCAATTGCAAGACGACGTTTGCAGCTTTGTGGTATGTGCAGAACTTGGTGGGGCGTGCACGTGGACATGCACCGATTGATTCGGTGCGTGCGTGTGGGTGGTTGTGGTCGGCGGTCCATGCGAGGCAAGGTTAATTAAATTATGGTGATGGCTAGATTTAGTGGAAAGGTGCGAATGAGATAGGTTGTTTTCGCATTTAGAAGAATCGATGTTGGATTTCTCGCTGCACTGGCAGGTGTGAGTGTGACTGATGAGAGCGTGGTCGCTGCTGTCACTCGGTTGGTATGTGTGTTCCGCACCTGACTGAGGGCCAGGCGAAGGAGATGACATTGTTGCTCTACATGTTCAGATGGAGAAGTTGTTGCAGACTGTAAAAGAACGAAGTGTTAGATTATTCAAAAAATTTATACATATAACGAGCATGTCGACGCATTAGTGACTAATACGAGAGCGGACTGATAAGTAACGCCTGTTGCTCGTTAAAATCTCTTACAATGGGGATAAATTAATATAACAAAATGATACTATGAATCAAGAAGCATATTCAATCGAAACATAATTTCATTTTTCC
The DNA here is from genome assembly GCA_940337035.1 of Agriotes lineatus. Classification (NCBI taxonomy): domain Eukaryota; kingdom Metazoa; phylum Arthropoda; class Insecta; order Coleoptera; family Elateridae; genus Agriotes; species Agriotes lineatus. The sequence continues at coordinate 149,750,639 of OW679195.1, read as the reverse complement.
ATATAATCTCCTTCCACATCAATACATTTTTGTAAACGTAGAATACAGTTTTCGTTACCGTTGACAAAAACATCTTGATTTGTTTTCCCGAACCAGTGTACCACCACTACACAAATGTGATTCCTCAGGGATTGTACTTCAACGTAGGAAACGGATTAAAAGCACTGGAAGCCAGACTATAGGGTGGGTGAACAACCACTTTGAAGTTAAAGCGTTCCAGCTTCTCAATAGCTTTAAAATTATTATTTAGACACGCTTTTCGAAATCGCAACGACGGAGTAATGCTGTTTATCGGTCACTGTGATTGGACGTTCGCTTCTCTTAGCAGGCGTCTTACCTTTGTCTGAAGATTTTTGGATCTACCGCCGAACATTGTTAATTTCTAGGGTCTGTTCCGTACATATCGAACAACCGACGAAGAATTTTGGCTACATTATTGCAACCTTCGGCACGAAGAAATTCAATCACCGCACGCTGCTTTAAATATATGCCAGAAGTTGATTACAATTTTCTCTCAGAACTTGTCTCTACCTCACTCCAGACAAGATCAACGCGCCAACAGACGTTACCTATCAGCCCGCCCTCTTATTAATAATTGTCATAGAAGAGAAAAAGTCAAGAAATTTAGACCCTAATTGGAAATGCAAGATCGACGGGAGTATGAAGACGCATAAAAAACTTAAGAGGTAATAGCAGTGGAGAAGTGATAAGATAATAGAAATAGAAGAATGGAAACCTAACTATAACTCTCTTCTACTGAAGATAGAAAAAAGTTTCGTATCACTGAGACATGGCACATAAATGAAAATAACAATACATTTATAAATGTAAAATAAATTTAAAATGAGCACGTGATCTAATATTTGTTGTCTGTAATCTGTAATACGACGTATATAAAGCAGTCCATTACGCCCTAGGGGCTCTTATAATGATCGACCGTAGTCATTGCGCCCGCTTTTTACGTGTGAGGGCTTTATGGACTGCTTTTTAAGCTTTTGAATTTATTTACGTTGTATACACAATAGACATTACTTGACGTTTATACCCCTGGGGCTTGCGGACTTGTTGGCCTCAAACGGGCATAAACATCTTCATAATGCCCTTGGTGCATACAGGTCGTGACAACTAGCTGTGCTAAGTATTGATTGCGCGAGAGTCCGGGCCCGCCTGGGTGGGGAGAACCAATTTTTGACAAAATTATGTTAGAGATGGGCACATTCTTGTAAAAAGTCTGCTGTTTTGATATTTATAGTTTGTTGTTTTGTTCTTGTTATTGTCTCTGTGGTTTTTGTTAATTAAGTTATCGTCGCGAAATGGAGTTTAAATCAAAACTGAATAAACGTGTTCTTCACGATCAATCTAGTGAAATAATTACCAATTTCTACACAGGTTTAATTTGTTTAATACAAATATGACATATTTCTTACTTTAAAAAAATAAATATCAAAAACTCGTGCCTAAGTATGTAAGCTTGTTTTAAAAAATATACAGTGTAGCAATGTACTTAACTTCAGAAATTTAAACTTGTCAATGCAGAAAATATCAACATCCTCATTCATCGCAGCTTATCTTATCTTACCAGGAATCTACTTACAGAACCCCAATGATCACGACTTTTTTATTATTCCAAGAAGTTTTACCTGAATAAATATTCTAGAAAAAAATTCTTATTTTACAGCTGTGTACACATAGCGAGAGTTTCTGACAACTAAATAGGGGAAATTGAGATACCTTATTACTATATATGACAATTTATTTCAGTGGCGTGCATCGCGGAAATTTAATTGTGTCCTGTCATCTGTCAAGTAAAGGGTTAAGGGGCAACTATAATAATTATTATGTTCTTAAAAGTGTAAAATACAACAATACGTTGTATATAACTTCTGGAGTTTGATTTTGGAGAATGTTATTGCTTTCAAGGTTTCCCATTCTTAAATGTACAACTGTTCAACAATTTGACTGACAGTTCGAAGCTGACTGATATTATTGTATTATAATATTATAATAAATGGTAAATCTGGTTTTGCTTGTATATATTCTGCGCTGTGCATAAAATGTTGTATGCCTCGTGCATAATAAATAGCCTTTTTCTTCAAACGGCAGTAAAATATGGCATTATACTGCTGGATTGATGATGCTAAACTGTCACATTATTGCCAAGCGGCAGATAATATTATCTGCCGCTGACGAGCGGCAGATAAAGTTATTATCTGCCGCTGACGACTTTATCTGCCGCTCGTCAGCGGCAGATAAAGTTATTATCTGCCGCTGACAACTTTATCTGCCGCTCGTCAGCGGCAGATAATATTATCTGCCGCTGACCAGATCAAGTAATTTTCTTCGAATTTTGTTCACAAGTTGTAAATAATTTGTTATAAAAACGTTTGAAGAAAAAATACTATATGTTATTCGGAGCAAAAGTATCTTTATGTGGCTCGGCTGTACTTATCTGCCTCGCAAGCTCGGCAGATAACCCGTGCAGCCTCGCCACATAAAATATAACTTTTGCTCTTAATAACATAATATACTATTATAGCACTTGTCGTCTTATACCCTTCGCATATAAATAACTATTATGTCAGGGAGATCGTGTGTGGATAATCTGTTTAGATTACAACAGTTAACAGAGATTTGGCTTTACGATTTGAAAAATATGTAGACTCGATCCCTTGTAGTAAATTATGAGAACCTTTGGAAACATTAGAAGTAAACCCACTCATTATAATAGTTATTTATGCCAAATGATAAAAAAAGTGCGTGTTTAAACAGTATTTTCAGGCAAGTCTTTTTGGCCATAGGACCATAATAGTTATTTATATTATAAGGATCGTAACGCATATCATTACAGTAATAGTGAAGATTATGAGGCAAGGCGTCAGACGAATTTGTTCAAGTACCATAATGATATCATTATAGTACTGTCACTTAAAGTATGTCAGTATGACATTCAATCTGACGCTCACAATGTAATCATTATGACACGCAAGCAGATACATTTCTTTTCAGCCCGCTGACAATGTAATTTATTACTTATTATATACAGGGTGTTAAAAAATGTTGCCGGATATTTTATCCACTTACAGATCGTCACCAATACAAACAAAAGTGTCCTAATAAACATGGGTCCGGAAATGCTGCGTTTCCGAGATACAGGGCGTCAAAGTTAAAGAATATCCCGGTCGCCCCTAGAATAAATAATTTAAATCTAAGTGCCCCAAAACATTGATCCTTAGTAGCACCAGTAAACCTTCAAAGTTTCACTAAAATTGGCTACAGGGTTTGGAAATATTGAAGAATTTTAGTTTTTGCCTTAACAGGTTCTGATACAGGTAAAAATATGGGTTTTACTTATTTATTTTGTTTTTTTGAAAACGAAGCGAGATTCGAAAAAATCTCAGGAAGAATAGCAATTAATAAATCGCAAGAACAAACTTTGGATAAAGTGGGAATATATTTGCCACAACCAGTATTTAGCCATGGTCAATTATATGTAGCAATGTCACGTGTACGTAGTTTTAAAAACTTAAAAATTAAAGTTGTAGCTAATGAATCGTGACACACGTTAAACATTATCTACAAAGAAGTTTTGCAACTTGCAAACTATTTCGCAACTGGTCCCACTAGTAGTTATTTATAATGTAAAATAAAGTGAGGGTCAAATTATTATATTCCATATTAAGTTGATAAATGAGATTAATCTTCTACCAGCTTTTTTACGACAATAAAATAGAACCCTGTAGTAGGGCATGTTCTTATTCGGAACTCCAGAAAACAGCTTCTTTTGGTTTTAATTTAGTACTTTTTCAGAATCTGCATCTCCAAATTTAGGATTATTTGTAATCAAAGCTTTGTTCTTCTCGTGTCTATGTCTAATAACAGTAGATGTAACGGAGGCTGAAAAGTAAGAAATAAAAAAGTAGATTTAAATAATTTCAAAAAATTATATTCTAATTTGATTTCTCTGTGCCAGTCTTTTAATTTGTGATCTTTGTAACCACAAGTCCTTGCCGTAAACTTTCTTTAGATATTTATTTCTTAACGAGTGTTTACGCCATTCGTATGTAGAATAAATAAGACAGCAGTATAATTGTTCGTAAATCAATTAATTATTTATTTGTAATCAACCAATATTTGCTGAAAGCACATTTCATCCTTTAATATTATTTGATTTTACAGTTTAATCAACGTTTACAATGCATACTCATACAATAAAATTAAAACAACCAACTTAATCAAGACGCAATATGAATATAATATTACATTATTTTACTCGTAACCCACTGTTTTTTTACAGTGGCCCGGTAGAGTATGCAGTACTAACAATTCGTTTTGATTTCGCAGCTACATTTGGATAAATGACTTGCAAAATAAATTCTGTGGCTGCATTCCCACGAAAATGTAAAGAGTAGCAAATCTTATACATATTTAAATAAGACCTAGCCCAAAACGGCCTGACCTGCATAAAAAGTATGAGGTAGTTTAATGAACTACTTTGATATTTCCCTGTACAGATTTTGGATGTGGTAAATGTATCGTATCTTCCAGAGATACAACGCTTCCTTAACGAAGGGACAACAATTTTTAGCTCTTGAAATCTCCTATCTTCTATACATATATAAAGGAAAGTCACAACCCTGACTAATGAATGCAGAGCCGTAACCACTGGTACTAGGAACTTGAAATTTGGGTGGAAGATTCAATTTGTTACGTAAGGTAGTGCTAAGAAGAGACATTTTGAAATTCGACTCCTAAGGAGGTGAAAAGGGATAAACTCTGTTTTCACGAATTCCTCAATATCTCTTACACCCAATGAGAGATCGACTTGGTGTTTGCTTGCAAAGATTATCAATGCAAATACCTAGAAACGTATTTTAAGATTTTGTCCTAATCAACCCCTAAAGGTGCAAATATGGATTCGGGGTGAATTAAGGAACCCTTCGTATCTCCTATATTTCTTGTGTTAGAACATTATTTTTTTGGCATATAGCTGTATTTTTAAAATATTTAAACAGTGGTTTAAGGGATTTTGAAAAATTTACCCCAAAGGGGGTGAAATGGGGTAAACTGTGTTTTCACGAATTCCTCAATATCTCTTAGACCAGATATTGAATTATGGAACCCCTTGTATCTCCTGTGATTGTTGAGCTTTAGAAAGGGGTTTTAGGGTTTTTTGAATTTCATGCCTAAAGCGGTAAAAAAGGACAACTGAAATGGGGTAGGGGGTTAAAATTATTAATTATTTCCCCTCTGGGTTCATTTCAGGATAAAGCTGGCTGAAATAATTTTTTTCCACTACTGGGAGTAGAAGTTGGTTTCTATAGCATCAAAATTGTGACAGAAGTAAAACATTTACTCCCTATAGACTAAATAAGACAAAAATTTCCCTAGGGAGTTTTCATTATGACTGATAGAACAATTATGTAAAATGCGAGGTTATCAGGTTAGGTTTTGCGTCAGTTTGTGTCAAAACTGACGCAAAATCTAACCTGATAACCTCGAATTTGAAAACTCTCTAGGGAAATTTTTGTCTTTGTAGTCCGTACGAAGAACCGTCATCTTGCTAGTTATCAACATATATTTGTTGAAATGCTTACGAATAGAAAAAGTGAACAAACCAGAACAGGATAGATAATAATAGTATGCTACATAAAAAAGTGAACTGTTGCACAGGAACATTGGAAGGTGTATCTATCTTTTCTTCAGAATGTAGTTCCTAGAATACATTTACAAAAAATAGACCGTTTGCACTGATTTAATAATTTTCACTGTATATTCAACATTTACTATCAATAAAAAAAAATACATGGCACTTGCCGACAATTAAAATTTTAAAAATTGAAAACATTATTTTTTCAGTTCTAACTAAATGTTCTTCGTACAAATTAACGCGATATACGAAGTACGAGTACAATTGAAATTGCTTTTATCTTTTAAACTAAGGTGACATACCATTAGAATCTATAAATAATATAGATTTACGTATACTTTGCTTTTATATTAATATCAGATGTGACACAAATTTATAACAAATTTCAGCGATAATTTCAGTCTTTCTATAAAATCGTATTCATTCTCAACTAGTACTTGGACATAAGAAAAAAATCTGTAAGGAAATTGTCAATTGGAGAAGATGGAAACCAGGATAACAAAAAATGTGGTGTGATATAGGCACACAACTTCCTTTTACAGTGATCTTATAATTAGCCAAAAATTTGATTTTTAATTTTTAAGCATTTGTCAAAAATTTTCAAAAATTACAAATTTTACAAAAACGGTAAAAATTTTCTCTAAAATTTTAAGCTGCATTAAAAAATGTAATCATATACCCGGCCTTCTACTTAAAATAGGAGTTAATAAGAAAAATATTAAAAAAAACAAAAGAGGCCCATTTTAAAGGTATTCAACTGCAAAATCACCTACCTCACATCGATATACATTAAAAATGTAATAAAAATGCGAAGTTTGAAAAAAATCGTTAGAACCGTTTTTGAAAAAATCGAAAAAAAAACTGAAAAATCTCAAGAGTAAACACCATACTTCCGGTTATGCGATTTTCTTCAAAAGCTTACTGTCGCGTCTAGATAGTACACAAAGCTTATATATAAAGTTTCAACGCCATACCTCTTTTCGTTTTTGAGATATTCTATTCACAGACAAACACACAAACACACACACACAGACAGACCAATGAACCAAAACATTTTTTTTTGGTTCAGGGGTCTCTAAAACGTGAAGATCTGTTGAAAACTCAATTTCGAATTTTTGGGGCGAATCCAACACTTTCTTTATAATAAAAGGAAGTAATAAAATACGTACTCCAAGGAAGATCAAGATTAATCAGTGATCAATTGCTTTGGTGTTCTTGTTTATAAAAAAAGGCAAAACTAGTAAACCCCTACAAAATTAAGAAAAAGGCAATAGTCACTTTTCATCAAGACCGTCCACTTTCATGGCAACTGTACTATGATACACTATGAAATGGAGTAATTAATATATCATTACCTTAATTCCTTTTATAGTACTGAGTTAATTTTGGATCACTGCAAAAGTTTTTTTTTGCCAGTGTCATTTCAACTGCGCTGTTGTATGGACATTCAACTAATAACCTTCTTTGAACGTGAACTGACAAGCAAAAAAAAAACTGAGCGACCCATTTAAGTTAAAACTGAGGGCGTTACATCTGCTGCAATTATTTTTACTAGTTAAGAAATATAGTGCAGTATTTACTAGGCGAGCAACAAATACAATCACACAAAATCGACAAACGATTTACAAACAGTAAATTGTATAACAGCTCTCTAAAAGTTAATTTTGAATGATAGTTTTACGTTTGTGTTTCTTTTTATTAATCCTGTTGCATTAAAGTTACTACACGTCTTCTTTCCAAAAAATTAACGACATGGTAGCACAAGCAACAAAAATTGCATTTATGTTGAAGATGTGCGTAACCATTATGTTCTCTGGTGATCAACTGTTGTACAGTTCCAGTGGATATTTAACATTATTAGAAGATTGATTCTTTTAAAAGAAAGTCAGAGTCTGGAGAAAGTAAGAATATGTCAGAGCGGGATGACTGTCATATTGTATCTACGGTATTGAGAAACATACGTAGCACTGCAGTAAGAATCAGAAATTCACTGATTGAAGTTGGTGGAACGTATGTAAGTAAACGGAAAATTCGAAGAAGACTACAAGAAGCCAATTTGAATGCGTTCAAACCATCTATGGGACCCAAACTCCTTCGAGAGCATTGAGTTTATTCGTTACCGTTTGCTCGTATCATCAATATTGGACGTTGAAGCAATCAAACTTTGTTTTTTACACATGACTCGAGATTTTATTGACATGGCGCCGATAGTCGCTATAGCTTGGAGAATAATGGAAGAACGATATATACACTGCAATTTTTCCTACCACATCAACGTTCATGGAGAGTCTCTAATGGTATGGGTACTTAAGTATATTGTTTGAAGTATGCACAAAATTAGTGGAGGCCTCATGGTTGCTGATACATGTAGAAGATGTCTTTAAATTGCATGTTTTGTCTTATGACTCATTTAAGAACGTGTCGTACCCCATACCCTATTCTTATAGTAGGGTCGTTTATAACTTTAGAGAAGTATAAGTAATTGACACTTGTGGATTGTCCCTACTTAGACTAGTCGTGAATGCAATAGAACACATATGGGACGAGCTGAGAAGGCAGAAATCTAATTTCCTCCCGAAGTAAATTGAGGTACCTCCGAACAGCTCTAACAGAAGAATGGGATAATATTTAAAATACATTCATCTCGAACATCATCAGAGAAATGCATAAAAGAATGAAAATGGTTATAGTAATAAGAGGAAGTCGCAGCACATTTAAAAAAATATGAGACGATGCAAGCCCCGTATCGATACTTCTGCACAGTGTTGGCATGGAGCGAGCTATTTTTGCAATGTGCTCTTTGAGACGCTCGCTTCTTAGGAGACATGTAGTTTTCAGTAAGAAAATAAAAAGTACACGGAAAACCCACAGTAAAAAATCTCCCGCAAAAGACATAGATGTGGAATTAGCAGGAATAGATGAAATCAAGAAAGATGTAAACGACGTCAAAATAGATAAAAAGTTAGATAGAGGAAAATAGAATGGACATGAGGAAAAAATACAAGAACAAATTCGGGGATTGGCAAAAAAAGAGAAGCAAAAAAGTAAACGTCATCAAAGCTGGGTACAAAAAAATTTATGTAAACGGAGAATATTGGAAAGTGGATAAAGTAACAAAGAAACTTGTTAAAAATCTTAAACTGCATTACTTAAACAGTAAATAGCAAGCAAAGATGGATAAGACTTAAGACGACAATGGCGAAAAATAGGACAACGAATTTAAGAAAGACAAAAAAATCAATCGAAAGTAAAAAAAATAAAATAAAAAACTATGGTTACTCGGAATACGAGAGCAAAATTTCAAGAGGGAGCATAAAAAAATAGAAAAGAAATTAGTAAATATAAAGTCGACGTGTAGCCCTACAAGAGTGAAAGTAGAGCGGTAATGATGTTAAAGGGTATGCCTTTTTCAATAGTGGCACTGAGAACTGACCATTAGGCAGAGGTTTTTTGATAAGTGATAACATGAAAGGAGCTGTAGTAAAATATCCAGCACTTTTAGAGGCTGAAGGGTAAGTTTCATAAAATAACCGCAGTAAATGTACAATTTCCAACTGAAAGTGCACAGAAGAAAATTAAAGAAGAAATTTACAAAAAAATAAAAAAGGTTTGTGACGCCACGCCTAAATATGAATTAAAGTAGTGCATGGGAGGCGTCAACGTCGAAATTGGCCGAAACCATGAATACAGGTCTACAATTGGAAAATTTTGCAAACATTTGAATAGAAAGGAAGGAAGTTAGAAATTTCTATCACGAAATTAAGAAAATAAGGAGCAGATATCAACCGAGAACTCCATTTTATAAACACGAATACGGTAGTTATCTGGGAGATCAAAGACTATAACCAAAATCAATATTATAATCAAAAGCTAGACCCCACAGTATAAGAAATAGATTACGTAAATATATCTGACACGTCATCAGACCTAGAAGACATTAACGAGGCAGCAAGCTTAAAAAATAACAAGAGCTCATGAAGCGATGAAATATGTACTAAAATTATTAAATATGTAGTATACATAGGTAGTAAGCAAATGACTAAAGCTCTACATAAAAAGGTCCAAAAATAGAGTTCTATAAGTATCATTGAATCAATGTGGGCTATAAAGTATAGTATGATCAAACATGATTTTCATTTAGAATGGCTATTGAATAGTTGCTAATTTATGAATGCAACTACAAGACACTTGAAAATCAAGTCAAGTTTGACATTTAAGGATTAACATAACTGCATTCATTAATTAGGAACTCTTCCATAGCCATACTAAATGAAAATAATTTTTGATCATACTTTACTTGCAATCTGTAGAAAGTAAATTGAAAGTAAGGATAAATAATATAGTAGGTGCATAACAGCATGGGCTCCGAAGAGACATATCGGTGATTAATTAGATTTACTACACGTTAAAAGAGGTACAATGGGAAAGAAACGAGCGTAAGTACATCATATTCTATTTATTGACTTTTAGCAAGAATACGATAGTACAAAGCGAGGATTGTTTGGAGCAATGGAAGAAAGAGACATAAACAAGAAACTAATTCAATTCGTAAAACTGGCTTTGAAAAACACTGAACAATTTATGGTAAAGAATGGTCTCAAACATTGGTATCCGCTTTTCTTCTTACTCTTCCAATATTGTGCTGACAAAAAAATAATCCGGGATAGTATCACATACGAGCCAGGATCGGGAGCTTTTGCTGATGACACGACACTTTTATCTAGAAGTGAAGATGAACTACAACGTGTTGCCAATCGGTTAGATATATTACATTATCTAATTATTAAAAAAAACTTTTAATTTTAGATTTCAATAATTAACAACATATCCATACATACAATATATTTAAAAAATATTAGAAAATTTAAAAACTTAAATGTTTTGAAGAAACTACCTTGTAAACAAATGTAAACCCAGATGAATTTAAGCAAAACTTAATCATAAAGTAAATACTTGTTTTACTATTGGGCGTTTAATGTAGATGGCTCGATTTTTTTGGTCGCCAGTGTATAATCAAGCAACTTCTTCTAAAGAACAAAATTTGAACGACGACCTTATGGTAGTAGCATCTACAACTATCGTTCTGTTGGTCTCAGGATTACTAAGCTATTTTCACTTTTTCCGTAGGGGTGCTCTGCGTGTAAAATTGCCTTTAGCGCTAATATTCATATTTCTCGCATCGTGTCATTAGCTCGGCTGAAGGATTTTTCTCTAGGGCGTTGATTTTGGTATTTACGCGACACATGGATCTTTCCTTTTCCGATCTATGCTGTGATTAAGTCAAGATCGCTGCAGTTCACCGTTACCCACAGATGGTATGTTAGTCAACTCCAGCAGGAGGATTTCAGCTTTATAGTTCCGGAAGCTTTGTCTACTGTGCTTATCGGCGGATCATACAGCGAGATTTTCTGGAGTTCAGTATTCCTTGACCCACTTTGGGATTGTTTTCTGCATCTTCTGTTCTAGTCGCGGCTTATGCGGTTTCATTCTAATTTGCGCTATGGTTTACAGCCTCTAGTATCGGGTCAAAAATCGCTAGGTATGGTCAGATTTCCTAATTGGATGCTACTTTGTGATTGCCTTATCATCCTGTATGTTCAGGGGAACCCGTTATGTCAACGCGACCTTGGCCCAGTAACCAAGATTTTACAGCTGATTGTATCTAGAGAAGATTATGTTTGCGACTTTTTGAGTGCAATGCTGGCCTCAGTTTAAGCGGTACCCATCAGGTCCCAGTGAATGTTACTTTAAATTTTTAGGTTAAGACATTTTTGGGCTATGCGAATTGCTAGAGAATTCGATCGAAGTCCTTGAACGTTATTGTTACTTTTGTGTGTTTAATTTTTAAATAGTAACCTTTTTATGCACTATGTTTATTGATTAGACATATTTCCGTTTGTAGTTTTAAATTTAATCGTTAATTATCTGTATGAGCCTGTGATCCAGCCTATTAGGCGGATCTGCGTAATTTAAGCTAGTACCATTATTTTAGCTTTATTTACTGGGTACAGGAGGTGTACTTTAGAAATTATACGTTAGGTACCCCCGTGTAGTGGCTATTATTTTGTACAATATTATTGAGTAGCTATTTTTATACAACATTACAGTTGAATATTGTACACTGTTGCTATTTAGCACTTGTTTTATTTTGTCACTGCAACTCTCTTATTTCAGATTGACTGCAACTGTTGAATTTATGAGTTCTTGTTTCTATCTGAGCACATTTCTTGAATAAAGAATCGTTCCCATCCCCAGTGAGTATCATTAATTTAGTATTTAGTAAATTACTGCACACCGTCTCCACTACTTAGCTGGCCGGCCCTCAAATGTCCCCATGTAGTCTCGTCATAATTTAAAAGTACAGTACACGAGTCGGACAAATTTGTATCAGTTAGACAGTCGAAATAAATATAAAGTTACGTATAACTTTACATTGGTTATCTTATCAGAAAACTGAAGAATTTATAAAATCACCTATAAAGAATTATCTTAAATTTATGAAATCCCATCAAATTCTAATATTACAAACATATTTTCTAGCTTATAATGAGACGCTTAACTCTCATTTGACAATATAATAATGCTCTTGTGTTGAAGTTTCTTAGCAATCGCGACTCGCAAGAAACAAAATAGTCAAAGATGTGAAACTAGACTAGTTGACCTAATCGTAATCGTAAATGGGTTTATTTTATGAGTCTAAAACCAGGCAGGTTACTTCGCAGCATTCCTAACATTGTTTTTCAATTCATCCAACAGTTGGCATCTTAGAACTATTTTATTTCATTGTTGAACCTACGGTATACCGTGGCATTATTCACTCCCCAGCCCTGGTATATCTGTTCTACAATTAAAAATAAGACAAAAATAAAGAATACTAAAATTCCGAAAGCGCAGCCGTTTTCAAGTAAAATTGAAATATTAAACAATTTTTTTCAAAGTTTCGTTTAATCTAAATAAATTCAAATACAAAATACAAGAGAAAACCTAAAATATTAAAAAATATAACTATCTGGGTAGAGATAAACATCAGCAAAACACCTAATTCTTTAAGAAACCCTCAAAAATGTTACTATTTGCGTTAATGCACGTATGTGTGTATGACTAAAGTTCCTGGCAACAGAATTGAAATTATCATCATTTATTTCTGCTATTGGGGCAATCAAGTCATTCACTCCGGCAGGCACAGTAAAATGAACCTTTCCTTTTATGTATCCCCTCAGCCAAAAATCTATTGAAGTTAAGTCGGGACACCGGGGTAGCTACTCTATTGGTCCACCACGCCCAATCCATTTATTAGGAAAACGGCGATTCAAAATTTCTCACACTTGTGATGTAGCATGTGCAGGCGCTCCATCGTGTTGAAAAAACATTGTTGCACATTGTTGTAAAGGAGTATCTTTTGTGTTTGAATTCATTGAGATTAATCGAAAATTTAAAAACAATATATTTTCCGCCAATCGTACTAGAACTATCACATTATTGACAAAATTTTGTTGAGCAAGGTCAAAAATTCCATTACATGAGCCGTTACTAGGTAATTTACAATAAAACTGTACAGGAATAATTCAAACATTCCATTACTTCAGCCGTTGCTACATAATTTACAATAAAACTGTACAGGAATAGTATTCCCGGCCTAGGCAGGGAATATTCGAGTACTATTTCCTACTTTTTCCTGTGTTGTTGGGCTCGGCATTCGCCTCGCCCAACAATATTCACAGTCGTCTGGGAATGTTACGCTTTTCGTCCTAGATACACAATGTACTATTATTTCAATTTTAGCTGAAAACGGTTTCGCTTTCGGAATTTTGGCATTCTTCATTTTTGTCTTATTTTTAATTGTAGAACAGATATACGAGGGCTGGGGAGTGAATATTGACTCACCCTGTATGTGGGTATAGCCAGCCTGCCTGCGGTATCTCAGAATTTTATTTTGAAACTAATTAGCACTACTGTGTTTTTCATTTCTGTTATTGAAAATATGAATTCCTTCATTTGTGTCACGACCATTTCAAAACACCAATAAGTAAAACGGTTAACTGATTCAAAACAATTTTGTGCTGGATAGCATGTTGTATGCCAAAAACCGTGATCATAATGGACATTTTGTAGGACACATGGCAGTACAAAGCATTTACAATCTAAGAATATACGTCAACTTCGTTGAAAATATAGGTGCAAGCTTTCATTCATACATTTTATTCTTCTCGGAGCAGTTAGTTCTTACTCTATTGTGAGAATAGCTGTTACGTTGGATGAAGATACATTTTATTGCTATAATTGAAGTGTTAAATAAATCCAGGGCAGCTATTCCAATAAAAGATAATAATAGAGCACTGCCACGGTTATTTTCACACAAAACAAAGCAATACAAACCTAAGAAGAAAACAGTTCTCCTATAACGTTCTCTTTATAAGTATACAGAGCACTGATCGAAAATTAATATTCTCTGCTTAACGATTACGGCTCCCAAACTGCTTCTTTTACATATACCTAAAACATTCCAGAGTTCAAAAACTGAATTACCGTTAATGCACCATGCTGCGTGCTTATTACATGCTAATGATTTTGTTAACCTACAGCTGTATCGGATATTGATTCTGCTCTACCACACAATGCTGTATATTTAGCGGCTTATATTAGAACGAGTTTACTGTTCAACTAAGAGGCCATTGTTTTAATATTTTATTATGTTTGCGCACACTACCTCTACTACACGATATCCTATAGCTTATTAATACAAATATTATTGTCTTTTTTCCATTCGTCACATCAGTGTGATTTTAAATCGACTTAAAATATCATTTTAGAATCACAGCAACGATTTCGTTCCTTCTTAAAATGTTTTTTTAAGATTGTCTTTTAAATAATAAATCCCACAAAATTTTATATGAAAAACCCTTTCGCCTCTATATAAGGTAATCTTTAGAAGTGCGTTCCGAAAATTGAGGATATGGTTCCTTGGATTATTTCTTTAAGAAAAAGTAATTTGAACTAGGTACAACTACAACCACTTCCAGTTTTCTCAATTTGAAAGACACATAGCTTAAAGAAAAAAATATGTTTTTTAATATTAAGTCAAAATTAATCACACATTTATGTGTGGCAAGACTGAGATAATACCGGATGCTAAAAACAAAGTTGTGATCGTACTGATATGTGAAACTGCTCTAATTACACATGTCTCCATAGGCCATCAAACAGTAAACATTACTTTAAGTAGCACCATTTTGTTGTTATATCATTAGCAAAACACTCCATATCATTTAAAAATTTACTTAATGCACGTAGGCGTCTCTGATGAGCAGGAGTTAAATACGTCAAAATGAGAATGTCCTTATACAGGTTATTTGCTCTGCTACTGCCACTAAAGCGTAATTGAATTCTGATGACTAAAGGAAGTGCTATGAAGTTAAACATCAAATCTCCAGACACTTATAAGATACTTAAAGGCACATTTAGGACTGACGCTATTTTTTCATAACGGTCAAATGGCAGTTTTCTTAATATGTGTCTCTTCCATACTGCAATTTATTTGAGCACCTACGTGTACTGCCAATGATATAGAACTGAGAATGTGGCTACCGTTTTACCTGAAGTTCAGCGTGATCTAAAAAGGAAATTGCTTTGCCATTTCCTTGCTTTTTATTCAGAATTTTATTATCCATAAGAAACCGCACAAAATAAGTACCACTGGCAGTTATAGGACTTTATGTCTCACAAGAAGAGAAACAAACAGAAACTTAAAAATTCTATAAAACCCATCAGAAAACCTTCAATAAAATACAAATCAAATAATTGCATAGCATTGACAGGAGACCTAAATGTTAGAGTGGGGAATATTCCAATCTAAAACATAGTTGGCCAATACGAGGAACAAACATATAATGACTTGAAGATAACAAATACGTTGATTTCGGAGGCTACAGGACAGGCTGCTGGGAGTACAAGGAAAACACATCTATTGCAATATGACAGCATTGCACATCTCTACTAAACACGTTTAACAAACTACCTATCCTAGGAAGAAAAGAAGAATGGGAAGTTAGAAAAAGAGCTATACACAAAGCATCATCAAACGTCCCAAGGAAAAGATGGAAGTACTAATGAAGAAAGTGACCTAATAATGGAATAGCGAACTACGACAATTAGTAAATAATAAACGCAGAGCATACCAACAATACTGTAATGAATGTGGGCGCTTCTTATTATTACTTTTAATATTAGTTTCAAATGTATATTTTTGTAGATACTCAAAAATTGCTTATACAAACATTAGGTTCAAATTTAATAGCCCCCGCTTGCATTCAATCACGAACGACTTAGTTAAGTATGATGAGTGCTTTAATTATTATCTATTGATATAACCTTCATAAATAAAACACCAATCAACTTGATTACTAGTTTTATTCGGTTGTCATATGAAAACCAGCCTCAACAATAATTTTTACTGGTTGCAACTTTTATTGGTCGGATTTTTCTTAATTCTAGTTATTACCTAGTAACTGACATCTCATTTTTTTACATCCGCTTAATACTAGATTCCATCTAATTTTGTAAAATGTCAACAATCTGACAATTCTGACAAATTTTAAACACATTTTAATGATTCAGTTCAGCTCAGTCTTTTAATCTTGCTTGCAGGTACCTTGTATCTTATTTCTTATTTACACTTACACATTCTTTATGCGATTTAAGTGCAAATTTCCTGAAATTGTGCTCCCATCCATGTAATTATTGACATGATATATATGACCAATCTTGCCTTTTTCCAAACAACTTGTAATTCAATATTAATTTTAGCATGTATTAATATATAGGCTATTTAGCATTACTTTTTAAGACCATTTTAGAGTAAACTTCTGGTTAGATTACATTTGCGTATTTATCTTTACTGAATATGAAACCGTTTTGTATTGATCTAAAAGTAATCTGTTAACATTCCTCTTCAGTTACATGTCCTTCAAATTCTACCTGCTTCAAATTTAAGTCAATCATGTTCACCTAGTTAAATGAGTAACTCTTATATTGACATATCATTTTATCGTCTTATTAAATAACTTTTTTATTTTATTCAATATTAACACTATTGACGATTAAAACATAACCAATTCTGTTATTCCTTTTATTTAATTACGTGTATCTACTCCAGTGGGATAAATAACTCATTACGTCACTCATTTGACACTATTTCCGTTATGTAATGAAGCTCATTACACCACTCAGTTATGTAAAGGCTTCCATATCTAACTGAGTGATGTAATGGCTTCATTAACTAATTGAAATAGTATCAAATGAATGACATAATGACATTTGCCTACTAAAATATTTTTGAAAATGACAAATCTGACATTTCTCCTAATGCACTTTTCTCCATTTTAATTGTAGATAACATTTTGAACAATACTTTCTACGTCTAGAGGACTGTGGATTTTTTTAAAATTAAATTTATGTTAGCAGTCATGAGTAAAGCTACTTAATAATATAACCTATACAATTTTGACAGATAAACTTAACTTTTACAGGATGTTTAATACCGGTGGTTTGAATAGCTGTAGTTGTTTTTGTTACTAACATTTTTATGTATTCAACAAGAATGTTTCTTTTTGTTAAAATGGTAATCCTGACATAATCTTAAACTGACAGATATAAAATTCCAATGCGACTTTTAATACCACGACTGTCAATAAAAAAATTCGACAAAATAATTCCACAGCCCTCTAGACGTTGAAAGTTTTCGATCATACTGTACTAACGCGCGAAACTTTAAATGCGACATGCACCGCGGGCACCAGCTGGTATTTATATAAATAACATGCTAAAGGCATGGTAACAAGAACCGCCAACTGCAGACGACCAGGCAATAATCGCAAGCTCAGAAGATAATCTACAGCGCCAATCTACAAACTAAACAATATTTCAAAAAATATACAATATTGCCAAATATCAACAACTAAAACTAAAATAATAGCATTTAAAGGTAAACAGTCCGTAAGATCTAAAATTATTATAGATAACAATAACCTAGAACAAATACAAAATTTCAGATGTCTAGGTTGCGATGTCTCATATAATTATAACCAGGACATCGACAAAAATATACCGAGTGTTTCACTTAAGGTGCGAACATAGGGAAATAGCATGGGAAATCGTATACATGCAGATTCCTGCTTGCCGCTTGAATTGATAGGATTGATGGTGGTATCAATAAAAAAAATGCGCTTAATTCGATACTACTTTACTTCAATTATTTGTTGCTTGATTAAGATAGAAATAGCTTAAAAGCTGTAACAATTTTATTCACAAAAAACAGACCAGCCAACTTTTTTATGCCAAAATAAATGTTATTTTCTGTCAGTTATCAATTCACGTATTTAACTAATTACTATGAATAATAATGTTAAATATTGTAATGAAGAGAGGGTATTTATTATCAAAACATTTTAGAGTGGCATCAGTTTACGCACAGTTCCTGATTTATTTTCGGTTAAATGTAATAATCGACCTATTCCATCTGTATTAACAATTCACAAGTTTGTGAAATATTTTGAAACTACAAGCAAATTTATAGCAAGTTCTCAAAATTTCTCCATTCTGCGCATTAAACAATAAACCAATCTGTTATAAAATGCCTGCCTTACATTAGCCAACTGTCTATCTGTGGTTAGCCTACGCTCCGCAACGATTGTTTCCCGTAAAGAGTCAATATTTAGGCGGCGTTTTCTGAAAATTTGGTTTTCAGATGACCCCACAAAAAGAAGTCGCATGGTGCCAAATCAGGAAATCTTGGTAGCCAATTGATAGTACCACCTTGACCAATCCAGCAATTAGGAAAGTTATCACTTAGATATTCCCTTACATTCAAATCATAATGCGCTGGATAGCCATCATGCTAAAACCAAATCTATTGATTTTCACGTGCAACTTCTCCTAATGCAGGGCCAATCTAATTGATTAAAAGTGCTAAATAAGAATCCGAATTTAAATTTTCAACTATTTAAAACCGTCCAATAATGTTATTGGTTGAAAATACCAGTCCAAATATTAATTTTCTGCGGGAACCGCGTTCTTGTTTCCAGAGCTATCCAAGGATTTTCTTGGGTCCAGTATCGAGTGTTCTGCGAATTCGGTTCATTATTAAGTGTGAACGTACATTCATCTGTCTTCGTTTGAGCGTTCCTGGCTAACTTCATCGACTAAGAATATTTCTTGATGACAGTGAGCTTTGTATGGATGATAACCATTTTTCTTCAAAACCTTATGCACTGACCGTGTCGATACGTTGCACTCTCGAGCAATACATCTTCTGCTGATTGTTTGATCAGCATTTATCAACCCCAAAACTCTTTCATCCATCTCGTCGTTGGTTCTTCTATTCCGTTTCCCTGTAATATTAGTGTCTCGCTCGAATATTTGTTTAAACTGTAATATTAAAATACCTTTTAAATCACCTGCTGGAGTTTCAAATTGTTTCACAAACTTGTGAATTGTTGATACAGACGCCACTTTAAATGTTTTGATAATAAATACCCTCTCTTCATTAGAATATTCAACATTATCTATATATATATATATATACAGGGTGTTAATTAAGTACGTAGACAAACTTTAAGGGGCGATTCCTTCATCAATTCTAAGATAAAAAGTTCATACAAACATGGGGCCTAAACGGCTTCGTTTTCAAGATACAGGGTGTTGCAATTTAAACAAAAATTATTTTCTTTTCAAAAATCTGGAAAACGCCTAGAGGTATTGTAATGAAACTTGATATATGTTAGTATTTCATAAAGTGGCATTGTTTGGTTAAAATAAATTTAATTTATTTCCACCAGTGGCGTGCATCGGGGCCACCTCAGTTACCTTATTTCAAAAAAATGTGGTTCGCCACTGTTGTTTAGTCAATACGACAAGTTTTTTAGCTTTATCCATTGAAACTATACAAAAGATATATCTTTTATTTTTTTGATAGAATAAACATTTTGCGAGAAAAATGGAAAAATCTGTAACAGTAATTTCGTACATTGGACGATAATGGGACCTAAACAGCTTTGTTTTCAAAATACAGTTTAAAGGAGCTTTTAAAAAATGTTATTTAATAAAAAACAATCTTACAATAGCTACAAAACTTTTTTCTAAAAAACAGTGGCGTACCAAATTTTTCTAAAATAAGGTAACTGAGGTCGCCCCGATGCACGCCACTGGTGGAAATAAATTAAATTTATTTTGACTGAACAATGCCACTTTATGAAATACTAACCTACACCAAGTTTCATTAGAACACCTCTATCCGTTTTCCAAATTTAAAAAAAAAACTGTTTTTGTTAAACTTCAACACCCTGTATCTCGAAAACGAAGCTGTTTAGGTCCCATGTTTGTATGAACTTTTTATCTTAGAATTGATCAAGGAATCACCCCTTAAAGTTTGTCTACGTACTTAATTAACACCCTGTATATATATATATATAACTGACAGTCCTGACTCATCAACGCCCAGCCCAAACCCTTGGACCTAAAATTTTGCACAGAGGTTCCCTTTATGATGTATACAAGGAATAAGGAAAGATATTTCGAAATTCATCCCCAAAAGAGGTAAAATGGGGGTTCCAATTTTGTATGGAGAATTAATATTCAATAGATATTTCGACTTAAAACTTCGTAGGAGTACTCCTAAAAACAAATAAGCAAACACGTATTTCGTGATTTTCCGAAAATCAACCCCTTAGGGGGTGAATAGGGCAAATAAACCTAAAATACGATATGGGTGTCGTTATTGAGGTTTTTTGGGACGTTGCGTTGATTGCAAAAATGGTATTTATTCTTAAGTCCAAGACGGTGGACATGACATAAGGGAAGGGACAGGACGGGCCGGGACGAGACTGGACGGAACGAGACTGGACTGGACTGGACTGAACTGGACGGGACGAGACTGGACTGGAAGGGACGGGACGGGACTGGACGGAAATGGACGGGACGGGACTGGACGGGACGGGACTGGACGGTAAGAGACGGGAAGGGACAAGATGGGACGGGGCGGGACAGAACGGGACGGGACGAAAAGGAAAGGGGTGGGATGGAAGGGGAGGGAACGAGACGGGACGGGACGGGATGGAACGGGACTGGACGGGATGGGACTGAAAGGAAAGGAACGGGACGGGACGGAAAGGGAAGGGAAGGAATGGGATGGAATGGGAGGGGACGGGACGGGACGGGATGGAACGGGACTGGACGGGACGGGACTGGAAGGGAAGGGACGGGACGGAACGGGACGGAAAGAAAAGGGAAGGAATGGGATGGAATGGGAGGGGACGGGACGGAGACAGGGACGGGGATAGGATGGGATGGGACGACAAGAAAATAATTACACAAATAACAAACCTCGCGCGAACGAAGTCGCGGATAACAGCTAGTTATTCATAATAATCACTTAAATACGTGAATTGATAACTAACAGAAAATAACATGTATTTTGGCATAAACAAATTTAGTCATGGCTGGTCTGTTTTTTGTGAATAAAATGCAAATTATTTATTACAGTTTTTAAGCTATTTCAATCTTAAACAAGCAAGAAATTCAAGTAAAGTAGTATCAAATTAAGCGCTTTTTTTTTGTTTCAATTGATACTACTATCAGTCCTATCAATTTAAGCGGCAAACAGGAATCTACATATACAGTCTGTTCTACAAAAAAGGCTCCGCCTTCTAGCTATTTTATTATTTATTTTAGACCCAATAAACCTTATATCAAATCAAATGGCACATAAAAACCTACATTTTAACACTATCAAAAAATTTTTATCTTCAATTTTTTCAAAGTGGTGACGTCACATGCAATTTTTTTAAATGACACTGTATACATTTTTTTACATTTTCTGGTAGAGGTTTTTTTTTCTCTTTTCAACAGTATAAATATTTTATGCCCTTACATAAGAAAATTTTCGAGAAAAATTAAAAAACGTTTTTATGGGTGGGAGGCCACGATACAAAACTATAAACAAAAGTGTAACTCAGAAAAACAAAACAATAAACACTTTAGATTATTCTGAAATCTGACAGTTAAAGCGTTTGTCTACTATTTGTTTTGTTTTTCTGAGTTACGCTTTTGTTTATAGTTTTGTATCATGCCTCCCACTGTGGAAAAGTTTTTGTAATTTTCACGAAAATTTTCTTATGCAAATGCATGAAATATTTATATTGTTGAAAAGAGAAAAAGCCTCTACCAGAAAATGTAAAAGAATATATACAGTGTCATTTAAAAAAAATTAAACAATTGAAGATAAAAAAAATGTATTGTGTTAAAATGTAGGTTTTTATGTGTCATTTGATTTGATATAAGGTTTATTCGGTCTAAAATAAATAATAAAGTTGCTAGAAGGCGGGGCCTTTTTTGTAAAACAGACTGTATGCGATCTACCATGCTACTTCCCTATGTTCGCACCTTAAGTGAGACACTCGGTATAATCATTTTAAAATACATAGCTGCGGCACTGTAAGAAAAGCATTAAGGAATAAGAAAAGAGGCGCAGATACAATTGTACAAAGTAATGACGGTGCCCACTCTACTATATGACAGTGAGACCTGGATGATGACATAAAAGGATTACACGAAAATCCAATCCGCAGCAATGAGGTTCCTAACGAACACATCAAAGACGAGCTACACGTGCAATCAACACAAGGCCAAATAATCAAATACAAGACAAGATGGAAAAAACATATAGACAGAAGCGCCAAGAAAATCTCTCGAAGCTGGCTTTTCAGTGCAATGCAAGAGAAACTCGAAATATATGAAGGCCGTGAGACATAATCCATGAAGAAGAAGCCAACGACGGCGACGAGGAAGTAGTAATTTGTAATAACTTTTGAAGTTTTGCCTATTTGTTAAAGCTCTATTAAAACCAACACTCGACATAACGAGAGTTTGTTTATTCTTCCAGCGTTCTGGCAATAACTTGCAAGTGTACTCTACTATACATTTGCGACTAGCAGTACGCCGCTGCTCTCCAATTGATTTGCGAACAATGTGCAGCCTTCCAGCGATAATCTTTGTAGCTCAAGCTCACAACACAGCGTGATCGTGGGAAGTTTCCAGGTAAACGGACATGAACGTTGTATATGCCTCTTTTAGGTCCCGCATGCTCTGCATTTTATTGTTGCTTATTGTCGGTCGATTCTGTATTTTTACTCCGTAGCAAGAATTTTTACCTGCACGGTGTCCCTTTGTAAGGTATAATTTAAGAATAGAATTCTTCGTTCGCTCTCAAGGTTGCAACACCTTAATGTAATTATAGGCGAAGAATAGCTTCCATAGCATTTAAAAAATTGGGAAATCAGTTCAGGGCTTCACTTAATTAATAAACTGTTTTTTAAGCCACTGTTTTTTAGCCAATAGGACAAGTTTTTTAACTTCATCCATTGAAACTATAGAAAGATGTATCTTTTATTTTTTCGATAGAATAAACCTTTTTCGAGAAAAACTGAAAAATCTGTCACAGCAATTTCATTCATTAAACGTTAACGGGACCTAAACGGCTTCGTTTTCAAAATACAGTTTAAAGAAGTTTTTAAAAACTATTATTTAATAACAAACAATCTTAAAATAGTTACAAAATGTTTGGCTAAATACATTGGCGTACCAGATTTTTCTAAAATAAGGTAACTGAGGTCGCCCCGATGCAAGCTACTGGTAGAAATAAATTAAATTTATTTTGACCGAACAATGCCACTTTATGAAATACTAACCTATACCAAGTGTCATTAGAATACCTCTAGTCGTTTTTCAAATTAAAAAAAAAAGTATTTTTGTTTAAACTTCAACATCCTGTATTTTGAAAACGAAGCCCTTTAGGTCCCATGTTTGTATGAACTTTTTATCTCAGAATTTATCAAGGAATCGCCCCTTAAAGTTTGTCCCTGCAATTCATTAACACCCTATATAGTATACATACATAATAAAGGAATATTATGACTAGTGGCATACATACCTAATGAATTACACATTCACGTACTTCCAGGTGTTCTGTTCTGTCTATAGCCGAGAGCCTGTGTGGTGTCATAATTTCAAAGGTCGGTTGTACTTCACTTACAAGATAAGAAATAAGAAAGGTTATTAGAGATTTTCTGATATCTCTTACCGTTTCTGCGATATAGCTCCCTGTATTGCTACTTGATTGGAAACCACTGAATGTGTCATAACTAATTCAGCAACCATGAAATAAATTACCTTTCTGTAAAAATCACTATAGATTAACACTAAAATATATTCTATACATGGGAAGAGATAAATTATGGCATTAAAGATAATCTTCTGCGATCAATAGTTGATGTTCATCGTCTACATAATTATGGTTATCACAGATCTCTTCATGATTCCACATCTACACAGTTCTGTACACCTTATAGATTGTGCTTGACATTTGCAATTTACAAGACGCCGTCCGTTGTCACAACCACAAAGTACCAGCTACATTGTCGATTATGGTGCACATGGAGTCATACTAATAGTAGGAAAATATTGATTCTCATACTTCTCCCACCTAAATTATAACGGCTGTGGGATTTAGGTATTGTAAATTAACGCATTGTCTATCCAACACCTGGTAATTAGTTCTTAAGATGCATGATGTTAGAGAGGGTCTTGTTGCTGACAGACACTCACTTTGAACTTCTTTTTTTGTAAACATTCACCAAAGCAATTAATCAATGTCCAAAGTCTTTTTTTTTCGTGGCATTTGACAAATGAATCGCTCCATCCATTGTTCATCTTCAGTTTTAAATTCTCGTACAATCCAAGTCTTCCCAAAGGCTCAAGAACTTCTTCTTCTGCAGTCCCGAAAACTTTCCAGAAAGATAGTTTCCTTTTATTCTTAAAGTACCCCGTAACATCACACCCTGAAAGAGCATAAAGGTCTAATAATGCCTTCACTTTTGACGACTCCTAACAGAAGCACACACGGTTAAGTTCTATAAACCTGCTGTTAGTTCCAACTTTTGCGACGAGCAGTTGTTGGATGGGAAAAACTGTAACCACCACACTGAAATACAAAATATTTTTTATATATGCCTCCTCGTGGTCTTTCAAGTTCTCTAACATCACGTCCATCTGATGAATTGGCCTCATTTCTCCAACTGGCAACCAGACATCTTTCTATCCCTTGTGCATGCAATACTGCTTTATTTTCTAGGTGTGCTGTTAGCTCATCCTCAGTTGTAGAATGAGATAAAAGGGAGCGCATGATCAGCTTTCTCCTTTCAGTGATTTTATACTCAATCGGTGTTGCTTTTCCAACTCTTTTCCTTCTCATACAGATCTTGTGTGAATTGTTTAGGGAAGTATCAAACAATAAACAAGTACTTCAATAGATAAGGTTCTATCTTCTCGTTGAATTCCATTGCACGATCATAGCACGTCATCGCGTGTAAAGGTTTGTGTAGAGTTCGCAATTTTACCATTCCATTATAAACAGCTGCTGAATATAGAGAAGACGACATTTCTTCTGTAACAACTGAAGGAACTTGGGTCATGTTGTTAGAGTTTGAATACTGTTTCTCTTCAAGTACTTTTCTCAATTTTCTTCTGCTTGAAGATAAAATCATTGTTCTAGCTAGATGAATTGGATTGGATGATGAGTTACTGACGTGTTAATCTACAACTCCCAAATCTCCCAGAGTCGTCACAGTTCGTGTGAGAGAAGTCAGAAAATTAATATTCTCCTACTACGAGTACGCTTCCATGTGCACCAGAATCGAGCATGCAGCTAGTACTTTATGGTTGTGAGTAAGGAAACAGTGGTGTATATTGAAAATGTCAAGCACAGTCTCCGAGATGTACAGAACTGTGTATAGTGTGTGTGTGTGTGGGTGTGTGTCGACCATGAAGAGATATGACAAAAATTATTATACACAAACTGCTGGATTCAAAACATGACCTTCAAAACCATAATTTCCCTCCTCTTATGTGCAAAAGATAAACTATTATTTAAATCTCTAATAACTTTTCTTGTTCCTTATCTTACTGGGAACAAAAAATGTTCAAACTACAAGCGCCGTGGAATCAACCTGAAACGAACGAGTGCAGAGAAAAGAATAGGTGTCATTTATTGCCATCTTAAAATCATGACGTCCCATAGGCTCAGAAAAAACATCTGATAGTACGTGATTGTGTGATTCATGATCTATGCATCCCCACAAGTCATACTATTCCTTCATTTAATGTCCCACGGAGTAGAATATATTAACCGATGTCCCTACACTAAGAGCTGTTTCTTCGAATGCCCCCATAGAAGTTATTTATGTATCGAGGGAGTAAAATAGTCGCTTTTAACCAACGGAGTAAATGTTACCACAAGAGATGCGGAGCACGGAAAACTATAACATGACAAAGGCCAAAGACACTGGTTACGCCTGAGGTGTATACAAAACTTTATGTACGATTGAAACTTTAAAAAGGCAGATTCATATTGTGTAAAACGTGAAATAAGAACAGGGCAATTCTTACAATTATTTTAGCTGAATAGTACCTTTGTAACTAGGTACGGTTTTCATTAATATGTGTTTGTAAATAGACACTAAAATGACGTCAAGATATATTTTTTCGCCCGCTAAAATGACGTCAGCTTTTATTTCGTTTTGGAGCAATTATCCTGTCTATGGGGCCTTGATAGCAAGCGTAATGTGGCTTTTATACCATAAAGTTGCTAAGCAGTATAACAAACACCAACAATATAATATAGCAACACCAACAATATATATTGAAACCATAGCACACCAATAATACACAAAGCCAGCACAACGACCACGCAGTAGTCTGTAGCCAAATTACTGAATCCTTAAATTTTGTACATTTTGTGAACCAACATAAAATAAAACGTAGGTAGCACGTGCATAATCAATCCTTTGGAAATTTAAATCTATTGATTATTCTCTTAACACAGAAATAACTATTACGCCCACTGTTGTCATTGAGCAGGCGAAATATATATTATGTTTTCCCTTGAGGTCTGTAAGTCAACCGAAGATAAAATACATGATTATCTCCAGTGGTGTATACAATATTTTATTTACTCGCATACTAGTAACATTAGTAGGTATAATATTTCAAAATGTCATAAATGTCATATGTAATATTTAAAATAAGAATCGTTAAGTAACATTAAGGATTGCCTGCATGGTTACCATGAGATTGAGGGAGAAATAATCTGAAAAATCCCTAGGGAGTTATGAGTAGCTTTTCATATTTTGTATTTATGATGAAAATTAACAATATCGTGTTGCTAGGAAATATTATGTATTTATAACCTAAGGGCGAAAAAGACTAGTTTTACGCTGAAAATAAGGTTTAAAAAAGGCCTATTATTGGTACATGGTACACAAAAGAATTTTATCGCCCGAGGGAGAAAAAGACTTGCTTTAAGCCTGAAAATGAGATCTAAAAACGTATATTATTGATCGTTATTCATAAAAATATAAAAACTGAACACAAAATTACTTTACTTCATTCTATAGAAAGTATGAGTCGGTCAAACATCGTTTAACTAATCCTAATATATCCGCGCTTACACATTCTAGAATAAATCGCCGAAGATTAAGACTGACTATATCTAGTACCTTAGCAAAAAATCTCCACGTCAAAACTTACTGCTTATTACGTCGTGATGCACGATTTCTTATCCTTGCAGTAATTCCAAAAAGTTGCTTTCAAAATTTGGTAGGTTTCTTTTGGCATTTCTTCGGGTATCTAAACTGGACATTTCTTGGTTACACTTCCCATTATCCTAAGGACTTCCTCCTTGGATAGAATTTTTGGAATAGCTACAAAAACTGAGACCCTTAATCTAAAACCTATTCTTTCGGTAGTGGATGCTGTCAGATGATGACAGTTTTCTAGCTTAGTTCGAGGAAATTATATTATTGACCGATACGCCATCGCCCGAAAACCACCGTTGCTTTGTACAACAGCTGTGAATATTTTCATTCCATTAAAAATTCCATGTATTATAATTAGAGTCCGTCAATTGCC
Source organism: Agriotes lineatus (assembly GCA_940337035.1). NCBI lineage: Eukaryota > Metazoa > Arthropoda > Insecta > Coleoptera > Elateridae > Agriotes > Agriotes lineatus. The sequence continues at coordinate 149,722,978 of OW679195.1, read as the reverse complement.
ATTTTGCCATGTTTCTTACTGTAGGCCTCTTCAGGGCCAGATTTCGTATTTAGGCGTTTCACGTAGTAAGGGGTCGAATGAACCACATTTGTTGGTGCCATAAATGCTATAAAATGCCCTTTTTCATGATAAATGCTACATTTTGAATAAATGCCATATTTTAATGCTATATTTCAATCAAAATCAATATTATGTGGCTAATTCACAACAAAAGGGCTTAAAAATTTCAAAATAGACATGTAGAAGTTTTGGTAAGTGCCAGGTACTAAGGTCGATGACCCGTGGCGGGGGTGACCGCTCGTCGCGCGCCTCAACGCTCAGGTAAGTATTCCGTTACGCCCACTCGTCAACAGCAACCCCGCGCTCTCCCCCTTCCCTTCAATGCCCCTCGGACACCTACGTTAGACTTATTTGCCTAGTGCCCGTCGTTTTTATCAAATTACTTTGTCTTTTGTATTTCTGTTGTGAGATTTTTAATAATGCTGGTGAAATTTTTTCTAAAATTTCAACTTTTTGAAATAAATAGTTACCATTTTTTATGCTTTATTTTGAAATAAGTGCCATTTTATATGCCATATTTTGAAAAAATAAATGCCATTTTGCTATGCTATATTTTGAAAAAATACGGGAATATTTTAACGGACTCTAATTATAATGGAATGAATGCGTTTTTAGAATGCTTCCAAAAACTAGCATTATACATTTCACACATTTTCAGTTACTATTGTTCATTCACAGTTCCATTATTCTAACTGAAACCAGAATGATCTATTTACTGTTGTTAAATTAGATAACCTAAATTGATAACAGTTCAAAAAACCGAGTTCCCCAAAAGATAACAATAATTTTTAAATACAAATTTGAAATTAACATGGAATTTCCATGTGAACATTGCATCTCTCCCACTAAAACGCTACAGTCTAATGTTAATGTCCCATATTATTCACATATTGAGATGTTTTCAATATTATGTACTTAAACCACAGTTTCTAAATTCCCTTTTACTAATTGTATTTTCTACCTATACGTTGAGTGATCCTTGAGGATAATTAATGAACTTCTTTAATCACGGGATATTTTAAATTGTAAACAAATCTTTAATTTTTGACAGATGATTCAAAAGACGAAAATACTTAACAAAAGCCATCAAATAAAGTGCGAACAGCTAACTAATTTTCTACAATTCATTAACGTACCCGTCCATAGTCGCTGCATTCATTAATTTAGTGAAGCATAGTAATTTATTAACTGATCATTTTTTACTTCAACAATATGGACGTATAATTGAAACTTAATTTAAACATCAGCTTGCATGAATATTCTATTAGGATTTAGTGCCGACTATAGAATTTGTTTTAATCACGACTCCACAAGAAGTTAGCTCAACAGAGTTTAACTATTCATCAACATTTCTTTCTTCAGTCTCACCTCAAGAACAGTTAACTATAATGGTACTAAAGTTCTAATACAGTTCAACAAGCAAGCGTCGACAGAGAAATAGTTTTAAAAATATTTATTTATCTATCGATAAACTCGTCAAAAGAAAATATAACCACAATTATAATCAATTGATAATTAAATTTTTTGAGATTAAGCAAAATAAATGTATGTATTTATTAAAAATGATGGTTTAATCTAAGTAGGTTTATCTTTGTATAGTGCCATAATTTAACAATAAACAACTTTTCTTAATAAAGTTTTGCCGTATCATGAATAAAAAGGATAGTTTACCTAAAAAGAAAATAGTTTTCGCTTCACTGTCAAGGCCAACTTGTTTTTTCAATAAGTGAAAATATTCTTAAAATTCTCTTCAGACCAAGCAGGACCTAATCCCACAATCTTAAAATAAAATTCAAAAATTTTTAGTCCATCTCACCTCTTGTAACATCAATCCTGGGACACATGTATAATGAATTTATTGTATAGATTAGTTACAGGAGAAAGTGCTATGTTTGGCATAATACTACAATAATATTTGTCATTTTCACATTTATTTATTTATTTATTTTTATTTATTTAATTCGCACTCAGCCAACAGCCGTTAGGCCAATTATAGGCGTCGCTGTGCAGTTCACATTCATGCTATGCTAAAACTCTTTTATAGAATTAATTTTGCCAAGTTTGTCCTTCCTTAAAAAAATAGTGTAGCATATAGTAATAAGTATTTTAATAATATAGAATATAATAAAATGCAACTTCTTCAATTATCTAGAACGAGCTCAAAGCTATAAACTGCTGTTTATCGTTTGATTAATCAGCAACAAATTTAATGACTGGTTCACGGCATAGCCGATTAATCTACTATAATTAAAGACGTGAAAGTCATATCATTTTCGGCTTTTGTTTCCCATAAACAGTGCGCAGCAAAAAGTTGGTCACTCGTACATAAGCAAGTTTATAATTTGGGCTATTTTACCGATTTTGATAAGCCATGCTTTTTTTCAAATATTTTACCAGTTGTTGATGGTTTGGATGACAACTGAATACTTATTCTTGTTAACATAGAATTTCGTCTTAGATCGCGTAGTCTTAGTGGATAAACACCCAGAATTCTCTGGCTTAATGTGCCTCTCACCTTATGAACTCGAGCAAAGATCCACGTGATGGCCATGCTCTTTGGTGACTCGTGTTGTTTGAGTACCTTGAGAACGAGGATACTTAGGCAGATTTGGCCTTATTGCTGTTTGTGCACCCATATTGATTAACGTTTTGTAAGACCTTGAAGCTTGAATCATCAGAGTGAAAATGTGACTAAGAACTAAAGGTTGGTGTGGAACTATTTATAGTCCTCTGCACCAGCTGCTCGGAGCCACGTAACGCTGATTGGTCGTTCAAGTGCAGCGTAATCCGTGGGGCATGGCGTATGACGCACAGTGGTTGCGGTGCTTTAGATCAGGGATAAGCAACCCTCGGCCAGCCACACTTTCTCGTGCGGCCCTTCAAAGATTTTACTTTTTGACTTTTAAAAATTCCTACAGTGTACCCTATTTCTCATTAAATAATCTTTTTCCACACATATCTTTCGCCGTTTTTTAAATAGTATTTCTATTAATGAGTGTTTTATTTCAGTTATTTTTATACTAGGTTTATTTAATTAATAAAGAGATAATTTGGGTTCATCATTCAGTGTTTGTATTATCCTAAGTTTCTTACATGCGGCCCGCAAAACATTTTGAAATTTGTAGTTGGCCCGTTGTAAAAAAAGGTTGCTCATCGCTGCTTTAGATCGTGAACCACATGAGTCCACGTTTTACTAAGCTTAAGACCATCTTTCCTTTTTATATTATTTGGATGTTTTTCTATTGTTATGGCTTCACGTATCACTCTTGAAAAGTAGCGAGGTATTCTGGTAAGTACTCTAGCTTACTCAAATTCTAAGGTGTGCCCATTTGTAAATGTAGCCTATGCTCAGCTATGACTGATTTTGTGATGAGTTTGTGACACAGTAACAACGAAAGCCTCAAACAGTATATAACTCAATTCTTTTTATATAGAATGTTTTGTTAGAACAGAATTAACGGTTGATTTGAAAATTTTCACATTTCAGATCGTTTTTTCTTGGTATACCCAGTTTCAAAATGTCATGGTCTATCTAGAAAGAATATTTGTTAAAAGATGTGTCCCAAAATTAATTGGAACTTAACACCTTTTATGTTTTGTTGTAAAACCAGTTTAGTTTTATTTGCAGGAGATGGAGTCTGTTTTGTTGTTAAGAGATAGGGGAGAGTAGCTAGGCCTGACTACCCTGTTATCAACAATTTTTAGCCTGTGTTCAACCCCATCAATGAATATACACATTCGTAGTTAAAGGTATATTAAAATCTTAGTCCTATTACAGAGTATATATACAGAAAATGTATGCCATGTTTTTACGGCCTAGTATTAGAAATACAATCATACGCATTTTTACTAGCGCAATTCTGAATGCTTGATTGACACACTAACATGCAGAATTGCTGCGTCGTGTTTCTGACATACGGCATACTATACATGTAAAAATACAACGTCTGTTTGTCAACAAGAACTGTCGCTTGATTGCAGGCGTTGCTATTGTAATTTGTTATCATGACACCGAAAGCTGACATACTTTTATCTGGCGCAAGTTCTGCCTTTAGTGAACCAATTGCGTGTTTCCTGGATTACAATTTATATTAAATTATTCACTTAGAACCATGTTCAAAAATAGTTTGAACAATATTTGTAATGTACTAAATAGAAACCAGGAAGCAATCTAAAAGTAAGTAAAGAATCTACAAATTTGTATTTATTGTATTTAATTAAAGTTGTGATATTTTTAGTTTGTTAAAATTTAACATTAACCGTATAATTGTTGCATAATTAAAACTTACTCAATGTACCACATAACTAGATGACCTGTGTATACAAGATCAGAAAAAAGTACAATTCATGTTTAAACATTGATTCTATTTGCTTAACAAAAACCTCTGCATCGCCAAACATTTTTTAATTCTTTAAATAATAATTATTTAGGCTTTCAGATTAATTCGTAGGTAAAAAATATATATTTCAAAAGTCTTTATTTTTCGTCATTTTCAGGTACGGTGCTTAACAAAGTACTTTAATTTTAAACTAGCAGTTCACTCTTTCAAATTGTCTTCAGAAACTAGTAATGTAATTACGTTCTGTACTAATAACTCTAGAGCAAAATGAAAGAATGACTAGACCATTACTACCGGCACTTTGTAAAGGTGCTAGAGCGCTTCTAAACACCAAGAATGGTCAACTATCTGGAACGAAAGTAATAATCTATTAAATGGGTGACATCGTAGATTCCGGAAGAATAAATCAAGAACTAGAACGATATAATAGCTGCGGCAAGGCCAATAAAAAATTACAGGGAGTGAATGGTATTATTGTTATCTCGTCAGTTGTATGGTTCCATTTCCAGTATTTTAATTTGACTATTAAATAAGGAGCCTGCGATCGTATCTAAAAAAACAGACACGAAATAATAGGTTTCTTGAGAGAAAAATGGCTAGCTTTTTATGTCGTTATTATTTACACTTCCCAGGCCAACGTTTGCGAAGAAAATTCTTTCATGTTCCGTTCCGTACGTTCAGAATTTAAAAGTGGCTGTGATACACGATCTGTGATTATTTTGTAATATAAACAGTAAGAAGCCAGGCAAAGGAAGGCAGAAAATGCTATGCATCTACGTTGAAAATTTAATATAGATATTTTTCATACCTGACGTAGAATAGAAATATTTGATTAGGATTAAAGTAATTACAGCGAAACGTGATTTGGAATCAACCACACCAACCAAATAATAGTACAGTATCACTGAAAATCGTTTGTGTAAGTGCAACCTACATACAACCTTCAGCTCAAAGAAGGTTATTAGAGAAATTTGAATTGTTCCTAAGAAGTAAGTGTTTGCTACTACTGGAGCTAGGTATTAGGTAACAAACAATTCGCATTCTTTTCTATAATTTTCGAGCTATATTTACTTCGTACAGTTTTATTATTGCATTGCCCAATATTAATATACCAAATAAAGAAAATATACATGGAGAATTATTTCACCTACTCTTACTTTGAAAAGTATGGATAACTGTGTTATTTAAACGAAAAAGACAAAAAAAATCAAAGCATGGTATCAACTGTATGTCTCTCTGTGCTTTTCCATTCACACCACAATTAAAAAGTAATATAGTAAAATGTCTTTAAACGGTTATTTGGAAAACTTCCTAGTTTAACAACATTTTGCGTATGTAATTAATAAATTAAATTGTATTTGAATAACAAATAATCTTTTATTTATAAATTATATACTTATAAATCCCACAATTTTGACGCATTTCGTAAATTATTTAAGTCCTTTAACGTGCGCAGTTTTGCTTCTAAAAATTCGCAGTGTAAATTTTCCTCAGACGTTCTCAAAGATCGTCATGTGGGAAAATTATTTATACAATTATTTGACTACTACATAAACAAGATTGTTTATCTAAAACCGTATAAAAACCTTCTATAATGCATATGATACGAGTTAAGCCTTAGTTTTAAAATCAAAAGTTTTAAGATTTTTATCTACGACTTAGAGATTACTAAGAAATACCCTGAATCCAAAAACTGTGTTACATACAAATATGAAGAGCTCTCTAGCTCAACTATAGCTTAAAGTGTAGTTAAATCTGTACAAAACATAAAGTTCAAAATTTGAATATTTAATTATAAATTTTGATTCTCATTTCATTAGATCCTTAAATGTGTAAAAACATAAATTTACAACAACATTTATACTAGAATTATATCAACGTATGTAATTTCTTTTGCAAAGAATAACACAAACAAGGAAATGTCCTAGATTTTTCAGAATAATACTGGGCTTAGATTAATTTTCAAGTTTATTGTTGCCTTGACAACACGCTATCTGCTTGGAACGAGAAAACTATTCCGGAAAGCAAACAAAAAGATACTATCTTCAAACTTCCCAAAAAGGGTGATCTGACTGAATGCTGCAACTGGTGTAAATTACACTTTCAACTCCCACCAATAAAATATATGGTCGTAAGAAGCGATTTCAAAAGATCCTTCAATGCATTAAGCCGTACAGCATTGTGGAACATTTTAGGAAAAACTGGAGTCCTCCCAACAATTATTAATCATATAAAAGCACTCTACCAACACGCGAAAAGTAGGGTATGGTGCAGAGAAAAATACAGCGATCAAATAACAGTCAAAACAGGAGTAAAACAAGGATAGCAGTCATCACCTCTGTTATTTAATATTATATTAAACTAAGCAATGAAGACCACTAATTTTACAGAGAGTGACCAATTAAATAATTTAGATTACGCACACCACATAGGGCTTCTGCCGTATACATACGAAAACATGCAAATGAACAAAATAACAGAACAGTGTAATGAAGTGAGACTAGAGATAAATACAAGGAAGATAAACTCAATGCGTGTCAACATAAATATGATACGGGAACTTACATTAAATATAGACTCTATACAAGAAATTGTAGAATTATGTTACCTAGGCAGCATAGTAGCAAAAGATGGAGAAACAAAAACTAATGTAACAGAAAGGACAAGAAAAGCCAAGCAAACATTCAGTATGTTAAAAATATGGAACTCCTCTCAACTTTCTAGAAAAACTAAGTTTCACATACTAAATACGAACATATATTATACATCAAGGTTGAGAAGAATCATTATAGCCCAAACGCCAAGATTGTATTCCGAGGTGCAACCGAGGGGTACAAGACGTGTAGGCTATAATAATCTTCTCTAGCGCGGTATATATAATAGAGTAGCGGGGGGTATTATGGAATACCCTTTTGTTTTTTGCCAATATTGTAGAGATTAAATACATTTTTGAATAAATAAGCAGCATCATCACTGCTTGAATGTGTTCATTACCTTGCTCTCTGAGAAAAATACAAAAATAACTTTTTTTTCTGAAGTTATTTGAATATAAATAAAATAATACATTTTTATCGTCACCAAAAAATGGTAGGGTAATATGGAATACAACATAAAAGGAAACTAATCCAATATAAAACCCATTAGTGACAGACATCGCACACGTAAGTGTCTTTTTCAACACCGGCACAGCTCGTGGGCCCAAAGGGTAGAATATACAAGGCACTTTATCCAAACTTCGCCCTTTCTATCTTCGGAAAATAGGCCGGTGCAAAAAATACATTCTGCATCTTAAGACGGTGTTTGATGTTTGGAAAAATGTCTTCATGTCAGGAAGAATTGGGTAAGGAAACCTCACTACCTGAGTCATCAGAAGAAGAATACATAATCTGCTTTTTTACATTTTTAAGTTTTTTAGCTCTGAACTTCGCTCCACTAGGACCAGCTATTGCATTGCCTGCTCCAGAAGAGCCATTCTTTTTTCTTTGCAAATCTTCCTTTTTACCTGATTTTTCAATTTAGGTGTCTTACCCGTATCATATCTACTAACAAAATAGCTCTCAAGTTTGAAAGAATAGGTCTCAGAATGATTGGAGGCTAATTTATGCACTATTATTCTACATTAAGAGGCTAATATGGAATATCCCACATTAGCAGCCAGAAGCACTTTTTGGTTAATATTAAATAAAAAATAAATGAGTTCTTATATTAAAACAAGAATCATACCAACATAATTCTGCGCCTTTTTACATATTTTTGCAAAGAGGGACAATTATTAAAACTTTTGATAATTGCCAAAAACAAAGAATAAAACGACTTAACTAAAAATTATGTAGGTCACTGAATCGATATAATCAACAACACTTGAGGTTATGTTGCTCTCCGAAGATTTTTACCGTGCAGCCGCTTACCTTGATGTTAAAGCAATATATTTATTCTATGGTATAGAAGATGGCGCCGCCAGTTTTTTCAAAACAGTGGTATTCCACAATACCCGACCTATTCCATAATACCCCCCGCTACTCTATCTTTTATTTTCAGATGTCATAAAGGTGACAACTTATATGACTTGATTGACAAGGTAAATGCGTTACTTTTATGCCTAGGCATAAAAGTGATGACTTTTATGCCGGCGGAGTAAAAGTACTTCAAAACTTGATTTGGCTTTAGAATATCTTTGACATGACTTTCGGAATTGTGGGTAGTGACGTAAACGTCTATCTTCGATAACTGTAATTTTTGAAATGCATTTTTATTTTATCTTAATTTCGACGTGTGAAAATAAAATAGCTAGTACTATTCCCAGTAAAAGTGACTTTGTGTGACTCACTACGCTCGTCAGCCATACGCATCCAGTTTCGCCACACAAAGTATGACTTTTTCTCCTAATAACATAATATATTCTTTGCACTACTAGCACCTTAAATCCTAGTATTTATACCACGCGGTAAATGCAAGAGTTGACTAATACCCGCGCAAATTAAGTAGGCTAAATTTCAAGTCCGTGTAGGCTTTTTCAACTCAGTTAGAGCGAGAGACGTGCTCGTAAACTCCGATAGTCCGATCACCTAATAATGGCCTTCGCCAGTTGACTCCATTATTGACCGTTGTTAAGGAAGGGGTTTAATGATAGTCAATAATAAATTATTATTAACCTTGGTCAGATCTCAGGATAATTATTTGGAATCTGATTCAGAAGAGGAATACAACTCGTCTTTCGACTCTGTATCAGATAATTCCAACTTAATAATAACAGAGCTATATCGTCGTTTTGTATTAGCGATTTACAGTGTTCAACGTTTTTCTTCGGTACTTCTTCTTCTCTTCTTCCTCTTATTATAGGCCAGTAGCCTGTTTTAACCACAAAGTGGTTCTATGAGTCCTGTTTGACCTTAGGCCGGGTAAGTGGCTAGCCTTGCCTGTCGAACGTGAGGAAAAGTTCCCTTCTTTAGGAGTTAACGACTACCACAGGTGTTAGCGGGGTAGTCGGGTAGCGCATAATTTTTAAAATCCTTCTAGAGTCCGCCGAGATTAGAACCCGGGCCGGCCGCCTGTTAAAGTTTAATGTAACTCTTTCTAATAGCAAGAAATCCATGGAGATATTCTTAAATTCTTAACTGAACCTACATATGAAAAAAAAACATTGTCCCAGATTTATTTGAACACGACTGTACTTGTAAACCCAATTTTTACTTCCTTTTACAATAAATGAAGTATTGGATTCACCCCAAAAATTCGAAATTGATCTTCACGTTTGAAGCCAAAAAACATGTTTTTATTCATTGGTCTGGCTGTGTGTCTGTCTGTCTGTGTGTATGTGAACAGAATATCTCAAAACGAAAAGAGGTATGGCGTTGAAACTTCATATATTTATAAGTTTTGTGTACTATGTAGATGTGACAGCAAGCTTTTGAAGAAAATCGCATAACCGGAAGTAGGTGTTTACTCTTGTGATTTTTCAGTTTTTTCGATTTTTTCAAAAACGGCTCTAACGATTTTTTCAAACTTCACATTTTTATTAAATTTTTAATGTGTATTCATGTGAGATAGGTGATTTTCCAGTTGAATATTTCTAAAATGGGTTTCTTTTGCTTTTTTTCTATTTTTTTTATTAACTCCTATTTGAAATAGCACACCCGGTATATTATTACATTTTTGAGTTCAGCTTATAATTCTAGAGAAAATTTGTCTCTTCACCCAATACTCTATTTTGTACCGTTTTTGTAGAATTTGTAATTTTTTAACATTTTTGACAAATGCTTAAAAATGTTACATCAAATTTTTGACCCCCAGTATAATTTAGTTCCTCCCTTCGACATTGTAATAAAGTGTCTAAAGTTAAAAAAATGATTTTGTCTCAAATTTACTTCTTAGTATTGAAAGTGAAATAATTCCACCAAAGTTGCTTTCACCTTATTCCCACTTCGCTGGGACTGCGAATTTGCTTCATTTAAAATGTTAAACACAGTTGCATTTGAAATCTAGCATTATAAAAGATTGATAGAAAAATGATATCTGTTTAATTCTGTATACTTGGGTACATCAAATATTTGAGCAACGCTTCCAATGATGGCTATTTTACTTAAATTACAACTATTTAATACTAGAAAAGCAACGTTTTAGAGCCTATTCAGTTTTACTGTTAACGCTGATTTTATTGTAGTAGTTTATTATGTGTTAGTGATCTTTATCGAAGTTCTGGCGACCTTCATTTGCAAAGCCTAAACCTGAACCATAAAGTAAAAAAATAGACTATGGGTATATATTTAAACACAACGATCATTTAAAAAAGCTGTGCTCGGTGGTTAATTCGTATGTTGAATTTATAGTTGACGCTATTAAATACAAAAATATTAAACGCGCGGTAAAAAGAATAGAGGTTCTGTAAGGATAGTATTTTTACGATTAATGTTAGTCAGATGCTTAGTAAAATTGGAAACTTGGTAAATTGTATCTATATTAAGTAGATAGTGTGAGCTATACACTAAGATTAATGCATCTTCCGTAAATTCCTAAAACATGTTATTGTATAAAATATTGTTGGCACAGTAATCCTCCATGTCGCTTTATTTCACTTTATTTTAATTGCATACATTTTTTATAGTTTGGATTTATATTATTATTTCAGTTTCTCAGTGTATGTGCAAATGTTTGTAAAATTTTTATTTCTGTCCATTCTTATTTCAAAACCAGTTTATTTCAAGGGTTTTTTAATTTTATTTATATATACAATATTACATGTATGTATTATATTATAATCTAACCTATGTTCGATAAATGGCAAAAGAACTGCAAGTGTTTCTATTTATTCAGACAATACCTACTTGTCATCATCGTAGGTACATACAGGGTGCGAAATTATTTTGCCGAAAATCCATTATTTATACAAAACAGCAAAATTTAAATTTTTTAACCAGCAAAATATGTTAAATACCTAATAACTATTAGTGTAGTATTTTACTCTGCATCTGTTTTTGCTTCATACAAGTAAACTTAATGCAGTGTCACAGTGACAGATGTTTTCATAAACAAAATGCAATCTGACATTCGCCTACAGACTTAAGTTAAGACATGGCCAGATTTTCCATTTTTCTTTCCAAGGCCTACCCTAAATGAGTTTTTTTTATCACACGATATGTTAATATAGGTACTTACTGTGCAATTATTTGCAAGCCTTTTCTTACTCGTCCGCTAATTTCCTAGTTCTATGACTATACAATGCAAAACGTCTTAAATGCATTTAAGAAAAATACCACTTTATCTCCCAGGAAATTTAAATTTTTAATCGCCTCATGACAATGCCTCGCCGAAGTTTCTCTCAACTTTCTTTTCGTTCAATCTAACCACCACATGATGTCACGCTTATTATTATGCAATAACTAACGTCTCGTTGCGATACGATCGAATTCCGTGTCTGCATGGTCCAACCCGCCATTCAATCTGATACACTTCGTTCGAAACGTTCCCGTCCTAAAAATGTTAAAAATTACATTCTAATTATAAAGGAATTTGGTACGGCTGCAGCCGTGTGTTGAGGATGCCGCTGGTTCACGCTCAGCGAACTAGTCAGCAATGCAGGGAATGTATGACCGTTGATGGCGATTCGAATTCTGCGCGGGAGGGCACGCAGCTTGTGCATTAGCAGGTCCGATCACTTTGGAAATTGCAACTCAAGTTCTAAGTTTAGAAGCCAAATAATTCATAGCGGATTGAATTACACGAACATCCGAAATAAATGGACTCTGGAAGAACAAGAGTAGAAGAGGAAACAGGTAGGTAGTCTAAAACAGAAAATGTGCACGATCTCAGTAGCAAAAGGTCTGCTACAATTATTATTCTGCCTCAAAAACTCGGTTCAAGTAGGTACTCCAAAATAGTTCAAGCTATATGAGGTTTTGCATTATCCTGCTGAAAATATTCTTACTGCGTTGTAGTGAAGTTGGTTTACATATAATTGGATGATATTGTTTCGATGTTGCTCGGAGTTTATAATACTAGTATAAAGCCGATAATCCTTTGTGAGCAAACTATCCAAACACTTATTTTAGAAAAATATAAAGACGTTTCCCTAGAGAATGTGCGTTTTCAGTGTTCCACATTTCCATTTTTTAAGAATTGAAGTATTAAATAACACCAAGATTCGTTAGCGGAAAAGGTCAAGTTCAGATCATTATTGTTGGCAAATAAACGTTATAAATGTCTTCAACGTTAAAACAGTTCTAACTAAATATTTACCCCATTCGTGAATATTATGATGTACATACTTACTGCTTTGATATACACCCTAACTTTCTAACTTTGCCGACACTACTTCTACTGTGCTTTTTTATCAATCTTTTCTTGTATATATAGATATACGCAGAGCTAAATATTTGTTTAACATTCGATTTAAAACACCTAGCGTTTTCTACATTAGCTATGTTCTAAACAACTTGTAAATTGTAAATTGTTAATCTATTTATATTATGGGAACTGCTTGATATGTATTCTATTGTTGCTCGTTATATTAGTTCTTCTTTCGATCTTATAAATGATCATTATCTGTAATTATCTTTCCTCCACATTATTCAAATTTGAAACCATTTGCAGTACATTTTTATGAACAAGGGCATTTACGCGTTCTAACGTTCCATACTTCAAATTCAGTACAGGGTCTTATGCAGAACGAGGTTGCCACATTTCAGCACAAATCTCGTTGGAAATAAATACGCACCGTCAATTATAAATAAATCCCATAAGAATTACATTGCCCTATGCTGCCCGTACTGAAATATGAAACGATCTATAGTCATTAGTAAAACTTTCGAGTTTACTGCAATAGTTACACTGTCTTCCAATATCTGAAATCGTACATCACACCTAAGCCGGGAAAACAATTTGCTATTGATAAATGTTTTATTAAATAGCATTATATTTTTACCCAGAATTGTGATATTTTCTATTAATCGTGCAAAAATGGAGAACCATATATTTTGAAGCAATCATTCTTGTAGTCTTCAAAATTTTAGTTAAACACTTCGTTTATTACCAAAAATATGAAACACGAAACATAAAGGTGATGCAGGTGTTTAAATTACAAACATTAATTAAATTACCAGAAGCAAATTACTTGGACATTTTCCCTTCCCAGATCTCCCAATGAGCTGTGTTTCATATTATATTTATATATTGAGATTGTGTCGGTATATGAATGAATTTAACTTATTTAAATTGTGTTTGTTATCAAAACTATTTTCCACATGTCCTTACTCAAATATTTATTCTCTTAAATTCGGCTTGATTTTACCTCTACTTTTTGCTTTATTACTTATTAAATTACCCGGTTTATCAAATACGTTTGATGCTAGCTCAGTATTTTTTTATAACGATTTTTTCTGTTCAAACTCAAACTTTCCGGTAAGGTAGATTGCTTTAATACGAATTGTAAGTTAACAGTTTAGTTAACCTCTGAATTCAAAGACACCTTTAGATATTAATTATCAACTACTCTTAAGTAATTAATTATTATAAATTATAATAGTTTATTTATTTATTTCTAGTTAATCTTGCCTTTTAGATGATTTTTATCCAGTATCATACAATACTGTTCAAACCTTTCATGAAAGGCTCAGCTACTTTTAAAGACTCGTACAGCTAAGGGGCACACTCCTACAGGTTACAGCAATTCTACCAAATCGAGGATGCCGGCAATCCCGAATAGGTAAATACCAAATGTCATTTTAACTATTGGCAAACATTTGACAATTTATGCTCTTATAGAAATTATTGGGCAATGCAAAAATGCGTGGATTTTCTCTCATTTTGAAAAATACACTCCACATTTTTTGTAAAATAACATTATTTTTTTTTAGACAAACTTAGTTACTACGATTTTCTTACCAACTGCATAAAATTGAGGCTTCAAAATTTAAATTTGCTGTTTCAAAAGTCTCACTTAACTTAGTACATATCCCAATCCTAAATTTTCCTTTTAACTAACATCGCAATTTCAATATACAGCCCTGAACGAGTCTATGCGTCACGTTTAATTTTAAACGTAGCACTTCTTAAAACAATTTGCAAATCAAGATGTTTATATTCATTTTGCCACCTTAGAACTCCAAATGCCAGAGCTGCACTTGTGGGGATGTCCGTTTTTAGGTTATTTATCCAAATTCTACATTTAAACTACCTAAATTATAGTCTAAGCACCACAACTTGAAATTTCTTTAACTTAGAAGGTATCAAATCAAAAATGTTCTGCTAATAGTCGTTACCGTTGTCATCTTCTCAGATCGAGCTACTAGCTTACGTAGTAATCAGCTGCTTGGCTTCGTCCAAGTGCTTAATTCCCTCTCTCTACATATCAATTTTCTTTTACTTTAGTCATAACCTTTCCTTCTCAAATGCAGTGTGCTTTATTAATGTTCTTTTTCTTTCAGATTGTACAGCTGCGTGTACAAGCAGCAAATGTTATGAGACCTAACAGAAAACAAAGTGCTTCATCGTCACTTTCGCAAGAAAAGAAACTGTGTAAAATTAGTCACATTTTGGATTAAGGTTCCTAGTATTCGCTTTATTTTATGATTCTAAATACATTGAATTTAATAGAGAAGACTATATTAAATTACGTGAACGTTACAACGGACTTAATACTAATATAATGCTGTGCGAAATTGGTCAAAATAGAAAAATACCTGTATTATCTACAACAGCCATTGAATGAGAATATTTCAAACTTAAACCATTGAAGTACCAAATGATTTGGCAGATTTTTAAGTTTACCAAGGACAAGGATTTGTTATGAGGATTTTATCCAAAAAATTTAGCACAGCAAGTTGATTCTGATATAGAATATGAATAATTATTTATGCCTTTTTAGAAAAATTCAGTTAATTTAACCTTTTGTATTTACATAGTTAGGACATTACTTTTACTTTATATTATTTATATGATAATGGTATTGAGTTTTATGTTTGAATAAATAATATTTCAGTTTGTATTAATATTTTACATAATATCGTTTCAATAATGTAAAGTTCAAAGCAAGAAGTGCCTAAGACCAAAATTTCATATTTTTTTTGCAAAGAGAAACTAAGTACTGCTTTCAAACTTTTTTGATTATGTTAATATTTTAATGTAATTTCTAACACATACACTGTCTGTGTTGCATTAAGAACTTTCCAAACGAAAATAATACTTGCAACAATAAATATCCCAAAACTGTTAAAATTTGACTTAGGCACTTTTTGCAGTGAATCCTTCAAATATCGTTAAGGGTTATTGTTTTAATATAAATATCAAATCAATATGGTGAGCGGATGGTCCCGCGAGTAAATGATCGACTCTCAGGCGGCCGACCCGGGTTCAATTTCCGGCGCCTTATTGGAAGATTTTAAAAATCGTACGCCACCCGGCTACCACGGTAACAGCTGTGGTAGTCGTTACCCCTAACAAGGAAACTCTTCCTCAATTTCGACGGCCAAAGCTAGCCACCTACGCGGCCTAAGGGCAATGAACCACGACTTTCTGGTTAAAACATGCTACTGGCCTAACCTAAGACACAGAAGAAGAAATTAATATTTGTTGCCGAAGCTCTGAACTATCGTAGTATTTTATTATATTTTATATTTACAAATACTTAGTAGGAAGCCGCGTAGCGCAGTTGGGTAGGCGCTAGGCTTGCATTAAGCAAGTCCTCGGTTCGAACCCGCGGGGGTCAGAATTTTTCCGCAACCTTGGCGATTGGAATCGGGTTTGGTAAGACTATTCACAGTTGGGCACCAAATTAACTGTGCTCTACTCAGAATCACAGACCTAAGAGCTAGAGTAACAAGGTCAACACACAATGACACACACCTCACACAATGGTTGCTGTGCAAGCACAAAAGGCGTGCTCCAACTTTGTATCCCGAATCCGGGGCAAGTTGAGCATTGTACCGCCAGGTGCAAACGCATAAATCACTAGCTTCTACACTGCAAGGTAAAACGAGGTTATCGATAATACATACTTACAAATACTCAGTACGTAAAGCAAATGTTGATTTTAATTCCACTTTTACGTTCCATTAAGAAGTTTGACCTAAGAGATTGTATTTGATTACAAGCCTTAGCTTTCACATAACGCAGGTATACTTCATCAATTCGTCAAATTTAAAAACTACTTGTGTGAACGATATTCTTTCAAATTGTTAGAATTATTTCTGCAAAAGTGTTTTCTCAGTCATTTCTAATTTCGACATTTACAGATGTGCACAATTTTTTTGTAGTATCTTACAAAAATAGTAAATAATATTTATTTTATGACATATACATTACTAATTGATTTAGTATTAACTGGTAGTTTTATAGTAAATAAATACATTTTTTATTATTTATAAGCTCTCTTGTTTATTTCCACTAACTTCTTTTAAATTATCTTTGGTTCAGTGTTGAATTGTTATTTAACAAAAAGTAGACCGTGTCAAAGTATTTTAAATCAAATACTTCTACTCTTAGAAACAGTAGTTCTAAAAAATCAAATATACAGCAAACGTTAAATTACAGAAATCGCTTCTTCTTGACTACAGAGCTTAGACCACTATAATTTGAATAATTATCCTTTATCTAATAGACGTGTCTGTCCGGGACGCTGTTTTGTCTGTCTGGGACGCTGTTTCAGCAGCCAAACCGTAAGAGATAGAGAAAAAAGTTATGAAAGTTATATGTTTGAAATGGTCATGTCAGGTCAGGAACCGAATTTCAGTCTCTAACACTAATTATTATCTTAATTATCCTTTAGGTTAGATTCTAGGCAAATTTTATCAAGGCGAATGCGACTGGTAGTTTGTTACCAACAATGACGTCATATACGTACGTGTGGTGAATGCGCGTTCTATTTGCAAAACGGTCTTTTTTGTTTTATTAAATGAGACATTTGTCTCACTGGACTGCTAGTAATAGTATCTTACGTCATTAGGAGCAAAAGTTATACTTTATGTGGTATGGCTGCCGAGATTGAGAGACAGGTAAATCTAGCCGAGCCACATATAGATAGTTTTGCTCAAACGCTGATAAGCAATTATTTAGGAAGTGTTAAGAAATCAGGAATTATTTCAAGGTAGATGATTGGGTAGACTGATAAATATAACTTGCTTTGGAGAGCGTTACTTTGACTTCACTATAAACAACGTTATGAACAAAATCCGAAAAAAATCTATAATTATTCGTCTGTCAACCCGCTTTAATATTAAAAGAATTTTATATTTTGTAATTATGTGAAATTATTTATTTATTGCAGCTTTTAATATGTCATATTTAGAAACTAATAAGTTTACCCCGCCTGAAGTAGCAAACGCCACCAAGTTAAGAATTTCAAATGATTTAGCTGGTTTACTTTATCTCCGCTCGTCAGCGGAGAGCATAACTTTATTTGCTGCTGACGAGCAGAGATATAGTTATTTATGTATCTAGACCGAAAAACTGGTTTT
>OW679195.1:149609711-149705033 GCA_940337035.1 Agriotes lineatus | reverse complement strand
TTGTAATGCTTCTGTATTTAAGCTTAATTTCATTCATTTTTGTTCTACCCGCCACCAAAACTGTATATATCTTTTGATTGGAACAAATGTGACAGCTACTTGACAGAATAAAATAGCAATTGTTTCTATTTATTTTTATAGCTATGTAGGTTACTCATAATAATTTGCAGTATTTTTCTTCTTCTAATAATAAGAATCACATGATGCTGCCAAACGAATATCACTTAGCTGTAACAGTTAGCATACCCATGTTAGGATACTAATTTGATTGACACTTTATATTTGACGTCGGCTGCATAATTCGATTCCGAATAAACTTGATAAGAATTTATTCTACTATATATAACTATGCCATATTTAATCAAAGTTGTGCTTTGGATGAGGTTGAAATCGTATTTAGCATTTTAATCTAGATTTGGGATTAATTTATATTTTAATTAATGAAATAAAAGAAATAGATTCTGTATAAATACCGATTATTAACGTAAGGTTCTGAATAGTTCGCATCATCTATACTTATAGTTATGTAACATGTGTACCTACTCTTCACATTTGATATAATTACTAATATGATAATCAAAATTTAATTTAAAGCCGTCGGCGTTACTATTGTTCAATTATGTTTAATATGTTTAATGATTGGTAATGAAATACGATCTATCAATAGTCAAAGGCAGACGTTATAAAATTATAAATAAATATAGGAGAACCCGAAGGTTGTAAAATATATTATGGTGGCATTCTAAATCCTTGCAAGGAAAACATCTCGTACAGATTTTAAGAACACTGAGAATTACTCGAGTTTAATGATAAGTATTCGATTAATGAACCTATGTTCCTCTGATTCATAGGGTACAAGAAAGTTTTTGATTACATGAGATGGAGAGGTATATGGTGTCGAGGGAAAGGACAGTCCCAAGTCATTTAGTAACCCTTAACGCTTATCAGTAACTTGTACGAAAATAATGCTGCAGTTATTAACCTCGATAATAAAACGTCGGATACTCGCAACATTTACAGAGGGGTGTATCAATGTTGTATATTGTCATCCAGATTATTCAACGCCTATGACGAATACATAATGAGAGCTACGGCGGAGGGATAACGGTCAACGGCAAAATCTTAAATAATTTCCGATATACTGATGATACCAACTCAATAGCGAAGTATGAAGAGGAAATGGTTAGAATGTTTGAATTGGCCACTAATGAAACCAATAACTTACGTCTAGAAATTAACTTGTACAGAACCAAACTTATGGTGATTTATAGGTAAATACAATATAACTAAACCATTCGCTACTACATATTGAAATAGTTAGGGAGTACATATATCTACTTGGTGTGTATAATAACCAACATGGAGGATGTTAAAACGAGTTAAAAAGGCGTATAGCAATATTACGAGCAAATATAATGAAATTGAAGAAGATATGGGCGGACAAATAAATAACGCATAACACACAAACATAGTTCTTGTCCAATGTTTGGTTTTCTCCATATTTTCATACGGATCTGAGTCATGGGCCATCAAAGCTGCCCATCAATATCGCTTAGATGAGTTTGAAATGTGGTGTTGGAGAAGGATGGTGAGCATTCCATGGATAGGAAGAAGAATAAACCTGCCAATTCTTAATGAACTCAACATTACCGATCGACTATCCCCATCTGCCATCCTCCAATCCTCCAATATCTAGCTCATTATCATACGAAGAGACCACGAGAACTTGGAAAAATACACTGACAGTGCAAGGCAAAATCGAAGACAAGGGACCAAGGTCAACCTTTATAAGCGAATTCCGTAATTCTTCAGACCTGAACACCCGACGAAGAAGAACATTGGATAAAAATGTTAAGAGTTGGTTCAGTGAGAAACTATTTATTCCCTTAATTCTATAAATAACAATAATGATTTAAATGTGTCCAAGCCCCTTCGGTAATTATTTCTGATCTGAAAACTATGTACCAAAGCTGATACTCATACGATATACAATGTCTACCTTGAATTTTTTTTAATTGTTCAAGCAAATTAAAATCAAGTCAAGAGAAGAAAACGGGTGATCAATAATTAAAGCCGATATCATAATATTTTGATATGTAAGAGAGTGTACGGTTTTGGAGAAGCAATTCTCTTTTCGACATAGTCCATTAAGTCCATACGCTAGACACCTTCCTGTATTTTTTCAGGTCCTCGAGATTTTTTTTCAGGTCCCCGAGATAATGCAGTTGCATTCATTATTTGAGATTTAAAAAATATTTTTTTCTTTGTTACCACACCCAAAAATTGTCAGTTTTTAAATCCGGGTAATATTTATCCCTTGAAAGGAAGGGACGTCATGCCTAAATAATTAGAAAATATATTTCGTAGTTATAGCTTCGACCTGTCGATGTTTCGTAATTTATATTTACGTCCTCAGTCATGCTGGGTTTTATTTGAACTGCTTCAGACTGATTTACTTTTCATTTCTTCACTAAATATAGTAATTTAACAATTTGTAATATCAACAATTGTTAGTGACATTTCAGATGTTATATACAGGGTGATTCTTGACTTATACGCATAATTGCGAGGAATGATAGTTCGTCACGTGTAGTGATGGGTAATTAAAAAAAAAGTGTAGTTAACGCAAAGTTTCTCCGGATTTAAGGTGAAGCATTAAATTATGTATAATTTGTGAATTTTTTTCAGTGCACTGAGAAATTATTTATCTGTTCCGCGAAGTATGAGGCTATGACTATTCTCGTGAAAGTATGCTAATAGAAAAGTTGAATATTTATTTTGGATATTCTTTAACATTTAAAAACTACTAATAGGATCAAGTTCAAATTTAATTTAATTTTCATCAATTTTCTCAAATATCCTGTACATGAAATTAGATCTATGAGTACTTCCATTTGATATTAGGTATGAATTTTTTTCTCCACATTTTTAGTACCGCAGGCACTATATTTTATTAGATGGCATACTTGTTTTGTAACGAAATATTGAATGGCTTTCGAGATAATAGTTATTTACAGGGTGATTCTTGACTTATACCAATGCGGTCTATATTGTTCCAGGCCATGACACTGGCTCTGTTGCCAGATTGTGAGGTAGGCCAATCCAAGACACACTAAGTTTTGTTTGTTTGAAATATATTTGACATTAAAAACTATTTTGACAAGACAGGTCATATAAGTTCCAAAAATGCCTTTGAAGTTTTGCGTACCAAGCTGCAAGTCAACTTACACTTCATCAGTTGTTCCATATGTTAGCGTGTTCAAGTTTTCATCTAATAGAACGGTGGCACAAAAATGAAAAGACATTTTGCATTTGGAACACTGGCGGATTGGAAAGGCTAGTGTTGTGTGTGAAAAGCACTTTAAAGGAGCAGATATAAAGGGTAATAAGATGAAGAGACTTGTTCTGACTGCAATATCACTAGCTTCCACGCAAGTTATTTTGAAGAAATTACTGTTTCAGCAGTCAAAATTAGTAACAATTTACCTGCAATGGAAAATGAGGTACCTACCCATTAGGAATTGTTTTTAAATCGAATATTGCGGTGAAGTGACGTACTGCGACGTAAATAGCAGTGATTTTACAGATTTTTTTCAATTGGTATGCATCAGAATGACAGGGATAGTGCACTGACAGATTGCTCATTTAGTGACCAAAACTAGTAATTTTTTGTTAAAGGTTGGCGCAGCCGTGTTGCCAGATTGTGGTAGGCCATTCCAAAGGCCACTTCATAGGCCCAGTGTCATGGCCTGGAACAATATAGACCGCCTTGCTTATACGCATAATTGCGAGGAATGATAGTTTGTGATGGGTAATTAAAAAAAAAGTGTAGTAAAAGTTGTTTATTAACGGAAATAACGAATTAATTATGTTGAGGGTAGTGAACTAGTGAAATATAAAATTATCGCATTTATTTACCTTGGGTTGTATCTGTCACTCTCCGTCACTAGTTGTAAAATTGGAGCTTACTTTATTCGTAAAAAAATTATGCCACCTAACTTCACCAACGCAGAACTCATGGACATGGTATTGACGTATGCCCCATAAGTTTTGAGAAAAAATCCCGTTGTAGCTTATTAATAGGAAAAATGCTTTTAATCTGGTTGGCGTTGAAGAACTACACCATTATATCCGTAGTTTAAGCATATAATTCTATTAAATATATTAGCTGTAGAAATAATTACTTGTAGTTGAATTAACATAAAATTAAAGCAATATAAAATATAGCTGTTAATATTTTTTCTTAAAACTTATGGGAGATACGTTAATCCCATGTCCATGAGTTCTGCGTTGGTGAAGTTAGCTGCCATAATTTTTTTATGAATAAAAGAAGTCCCAATTTGACCACTAGTGACGGAGAGTGACAGATAAAATTCAAGGTAAATGCGATAATTTTATATTTTACTAGTTCATCACTCTCAACATAATTAATTTGTTTAATTTGTTAATTTCCGTTAATAAGCAACTTTTACTACACTTTTTTTAATTACCCATCACTACACATCACGAACTATAATTCCTCGCAATTATGCGTAAAAGTCAAGAATCACCTTGTATAAATTTTTCACTTTGTCACATACATAAGTTAACCCAAAGTTTCTCCGGATTTAAGGTGAAGCATTAAATTATGTATAATTTGTGAAGTTTTTTCTGTGCACTGAGAAATTATTTATCTGTTCCGCGAAATATGAGGCTATGGGGATACTGTTCTCGTGAAAGTATGCTAATAGAAAAGTTGAATTTTTATTTTTGGATTTTCTTTAAAATTTAAAAACTACTAATAGGATCAAGTTCAAATTTAATGTGATATATTTTCATCAATTTTCTTAAATATCCTGTACATGAAATTAGATCTATGAGTGCTTCCATTTGATATTAGGGATGCATTTTTATCTCCACATTTTTAGTACCGCAGCCACTATATTTTAATAGATGGCATACTTGATTTGTAACGAAATATTTAATGGCTTTCGAGATAATAGTCATTTGTGTATGTATTATGTGCGATAGAGCATTGTTTGTTGTACACAGAAAGATATTTGCCAAGTGCAACCAACAGCTCTATCTGACAAGAAGCATCATCTTCAAAATAGGTTATTTTTAAAAATGTCTACGCAATCGAGTTCCACAATCCGTAGTAATGGGTAATATCAGCGTACATAAATCAAACAAGTAGAGACATTCATGCCAAATGTTGAAACCTGTCTAGAGTGCCTGGGACAGTAACTCGGGGGGTATTTCTAAGCTTGACTATCAGATGGCAGCACAAAGTTCTACTAATTAGTGTACCTGTATAATACTTTAGTAAGAGTAGAGCAAACAGCGAAAAATTTTGGATTCTTTTTTCATGGCTACCAAGATTTAATGATATATTGAAAAACAAGGTTGGTAAAACTAACTCACGAGTTGTCAGTTTTATCAAATTCAAGGTTAGCAGGTTAGGTTTTGTGACAGTCTGTGTCAAAACTGACGCAAAACCTAACCTGCTAACCTCGAGTTTGATGAAATTGACAACTCGTGTGTCAGTTTTACCAACATTGTTTTTCAATATATCATTAAATCTTGGTAGCCATGAAAAAAGGATCCAAAATTTTTCGCTGTTTGCTCTACTCTTACTAAAGTATTATACAGGTACACTACTACTAATCAGAGCTAGTTATTGGCTTTGCTACCAATCATGATGTGATCAGAGCCAGTAGATATAGAGAGTACCGCCACGTCCGCCATGTTTATTCCTCTGACATATGCGTCACTTTGAGGTTTGTAACACAATTCCGTCAACGTGACGTTTGTTGGCAATCCAAAACTTTACTTAAAATTGGCAAGACTGTAAGTCTATGTCAAATTCGAGGTTAGCAGGTTAGTTTTTGCGTCAGTTTTGACACAAACTGGAGCAAAACATAACCTGCTAACCTCGAATTTGACATAGACTTACAGTCTTGCCAATTTCAAGTAAAATTTTAGACATACCTCATTCAGTCATTGCTGGTGGGAACAAAAATGGCGGCGATAGCGGCATTTTCACGGATCATAGAATGGCGGTACTCTCTATATCTACTGGCTCTGGATGTGATCAAGTAGTGGCGCCATCTGTTAGTACTAGGGTTTCCAGTCCCGGGATTCGGTCCCGGGACAGTCCCGAGATTCTACCACAAAAACCGAGTCCCGGGACCCCAGCCAGAACAGGCGAAGTCCCGGGACCATGTCAACATGCGTGGGTATACTCGATATCAAAGAATTAGAAGGGGTATTCACCGGCGTCCGGCGTACTACTCATGCCTCTTGCACATTTTGCATTATTTGCGTTTTGCGTAGGCAGGAGAGGTATTATCTTCGGTAGGTTAGAATTAAACCTGTGTGTTGTTACAGCCACATTTGCATATATTCTTCGGTGTATGTATTTGTCTGTTCTTTTTTTGTTGGATTTAGATATGTGCGAAGAAGCTGAATAATTTATATTTTTGAGTTTTAAGTGTGTTCGTTATTTGTCTGCTAAATCGTTACGATTAGAATGAATTCCGATTCGCAACCTACCTTCCTTCTACACTAAAAAACGATTTGAAGTCAATATGGCGACAATTTTATATATTGAAGATAAAACAATTGGCGAAATGTCAAGTTGGTTCCTACAAAATTATCATAATCAGAGGCAGCTTGACGAAAGGATTACACAAACACTTTGCAGCTCAAACAAAAGCAAAAGATGAAGAGCGACAGACATTTTTAGTACCAGAAGAAAGCAATAAAGTTGTATACTAGTACCAATGCAAAGTATCAGCAGAGAAATACTTTATTTAACTTAAAACACTAGTTTTTCTTTGGATATTTCCCTTTCGGGACCATTTTCGGGATTTTCGGGACTAGTCCCGGGACTTGAAATTTAGCTCGTAAGTCCCGAAAACACTTTTGGTCCCGGGACTTGGAAACCCTAGTTAGTACTATCGGAAAGTAGCCCCCACGAGCCGTTCAACGTCATCCAAATCGGAGTTTTGACATCAAAGGAACCGACAGTGAGTGTCTCTACTTGTTTATTTATGTACGCTGGTAATATGATGATATGGTATCTTGACGTATTTTTGACATTAATTATTTAGTTAATTTACAAAATTTAGTGTCCTTAAATAATGCCCAAAGTAATTATGTTACAATAATTTGAATAGGTGTACAGATTGTATAATTAATATTTTTAATAATAAGTCGAGTTTTTTATTATTTCATCGTACTAGCGAGACAAAATATGCCATATTCTAATTGAAATGAGAGAAACAAAATTAACATTGTTTAACAATTGTTAGAAAAGCCATTTTTTGAAGTTTGAACAAAAATTAATAACCGTTGTAGCCTATATGTCACCGTTGTGAATCAGCGCGTCACTTACTCCATAAATGGGATTATTGCACTTTTTTATTATTTAAATAATTTATTATTTGTCATATGCGATTCGAATTTAGTTTATAGTAAATTTTAAAATCTGGAAGACTAAGTACACTATGATTGTTTTAGTTTGTAAAATTTTTTCCCGTATAATATGCTCTAGATGTTTAATTTTTTTACGTGGCAACGAAGAAAGATTGATAAAGTGCATGTACAGAAAAAATATGCAATTGAGTTATTTCGGGAACCTTTAAATCAATACAGAACTGTAGCTAGCGGATGTACGATTATTAAGATTCCTTTCAGCAATTTTGTCAATAATTTACTATTTGCAGTTCTTCTCCCTTACCGTTTTTAGTTTTATCCAAATCATTATGAACTATATGACAAAGTCGTTTAGAGGATGATATCAATAAAGCTCAGCTCAAGTAGGCGACCCACCAATACCATGTTCAAAGAGTGTCAATTTTTTCAGGCTTCCTCACTGTGGTGCTTGTTCTGACATTTTTCACATTTCGCCACTGTTCTTCCATTTCTAAACTTTGTGTTTCATGTGTTTATGGTGATATAAAATGGAAATACACCCTAAGGCAATCAAGCTATTTTCATCAACCCTTTGGATTTCAAGCTTTGTCGAGTTTTATTAAATGTTTGATATTATTACATGATATAAAAAATGTAGCAGCTACAAACACACCTATACAGTTTGCAATTTGCACTGACATTATGAAAATGTCATTCTCTGTTGCTGTGGTGACGGCAATTGTTTCAAGTGGTACTAAATATCAAAGGCTAACTGAACATCGGTCCCCAAAGCGTCGATTCATATAGTATGAAAAAAGGTGTCATCTGTCACATTCCAATGCACGAGACAATGAGCAAATAAAAAAAATAGCACCACAGCTATTAGAAGGCAATCTAGCATGTTTCAACCGGAAAGTTTGAACCAATTTTGAATAGTCAATTAGATAATAATTGTGTATTTGATTTCCATTATCTTCAACAGATTTTTTCAACTTTTCATTTCGTTAAATCATTTAATCTCCTAGTACGTACGACGACATATGCCATATAGTTTGTATTATATAAACGTAACTATAAGCAGAACCACTTAAAAAACGTAATATGTAAAAGCATAAGCGATTATGCAGAAAAAGTAAGTATTTAAAGATATAAAACATAGCTCCTGTGAAGTAAATATTGAAAAATTGTATCAATCATTCTCGATATTATTTGCTAAAAGGCTACCGTTTATTGTCCCAAACAGCATAATTATTGATACACATAATGGCTCGGTGCGTATTAAATTAGAAAAATTAAGTTTTAGTTTCAATGCTTTCAATTAATCATATTTATGGATCTCGTTGTTCTTTACTGCAATCCAAAATGCCAAAGATCTTTTTAAATTTGAAAGTAAATATTTTTTGTTTTTCATCGCATATGAAAGGAGGTTTCTAGTTAATTCAGCTATTTGAATTAATTGCCTCATTAGAACTTAACATTTCCGTAAAAACTGGAAGAAGTTACCTAAAAGAGGATGTGTGATCAGACCGGATTAGGTTGATTTATGCGAATACCGACATTAAAAGTGAAGTGAAACACTTTCCTGATCGAGCATTTCTATTTTAGAGTAGGACTGAAAACTTTTCAATAATATTAAAAAGCGCTTCATCAAAGAACGTTTGTTTATAAATGAACACGGAGGTTTATTTCCGTAAACAGTGGCGGTACTGATTAAGACTGCTTACTGTTGTTAATGACTAAGCACGTGGTTGCACTCATTCTATAAACATTAGAAACTAAAATACGTAAGAATAATACAACTCGATAATTCTATTTTCTTTGCACTTTTACCAGTAATACCAATACTTTGAATAAAGCACGCCCCGTTTAAGTAACACACTTCTTTGTTTAATACAATGACATAAGTGGAGAGACGGAGAACATTTGAGCTTATTTGAGCGACAAGAATACCTTGGCATTCATGCCTTTTAGTCTTTGTATGTAGTAAGTATATCGAGACAACTTTATTATATTGCTATATATAGCACTGTAGCACACATGAAAACGCGGATTACTACTAATTTTGTTAAATATTTAAATAGCCAACTTACCTAAAATGAAATTCCAAGTTATTATAAAACACTTATTTCTGCTGTTCAATAATTCCAATAACTTCGCTTGTTCTACAGTTAGAGAGCATTGTTGCACAACTGAGCTAACAAAACAATTGACCGCGCTCAACTCCTTCTCCAGTTGACCGCGGAAATCTCCTCATGCGCAGTACCAGCAACAGTACCTGAACTGTAAATCCGCCACAAACTGTGCTTATTTTATGCACCTCTTCTCTCCGTATCGCACATTGAACCACTGATTTTTAGATTTTCGGTTTCTGAGTAAATCTGAAAACTTACTTGATATAGGCAACTTTTGTAAAGCAAGGTTGCGTAGTAATGCAGTACCGAGGACATTATTAATCGATAACTGACCTTAGCTGCGATCTAATTGCTACAGTTAATTGGAACTGTTACATAAATTCTAAGCAAACAAGAACCCTTGAGTTAATATTGTCAAGGATAATAAAAAAATAAGGTTTTAGAATTTTTATACTACTTGTTTCCTTTCAGGTTTGAATGTTTGCTATTTTAAGACCTCGTGTATATTGGTACTTACAGTGTCTGTCCAATATATGTACCTATTTATCGGTAAGAAAAGTGGATTGTTTTGTAAATTCATTATTTGAATTTGAAGAGAAGGGGTGGCAAATTTATTGCAAGTATAAAGTTCCTTATACAGGGTTTTTCAGTTTAGAATAAAAACGGTAACAGATACAAAGTCGGTGAAATTGAGGCAAAGTTGCAGATTATAATCCTGAGTAATATTTAAAAAAAATGAATTGAACCTAACTGCCTTAGTTTTTGAGTTATGTAAAAAAAGTTTTTCGTTTTTTTGTATAACGTACAGTCATGTTCAAAAATGTGTTGTACAGGGATAGTTGAAAGTTTATTGGTGGTTGTGTTTTTACTCAACTGTATCATTAACTAGGTAGACCTAGATGTACACTTTACAAATATTTGTTTATGTGTACATTACAACACTTTTTTTATTTTGTAGCATTAAATCATATTCACAAAGCACAAATGATGTACAACACTTTAATGAACACGATTTTACATTGATTACTACGTTTCTAAGACCAAAATTATCTTGATATTATTAGGATATATCTGAGTTTAGATTGTTATTAGATTTCACATTGATACTAACTTTCTTATTTTATATGAATCTTAAGGATGGCTATGATATCATTAAGACGAGCTTATTTTTATCTTGTTTTTATTTATAGATTTGCTACACTTACATAAATAACCTAGATGTGTGAAAAAGGAGTTTTTGATAGTAGATCGTTGACTGAATAAGGATTTGACACGATAAGGTGTAATTTATAATAATTATAAGCATTTATTAGTGTAATTACAAAGCAATAAAATAGCTATTTATGTTACAAATACGATGTTTAGGACTTTTTTGGACAAACCACAGTTTATGGACAAGCTAGCGCAGCAAACGAGGCACATAAATAAGGCGAGTCGAAAAGTTTGCTTTCGTACGAGTTACATACATAATTTTTTATTCTACTGCTTCGGAAGCGTTTTTCTTATTAAAAAATGACAGTGTAATCGAGGAAGTGGGGAAAAGTCGAGGAAGTCATGATCATACCAGCAAATGGTAATTTGTATTTTGATTTCGAGCAATGGAAATTGTCGTTAATGTTCGTTGCCGAAAAGTAAAAGGTACTAGTACGAAAAAGTGGCCGTTTTAGGCCGATAAACACTGCCTAAATTCATAGCTTTTTGATGTAGTAGAATAAAATAGTTATTTATGTTACAAGTACGAAGTTAAGGACTTTTTAGACGAGCCACAGTTAATGCCAAGTGAGCGTAGCGAGCGAGGCACATAAATAAGGCGAGTCTATAAGTCTGTTTTCGTACGAGTTATATACATATTCTTTTATTCTACTGCTTCGGAAGCGTTTTCTTATTAAAAAATGATAGTGTAATCGAGGAGGTGGAGAAAAGTCGTTAATCTTCGTTGCTATAGTATAGTATAGTATTTTTATTTATCATAATATACACCGTGGTACTTAGATATGTCACAATTCTCGTTAAAATATAAAAAATACAATACATTTACAGAAATGAAACAGTTATCTACAGAAAAGTACAGTAACAAGTAACAACAAAACACTTTAGCCAATAAAACAAGACAGTCTTAATTTTCAACAAATCTGAAATCGGAAAGTTCATAGTAGACATTGCCCAGAAGATGTTTTTAAGCTTTACTTTGACGAGTTTTGTTGGAGCATTTTTGAGAGGGGCGCGAATTAAATAATCCTATTCCGAAAATGTTTCATTTAGTGGACGTTAATCTCTGCTGCGGAACCTGTGTGTCGCCTCGACTGCGGGTGCCATAACCATGGGTATCGCCAGTTTTTGTGTAATCACCATAATGTTCTTTTATGTGTCATAGATTACAATATAGTATTGCTGACGGTAGCGTTAATACGTTATATTTTTGAACAATGGTTTACAACTGTCTAACTGACTCGCCCCCGTTAACGGTCTCAAGGCTCTTTTTTGTACAATGAAAATTGATTTAATATGTGTAGAGGTACCCCAGTTTAGCAGACCGTACGTCATTACACTATGAAATAATGCGTGGTATGCAATAATGGCAGCATCTAAGCTAACTAGATTTTTTATATGTCTAATTACATATATCATTTTTAATAACTTAATTGTAGTAAGCCTCTTCATAAATGTGCCGACAGATGACGCACTAGCAATCATCAGAAACAGGCTGGAATTGGATGACACACTTGCCGAAGGCACAGATCTACAGGTAGATACAATAATGGAGCTGTTAACGATCTGCATTAAGACCACATACTTCCAAGCAGACGAGCAGTTCTACCAACAAGAGTTCAGAGGGGCCATGGGATCTCCATTATCTCCAGTGGTCAGTAACATCTACATGGGAGACTTTGAAGAACGAGCTATATCTCAATATGAGAACAAACCTAGTCTATGGCTGCGATACGTAGACGATACGTTCGTAATATGGCCCCATAGAAGAGAGACACTGGACGGCTTCCTGGAACATCTCAATAATCGAGCCCGATCAATTAAGTTCACGATGGAAATAGAATCGGAAGGCAAACTCCTATACCTAGACGTACTAGTCCAGAAGATTTGTGACACGGTACAAACAAAGGTATATCGAAAACCAACCCATACGGGGAGATACCTACACTACGATTCTAACCACCACAATAGCGTGAAACGTGGCGTCGCGCGATGCCTATATAGCCTTAGCCAAGACCATATGCTCGGAGGAAGAAGACCTTAAACGGGAAATTGAGATAATCACAGAAATGCTGCAAGCTAATGGCTACCCAAAAAGAACTCTAAACCAAACGCTAAAAGAGATGGACAGAAATACAACACCGACAGGGGATGAGAAAACGGAACCAACAACCACGGCCGTAATACCATACATCCGAGGAGTTTCCGACAAACTGAGAAGAATCGGAAACAGATTCAATATAAGAACTGCCTTCAAGTCCACAACAACTCTAAGAGGCATGATGACGCATACCAAGCCTCAGAACGAAGATCAGTGTTCAAAGAACTGTATCTACAGCGTACCGTGCGAGTGTGGAAGACAATACATAGGGGAAACACAACGACCTCTACAAGTGAGATTATCGGAACACCGCAAAAATGTTAGAATGGGCGAAACCATCAAATCCAAGATCGCAGAACACGTCTGGAACGAAGATCACCACATACAACGGGACAACGCATCAATTGTAGCTAAAGAGGAAAACAGATGCCGTAGGAAGCTGAAAGAAGCTACATACATAGCGCTGGCAGTAGAACCAATTAGCCAGGCTAGCGCAGAACTAAAGTCCATTTGGATACCACTACTGCGCAGAGAATTACAAAAATAGTATACTGAGCATACAGCGGTTAGATATATATAAGTTTACAACTAAAATATATAACCGCCCTGGTGGCCTAGTGGTTAGAGTGACAGAGTAGTAATCACAGCTATCAGCGGTCCCGGGTTCAAACCCCGGGGGAGGCACAAATTTACGTTGAAAAACGTACAATATCAGTCCTTCTCGGGACTAACCAGTAACACCTGAAGACGGGAGTAGAACAAAACTCCCTAGACCCTACACCCTAGACAGTGGAAAAAGTCCAAAAAACATATCATAGTAGACCACTGCCAAAAAATGACATTCAGAGAACAACTAATATATTATACAAGCAATCCAGTGAGACAAATGTCTCATTTAAAAAAACAAAAAAGACCGTTTTTCAAATAGAACGCGTATTAAATAAAAATTGTACCCAGACCTGGAAGGTGTCAAAGTGGTTGCCTAACCGATCGACGTTTTAAGGCGCAGAGGGTCGCAGCTCCGTTTGGCTGCTGAAACATCTATCCTTTATCTAATAGACGTGTCTGTCTGGGACGCTGTTTTGTCCGGGACGCTGTTTTGTCCGGGACGCTGTTTCAGCAGCCAAACCGTAAGAGATAGAGAAAAAAGTTATTAAAGTTATATGTTTGGAATGGTCATGTCAGGTCAGGAACCGAATTTCAGTCACGTGACACTTCCGGTTTTCGAGAAATCACAAAAAGACCGTTTTTCAAATAGAACGCGTATTAAATAAAAACTGGTTCGGCCGCCAAACGTAGCTGCGACCCTCTGCGCCTTAAATCCTCGATCGGTTAGGCAACCACTTTGACACCTTCCAGGTCTGGGTGGTTGCCTAACCGATCGAGGTTTGAAGGCGCGTTAAATGAGACATTTGTCTTACTGGACTGCTAGTATCCTTTATCTAATAGACGTGTCTGTCTGGGACGCTGTTTTGTCCGGGACGCTGTTTTGTCCGGGACGCTGTTTTGTCCGGGACGCTGTTTCAGCAGCCAAACCGTAAGAGATAGAGAAAAAAGTTATTAAAGTTATATGTTTGGAATGGTCATGTCAGGTCAGGAACCGAATTTCAGTCACGTGACACTTCCGGTTTTCGAGAAATCACAAAAAGACCGTTTTTCAAATAGAACGCGTATTAAATAAAAACTGGTTCGGCCGCCAAACGTAGCTGCGACCCTCTGCGCCTTAAATCCTCGATCGGTTAGGCAACCACTTTGACACCTTCCAGGTCTGGGTGGTTGCCTAACCGATCGAGGTTTGAAAGCGCGTTAAATGAGACATTTGTCTCACTGGACTGCTAGTATCCTTTATCTAATAGACGTGTCTGTCTGGGACGCTGTTTTGTCCGGGACGCTGTTTCAGCAGCCAAACCGTAACAGATAGAGAAAAAAGTTATTAAAGTTATATGTTTGGAATGGTCATGTCAGGTCAGGAACCGAATTTCAGTCACGTGACACTTCCGGTTTTCGAGAAATCACAAAAAGACCGTTTTTCAAATAGAACGCGTATTAAATAAAAACTGGTTCGGCCGCCAAACGTAGCTGCGACCCCCTGCGCCTTAAATCCTCGATCGGTTAGGCAACCACTTTGACACCTTCCAGGTCTGGGTGGTTGCCTAACCGATCGAGGTTTGAAGGCGCGTTAAATGAGACATTTGTCTCACTGGACTGCTAGTATATATATATAATAGACTTGTCTGTCCGTCCGTCCGTCCGTCCGGGACGCTGTTTCAGCAGCCAAACCGTAAGAGATAGAGAAAAAAGTTATTAAAGTTATATGTTTGGAATGGTCATGTCAGGTCAGGAACAGAATTTCAGTCACGTGACACTTCCGGTTTTCGAGAAATCACGTGATTTCCGTCCGTCCGGGACGGTCTTTTTTGTTTTATTAAATGAGACATTTGTCTCACTGGACTGCTAGTTTTTATTTAATACGCGTTCTATTTGAAAAACGGTCTTTTTTGTGATTTCTCGAAAACCGGAAGTGTCACGTGACTGAAATTCGGTTCCTGAGCTGCTATGACCATTCCAAACATATAACTTTAATAACTTTTTTCTCTATCTCATACGGTTTGGCTGCTGAAACAGCGTCCCGGACGGACGGACAAGTCTATTAGATAAAGGATGTACTATATTATAACATGTATAATTCACATAATGATCATTTTAAGAGATATGAGAGATTATTGCGAAGCGGGAAATTTACCTTCCGTAAAGGAATTTCGATGCTAGCCTTGATTTAATTTTGAACTTGTGGTACTTCAGAAAGGAACAAATGTAGTAAAACCAATTTCTCTGAAAAATGTTCGTTTACTTTTGTGGTTAAATATTTTTGGAGAACAATAATTATTGTAGTTATTTATTGACAACCTTTAATGCGGTTAAATAATGTACATGAAAGTACTTATTATCCTATCGTGTGTTCCAAAAAAAAAAAAATAAAAAATTAAGGCAGGCTGGCAATAAAGATAAAAAATCTAGTCATGTTTTAACTTAAGTCTGTAGTTGAATGTCAAATGGCATTTGGTTTATAAAAGCATTTGTCACTGTGACATGCAAAAGTTGACACTGCATTAAGTTTACTTGTATCAAATAGAAAGAAAAATAGGATGGCATTTACACAACAACAACGACTGTATTAATCATAAGAGACAAATGTTTTCAGGACTTACGAGCTAAATTTCAAGTCCCGGGACTAGTCCCGGAAGTAGTCCCGAAGATCCCGAAAATGGTCCCGAAAGGAAATTTCTGAATGCAATTCCCACAGAAAAACAAGTGTTTTAAGTTAAATAAAGTATTTCTGTGCTGATAATCTGCCTTGGGACTAGTGTTGCCATATTGACTTCAAATCGTTATTTTTTAAATGTAGAATGAAGGTGGGTTGCGAATCGGAATTCATTCTAATTGTAGCTCTTTAGCAGACAAATAACGAACACATTTAAAACCCAAAAATATAAATTATTCAGCTTCTTCGCACATAATTTTAAAAGTCTACGAATTTAGTTACCTTACTACTCTTATTACTACGTACGCACACGACTACGCCCAAAATGTATCTAAATCCAACAAAAGAAACAGACACATACATAAATAGAAGAAGATATGCAAATGTGGCTGAAACAACACACAGGTTTAATTCTAACCTACCGAAAACAATACCTCTCCTGCCTACCCAAAACGCAAATAATGCAGAATATGCAAGAGGCATAAGTATTAAGTAATATACCGGACGCCGGTGAATACCCGTCCTAATTCTCTGATATCGAGTATACGCACGCATGTTGACACGGTCCCGGGATTTCGCCTGGGCTGGCTGTGGTCCCGGGACTCGGTTTTTGTAATCCCGGGACTGTCCCCGGACCGGATCTCGGGACTGGAAACCCTATGCCTGCTATCGAAACAATATCTTTTTGGCTTTTCGCATTGCTCGATTATTTATGAAAAAAGAAAAGTTAGCTTGTTTTAATGATGCCATAGCAATTGTTGACGTTCATTTGGTAAACGGTATCACGTCAAAAGATCGCAGCCAAAAGGTCGCGCGACAAAAGATCGCGGTGTAAATATCGCACGATAAATGATCTCATACGAAAATAACTATATACCTACTCCTACATTCTTTAATGCCATGTTTACACACTGAGAGTGTTTGCAAAAATGAATGTAGGGTGCCTGTGGATGCAAATACAACATTCTGAGCTACAGCAGAGATACAGCACTGAAGGGAAGTTTACTTCAGTATTTGCCGTGCGATCATTAATTTCAATATAAATTTTTTTCTGTAATTTTAATGTAGTGAATATACACAATTTTTTAATCGCAATATATGAGTACGTTTATAGTTATTTATTTCATTTTGGAACCATAATCTGGTTTATTGGCCCTCGATAGAGGGCGTAAAATGGCTTTTATAGCTCTAGGGCCTATAAAGTTGCTAAGCAGTATAACAAGCACCAACAATGTAATATAGCAACACCAACAATCTGCATAGAAACCATAGCACACCAGAAATGCACAGCGCCGGCATTACGACGATGCAGTAGTCTGTAGCCAAAATACTGAATCCTTGAATTTTGTCGACTAAAATGAAATAAAACGTTGTATGTACCACGTGCCTAATCACGATTGTAGCTCTCGGGAAATTTAAAGCTCTCCGCTGCCCGTTACGCTTTAAACATTCCTTCGTGCTATAATCTATTGATTACGCCCTTAATACATAAATAACTATTTCGTATGCGATATTTTGTCGCATGCGACCATTTGTCGCATGTGATTATTTATCGTGCGACATTTTGACCGCGTTCTTTTGTTGTCGCGCGATCTTTTGGCTGCGATCTTTTGACGTATATCCGTTCATTTAAAATAAGAAACTCACATATCAATATCTCGAGAATTAGGAAAACTAATGGAAATCTAAGTTCAGACTTAAATTCTCCTTTAATAAGTGTCCTAATAATGTCAAGATAATTTTGTTTAATAACATAATAATCAAAGTATAACAAAAGAACTAAAACATTTTCTTTGTTTTTGGACATCTTAAAAATTAAGGCAGATAAGTCCAATTTATTTTTTGAATATGATTCAGTATTGAAATCTGCAACTTTGTCTTAATTTAACCGACCCTGTGTAGCTTATCGTTGTCGAAATCCCAATGGTGAGCTTCGAAATTGAATAACCATGTTTCAGGGGATTAAAATTTTAATTGTGGGTAAAGCCCAGGTTTATAATTGTAGCTTTTGCAGAGATTTGCGAAAAATACTAATCTATAAAGAAATATGAACCTCTAAGGGTGCTCTTAAAATTTAGAAAAAAAACATAGTTGGTTACTTGCTTATAATTTCTTTATTTATAATTACGTTTCGGTTCTTTAGTAAGTTTCTTGAAGCTTATTATTGTGTAATTGTGCAAATCGCGTTTCGAGATTTTTCAGATCTTCACGTTCCAGTGTCCCTAAATGACGAAAAACGTGTTTTTCAATTTCGTCTCTGTCTCTCCGTCTTTCCGTCTGTTGGCGGTGTAGCTCAAAAACTATTTGTTGGAAGAAAACGATATTTTGCATGCGGATTATATGTCTATTTGGCTCGAATCTGAGAGTTTCGGTCAAATATATACAGGGTGAGCATTGTCATTGTCAGCATGTCATTCAAATACTACTACCATCACACGCTACGGGGTCTTAACCAGAGCAGTGATGCATCAAACACATAACGCAACTAAAGTATCAGCAGGTCTGAATAGCACCATATAGCTAAACAGATATATAAGCAGAGAATCTGAGGTGAGAATTTACAAGTCAGTCATAAGACCAATAGTAACGTATGGCGTCGAGACAAGACCAGATATGAACACACTACGCAAAATAGGGCGAGTAACTAGACGAGATCATGTAGGAAGTGAGGATATTGGACAAAGATGCAATATCCATAAAATAGGAGAATGGGTTCAAGTAAGAAGAAATGCATGAAACCAACTTGTCTCAAAATTGCAAGATAATAGAATTGACAAGATGTAAGGGACCTACGACCCAAAGGAAAAAGGTCACCAGGAAGACCACAGAAAAGGTGGAATGACTATTTGGATTAAACAAGCTAATTAGCTTACATGAAAGAACTATAAAAAGACATTTTCATATAGCTCAGGTTTTTACCCTTGACGAAAAAGGGTAGGATATTTTGCACCCAACATATAAAGGGTGAACACTCTGCTTGAGCGAGATTTTGTAATCTAGAAGTTAGAGCGCCGCAGTTCATGTTAGATCCCGAATTCGAATCCCACCGGCCACAATGTTTGTTTTAAATTTGCAAATCGATATAATTCATATTACTCTTGGGGAAGTGTCGTGTAAACCCCTTTACAGATTTTTTTAATTTGTTCTTATAGATCCATATTCATTTTAGCATTACTTGAGAGTCCATAAAATATGTGAACACGAACCACCTTTATTACTTATGTTCGTGTATTAACTTATATCTTCTGACATTACCTTCACAACACATAATTCGATTAAATACCATTTAACTTCATTACTGGGTTTTATTAAGTTAAACATACGAAAACCAATCCTAACATGAAAATTTTACTTGGTGAAGATTGTTTTAAACTCGATTTGACTTTACTCAGTTAAACATATGAGAACCAGCCCCAACATAATAATGTTCCTGGTGAAGATTTATTTTTTTTAGTTTGATCTTGTTACCTAGTATGGCACCCTTAAAAAAGTGACCACCATCTTGGTTAGCTCAAACCCTCAGCAGTAAATAGCGTGGATAAGGACTAGGCAGCGGTTATTGAGATTAAAAAGCTGCATATAATAATTTGGATACACAAGTGCGCGCCAGTCGCACACCACTACAAAAAACAGATCTAGCTAACAGTCGCAAACGCACCTACTATTTGTGGCTTCTAGTTTAACAATGCTAAACTGAAAAAAAGGGAGTAAGTATCGTTGGGGGCGAATAAAACATAATATACCAGTGGTATGGATAAAATAGGTTTTAATTATAGTAAAATTTTAAAACAATTCATTCGTAAGCAATTCCACAGGCATGGCGTTATAAACACACAGGAAATATTTTAGATTCAATATTAAGAATCCAGGGCAAATATAGTTTTGTTGGTGTCAATAAAATTGAAGCTGGGACTTAACAAAGCCCAGAGGTTTATTTCAAACAAGCCAAAAAACTACGATAGATGCCAAATTAAAATTAGCAAGTTAAATTTGGTAACACAATTGTTAAATAAGGACTGAATAAAGTTAACACTGCAACCTTATTTGTAGGAAACGCATTATTATTACAATTCTGGCACACGCGATAACTGATATTGCAGGGAAATTATTTAACAGTTAGCTATGGGCTGCGCCAAAATGTTTCTGAACGAGAACAACGCGCTCGTATGAAATGCATTTAATGTCATGTTACGAAAATCGCAGGCTAATGCCCCTCATTGTACAAATTGAAAATTCCCCTGAGCAGAAAAACAAGTATGCGCTAGTACTTACAGTATTACATGGCTTAAAAAAGGCGTTTACCTTCAATACAGCTTCAGCTTACATCGAGGCGCCTGCGGCCGTTTCGTAAAATTGAGGTAGCTGTAGCTGGATACAGAAGCTCCAGCCCCAAACTTATGTTTTCGGCATTTAAGCTGAAAATAACCTCGTCACAGAGGTGGCCAGGGCCAGACGACTTTAGACCGGTGACGTGTAACCATGTCGAAGGCAGCTCCGCGGTCTGCATCAGGATTTTGGCGCTTACTCGTGTTTGCACGCCCAAAGGGTACGCGGGCTTAAGCTGGAGTGTGGTCTGGGGTTAGCATTCAGCAAAAGAGCGATTAAATTGAACACGCTGGATTAATGGGTGTGAAGAAAAATCGCAGTGCTCTTCCGCGCCTGGTAGAAAATTGGAGTTGGTACACGTGTTCTAAATCCCCAGAAAGGCCCAGTAATCGAATTCACTGTGTGATCGCCGAAGGCGAAACGGAAAAGACCGTGATTTCAAATTCGACTCAGAGTCGCTTTAAACCTCGTCAGAAAATTAGCTCTACTCCTACGAAAATTACTTAAAACTAATAAAATTAATCGGAGAAAAGGAGCAGGTTTATTTGCTTTACAATGAGGAATTAGGCTTCTAACGCCGAAATTAAAAAAGGCAGTTACACTAGTGACATTTTATTTGTTTTATGTTCACTTAATACTAGATTCCGTTTTACATAAAATGTCAATACTTTTGACACTTGTTCAGTTTAAAAGATTTTAAGTATTCTCTTCAGTTTATGCTTTTAATCTTCCTTTCAGGTACCTTCTGTTATATTTCTTATTTACAATTACATATTCTTTATGTAATGCATGTGATGTGATTCCTTATATTGTGCCCACATTCATGCTAACTATCATCATGCGTTATGTGACCAGTCTTATTTTTGTAAATATATTCTAACTCAATATTAATAATGCATTAATATTATTTAGCATTACTTTTAAGGTCATTTCGCAGTAAATTTCAGCTTAATTACAGTGCACCGTCTTGTAATGATCTAAAAGCAATTATTAACATTCATTTCCAGTTACTAGCTTTTCAAATGAAAACCTGCTCGCAAGTTATAATCAATCCTGTTGACCTAAGCCCATTTAACTTATATATTAACAGATGACGTATTATTTTATAAGATAACTTTTATTTTCTCCAGTATCAACATTTTAACAATTAAACGATAACCAATCCTGTTATTTCTATTTAATCCAATTGAACACAATAGCCTCTGGGTACTACATCATAGCACTTGGACAAACACGTGCCGTGTGTCCACTCGGAAGCTCTTCATTACTATTTTTCGGGTAAGGAGCGAAAATTGTATTAGAACAGTACACAGAGAAAATGTGCCGAGTATGATTAATATAAGTAAATACAAAGTCCTAGGTCAGAGTTTCATGTTATTCAGATTAAATCATCAGGTAAGCGAAATTTAATACTCAATTCTTCAATCTTTTTTGGTCGACAGGTTGAAAAATACTCTTCGTACTGCAATCACTTTCTATTGTTTATGTTAGTTTTATTCTAACAATATTTGATTACGATGAGGACTTTTTCATATGCTAATATCAGCAATAGGAAATCTGTAGCATACAATCTTCATCGTTTCCGAATTGATGTCTGATATAAGATATAGTGCAGTGGTATTAGGCCCTACGGCTTTGCTCCGATTGCAGTACAATATTAAAACTAAATCAAAGCACGGAGTAAGGGTGTTTTATTTAGCTACGAGACTATAAACTTAAATATCAGTCAGTAATTGTAAATATCAGTCAGTAATTGCATTGAGAAAGAGATGCATGAATTAAAAGAAATGTTTTGAATAAGGAACGCAAGGGACAAGGCTCGTTGTTCAGAAGTTGAAATCGACATTTCAAAATTAATTAAATAGGTTTGTGCAGAATTAAAGCCGAACCAATATAATTGATTTGTCACAGAAAGGTTTGCTAAGTGTATGGTATTGTAGCGTAGAATTCAAATAAATAAGCAGGAAACATTTATGAACAATCTTAAATAAGGTACAGGAAGCCAGAATTATATTATCATATGTTGCAAAGAGCAAATTATAAGAAAGATTTGGCAATTGTAAGATTAAGCTGTAATACCAGAATTAGCGGGGAAAAGCAGACATGTAAAATTTGGCAAGAAAAGCACACAGGAGAATATGAAACAAAAGTGCAAAAAAGAAGTGAACTCTAAAAACTAATCAATGCAATCACGCTTGTGATACAAATTAAGTGATTATAAAACGTGCAAGTGGCGCAAATAAGACATTAATAATTAAAATGAACAGACATGATTTTTAGTTTTAGGCAATTTGTAAAAATGTTTAGTTGTAAATAATTTTATGTTTAAAAGTACTGTAATTGACTTTGGTTAATATCCGTTTTGTTTAGTTATAGTTAGCAATTGTTTATAACGGATTTGGGAGAACAAATAAATAAATTAATTAGATTGATGCTGTAAAATTGTGCTTCTCTTTAAAATTGAATTTTACATAATAAACCAGATTATTTTAATATAAAAAATATACCGTTTTAATCAGTGCATTATCCAGTTTGTGTGGTATTATTTGCAACACATTTCGACACCAAAAGTAAGAAGGTTCACGAAGGGGTCCGTTTCGAGAAGGTCGCAGCCGATTCAGCTCAAGATTTTGAAGTTTGCTTGCAACCAAAGAGTCCATTGGAGCTACAAGGTCTGCATTCTAGGGTGTAGGCCAGCTTTGTACGACCCACTACGAGAAGTTGCATCACAAGGGAGCCCATATCAGCGCCACAACATCAACGGCGTCGTTCCAGCCAGCCGAAGTTTACGACCAATACCAGGTACCAATTTTACCTTAAAATTAATGTGGTTAGACCCGGCAAAGCTACGTGCACCATAAGGGAGACATTACTGAGCAAAATCCAAATATTTCACGGCCACAGAGAAGGTGCTTTTCGCATATCAAGTGGGTTCCAAATTTGAGGTTATGCGAGTAAAAGGGCGCTTTTCCAAAACAATTGCTAAGCTTACCCGCGTTATTTTCTGAAACAAAAGTTAATTAGTGCCGCCAAGAGCGCGGAAAATTCAAATAGCTACCTTGACGAATGTTCATAAACTCCATTTCTTAAAAATCAAATCACAACGCAGCATGCAAAAGAAAACCGAACAGTGATAATTTTGACAGCATTATATTTCAGCAATCGCGCAGTTGAACTAAAATTTTTGCCAGTGGCG
This sequence comes from Agriotes lineatus, assembly GCA_940337035.1. Taxonomy (NCBI): domain Eukaryota; kingdom Metazoa; phylum Arthropoda; class Insecta; order Coleoptera; family Elateridae; genus Agriotes; species Agriotes lineatus. The sequence goes on along the minus strand of OW679195.1, from coordinate 149,681,409 downwards.
CACTAGATACATTTATTAGGGGAATCCGCTTGGGATCAAAGAGTTTTTCTTGCTTTACGAGCTAGCTTTCAATTATATTTGTTTTACAGACGAATAAAAGACAAAAGGGCATACTACCATATTATTTTGATTAAATGAGAAAGAGAATTACATTTTAAACAGTCTCAATTTTATTTTAATAACATTGCAAATAGTGACTTATATAATATAACATAAAATTTCTAAATACCTACTATTATTACAGTAGCCATTGCAATAGTGGATCTGTTGTGGTTTAATTTTCCAAACGCCCAAACTATATAAAAGATTGGCTTAGTTAAAGCAACTGATACAGGAAAGATTTGAACTTTCTATTTCATTGCATGTACACTTGTATAGTACACCTTATTAGATTTAGCAAATCATAGATTTCGTAGATTTGTACAAAACTTCAGATTCAAACGGGCCCTACTCCTTTGACGAACGCATATATTAAAAAAATGTATTTAAAGAGTTTTTTAATAGTATATTATGATACGAGTTTTTTAAGAAGCATTTTGTAGCACGCACGAGTTTAGGGTACGACGAGCGAAGCGACGAGTGCCTTAAAGGAGTAGGTATCATACAGTATTTTACCGACTTTGCCACTTTTTTTAAATAAAAGTACTCTCTTTTAGTATTTTTATTATAGCATCGCCCTTTGCCTATTACGATAGGCAAACGAGTATAGTAATAGCCTCAGTACGAACGCAAAATAGATAAATACTATTAAACTTCGATTAACAGTGATGGTTGCTACCGCATTATTAAATATAAATTAATTTTCAGATTTTAAATATCAATATTTTCTTATTTTACCGTCACGATATTGGGCGCTCTAGTTGACCCTTTTTCATAATGCATTTAGTTTCATAGTTGTTTAATTAAATAGTGGATCAACATCTCTATGCAATAATTGAGGTGAGTTGTTAATTTCTTGACACTGTTTTTCAATTCTAAGTTTCAGTGCGTTTATAGTATTCAACATTACTAGCTTGGTAAGAGCGTTTTTACTGGCGGATAGAAGGATATGACTGGCGAGTCAAAGGCGAGCCAGTCACCTTCTGGAGCCAGTAAAACCCGTTACCTTGCGTGTATTGTTGAATATTTTATTTGTTCCTCACTTGTAAAGAACTATAAATTTACCATTTATTCACAATGTCAAACTGACAAGCAACTAATTTCATCAATATGACACATACTAAGGAAAACATTTATCTATGAGCACGCTTCTAAAATTTTACTGGCTAGCCAGTAAAAGTTTACAGGCTAGCCAGTTAAGAGACATTTTCAAGGTGAATACAGTGACTTGATAAATTGGTATTTACAAGTGAGGAACAAATAAAATCATTAACCACGCAAAAAAGTTCAAACAGTCCCATCACAAGAGAGAAAGAGGGGCAGGGTGTTATAGTATTCTTACTACTAATCCTATCATCAAAATAATTTCGTAGAAAATTAAATGTATCTGCAGCTGCATGAGCTGATGTTCCAACTTGTTTAAAGAACCATCTCGCAACTCATCTCCATGAAATGCATTCAATAAAATTATATAAGGAAAACAAAATTGGAACGGTTAATATTGCTATGAACACATTTTAAACCCCTATGATTATTAGAGCAACTAATCATATTTTATATCACATAATATTGTATAAATATTCCAGAAATGTGCTAGCTTAATGTGTGTAAATCGTATAAAATAGCGTTGGTTTTCATAATAATTGTAAAACTCCTTTTATTGAAAATTTTATTGTCTATGCCAGCTACTAATTTTTAACATAATTAAAAATAGTGTTAGCTTTGATTTTAGTAAAATGTGGTTAGAGTAGGTTTGAAAACAATGTTAAACAATGAAGTATCGAAGAAAAACAATTGGAGGGAGGAAGCCAAACTGAATAGAGGTGTTATTTTGGCTTCCCCAATAAATAGTTGTAAAATTGTAAATAAACACCATTTTCCGAATTAAGTGAGTTTAACAATTGATTGTATGTCCTGTGGGTGTGCTGTAGTGGAGTGCATTCATTAGTAGCACCTCTGCAGAAGATTGAAAAAGTGTTTTAACGGTGCATCGAGTGCGAGCTTGTATTCCGGTGGCTGCTTTTGGACATCCGAGCTGACTAATTGGAGCCCATGGAAGCTGAGGTATAGGTAGTGACCTTCGACAAGAGCGGCGGAACCCTGGGTGTAAGCAACGGGGATACCTGGAAGCAGTTTTCGGCGTCACAGAGGTACAAGAATCGTTCTGCGGCGGCGTTCAGAGGCTGGGTAACGGACAAAACCGGCTAGAAACTGGAGTTGGGTCCTAATTTCATTCCAAAGGCAACAGAAAGGTCAGATTACTTTACCCTAAAAGATCGAATTTAGCGAATTTCTTGGTGGCGTCGGTTTTATACGTACTTCCGGCAGAAGCGTCCTTTGAGTGTGTTTTGTTTTGTGCCGTGTATTTACTTACGGCATTCGTTATCACCTAAGCAACGCTTTAATTACGTAATCACAGATAATTGTCGACTATAACGAACTTGTTTGTTTTGCAATTTTTGAGGTTGGAACGCCGTTTTCCCTTTAGTTAAATAATATCCAGTATGGTAGTCATCCCGTTAGTTAAATCACCATTATAAAGAAGGTCTACTTTTAAATTATTAAAAAAATAATACCACGATAATTGATTTGATGGTAAAGTTCTTGTATATGAGATAAGAGCCCATTTGAGATTATTAAACTCATTTATTTATTTATAATATCCAATACACATGTTTTGCTGTGAATGTGTTTCTAACTTAATTGTTAACTTGTTTAAACGTTGTTATGAGTTACATCTGGTATACTAAATGTAATTGCTTAAAGGCTTGTCTAAGCTAATGAAATAATGCCAAATTAAGGGTCTCATATTTTTTTGTTAGCAGTTAGCGTGTCTTCGAAAAATATTGGTTTAACTAACCTACAACGACTCATTCCAACCCAGACTCCCATTTTCTGTGGTTGAAGAGGTGCTTCAATTGTTGCATGCGGATTCGCTCTAATCGAAATCCTCACATTCTGGGAAGTAATATACCCATAACGGTAAAACCAGGCTTTGACGGTAAAACAGGTCAAATTGAACTGCTCATCACTGGGATTATCCAAGATTAAAGATGAAACTGAACCCTTTGAAATAAACCTGTTCTAAAAGTTTCTGAATGGAAACAAATCAATAAGGATGAAAATGCAAATCTTTTCTCAATATTCTGTCATGTATTCTAAGTCATCAATTTCTTGAAATAAATGTCAATTTGTTGTCTAACGGTTTCAACTATAGCAGATACTCTTTTCTTAGCCTACCAGACACTTCCTTCCTTCCAACACTTCGAGTGCCTTGAAAATTGCTTACTAAATTCGTCTTCAAGTTATAACATTGCGGATAGGGAATAATGTCATTGGGATACCTCTTTCGGAATTCCAAAAGTAAAGAAGAACGGAATAGGCCCATTCTGCTCTAACTTGAAAGTCAGTTCGAAGAGATGAACGCTCTGTGAAATGCTATGGATATCTTGATACATTTCAGGATACGTTTTTCCATGTTCATGTATTATACCAACATTCGACGTTAGGATACAGTTAGCGGCTCCCTCTTCTGAAGATTGATCTATGAGATGAAGTAACAAGACCACACACAAAAATATAATTTGGACGTAAGGCCTAAATGTATGTGAATTTGGTTTACCCTTTTCTACAAATTTGTAATGTAGGATTAAGTTAAAACTTCTCAATTTATCCTGTAACATTGTTTGTTGATTGTAAATAATATTTTTTAGTTAAATTTACTACAAATAGTTACTACTATTTAAATTGAATAAGTTCAAAATGCCTCAATAATTAATAGTTCTTCTCGAGATCATTTTTGCACCTGTACCGAGGCTTAAGAGCAATGCGTTGCGTTTCTATTAAAATTCGCTGATCTAAAACGCTAAAAAGCGTGACATGAAATCATAAGTCGAAATAACGATCGATGAGTTTATTGTTCTGGCTGCAATACTTTTTGTGTTTCCTTTTTGAACTTCCGCTCCCGTTATTTTTAACTTTCTATCAATTCGTGGGTTAGAATCTGATTGTTTATATTGGTGAATAGTTGCCAGCTGGACAGCAGTTAGGTACATATGTAAATTCGTATCACCTTTTCTATTTGAACTTTCCTGTTGCGTCCAATAACGTTGCGTATGATATAGATAAAAAGTAGAAATTGTTTCGCTGAGTTTACATTGCCTGTTATAATTTATCTGTTAGAGCTGGTTTTGAACTAATTTGTTTATATTAATGCGCATGAAAATAACGAAAACAGGATGCACTGAGTCAGATTTGATAAGACGTAAAATGATAATTAACAAATGTTTAAAGTTTTATGGTATTTAATGATTTTTAATATCTATGCAGAGTAATTTTTGTGGAAAAGTTAAACTATTTATTATTGCTGTTCTGCAGCGACATAGGTAATACAATGTCTAGACTGCTGTATTTTTAGAATATATTTGCATAATCAGTAAATGCCCGCTGTTAAAATTTGATCGTGCTTCCGGCTTGCTCAATATTTGAACCGATAGCCAGATTCTAAATTAAAATTGGAAGAGAATTCAAATTTCGTTCCGGGTTTTAATTAATGGCAAACAATTACAATACGACTTTGGGTTTATCATAAAATCAAAGCTCATACATTATGCGAACCGTCGACACATACACGTGAAAGAGAATATTAATAAACTGCTACACGTGAGGTTCTCACATGTAAACCCACGTCCACGTGAGAGTCTACATATTTCTAATTGAGTTGCATGTAAAGACATTTTGCCTTCGGTGATAGTTGTATTTGTCTGTTTTATAGCAAGCCAAGGAATAATTAAATGACAGTCGAAAAGAATGTTATTTTAATACATATTGTTTATTTTAGTTAATTTATTCTTTTGCGCAGTATGATAGTTGTACACTACTAGAAAAATCTTCTTAAATGTTTAAAACTTGACTTTTTAATATTTTTAATCAGGAAGGAATTAGCTCTGTGGGCTGCCACAAGTAGGCATATCGGTAAAATAGCATAAAAAAGCAGTTACAAAAATAATTTGTGCAGTACGTTCAAAGAATTTCCCGGAGGGATTAGCAATACAAAAGTGTGTGCTGTAGCTAAAATTACATCACTTCGTATGCTAGAACATTCAAAACAGTTATGAAATTATTAAATGTCGATGTTGAAATAATTGTGATCTTAACGGTTTACGTATCTTGAAAGGAAAAAATATGGTCGAAGGTACATTATTAGTGAACCAGCTGTAGTTCGCCCCGCATGCCTTATTTAAAATTTCGTGTGTTAGTGTGAGATGCGTGCTGATATTCCTGGCACGAATGCCACCCGAACTTTTATCGGGCGGTGACCTCGGAAAATCGATTTCTAAGGGTGCGTTCAACGCACTGGTTAAACGCAGCGTTTGGGCTCATTCAGCAAGGCAATAATAAACCCTCCTTATCATTAACTGAAATGTACTTGTGTTCGTAGTTTTAAAAACACAACCAATAGACATAATAAGTAATTGTTTTCTGTGATAATATCGCTATTAAAAGTAATGGGAAGTTTTTTTACAAAAACCGGAAAATAGTAACGGTCGAATGCAACCATGGTACTTTTGCCCGTTTAACACGGCATGTAGTGTTCTGCATTATTATACAGGTATGATTTGATCGTGTATGTATACATTGGATGGCTAGAATGGTTTATTTAGACAAAAATGCGAAGTATAATAATATGACGTTTCACCCCTTTTACTAAGGGCGCCAACTTGATTACCTCGGGTTAGCTCAAATCGAAGAAATACGTTCACTCAAATATATTATAGATCGACGGCCTTTGGTTTTCAGCTGATAAGCGAAGTTCCAGCATTCGAATGGCGAAGAACGGGATGTACGACGGCGTCGACTGCGAGCTTGCGGATGAAGTTTTCAGGCGTTTAAGGCGGGTTCTCCAGGTGAGTTTCTTATCCAGCAATTTCTGGATTGTAGCTTCGGGTCCGTAGTGACGGCGATGGGAAAATTCTGCGTGCTTCATCGTTAACAAAATTTTGTGAAATATGGCCTTCCTAGTCGCGCTTAAATTCGCGCTCAGGAATTAAGCCGGTACGGATAATTAAAGGCGGTCTGGTCGGACGGGCTACAGGAAAGTTAAAGCTATTTTGGGCTGACAGAAACGCTGTCATCTCCAGTGCCTACTGGATATGGGTTCATTCTGCGAGACAGCAACGCTGTCAGGACAGAATAGGCAGGTAAGGAGAGGAATTGGGAAGGAAAATCTCAAGATACTGAAATGGCCCTGTAGTTTCCTTTTATAAAGCTTGTGAGCCGTTATCGTGTAGCAGTACATATCGTAGCTTCTACAGGAATATCGTTCAATATTAATTAATCCTAATAGATAGGCAACTTTAAGCGCAAGACCAGTAGGAGGGGTTGCCTACCCTTTTTGAAATTTAATTTAGAAGGCACACGGTTACGTTAATAAAAGAACAATAAATAACAAAAATTATTACTTCCTGTTTAATTGAGAAAGCAAAAGGGCGCTTCTCTATGCAGAAGCGAAGCAAATTGAAAATCCTAGCTTAGAAAGGATACAAGCAGACAATAGTAAGCCTTTATTTAACTCATACAGCATAGTATTAAAACATAATAATTTTTCAGGCAGATAGGATAAATTCCACAAACATTTTCTTTCTGAAAAGGGGCAGTTATTATATAACTGGTAGGTAGACGGCAAACTAATACATACAAATCGTAATAGAGGGTTTTCCTTGATTCAGCTCTTAGTGTCACCTCTTTGACCACCAGCTCTTAGTGTCACCTCTTTGACCACCAGCTCTTAGGGCTTCCTCTTTGACTACCAGCTCGTCGGTCTTTTTCATTTGACGCCAGTTCTGGTCAGTTGTATATTCGCCATGGAGAAGTGTGTCGATAAGTTACGAGCGATAAGGAAAAGAGAGGACGCAATTAGAAATCTATAACCAGTTAGGAGATCACTCACCAGTCAAGGGCAACTTCTTAGGTTCGATGAGGAGTTCTTCATAGTTAATGTTGGCAGATGGAGAGGTCCAGGTTCAAGGGTTCTCTGCATTAACCGTATGTTAGTCCTGAAAGGGTTTAATATCGTTAGTTAGACTTAAACCCGCGTCATAGCTTAAATAATTAAATTAGGGCGTAAGCCTTAAGAATATTCAATAACAGATTAGTTTCAAGTAAAAACAATAGTTACTTACCAGGTGATGTGGCCTGAAGTGAGATTAAATCGTTCTGTGACTGTCAAGTTGGTTTTTGGGTCACTTGTCAAATAATAAGTTTTTTTTTCATAAAGGACCTTTCTTATACTACATGGAATGATACCAATTAAACTAAATACCGATCATTAATCGTAATTAAGACCTAGGAAAGAGAAATACGAGGGTATAGAGAGCTCTTTATATTTTCAACTTACGAACCGGAGGTTATTAATTAAATAGGTATAAGAAATCTCCTAGATACTGATAGATTCATTAATCCTAACGTTTTATTAGAACAAATTCTAACTTGTCAGAGAAGAATAAAACTTGCTAAATAATTACATAATGTGTATTAAAATTAGAAAGGTATAAGCCTCTAATGCATAACAATTGATTTGTGGACTGTTAGAAAGAATACGTAACCTTTGTAAACTTATTGAATTTAAAACTTTTTAAATAAAGTTATGGCGCCCATTTCTTCTGATTAATGAACTTTTACCTTTATGTGAAAGTGAAACGAACTAAAAATCCCACAATTGTTAAACCCTGATAAGAAACCGTATCTTGAGCTAGTCGGTGAAGTGTAAGCCTTCAAAGGTAAGTAAGGATGAGGGGTACAATCGGTACATGTTCTCCCCGCTTTAATGGAAAGGGAAAGACTACGTCGGTTCTTCAGCGCCGTTTCGCGCATAGTGGATGGGGTTCTGTTATCTCATTTTCGCGCGTCGAATAGATTCAACGCTTGATACCGCGATGAATTAAATTCAAATACATTTTAAGTATAATAAGAATTTAATTCAGGAGCAAGCGCTCCAATGAAATGTACTTGCTTCTCCGCAATTCAAACCCTTTCTCAGGGATGAAGTGACTACCATAATCAGTGGCAACATGATGAGCTTTTTTTATAAATAAGGGTATCGGTCATTCCACGCACTTGACCTCTGCACCGTCATGGGAAAAGTCTTTTTGATGTGGCATTTATTTGTTTCTACCATAAGCAACTTAATGTGGTCTGTTGTTTTTGCTATATGCCCTAAATATCGTAAACACTATTATGTATGCGTATTTTTATATAAAGTTCTGGTATAGATTTCTTCACGCACAGTAATCTACGCTTTTAGAAAACGCTCTCTCCAATGATCTCAGCGTACTGACGGAGTATTTCAGCAAATGGCGACTCATTCCAAGTATCACTAAGACCGAGGCATGGTGCTTCCACCTTAACTAGTTCTCCATCGAGTGCCTTTCTAGGTGGCGGACCAGAGATTGCCCCATATATAATGGGTACCGGGAAAACAAAATACCCGGGGTGGACCAAAACCATCAACTATAGAACTAGAATACGGTGGACAAGAAGGACTTTGATACACCTTAATTGCAAATGGACATCGCTAGCAGTAGGACGATACTTTAGAACGGTGGTGAAGAATTTAGTGGAAGAAAAAATTGCAGCGTTCAAAGTCGTAGTTAGCTTGGTTACTAGTTACTACTCATTTATTTTTAGTTACTTTGGAATTTTAATGGCATATTTTACAAAATCTTGTAATAACTATTGCAGTGTTCTAACAGCTGTCAAAAGTGACTATTGGAAGTCACAGTCTGCTCTGAGTCATATTGCAGCAAGATAAAAATATGCTAAAAATCTATTTGCTTCCATCGCAGTCTATTCGGTGTTTAGACTAGATGCACAATATTCTTTGAAAGTAAAAATACTACTCTGAAAAAGTGTGCACGCTTCTTCCTACTCGATAGCTAACGGGTTCAGAATTTTGCATAACGAAGGCAACTTCTTGAAATATGTAAGAACATGTCATCTTGAGCTGCACCTTGACCGCATGCCGTCGAACATTTTAACAGCTAAGTTCAAGCAAGCGTGGAAATAATATTAATGAGTGACCATACACGCACTTACAAGCAGGAAATGTGTTGCATATGTAACCATGGGGCATGGGGCAAACGACCAGTTGTCAGTTGCAGTACTTGCGACAATAAACTAGTTGAACTTGCTACTTACTGTTGGTCAGTAAGTAAACAAAGGATATAAATATCCGCTTGGCACGACTGTCTTTAAATACTAATTTAATGCTATTAATTTCAAATTTTCATGGTGTTCGTGATTTCCGGTTACTGCTCAGGAGTGAAAAGTGCATTTAACTCGTTGCATATTAATTGCTTTATTATTCAATTAATTAAATTCCACTGCTTACAGTTTCATTTTTGTATATTTTGCAAGTTTATTTTGTAACTGCATTCTGAATTGACAAAGCATTATATCAAGAGAAAAAATCGATAGCTTGGTAATTAAATTTTTAATATTTTTAAATCTGAAAAGTTCACAAGGATTTAGCATAACTGAAAAACAAAATTGAAGGAAAGCGGAGAAATAATGACCGAAATTTGTGAAAGAAGCGAAATGAGGATCTATTTCTATTATACTGTTTTCGCTATAAGAAGGAATACAAATATACCTGTTGTATACGTATAGATAGTAAACCATACCGTATCCTTTGTAAAGCACGGCTGTAATTAAAACATTTGGCAGTTATTTTGCAACTTCACTAAACAATAACAAAAAATCTGGTGTGATACACGCACACAACGTCCCTTTACCAGAAACCGTACAAAATCGAGTGTTAGTTCAAGAGACAAATTTTCTCTAAAATTTTAAGCTGAATTCAAAAATGTAATAATATACCGGGTGTTCTATTTAAAATGGCAGTTAATAAAAAAAAATTAAAAAAACAAAAGAAACCTATTTTAGCGGTATTCAACTGGAAAATCACATCAATAACACTTTAAAAATTTAATGAAAATGTAAAATTTGAAGAAAATTGTTAGAGCTGTTTTTGAAAAAATCGAAAATAACTGAAAAATCAGAACAGTAGACACCATACTTCCGGTTATGCGATTTTTTTCAAAAGCTTGCTGTCGCATCTAGATAGTACACAAAACTTATATATGAAGTTTCAACGCCATACCTTTTTTCGTTTTTGAGATATCCTGTTCATACACAGGCACACACACACACAGACAGACCAATGAACAAAAACATCTTTTTTGGGTTCAGGGGACTCTAAAACTTAAAGATCTGTTGAAAACAAAATTTCGAATTTTAGGGGTAAATGCAATATTTCCTTTATCGTAAAAGGAAGTAAAAATACCAAGAGAATGGAGCTACAAAAAATTTTTTGGAGATTCATTAGAATCAGAAAACGAAAGCACAGAAGCTATTGGACGCGCAAATGTAATTTCCATAAATAGTTCGGTTCTTTTATTCTACACATACTCGAACTAGATCATACAAGAACAAGAAAAGGACAGTTTGTCTTTTAAGCATTATTATTAACTAGCAGTCCAGTAAGACAAATGTCTCATTTAATAAAACAAAAAAGACCGTTTTGCAAATAGAACGCGTATTCACCACACGTACGTATATGACGTCATTGTTGGTAGCAAACTACCAGTCGCATTTGCCTTGATAAAATTTGCCTAGAATCTAACCTAAAAAGTTCGGATTAGGATAATTACGATAATAATTAGTGTCACGTGACTGAAATTCGGTTCCTGACCTGACATGACCATTCCAAACATATAACTTTCATAACTTTTTTCTCTATCTCTTACGGTTTGGCTGCTGAAACAGCGTCCCGGACGGACGGACGGACGGACAAGTCTATTATATATATGGATATTTAATTGATATTTGTTAGCTGCCTCTAGCAGTATTTTCCAATTTATACAATTCTTAGCAAATATATTTAACAAATAATTAAATTACCAACTAAAAACGAATTATTTAGTTTTGTTGAGCATCGATCTCTCTCTTTCTCCATTTGGTGCCTGCCACCGGAAGAATTCATTCAGAATATATACCTTACATAATACATATATATATATATATTCCTTTATCGTAAAAGAAAGTAAAAATTATGACATTTCAACAACTGTCAAAGTCGAAAATTCATGAAAGTGCAAGAAAAGTCAATCAAATGATATCTGTTACACATATTATCTATTAAAGTAAGTAGTTCTTTCAAATATGTAATGCATTCACTATTAAGGACTTATTTTCTTTAGATTTCTTTTAACATATAGGTACCTTTTTTAAGCTCACTGAAGCACTCCACACAACATGTCAGTCGAATCAACATAAGCAGTCCGTCTCCGGATCTTCTGAAAACCCTATTTAAATACAGCTCCCTGTAAGAGCTGCCGTTGCTGATCACTTCCTGTACAGTTCCAATCCAGACACCACCACTGCAAACAATCCCAGTCTACCGGAATCGCCCTCCTTATAACAGCCACCCAGCTATCAGCAACCCAAACTGCTCTCACCTCCAATGTAAGCTCCCAGTTTTTAAGAATCAGTTTACTTCCAACGGCAACAACAATACTCTTTATCCAATTATTACAGGACAATTCAGACGTCCCACTAGAACATCGATGCTACCCAAGTCTAAATCCAACTCAGAGGCAGAAATACATTTGATTACATGCTTGTCCAAGTCCAAACGATACATACATCGTTTTATTAAAGGGGTTTTTATTATTTAAATTTACTTTTATTACAAATACATGTTACATTTTTGGAAAAAATATCGTTGTTATTTATATTATATTAATTTCCTTAGCAATAATTATTATACCAATTTTACAAGCTAACACTCCTGGATACATTGCTATATGATTTATTTTATTCTGACATTTTATAATTTACTTTTTTTCAAATAATTATTTGAGTCTGCCTTTCACTTTAATTCAAGCTATCTATTAGATTATTCTGATTGTCATTTAATATAAATTATGATCTAAACTCCGATATTAATAAACAACTATCCTAATCAAATCAACTCATATGCCAGAACCTTCCTGATAAAATATTCACCACTTAACAGTACCCGTATCCAATCTCTCATTCATTAAATAAATCTCAAATATTTACGTTGTTCTTTTACTAAATAAATCCACTCTTGTACTTTAAAAACTACTAATTAATTGATTCTTTCAAAAATAATTTCATACCTAGGAATACTTTTATAGATAATTAGCAGTCTTAAGATGCTACCACTACAATATATTGGGTCCAAAATACGTTCATTTTTGTTAAGGGTGAGAACCTGAGTCCTATGCAAAATATGAATTTTATTTAACTAATCGTTTTTGAGTTAAACCAAAAATAAACAGAATTTTATTTTCTTATGTTGCTTACTCAGTTACTCTGTACATATTTGAACGGAAGTATATGCGGTTTTGTGCCAGAAGGACATATAATCCACTTTCAAAATATCGTCTTCCTCCCACAAGTAGTTTTTGAGCTATATCTCCAACAGACGGACAAACAGACAGACGGACGCACAGTGGGTCGAAATAAACAATTTTTGGCCAAAACTCTGAAACTTATGAAACTGGTCCAAAATTAGGTGGCGATTTCAGAAAAAATAATGAGAAGAATCCCATTGAAAAATTGGGGTAACTTTCAGGGGGTTGATTTCTAAAAAAATTTGTAAAATTTTGAAAAAAATAATTCGCATAGAACTCAGCCTGATAATTAACTTAAAAATAGTGAAAAAATTGCCAGGATGCCGTAGGGTGGTTTTATGAGGGTTGAAATCAAAAGCACTGATTTAAAATCTGAAATTTGGGGTTTGTTTTAAATGCAACCTTACAGTTAATGTAAAACAGTGGAAACATTGCTTTTGTAAAATAGGGTGGTTTTAAGGGGGTTGAAATCACAATATTAGAATTAAAATCTGAAATTTAGTATTCATATTGTATTCAGTCTGACAATTAACGTAAAAATCGTAAAAACATTGTCTTGATGAATAGGGTGGTTTTAAGGGGATTGAAAGTAAATAAAAAGTACAAAAAATGCAGAAACCACAAAATTCTGTTTGTAAACTTATGGATTTATTCGGGCTGTTTTTTGCAAAAACGAATAAATATATGGTACCAAAAATTAAAAAACAATACAACTTAATAACAAAAGTAAAATTTACAAAAAATATGTTATTTACAAAATCTAAACCAAAATGATATTATATTATAAAATAATTTTTTTATTGTTTATCAATAATCACTTTCATAGTCACTTTGTGCCTCACTAGAATCACTTTCAAACATGGATGTACTAAATTCATCAACATCAGATGAAATTAGGGTTTCCATTGATGTTTGTGTACCTGATGGTACTTCTGTCCTATATCAGTCCTAGATCGGTCCTATATCAATATTTATTAACAAATAAAATCGGAATTTGCCTAAACTTCCGCAGTCTAACTTATAAGTATAAATTACACTTTTAAATAGTCAAAAGTAAATCACTTTGAAATTAAATTGGATCAATCGTTGCAGTATCAATTACTCCTTAAAAAGCGAGGTTTTTCACTGCACCATTATGTTTAAAAGGTCATGGTTTAAAAAAGCGCAGCTAAGCGCAGCTAAAAGTTGTGGAACATTAAAGTCCACAATTTAATATACACAGATATTATTTTAACAAAGTCGGAGTTTGCCAAAGTAAAATAAAAAAAAAAAAAAGTTAAATTTAGCTGTTTTTACCGGCGCGGCGCCCAATACCCCTTTTTTATGATATGCTTAAAGTCACAAGCCATATATTACTATATAAAGTGAAATATTTATCTAAAATATAACTCTTATCGTGTTCTCTGTCAGACATGGCTAATTTTTAACTTAAAGTTTAAAAAATCACAATCACAAGAACACTGTACAACTACAGACTTACACACGTCTTCGTTCTAAGGGTTGCAGAGTGAAAATTGGCCAGGTATAGGGTTTATGATGATTTCTCTCTTCAATAATGACATTTATTCTTACTAATTACACAGTTATTTAGATATTTCCTGAAGTCGCGAATTGGTTTTCTTGGCGCAAAGACTGCTCCGCTCGTTCGCCTGAAAGTATTCATCGACATTTGTGCAAAATCAAGCCTTTGCGGCTTATCTAGTGATAGTGATAGTGCTTATCTATCTTCTTTCATACAACAGTAAGTCTTTTTAAACATTTATCTGGTACCCCTGCGGAGGGGTCCCATAACAAATATGAACAATAAAAATAATAAAAGAAGCAGCAGCGTTTTATCGCCAACCATCTATGAACCAAATAAAAAGTATCTATTCGACCCAGAAAATCTAATTTCCCAAAACAAATACTATTTAAACGAAAAGCAAATTGAAAATGCCGGTAAAATTATTGACAACGGCAAGCATGTTGCAGCTATTAACGCGATGGATACATCTAATCTAACACAGTCCACATCGGCGCCGACCGAAAAGAAAATAAAAATTCCACCTATTTATTTGCACCATGCCGATAAACTAAAATATCAGCAAATACTTGAAGAACTAAAAGAAAACGCTAAAAACGAATTTACAACTGTTCACAAAAACAACCAGTTAAGAATAAACTTAACAAGCATTGACGATTACCGGCGTATGACTAAACACTACAACGAAAATAACCTAAGTTATCATACTTTCAAGGACCCGGAAGTCAATAAACTCTCGGTAATAATTAGGAACATTCCAGTATCTTTAACCGAAGAAGAAATAGTAGCTGAATTAACAACCTTAAAATACCCTATAAAAAAGGTTGCCAGGCTGTATAATAAAGATAGATATCCCATTCCTCTTTGTGCTGTGGATCTTGAAAACACGCAAGAAGGCAGAAAAATATTCGGTCTAACCAAACTTAACTACAGCGTAATTGATGTTGAACCACGAAGAAAATCTACTGAAATCCCGCAATGTAAAAAATGCCAATTATTTGGCCACACTCGTAATTACTGTCAGTCAACACCACGCTGTGTTAAATGCACAGGAAACCATCTTTGCCTTAACTGTCCTAAAAAACCAAATGAAGACCCACAGTGTGTCAACTGTTTGGAAAAACACCCCGCCAACTATAGAGGATGCCCCTATTTCATTAAGCTAAAGCAGTCAACAAAGTCCAGCCACAGAACGCAGAACAGAACCTATGCACAAGCCACCACATCTAAACAGACTAATCTCGTAAATCAGTCACCATATCTTGGCCAACGCCAAGAAAATTCATTCCACGCTAATCCTAACCAAACGGACGAATCTCAAAACTCAACCGACTTCATCACAACCGTATTAAAAAAACTCGTTGATTTACTCATACCACACTTAGAAAAACTAACGCCATTACTAATAACATTACTTCCTGCATTATTAAGTAATGGATCAAAATAATCAACAAACTATAACTAAAATAACCTTGACCAATTGGAACGCAAACGGTCTTAAATTTCAACGATCAATTTTCATAAATTTCCTAACTCGATATAGCGTAGACATCGCGTGTATAACAGAAACGCACTTTATTAACACTGAAACGTTCCGAGTCCCAGGATATGTAGTGTACCGAAATGACAGAGAAACTGACAAAGCCTCTGGCGGAGTAGCAATCATTATAAAGAAGAAACTTAAACAGCACACGCTCCTTCTTAAGGATATTGAAAGTTTAGAAGCTATTGCCATACAAGTGTTCACAGAAAACAGTTGCCCGCTGAAATTAATCTGCGCATATAAACAACCCAATAGAAGGCTGATAGCCTCCGATATAAATAAGCTGTTTGATACTTCAGATGCTACGATGCTTATAGGTGACCTAAACTCAAAAAATACCATATGGGGATGCCGCGCGAGTAATCCTGAGGGAATCAGGCTACACAACATGATGACTGACCATGGTATACTTATTTCAGCCCCAAACAAATTTACCTACTTCCCTTATAGGCCTGACCATCAGCCCGACATACTTGATGTTGTACTACACAAGAATCTTCAAACGCCTCTACAACAAACAGTAACAGATGAACTGGACTCTGACCACCTTCCTGTAATCATGTTATTTTATGACTTACCTCAACTAAAACCACTTAACCCTAAACTTGCAGACGGAAAAAATGACTGGACAACATTTCAAAACATTCTGAATCTCAAACTAAACTGGACTGGACCACTATGTTCCCCTGCGAGAATTGACGAAACAATAGCTCAATACACGGCCGCCATACAAGAAAGCGTACAATCAGCCACAACTTCTCGGAAGCATAGAACAACTGCTATGCACAATGCAACACCTGATTATATTATTAAATTGATAAAATCAAAAAACAGATACAGAAGAGAGTGGCAAAGAACACGACTACCCTACTACAAAACGTTATTAAATAAATTAAATCATTTAGTTGGAAAGGAGCTCGATAACCTTCGAATACAAAGGTACAATAATTACCTTGAAGGAATACATCCTGGTGATCCCACCATGTGGCTTGCAACAAAAAGATTGCTAAGACAATCTAATGTTATTTACCCATTAAATTCAAACAACACGACTTACTCTTCAGACGAAGAAAAATCAGAGATATTGGCCACACACCTCGAAAAAGTATTCACAACAAATACAGTCGATCACGATCCCCTCTTCATGACTCAAGTAACCAACACTATAGACAACTTCCGGTTGCAGGAGAACACTGAAATTGCCCCGGTGACTACTCAAGAACTCAGGCTGTATATTCACGGACTTCCCAAGCGTAAATCCCCAGGACCGGACCTGATTAATAATGAAATTTTAAAACATCTAACCAAAAAAGCAGTTGCTTACCTAGCTTCAATTTATAATAGCAGTATGAGACTTGGATATTTCCCCCGACCATGGAGAACTGCAAACATTCTACCAATCTACAAAACTGGAAAGGCCAAGCAAAATCCTGACAGCTACCGCCCCATTAGCTTACTGTCAACCCTAGCTAAACTACTAGAAAAGGTGATCCTCGAAAGACTACAAAGTTTTCTACTTGAAAATGAAATTATCCCAACGCATCAGTTTGGATTTAGACAGGCTCACTCAACTTCTCACCAACTTCTTAGAATATCAGAAGTAATCGAGAAAGGATTTGAAGAAAAAAATACACTACAGCAATCTTCCTTGATCTGGAGCGAGCCTTTGATAAGGTCTGGCTGGAAGGACTCTTATACAAAATGATCCAACTAAACACACCGGTGTATATAATCAAAATTATAGACTCTTTTCTGAACGATAGAACATTTAGAGTAAGGATCGAATCTGTCCTATCCAACGTCAAAACAATAAGAGCAGGAGTACCTCAAGGGAGCTTACTGGGACCAACCCTGTTTAACATCTATGTCCATGACCTGCCCATTGCAGACAACTCTACATTAGCCATGTATGCTGATGATACGGCTATACTAACGCAGAGTACTAACATCGAAACAGCAATAGCGCACCTACAAAATGCAGCAAATGTCACATGCAGTTGGTTCCAATAATGGAAAATAAAAATTAACCCAACCAAATCGGAAGCGAAGGTATTTACACTCAAGCGTTACACCGGACATTCAACTATCAAAATAAATAATGCAGACATACCCTGGAACCCAAAGGATGGTGCAGTGAAATATCTCGGAGTTCATCTACATGCTAAACTTAACTGGGGATATCATATAAACAAAAAACTCAACGAGTGTCACACTAGATTAATTATACTGTACCCGTTGATCAATCGAAAATCTTATCTCAAAACTGAATGCGCTTTGTTAATTTATAAAGCCATACTTCGACCCATATTAACTTATGCCTGTCCAGTCTGGAGCAACGCCCCTAGTACATCACTGAAGAAACTACAAACTATGCAAAATAAAGTGTTACGTGTTTCAATTAACTGCCCTTAGTTTGTACGCAACAGCCAAATTCACAAAGAATTAAGTGTCCCGCTAATAACAGAATTCATTAGATATTTGACTATCATCATCATCATCATCAGCCATCTTGTATCCACTGCTGGATGTAGGCCTCCCTCATTTGCTTCCATACCGTCCTATCTTGCGCAACTCGTATCCACTGTCTCCCTGCCGCTTGTCGTATGTCATCTGTCCACCTTTTAGGTGGCCGACCAACTGGGCGTTTTGATAGTCTGGGTCTCCATGTAATAATGTTTATAGGCCATAGCTCCTCTGATTGTCTTGCAACGTGGCCTACCCAGGACCATTTTGCTTTTAGTATGGCTTGGACGATATCTTCAATCTTAGATCTTTTTCGAATATCAGAATTTTTGACCTTGTCGCGTAGGTTGATACCCAGCATTGCTCTTTCTATTGATCTCTGAGCTACTTGAAGTTTTAACATACTCTTTTTAGTCAAGGTCATTGTTTGAATACCGTATGTTAAAACTGGTAGGACGCACGCATTGTAGACCTTACTTTTTAATCAGTTCGGGATGTTACTTTTTAGAATATAAGATAGTTTTCCAAACGCGGCCCATCCCAATTTGATTCGCCTTGTTAGTTCGGCTGTTTGGTTGTCCCTTCCAAGTTTTATAGTGTGTCCCAAATAGATATACTCGGTTACGTTTTCTATGGCTTGATCTTCAATAATAATTTGAGTATCTTCATTGCTCATTATTTTCGTTTTGGCAATATTCATCTTTAGGCCAACCTTAATTGATTCTTGATGTAGATGTGTGAGCATATCCCGTAGTTCCTCTGACGTTGCAGCTATGATGACAATATCATTTGACTATCAACTTCTTTAAAAATATAGTTCAGTGTACAAGTGCAACTAAAGTACGTTTTTTTCCTATAAAAATTTTCAAGGTCAAAGAATTTAGGGTTTATGTTGGTATAACTTGGATTCCTTTACAAAATATATGTTGGCAAAATTTGAATTAGTAACTTTATAGAACTAAAAATTGGTGGGAAATTTAAAATCTGGCATTAAAGGTCTATGTACATCAAAAGCTCTTGCTAATCTTTCGTGAACGTCTTCTTCTGGTGTGTTAAGATGCAGATCCAACAATTCCTCTGCACACTTCACTACATTTAATTTTAAAAGATTCCGTTTTTACGCGTATTCAGTTTCAAAAAAGAAAAACTGACAATTTAATTTTAAATGTCAAAGTGACAAAAGTCGTTTACAGAAAAACCTGACGAAAATAAATGTTCTAATAATAAAAAAAAAAGAAGCATTTTGCCAATTTTATCTTGACCTTGAAAATTTTTATAGGAAAAAAACGTACTATAGATTAAATATTGGACAAAAGAACATACATAGTAGACTTAAGCGCAAGCTTCCACAGGACTTAATCTAATTGAATTAGTTCTAATGAAAGGAATTTTAAGTATTGAAATGTTTGTAAGCCAGAGGTGTGAATGCGATCACTTAATCCTCTCTATAAATTGTTATTACTCTTAGCCATAAGTTGTTTATTATACCAAAGCCATGTAGAGCATATTATTTTGCAGAGCTAGCTAATCTCAAATAAAAAAAAAGATATTTCCTGCAAGTCGTTAAAATTCAATCATTCCTACTTTTGGCCAGACATTTCTAAAAGCGACCCATTGTGGGACGGGCAGACAGGCAGACAGGCGCAATTGAGAAAACATGTTTTGCGTCATCTAGGGACACTGAAACGTGAAGATCTGAAGAAATCTCGGGAGGTGATTTTTCACGATTAGAATACTTCTATCGTCTTTTAGATTAGGGAAGTAAAATTGAGAGTATATTTTAAGAAATGAATATGAGTTTGAAGTTAGGATGATCAATAATTTAATTTGGAAAAAATCTAAATTCTGTATTGACTTGTAAAAATAATATTTTGGAGCAAAAAGGGAGCAAAGACATTTCATTCGAAAAAGGCAGGTGGCAACTTAATAGGTAGACCTTGAAAAAAGTGAAGAGTACTTAGAAACTGATATAGAATAAACATTAAGTTATCGTAAAAGCAAGAAGAAAAAACGGTGATTTAAATTACCTACACTTTTCCATAGCATTGAAGCATTAAAAGGCTAATTTAACTGAAAACATTGAAGCAGTAAAATTAATTTCGCATACTATATCGAATCGTCAGAGCGTTGCTGTCGTTGCAGTTAAATCAATAATGAAGGTGCATTTTTGTAAGAATTGCAGTAGAGGGTACGCCTGATTAGTTCTATAATTTCGTGAACAACAGGTATGACTAGTTTCAATAAATGTTTAGGCTTAGTTGTACAAAGATTATTTTAACGGTTTCGATTTTGTCAAATATCTTGGCGCAATTTTTTACTATAAGCTATAAGCCTGTGCGTTAAGAAACCAGATATCTTTACTCTTTAGGGTTAGAATCGCTTCTCTTGTCTCCTTGTCTTACGCTCTGTTTATTTGTTTACTTGTTTATAGGCTATTTGTTTCTTACTATTTTCACCATACTGTTTTATACGATAGGTGTGATGAATTCGTTCTTGTTGTTTTTGTGGTTCTACATTGTGTTTTTCCGTTGCTAGCGATTGTTATACGAAGATACTCTACGCTCAGAGCTTGTTCGATAATTTATACCATGCCATTGTACCTTTGTCTTTTCTGTGAATATTATGATACTACTTAAAGTTTTGTGTTTTTTCGTGTTTTTAACTTTATATATACCCATCACCTACCATATACCCCTGCCTTCTTTGGCGCCGTTCATAATCAAAATATACAGAAGGAAGCTCAGTGAATCAACTTATAAGTATACTCTTTATATCGGCATATCTTTGCTAGCTGCACCCTTTGTTTTATTTTTTAGTAAAGTTGTAGATTTGATAGAGTATCTCTAAAGGTATTACCTATTAGTTATAGAGATTGGTAGTGGACAATGTGAACATAGGCAGTCAAATGAGCTAGAATACAGTTTATGGGCTTTGTATGCATTATACAGCAAAAGACTAATATGCGATTGACATCTAGTATCCGCAGAATCCAGTTGTTTGGTTTTTAGTAAACATTGAATTCTGAGGTACTAGATTTTAAGTAGTATATGTCTATTTTGGTCTAACTTATACAAAGCCCATAAACTATATTCTAGCTCATTTGACTGCCTGTGTTTACATTACCCACCACCAATCTCAATCTGTATGTGGTATCATCAAAAACTTTTATCCTCTAGACCTAGAGGGCTGTGGAATTGTTATGTTAAAACTTTATGTTGGTAGTCGTGGAAGTAAAAGTCACATTGGCTGTTTATATCTGTAAGTTTAAGGTTATAATAAAATTTTGTTTGATACATAAAAATGTTAATAACAAAAACAACTACCGCTGTTCAAAGTGATTTCCTCCATTTTCCGTACACAGCACCACTTTGTGTTTAGTATTAAACATTCTGTCAAAGTTAACTGATTCTGTCAACTGTGTATAGGTTAATTTATTAAGCACCTTTACTCATCACTGCCAACATAAATTAAATTAAAAAAAAGTCCACAGCCCTTTAGAGGATAAAAGTTTTCGATAATACGGTATAACAGCAATGAGATAACATTAACAACTAAATAGAATGCATTATTTTAGTAGGCATGATTAGTTGACATGTCATAATTAAAGTGAGTGTCAATCCTACTCTAATATTTGCTTCTATATTCATCTCTTTCTTACTCAAGCAATGTATTCTATTTTCTTGTTCATGCTATCTCATTGTTGTTATAAATAATTGTGGTCCCGTCGGTATAAATCAGAGATATAAATTGTTTTGTTATATTGTCAATATTAAGAACACAATCTCTATGCGTTATAGAGATCTCCTAAAGCCTCCTGTGATGATCGTGAAAATTCACACTTCTATTTATGCGATCTATGATCACCCTTGTAGTTAGCTTGAATGTGGTGTTAAAGACATTTATTCTTCTATAATTTTCTGGCTTTTATTTGTCGACATTGTTAATAATGTTATAGTAATACTTTTCTTTTGTTTTATGGGTATACTGTTCTTATATTTTAATGTAACTAACGTTAATTATATATTTTTTTAAATTTCGAGTTTTGTTACCAACTATTTTCTTTCTTCTATGTTTACTTTAACGTTAGCATTTGTAGCCTTGATATGGCTGTAGGTTGGCTAGGAAAATGGACAAAGGCATAAGTTTCTGATTAAATTTTTACCTGTAAGGGATAAATCAGCTGGACAAAAATTTTTTCATGATTAAAACTACTTACAGATATTGATCTAAAGCATGCATTAGTGCATTCTTCGTAATTTTTCTATATAATTATAAAATATTATGTCTATTGTGCAATATCAATTTGTTTTAATTCGATCATTTTGGATGGTAGGTGCAATATTTGTTTTTGTATTCAGAAAAAATAATTTTCCGTCTTTGCTAAAATTTTTTAGCTCTATTTTATATTTTCTGTTTTTGTGTTTCTTTCATTCTTGGCTATTTTGTATTCGTTACTTGCTTATGGAGATTTCATTATTGGGCGGCATGTTTAGCTTTTCACAGAGTAAATGTTCCGTTGTACTACTTCTGAATATTTGATGATTTTAATTTTACATAAGGTTACCGTAATATTTTTCGTTTCACTATTCCAGATTGCGTCCACATTTTCTGCTTTGATGTAAACCTTTAGTAGAATTCTCATTTATCAGTTCTACATTTTTTTTGGTTTTCTATTGTAACTTTAGCATTTATTTAACTTTATTTTTCTTAATAGTGGCGTCCCCATAGAGTGTGCTCCAATAAATAGCCATTCAAGGTAGGCGGGTAGGCGATAAAAATTTAAATCTGCGCGCAAACTTTGTTTTTCAATTTTACAGAACGAATGTTTATTAATAAATTAGGTACTATCTTCTAGAATATAAGTATAACTGCACTTCCCTTTTAACCCCTTCAATAATCCACTGTAAGAGATGATAATTGGTTCATATTTGTCAATTTAAAAAAATGGATTACTTGATATTTAGTATTGTAGAATATTGAATACTTATATTTGACAAGATATAGTCACGATACTAGGTTTATCTACGCTCGGGAGATAAATGCTACTTATTCCACTCATTTTGAGTGAGTTAAGAGCTTCATTAGCGCACTCTTTGTTTAAAGGAAAAAATATCAACAAATACAAATAAAAATTTATTGACACTTTAACTACAACACATAACGTAAAACATTAACTGTTTGTTGTAAATTTTAATATCGCAAGATTTACATTACCTATTTTAAGTAAATTTATGATGGATATGACTGTCAATTTTCGAGTTGTCAAAAAAATGAGAAACGTCAGTTTATTTTTAAATTTTATTTTCAAACTAGGTGACCCGGCAAACGTTGTTCTGCCCAAAAATAATTAGTCTCTGAATCCCCGTTTCACCACTATAGAGTTTTAATTTTATGTCATGTCCACCGTCTTGGATTTAAAAATAAATGCCATTTTCGCAATCAACGTCCCAAAAAACCTCAATAACGATACCCATATCGATTTTTAGGCTTATTTACCCCATTTCACCCCCTAAGGGGTTGATTTTCGAAAAATCACGAAATACTTGTTTGCTTATTTGTTTTTAGGAGTACTCCTACGAACTTTCAAGTCGAAATGTCTATTTAATATTATTTTTCCATACAAAATTAGAACCCTCATTTTACTCTTTAGGGGTTGAATTTCGAAATATCCTTCCTTATTTCTTATATCCATCATAGCTGTGACCTACCCGGCGTTGCCCGGGCGTAATATTACTTGAACTTATGCCTGTATGTTTTGAAACACGATATTTCTTTGTTCTATTCCGGTTTCTCCATCCTGAAAAA
Source organism: Agriotes lineatus (assembly GCA_940337035.1). Taxonomy (NCBI): domain Eukaryota; kingdom Metazoa; phylum Arthropoda; class Insecta; order Coleoptera; family Elateridae; genus Agriotes; species Agriotes lineatus. The sequence goes on along the minus strand of OW679195.1, from coordinate 149,657,537 downwards.
CAATCGATTGTTTCCTAATTTTCCGAATTTTTTACTCCGATTTTCCCATTTCTCTCTTAGAAAAGCCATTCAGAAACGAAAGCATACGAAATCCCATACAAAAATACCATACAAAATAATCTTTTTTCTTTTTCCGAATTTTCCCAGTTTTCCGGTGAATTTTCCCAAAATTTTCTTTCATACAAACCATGTTCAGACAATTACGAGCACAATAAAAGAAAAATGAGCCAAATGCAACATACATGAGGCAATTGATTTTTATTTATATAGGAGCTACGAGTAAGTATTTTATACATTGGATGCGATTGTAAAAAGCGGAACGGCCTGCAGGACAACTGTCCACGGTTTGAATGCCAAGGGGCGCCTCCATGTATCACCAAGCCTGATCCTACATGTTGTTCTAGTCAATATTCTGGTGGCGCACAATTGGGAAGGAAGGGTCGTAGTAAAAACGGCAAAGATCTAAAACAGTACCAATGTTATCCTGCCTATGTCAGACTTCCTCCTTGCTGTCCTTGCCCTGGTCCGTGCCACAAGGGCCACAATGTGGACATGGTGGACATACTTTACGATTACACAACTCGAAAATAATGCTTTTATCTTGTTTATTATATAATATTTCCATTATTAGGATTGTTTCGATTTATAATAGTAAGGATAATTCTCCACAATGAACTATGAATACATAATTCACTGCTTTCGGCCAATCACAGTACCAAAAATCCTATTACACTATTGCTTGGCCCAATCAACGGCGATCTATTTCAAATTGCTTCTGATCACCCGCGATCCTTCGTAATTTGCAACGGTCTGATGCGTTGACTGCAGAGTTAGTTAACAGTTGTTCAGCGGTGTCGCTATTTTATTTGTTTTCGTTTTTCAACGTACATCGCATAATCGCCTTTACTTTCTGAAATTTCTGCTAGTTTTTGTTGTTGTTGCTTAGAGAATTGTTAATAGGAGTAGATAAAGTATAGCGTTATCCCACTTGTATCATAAATTCAGTAAAAGCCCTTTCCACAAATGAGCGTACATTTTAATAGATCATAGAATAACCTGTTCTTCAAACCGAGCATTAATACCGCCCTTATTAAAACATTTTTATTTTTGTGACCGAGTTAAGTGTTTGCAGCTCGCTATACAGATTAGTAGTGGATAGTGTGAACATAGGCAGTCAAATGAGCTAGAATATACCAGGTATATACCAAACTGACGCAAAACCTAACCTGCTAACCTTCAATTTGACATAGACTTACAATGCCACCAACATAAACAGTGCCAACCTAAGAAAAAAATCACAACCATTTATGGTCACCCGGTAGTTTATGGGCTTTCTATGAGTTAGACAGAAATAGACAAATATGACTTAAAATTTAGTATTCTAAAATTCAGTGTTTTCTAAAAACAAAATACATACCTGGATTCTGCCTACACTAAATGTTAATCGCATATTACTTTATTTCTGTCTAACGCATACAAAGCTCATAAACTGTATTCTAGCTCATTTGATTGCCTATGTTCACATTATTGACCGCTAATCTGTATAACTTTTCGTTAGCTGAAAATTAAATGTTTTTAAGCAATGCTGTATGCATAAAAAGTTAATTAAGTAATAATTGTTACTTTATTTGCATCGTATCTATTATTCGTCTTTTATATCTAACGAGATATATAATGCAGTCCATAACGCGGGCGTAATGATTACGTCATTATGCCCTCTTATATATAATAATATTGGCATATATTAAAAAAAGAGGTAAAAGACGATTCGGTTGAAACAGCACTTTGCTGCTAATATATTCAATGTTATTCAAATAACTATATTTGAAATTTTTAAAATTGAAAGTGCAGTTGAAAAAGAATTCACTGTCCTCCCAATGACAATTTGCTAAACCAATGTCTATTTTAACAAATCCACATTGAAGCTTTCTAATTTATTTACGTATTCAAAGTGAAAAATAAAACGTTGTATGCACCACGGGCATTACTTGAAGTTTATACGTCTCGTCCATAAACATTATATCATATCTCTAAAATTTATATTTATCTAAAAAGTTATATGAACAATAGGTCTAATTTAAACCGCTAGAATTTTGAAAAACAGAGCTACAAGTCAGCTTACATAAGAAAATAATCTACGCAAGTATAATATAAAATAGTTTTTTTGTTTTTGATATCCAATACGTTGCTAGGTATTTGCGGGAAACTAAAATATGCCACTTCCATAAAATCTCAATAGCTTTTTCATTTTAGTGAAGATATAAAACGTTTTCAAGGAGCTTGTTTTTTATCTCTGGCATGCCTATTTATTTGTAAAATTACTTGTATTAGCATTTTTCTATTTGTAAAAGCAGTTGAACATGGAACAACACTCGAACAATTGAAATTGTTTGTCGTCTTGTAATTATTTAAACTAGTTCAAGAAGCACGAAGTTATTCATCTAACTTATTCAGCCAACGCTTTTGCAGTAATAAGAGTCGGCGACAGCGGACAAAGAAAATATTTATTTTAAAATTATTTTAGAACATCAAATAAACAACTACAATAATGATGAAACAAATGAAACTGTATACGAATTGAGGTCTACTTCAGTTCAGCCTATTTGATGCGGAAAACATTATATCTGCTTTAATTTAATTAAAATTATCCTAACCTAAACTCTACCTAAATAAATTGTTTAAAATGAGTCTTATCTTGTTCATTACGTATACCTTTAGTGTATAGTTTTCAATTTATCAATATTTTTTAGAAATTTCCTGATAACTCATAATAATCGTTTGAAGGGTTTTTATATATTATACATTCAATGTATCTTCAGTAATAACGATAGTAGAGTTAAATCAGACTATTCAGGTGGTGATCTAAATAGATATATGAATTCAAATCTAGTGACTGGATGATTGCTCACTGGCAATACCTCGCTTTATAATACAAATCTTGCTTCTTAACGATAATTATCCAAAAATTCCTCGAGAGTTGATTGTAAAAAAAAAGATAAAATTTCTAAAATATAAATAAATAATTTCTTCTGCTTTCCTCAATGTTTTAAATAATTTGAAAAATGACACACAATTACAATAATTACTTTGGTGTTGTTCGTGGCTACATCTGTCGACGCCTCTCGGTTCTCTATTTTCTGCTACTTCTCTTAAACCACTGCTAGGATGGATTCCTCCTTTTCTTTTACTCCACGTCATCCCACAGTGTTTTATTTATAGGTTCTAGGGGGTCAAAACTTGTCATCGATTTCAGGAATTATCGGTATCCTTAAAGGTGAATAGATAAGTAACTAACAGAAGTGCAATATGGATTTTGTTTTTAATGATGTATATTAGTGAATTTATGGATTAAGATTTAAGTAGTATGAATGTACATCTCACCGCACAAAATCATTTACGCGTAAACACTCTTGGTGATAAGTTGATAGTTTATGTGTGCCAAAAGCAGTCCAGTTTTGTGATACAGATTTCGTAAGTATATGTATGTGAAACAATTCAAAAAATGTTGCTCAAGATTTGTTAGTTTTTTAGGTGCATAATAGGCCTTCTGCGTAGAGTGAATTAAGGAGTAAAAAATATAGAATTTCGCTATGTTTACGAGAATTTAAATTATACTTTGCCAAGAGATTCCAAAGCGTAACATTTTTTAATTTAAACTCTGATCGGTACTATTATTTCATGGGCTTGTTGGGATTTTTTGCGATTTTAAGCGATACGCCCTTTTTTACTTCCTTTTACTATAGGAAGTATTGGATTTACCCCAAAAATTCGAAATTGAGTTTTAAACAGATCTTCACGTTTTAGAGTCCCCTGATTCCAAAAACACTTTTTTTTTCATTGGGCTGTCTGTCTGTCTGTGTGTCTGTGTGTCTGGCTGTGTGTCTGTTTGCCTGTGAACAGAATGTCTCAAAAACGAAAAGAGGTGTGACGCTGAAACTTTATATATAAGTTTTGTGTACTATGTAGATGAGACAGCAAGCTTTTGAAAAAAATTGCATAACCGAAAGTAGGTGTTTACTCATGTATTTTTCAGTTTTTTCGATTTTTTCAAAAACGGTGTTAAGGACTTTATAAACTTTTGCCGCCTCTCTTACATTCTGAATTCGTACTGTGCGCAGTAGACTGCCTCGCCGGCATCCGATTCCAAAAACACTTACGTTTCATCTGTCAAAGTGGCAGCATGCAAACAGGTCCGCACTCCGAAAGCTAATTCTTTGTAAATGTTAAACTGTTCGTGTTAATTTATGGCAATAAATTACTACCTTCGCTTTTCAACGTGTGTATAATTCAGTGAAACCTACAATCATACAGTCCACAAATTCCAAGGCGAGCTGGCGATCAGCGGTTTTCCAGATAGCGAAAAACTGAGAAGGCTACAAACATTGTACCTTCGATCCTGATTAGTGCTCAAACATTGGTCCTACAGAACCGGATTTAAACCACATTAGGTCAGTGCGAGTCCAAAACAGCGACAGCATTCGACAACATTGGTCATAGGCAAGTACAAAGCATATTCAGTTGTGTATTGCATCGCATGCAATCGACCGCAAGGAGCAGCGTTCCAATTTCGCAACAACGCGTGGAACGAAGAGGGCACATGCGGTGCCCGCAACGAGAGGAAGGAAGACAGCAGACGGTGCTATCAACGCCAAGATTCGTGCACGTGGGCATTGCAGCTGCTAGCCAGACGGTAGTAGGAACAGAAAACCGGCAAGGCGGCACACCAATATCAAATGTAAGCCTGATTTTCCTATGCATAAATTTGGTTTATTTCGTCTGTGTTTGCATGTGTGCATAATTTCAGCTGCGTATTATTGCGTAAACAAATGGTTTATGAGTCATATAAACATTTTAATTGCGTGAAATGCCAAGCTATTACGTTTGTTAGCGATAACCCCTGCATTTTCAAATTGCAGAGCCGTTTGCGTCGTTAAAACAGTCTCGCGTTCGTGGAGCAATTTGGTCTTGCGTAGTACACGGCCATCCGCGTCGTGATTCATTCCGTTGAACCGGGGTCGTTTTCTGCGTCGTAAGCGACAAGTTTTCTCGCGTTTTTAGCAAGCGCTGTCTGCGGTATAAACAAATTCGCGCCAGAGGCGTGCGAAAGGGTTTTATCATTAAAGAATATTTCAGATTCTGCAAGTAGTAAGGCTACCGCGCGTGGCATCTTGCCTGAAATATCACAGATAGTTGACCCGTTGGGTCCGCGTACCAGAAGCGTACAAAATTCACGCCAGAGGCGTACGAAAAGTTAGTTCGATCGGTTAAATTGTTTTAATCTCAACAATTATGGATTCGCTTGTAAGAGCACGTGGCTCTATTAAAGGCAAGCTTACGCGTTTTTCAAATCATGTTCAATCTTTGCAAAAAATTCATGATGAAGATCAATTCTTATCTAGCGCTCAGATTATTCAATTGCAAAAAAGATTGAATGATACAGCCACCTTGTTATCGGAATATTATGCGGTTCATGAACAAATTTTAGAAACCAGTGAGGATACAGAATCTGAAATGCAGCAACAAGTTGAATTTGAGGATTCTTATTATTTTGCAATTTCACAAGCTGAATATTTGATTAATGAATACAACAAACAGTCTGATGTTGCACCAGATCGTTCTGGATCTCCTAATGGTAGCATAAGATCAACGCATTCAAATTGCAGTTCACATTGCAATAATCAAGCTGTACGCCTTCCTGCCATTTCTATTCCCAAATATTCAGGGAACGTTTCAGAATGGTTAGAGTTTCGTGAGATTTTTATTAGTTTAATTCATGAGAATCAAGCGTTAACTAATATTCAAAAGCTGCATTACTTAAAGGCTAGTTTACAGGGTGATGCAAGCCAAATTATAAAAAGTTTAGAGTTTACTGCGGGTAATTATACTCTAGCTTGGGATGCATTGTGCAATCGATACAATGATCCAAAAATTCTGGTTCATAACCACCTCAAGGCTATATTTGAACTCGAATCTTGCAGTAAGGAATCTGCAACTAAATTACGTACGATTAGCGATATGTTATTCAAACATTTTGCAGCAATCAAATCATTAGCTACCGAAAGCGAGCTTCTTGATTTCGTTATAATTTATGTAGTTTCTAAAAAACTGGACCCCACTACATTTCGTGAATGGGAGGTCCTTAGAAACCGGTCAAGTTCTGACCTGCCTAATCTTGATGAGTTCAAGGAATTCTTACAAAATACAGCAAGGCTTCTAGAAACTCTAGAGGTAAAAGATAGTAAGCTTCTACCCGAAAAGTCTTCCAAGGTACATTCTAAATCATTTGTGTCAGGTACCCCTTCGTGTCCACTTTGTAAAGGATCTCATTCCTTGTACAAATGCGATAAGTTTGTCAAGCTGTCTGTTCTTGACAGAAAGTCAAAGGCAAAAGAGCTCCGCGTATGCTTTAATTGCCTAACTCAGGGTCACCTATCGAGCCTTTGTAGCTCCAAATATACGTGTAGAAAGTGCAAATCAAGGCACAGCACACTTCTTCATGAGGATAAACCTCAAAATGCTTCTTCTAGTCAACCAGGATCTGCGATGTCGGCAGAAACCCCTGTTGAACTAAACCAATCGATTTCGGCATTCTGTTCGAATGCTTTTCAGGTACTCTTACCTACGGCTACCGCTAAACTCATCGCTGATGATGGTACGCCTCACGTTGTGCGAATCCTGTTGGATTCCGGTTCCCAATCGAACTTTATACGTTCAGATTTGTGTAAAAGGTTGAAGCTTCCAATTCGCGAAGTCAACGTTACTGTTTCTGGCTTAAGTAAAGCCACTTCTCAAATCAAGGCTAGGTGTGATATCAAGCTGCAAGCCCCTCACACTTCATACGGCATTGGCCTATCCTGTCTTGTTCTCGATGAGATTAAGGGTGTTACCCCAAGTTTTCGCGTCCAGCGAAACAGCTTCAAGGTTCCTGATAACATCAAGTTATCAGATCTGTCCTACGACCAACCGGGCACCATCGACATTCTGATTGGTTCGCCCATTTTCTGGCAGCTCCTTTGTATTGGACAAATTGGTCTAGGCCCAAATCTTCCCATCCTCCAAAAGACTCGTTTTGGTTGGATTGTTTCTGGCCCCACTGGCCCCCCTTCTGCGTACCCTGTACAGTGCAATCTTAGCACGATCGAGGATGCTTCTGATCCCATTGCTAGGTTTTGGCAACTCGAACATTACCCAGAGGAAAAGGTTCGCACAAATGAAGAGAACGCCTGTGAGGCACATTTCGTGCAAAATACTCAACGAGAAGCGAATGGTCGATTCGTTGTCTCTATCCCTTTCAAGAAGCCTGTAGAGGTACTGGGCGATTCATTGCAAATCGCTCAGAAAAGATTCTTATCAGTAGAGAATATTTCAGATTCTGCAAGTAGTAAGGCTACCACGCGTAGCAGCTTGCCTGAAATATCCCAGATTTCAGATTCTGCAAGTAGTAAGGCTACCACGCGTAGCATCTTGCCTGAAATATCCCAGATTTCAGATTCTGCAAGTAGTAAGGCTACCACGCGTAGCATCTTGCCTGAAATATCCCAGATTTCAGATTCTACAAGTAGTAAGGCTACCAATCGTAGCAGCTTGTCTGAAATTTCCCAGATAGTTGACCCGCTGGGTCTGTCAAGCCTTTGGTGGCACGGTCCCACCTGGCTAAGCGAAGGTGAGGCCTCTTGGCCTACTTCCAAACATGTTCGTGCTGAGCTTCCAGAATTCAAAAAAGAAGTTCAGAGTTTTCCTGTAACCTCTGTTGAACCATTTCCGTTCAATCAGTATTCAAGCTTTGCTCGCTTACAACGAGTTATAGCTTATTGCTTTCGTTTTCATAACAATGCGCGAGCCCCCAAAGCTGATCGTCTTTCTGGGCCCCTTTCTACAGATGAACTGCAAGCATCTATTGTAAGGCTTGCCAGGTTCTCCCAACGCGAGTCATTTCCTGACGAACTTAAACTGTTGTCACAGAGCAAGCCTGTGAAACAATCTTCTGCTTTGATATCCCTGAATCCCTTTCTGGATTCCGAGGGACTGCTAAGAGTTGGTGGTAGGCTCCACAACTCTCAATTACCCTTTGACAAGAAGTTTCCTCTAGTGATTTCTGGCAAACATCCATTCGCCAAACTCCTAGTATCGCATGAGCATCTTCGGCTTCTCCATGCCGGACCTCAAATGCTGTTAGCTAATCTCAGAGAACGATATTGGATCACCTCTGGCAGAAATATCGTCAAGCAAGTGGTTCATCAATGCTTACGGTGCTTTAGATTCTCTCCTAGGTTAACTGAACCCATAATGGGAGACCTGCCAGCCTCTCGTATTCAATCATCGCCCCCATTTCATACGACTGGTATCGATTATGGTGGACCGTTCATGATAAAGGATCGCAAAGGACGTGGTTCTAAACTAGTGAAGTCCTACCTTTGTCTATTCGTTTGTTTCGTCACAAAGGCAGTGCACCTTGAATTGGTCGCTGATCTTTCTACTGAAACCTTCTTAATGGCTTTTCGCCGGTTTGTGGCTCGTCGAGGCAAACTGCTCCATGTCTACTCAGACAACGGCACTAACTTTGTAGGCGCTAATTCCGAGTTAATCGAATTAGGCAATTTTCTCACGGAACAAAACCCTTCTATTTCCGAATCAGTCGCGAACGACGGAGTAGCTTGGCATTTTATACCCGCGCACAGTCCCCACTTTGGCGGATTGTGGGAGGCCGGAATCAAGTCCTCCAAACATCACATACGTCGCGTTATAGGTAACGCTAGTCTAAATTATGATGAATTTAGCACTTTGTTAGCACAGGTGGAAGCGACCTTAAACTCCCGACCCCTGTCCCCTTTGTCCTCTGATCCAAACGACCTTCAGCCTTTGACTCCTGCTCATTTCCTGATTGGTCGTCCGTTGGTGTCACTGCCTGATCCCAACGTAACTGAGATAGTCGAGTCTCGGCTGTCTAAATACCAGAGAATACAACAACTAAGGTACCGGCGGGTAATAAGGCCCACCTAATACAATTTATTTTTAAAACGGAAACTAATCGGTATTATCAATTAAATTTAATTACTGGAGATAGTTTTATTCAAGTAGATATTACGTACAAATAAAAATTAATCATAAATGCAACCATAGGACTAAAACAAAATATTACAGAAAAAGTGTTTTTGGGCCTTATTTCCAGGTGGATGTGAAATAAGGCCCAACATAAAAAAAAATATTTCCTTGCCGTTTAAGGAGAGCAGTCCCAACAAATAAAGTCTTCATCATTCTCTTCGGTAAATCCAATACACTGTTCATGCGACCACATTTGGCAGTTCTTGCAACAACGCATATCGGCCAGAAAATCTTCGTTACACACATTGCACATCCAGGACTCTGCAGAAACTGGCTTACCACTATTTTTGTTTTCATTTGCAAGCTTTGAAACACGCTCTTTTCGTTTCTCCTTAGAGTTCTCAATCCTCTGCACTTCTTCCCCATATTCTTAAAAATAAAAATAAAACTTAAAAAATTACCGCTTGGAAATAAGGCCCACCCGCCAAAATAGCGCGGGCTTTATTTCGCGCCGCATCAAACTTACAGTTTGGGGTTAACGTTGAATTAATTAAATACAGTTAAGAATTTTGTTAGGTACACATACTTACTTGATATTTACATCTATCTGCTGGTCAAAGCAAAATTAAAACACTTTTGGTTAACAGTTCGTAAAAGTAATAAAAGTCTAACGAGAAATTTATAAAAACATGTGTGGAAGTTCTGCGTTACACACCAAACGATGTCAAATGCACCAAAGGCCCTCTATCAAATCTTTGTGACAATACAGGATGTTGTCTACTTATAAATCACCCTTGTGCGACAGTTCGGCGTCAGATGGAGCATTATTAAGGCGGCAATTCAAAATGGGCCTTATTTCGATCCGGGCCTTATAACCCTCCTCTACCTTACACCAGAATGTGTGGAAAAGATGGAGCAAGGAGTACATCTCGGAACTCCAACAGCGCACCAAATGGCGCACGCATCTTTCGGACCTCCAGCCTGGTTCCATGGTCCTCATCAAGGATGACAATCTACCCCCTCTGAAGTGGAGGTTAGGCCGGGTCACCGAGCTGCACCCTGGCCTTGACGGCGTTACGCGTGTGGCGTCAGTGAACACTGTGTCAGGGATCGTGAAGCGATCCTTCGCCAAATTGTGCCCGCTACCTAGTGTTGTGAACTAGTGCGTTAGCGTTCAGCGCAGTTTTCGTAAAGCCTTTTGGCTCCCCATTGTTCGGGTTTTCTTGTACTAGATTAAGATCCATGTACTATTAGGCTTTGTATATATGTGTGTTCATGTTACATGTTTTACTCTAGCTTTTACATGTCAACTCTGTACTGTTTTATTTGAAAGGTTACCCTTTCCAAGGCGGGCGGTATGTTAAGGACTTTATAAACTTTTGCCGCCTCTCTTACATTCTGAATTCGTACTGTGCGCAGTAGACTGCCTCGCCGGCATCCGATTCCAAAAACACTTACGTTTCATCTGTCAAAGTGGCAGCATGCAAACAGGTCCGCACTCCGAAAGCTAATTCTTTGTAAATGTTAAACTGTTCGTGTTAATTTATGGCAATAAATTACTACCTTCGCTTTTCAACGTGTGTATAATTCAGTGAAACCTACAATCATACAGTCCACAAATTCCAAGGCGAGCTGGCGATCAGCGGTTTTCCAGATAGCGAAAAACTGAGAAGGCTACAAACATTGTACCTTCGATCCTGATTAGTGCTCAAACAAACGGCTTCAACGATTTTTTTCAAACTTCACATTTTTATTACATTTTTAATGTGTATTGTTGTGAGATAGGTGATTTTCCAGTTGAATACTTCTAAAATGGATTAATTTTGTTTTTTTCTATTTTTTTATTAACTCCTATTTTAAATAGAACACCCAGTATATTATTACATTTTTGAATTTAGCTTAAAATTCTAGAGAAAAGTTGTCTCTTGAACTAACGCTCTATTTTGTACCGTTTTTGTAGAATTTTTAATTTTTGAAAATTTTTGACAAATGCTTAAAAATTAAAAATCAAATTTTTGGCTAATTATAAGATCACTGTAAAAGGAAGTTGTGTGCGCGTATCACACCAGATTTTTTATTTTATATAAATTAGAAAATTATATATTTTTGATAGTAATTTGATAAAATCTGCGCTAGATATATGTATTGATTATTTGCTATAATACACAATATAGATACATACATTTTGTATTAAAAGAGTACGTAAAAAATAAAATCTTTTATAGTCGTCAGACTTCGAAATTGTTTCACTATTATATGTATATTCACAAGTGTAGTATTAGTATAATCAATAAAACTCTTATTTTTTTAACAATATTTATTTTTCAACCCTCTCCAAAACCACCCTTTCAGTGTTTAGAATATTTTTACTATTTTTGGTGTATTCGTAGGTTTAGTATTAGCAAAGAATATAGATCTATATTCTTTGGTATTAGTATATTTACAAAGTTTCAGAATTTTTGAGCAAAGTGAACTTTCATCCCTCTTAAAACCACCCTCTTATTGTTTAGAATTTTAAAACTTTTTTCCTGTTTTCTAACGAATATTTTGAGCTGGTTTAGAGATTCTCATATTTATGTCCATCTAAAACTTGAAAATGGAACACTGTGCATCCGTGTCCTGTCCCTTTTCTGCTTTTTTGTTCGTATTTTATCACATACAAATTCGACCGTGTCTCCTCTGGCATAGTTTGTACGTGACCATATCAAATCAACCATTTTATTTTATTGTGTCTATAATTGTTTTATCTATAGTGTTTTCATTTTTTATTTCTACATGTGTCATTAATACTGTTCTAAATCCTTTCACTTCCACTATCTCAAACGGTTTCTTAACACGTATGCCATTATCTGCTTTACCTAAGTCGAAAATACCAGATGCGTATCCTTACTGCTTCCTTCTTTTTGCTGTAGACAAGAGGTATTGTCGATGCAGAACCTCCCGGCTCGAAAACTACTCTGTTCCTCGATGTTGTCCATCTCCTTCTTACTTCTTTCGCCGAAGGCAATGAAGTATTGTAATTTAAGTCTTGGTTTTATAATTCGCCTGTACGGTCTATCGAGCTAGTCACGCTAATATCCTAGTTTTTATATTCTCCTTTGTTTCGCTTTTTAAATATCGCCGTAGTTATTACTTGTTTCCATTCTATGGTGATGTCTTTTTGTTTCAACAGGCATTTTTTAAAGATCTTTTTGGGGTGTGTACTTGATAAAATCGATATGTATACTACCTGGGCCTGCAACTTCATCTTTTTCATGTCTCTCATTTTTACTTCCCTCGTCTAAAAGGCGAAGGAAGTATTGTAATAGCGAAAAAATCACCTTTCGAGATTTTTCCAGATCTTCACGTTTCAAGGTTCCTAGATGACGAAAAACAGGTTTTCCGTCTGTCTGTCTGTTGGCGGTATAACTCAAAAACGATTTGTCGGAGGAAGACAATATTTTTCCTACACATTATATATCTACCTGGCATAAAACCGAGAAAATTTCAAATAAATATATACAGGCTGAGCACCTTAAAAAAAATTTTGGTTATTTATTATTTAACTTAGTAATAGATACAAGTAATAATTTGTACATAGTGCAGGCTTTATTCTTACCAAACATGAGAGCCAATAGATACAGAATAAATATTTTACAATACAAAAAGGATGCACAAATTAGGGCTTTACTAAATATAGCTGCGACGCAGGAATTCGAAAGGTCGGTCCTCCGTGGCACAGGTAGAAATTGCACAGTCCGTTACAATATCCCACAAAACGTTGTGGGCTGCACGCGCGGTCCGCCTGCCGTTCGAATTCGACCACCGGTAACGTTTTTTTATTTGAAAATTTATTTAATTTATTAGAAACGTGAAGATATTTTTAGACCTAACTTAATTTGATTTTTAAAATTATTTAGTGTCACAATGTGGACGAGGGAAGTTCTGGGTAAAGCCTTTTACAGATTTTTCTAACTGAAATTTAATTTACGTAACCAATTGATATGTTTATTTTACTTTCGGTCTTCCGTTGATAACTGTTTTCTCGCATACACTTTCTTAAATTTGTATTTGTTGTCCATACCTTTTCGTTCTGATACTGATACTCTTTTGCTTTTTTTATTTATATCTTAGCTTGAGGGTTGCCTCTGGCTAGCCATTTTTGGTATTTTGTTGCTATCTTTTCTTTTACACTTTCATTCTACCAATAGGTTTGCTTTGCTTGCTTGGGTGGCTTTTTCCCAAAACTTCCTTTGAATCCAGCATTCTAGTAGACATTCTCCGCTGATTTATTTATATCAGTACCTAACTTACTGGCTTAGCTTCAACTCATATAGGAACTGAGTAGATTCTTTCAGGCTATCGATGTTGTACGTGAGATTTTCTTTTATGATAATGTTTTTACACTCTTTGGAAGTGGTTTTGTGTGTATTACGCTTGAAATATATCTTTGTCTGAAGTAAAAAACAATCACTGCCGCACGCAGCATCTTTATGTACTCTCACATTTTAGGTTTGAATATTTGATTGTTTTGTTTTGTATACTAGTCTATTGAAATTTTCAATTTCATCGTAGGTTGAAACCAAGTGTATGAAATGTTTCAAATAGGAAGTTAAGCCGATCTCTATTGTCATTAGATATGTTTTCACTCTATACCTATAAACTATTTGATTTTCAACTTTAGATTCAACTCTACCGTCAAAGCCTCCCATTAGAAGTACTGATTCTTCGTTCCTACTTTTTTTTAGTAGCGTCGTCAAATTCACATTAATATTATTGGTAATTTTTAAAATGCTGTATACCGCTGAAAAGAGAACAAACAAACGCTTCGAAAATGTCACAGTCACCTACACTTTCGGTTAACAACGAAAATATGTCACTCCTTAAGAACTATTACGGGATAAGGCAATTAAATAACATGAATAAATAAGTATATATGTTACATGTTTGAATTAATTCTATAGTTTCACTAATAAAAAAGTACCCTGTATGTATATGGTGCTACTGTTGGGCTCTTAATGCAGATTTTCACTAAGATAAACGATGGGTGTCACGAAAATACGTAATAACAGCGCTAAATAGTATAGTAAGTAAACGAGACATTTATTGCCGTTTTTGTTTGTGATATGCCGTAGCAAAGTATAATGTCATAGTTTCGGGTTTTAACAATGGGACGTTATGCCCGTGAAACTGCTCTTTTTGTGAATGAACTTCATTTAGGAACTTCTTTACTACTCAAACTTAAAAGTTAATTAGAAAACACTTTCTAAGAGTTTTAGTACAATTTTCACTTTCACAAGTGTTTACCAACGTTTATAGTTTTTCAGGGTATTGAGAAGCTGAAATTAGATAACTATGTGTAGGTACAGATACCTTTTTTCATTTTTATTTTAGGTAGGTACTTACCAGTGATTTTAGTAAAATTGTGATGTATTAGAATTAGATATTTATCGTTTAACTTTAACTCACTTGTTATTTGTAAGATTAACCAATATCAGTCACACAATGTAACGACTAACAATATCATTGTTTTTATTAAAACTGTTGTGGTTATACATTTTTTGTGTGCATAAATTACAACATATTTTTAAAGACGACACATTGTTGAGTGATTTTTATTTATTTTGAAAGTAAATTAGAAAACAATTACAATTTCGTATATCTATCTTTGAACTTTAAGATTCGTCATCTTTAATTTGCTCTAGCGTTTCAAGAATTATAGTGATTATGAAGGTACGAGGATATTGTATATTCTAGTGTTTTGTTATTTATATAGGTATGCAGTTAAATACATGTAAATAATTAGTATTGTCACAAGACTAAATGGATATGTGTTTCGAAATGTTTATATGCAGTGGAGAACTCCTTCTTCGGTATAAAAACATTAATACTAGAAACCTATTACTAATTACAAAGCGAAAAATACTCATCAATACTGATTTTAATTAATTATGTTTTGATTTTTTTATCTTCTGCCTTCATATTTCAATGTAAGCAAATCATGTATATATGTAGAACTAAATTCAAGCAAATTCGCAGCTTCCGGGCTCTAGAACTATGATTTCCTTAAATCAGAAGGACATTAAATCACAGTAAAAACAATCTGATGTGGTGTATAAGTTGCTCATGTTGAACAGTTACCTAGCAATCAAGCAATCAGGAAACTCGACGGCATTCTGTGGAGCATTTCAAGCAACTTCGTGATTACCAGCTTCTCCTTGATAACGTCGTAATAACGGATGCAGTTACTGTATCGAATAAATTCAGCTGTAACGGTTCACTGCCAGGTTTATGAAATTTTGTTGTCAAAACTGACGGAAAACTATGTTAATTAATAGATCGAGATCTTGAGTTTTTGGAATTGTTGGAAGTTGATTTAAAAATAAATAAAACTCCGTTGGTGGAGTTTAAATTTTAAATTATGATTCGAAACGGTTCTAATGAAATCTCGAAATAATAACAGCTACCATTCACGTGTCTGCAAGATACTCATAGATTTTAAAAGAGAATCAATCTGCGTAAATGTTGGATATAACAAAGCAGCCACAAATGCTTTATAAGGTTCTCAAATATACTCTATTAACAACCAACTGATGCAGTGACACTTTAATATTATTTAAAACATGAAGTACCTAACTCCATGTAACTGACAAAAATATTAATATATTTCTTCTATTATATGCACAAAATAGTCGTGCGTAATTTCGACTGCTCTATTTTCTCCAATGAGTTGCCTTGTCAATGTTAACATACGTATTAAAATGATAAATTCATAAATACACTAAGGTCATTGAGTATATAATGCTTTTTCAAACAAAACCTTGTCGTGCCATTAATTTTACGTTGTTATGTACATAGACGACTTGACTATTTTATAAATATGACAGAAGTATTATATTGAGATAATTATATTTTAATAAATGAACAGTGTGGATAAATAAGGTATGAAAGCGAAATCTGGGTGAACTCTGCTTGCATATAAAGGAGATCAAACTATAATCCATTTATCATTATTAAGGCAGCACAGTATGCGGAACCAGCATATTTAATACTATAAAAACAGTTTGACCTAATGTGGAATATTAGGACCTACAAAAAACTTACGAGCAGATGGTCGTTTATGACTTGTTATGAAAAGCAATCTGCTTTCTTTATGAAATGACGTTGGTTTTAAAAATGTGAATAATTCAATAGAGCTTAACAAATGATCATGGAACTAATAAATACATGTATCGCTACCAAGAGCTACTAATTAAGCATAATATAAAATCAATGTGTTGAGGAAAACCTAATAAAATATAAATAAGCTTGAAATGAGGAGGTTTGCATGGAGCAGAAACTGCTCCAATATAATAACTCATATTCAGGGATTGGGTATTAAAAGAAGTTTGTGATAAGATAAACATATGGACACGTTAATATCATTACAAGAAATTAATACATTTATCACTATTGCTACAAAACTAATTCTCCCAGGCACATTATTACATAATACAATTTTGCATTTGTTCTACATAATTGCTATAGGTACTATATGAACTATGGGAAAGGCTAATTAAAGCTTATTTCTTTAATGAGAGTTTTTTGCTTAGCAGCAGTATAGGTAATGAGATTATTACTTTTGCATTTTTAATTTACAAAAATTTCCCAACCATGTTCTGCAGTTTTTGCACAAAAGATAACTTCTCATAGACACTACAGCAATGTAGCATAATAATTACGCTAAAACAGTTTCAACATAATATCAGATAGATCTTTTAAAAAGTGCCAGTCACATAGGTAGTAAACCCAATGAAATAAAAAATATATAGTAAGAAACTGGCTTAAATAGGCGTATTAAAGCTTAGAGGTTTAATTAGAGGAATTTGAATATATATGTCTTAATTTATTTTTCCTCAATGTGCAAATTTCAGCAAACATAATGAATAGACTTTATTTAGCTTGTTTTTAATTAGAAATTTAGCACTGGTAACATTAAGCATGTTTCTCGTTAAATAGACCATTGCATCTGCTTTTTATAAGTTTCAAAGTGATCTCTTGTTGCATTTTTTGGCAGCTGTTGGAGTGTAACAGCTTGAAGTAGACTGTATCCAATATTTTCCACTTCACTTAATTTAGTTCTTTTCATCACAAATCGCGACATAAATGTTACTATCTTCCAAATGGTTTGCACACTACTTCTTTAATTAAATATTAGTTACTCATTTCTAGATAAATTTTACATGAAAATTATATACAAGTATGTAGAAATTATACAAATTTTATTTTCCGATAAATATACTCCTGGACAAAATTAACGCATCACAAAAATAGGTATTCAGAAAACTCGATTTTGTGTTAGAGCTTCGCAATAGTAAAAAGTAACTTGCTCTAATTTTAATTTTTATATTGTGATGTATTAACCAGTATCGATCTTTATAACGTAGTTTGCATGTTAATTAATTTTTCTTCTTCAATGTGGTATGTTTTTTAACTTTTATTCCTACCTCGTCTTCAACTTTTTAACTTAACCTACAAATTTAACACGTGCTTTATACTACCAGTATGTGAATTTACTTATTATGTACATCATTGTTAACCATATGCCTCTGTAGATGATCATTATGGCCCGAAGATGAAACCAGTTTGGTTTCGAAACATGTTGCCACTTTAAACAAATGTAAAAAGACTATTGAGTTTTATTGTTTCATATCAAGACACCTCCACTATTAGCATGATGGATCACCTTGAAACAATAAGAAAGCCGACCTGCGATTAATTAATAAAATAAGCAATGGTAGTAAAAATCGCAGATCAACCCCCCTACCATTTATACACCACGGCAGCTCTGAAAAACTGTTTCTTACTCACCGCGATGGCCGACTAGCTCAAATATCGGCGGCCTTAGATCGTAGGTTCAGATCATCAGCTATGTACCCTGGAATGTCTTCAAAAAAGGAAAGGAAAATGGAAATGGGCGCCAGAAATCAAAAGATTTCAAATAACAAGAAGAA
Source organism: Agriotes lineatus (assembly GCA_940337035.1). NCBI lineage: Eukaryota > Metazoa > Arthropoda > Insecta > Coleoptera > Elateridae > Agriotes > Agriotes lineatus. The sequence goes on along the minus strand of OW679195.1, from coordinate 149,639,523 downwards.
AAATAAATTGCAAGTGACTAGCGTTTAATTAATCAACAATAAGAAGTTTTGAAATGTCAATAATCAATAATCAGGACAATTAAAATGTAAATAATGTAATGACAAAATTGTGTATCTTAACTGAAGGTTTCGACACGCATAAAATTAAGAACCCCTTTCGGGTTATTATAATAATTTACCAAAACCACTCGTGGGATAAGCTTATCACAGTCATCTAATAAAACCTTCTGTTAGGCTATTGAAAATAAATAGCGTGACTGTACCTTTTACATAGGGTCGAAACACACATCAAAAATAGCAAAATTTATAAACTGTGCATAATTAAATATAAGCATTAAAATTCAAATATTAAAACAAGAGCATGTATGAAATTGAACATTACAGGTTAATAATGGCAAAACGTATGAATATAAATTTTAAATATTGACGGGTTTAAAATACACAGATGTAAATTTCTGGTATTGAAAATAAGTCGAAGTAATATAAATCTCGGAGTAGCACCTACTAACCTCGAAACGTAAGCTGGACGTGAACGGCAATAATCATTGTTGAAGTCGCCGGGGAAGCGCCGAAAATTGCTGCAATAGCATCTTCAAACGGCAGCAAATACGCCGGACCCAGCAGGTGTCGAAAATGCGATAAGACTTGGCCTCCGAGATAAACTCGTTGTTGAAACGGATAATTAAGATTAAGAGCTAAGAAAGATATAATTAGTATGGAGATAATAAAACAGAAAAAGCGCAATCGTACCTGATTACAATCAGCCCTTAGAAAATACACTGCTCGTTGAAATTGGTTGAGCGCACGTAATTCGACATAATTAAAAACAAGGCTTAGCCGCGCCGGTATCGGCGGGCTCAAGCGAAGACAGCAAAGTGCCCGGACGAAGAATTTCGTTTCCTCGAGGAAGGCTCGCACTCTGATAAGAGATAGCACAGGTCAAAAGAGCAAATTGCAAACGATAGGAACTTGATCCAGGTACAAAATGCGTTGGTTTGGAAAATTTACGAATTCGAAATGCAAAAGGAATTATAATTTAACTAAAAATATACAGGTTAAGCCTGAAATAATTGGATAAATGGCGAAACAATTAGGCAAAGCCAAAAAATTGTTTCACTCCCCACGGCCAAAAGAAATAAAAAGGTTTAAATATGAAAACATTAAAAAATGTAGGAAACCAAAGAATTCGAGAATGAGATCGATGATGCCAACACACAAAGCGAAACGCTATCGAAAAATCCTCTTTCGAGAAGATAAGCCAAGGGAAACAACCCTTATAAATCGGCTTAAAAATAACAGGGGCACCACATAGGACACCGCCAAAAAAATAGACGTTCTGTCTAAACCGGACAGAAGCCTAAAAACTGCTAAACACAGCAAAAACCGACTGCATCACATAGGACACAATCCACCTTTCTACAAACATCCGAAAAACTCGCACCGCATCATCATCACTCACTCCAAATCTAAAGTAACCCAACATCAAAAAGTATGAGAGTAAAAAAATTATCTTCAAAAAAATGAAACACAGTAAGTACTGCGACAAAAAGATTCGGGTGAAAACCCAGGAAAACATCCTAAAAACGATAACCGCCCCGAATTTAGGTAGAGACCCCAGAAGCCGGAGGGAACAACCGCATCACCACCAAACCCCGCTCGGGCATTCAGCCAGTCGTCGCAGCTAGATGGAAAAGGCGCGCCGATGACGGACTGAATGTGGCTCCCTCACTGAGTCGGATGGCAATACAATCGCTAGCCCCAACTCCCAGAAATCTCCACAAGGCCAAAAAAACCAACCCAAACAACAATAAAATTTAAAAAACCCCAGACAAGTATAAACTCGTCTCGAAAAAAAAATCACATCAAAAAACAACATAGCTAACAAGCCATGAACAACGATCTGAAAATCAAATCGATCAAGGTTCTAAGCGAACACAAACACGGATGGGGAAAGCACTCGAAAAAAAATATCCCAAAATATGGAAAGAAACGACCCCAACTGCTAGCGTTGCTTAAAAGGGAAAGCAAGATGAAAGTGCTTCCTATCGTGACCTTCCCTGCGTGCCCAACCTACCACCCTATACGTTACAAAAGGGAAGAACTAGATGGTGACGTTCCCAAACAGTGACCTTCCCTGCATACCCAACCTACCACCCTATGCAAGAAACAAAAAGCACTAAGAAAACAAGTTTTTAAAAGGGACACTGTAGGTGTTTCCACGGTCACAATATCCTATAATACCATAGTCCAAATCCAAATAAGCGAAGCGCTTTTGAAAAAATCCTCAAATGAGACGGAAGTAATGGTAAGTAAAAAGGAAAGTGAAAAGCACTAGAATGCAAGATCCATAGGGAACATACCCTACAGCAACTTTTAAAAACAGAAGAGAAAACAGGACATAAGGAAAAGAGAAAAGGAAAGAGAGGAAAAGAACCAAAAAACCAGAGTTTGGAAAAACTCACGCTGCCACACCCACTCATCCAAGCTTCGACTGGCTAGGTCTACTATTCCATGCCTTGACCCGGGTTTACGGAGACATGGACACGCTTAAAGACGAGGAAACACAAGAAAGCAAACCGCCTTCAATCGCAAAGAAAAAAATCCGCACCCAAAATATGTGCGTAAAAAAGACGCAAAAAATTGCAAAAATAAAACGAGCAACAAGATGCAATTGCGCATCCAAAACTGGCTCAAATCCTCTGTCACGTCTGACAGAAGACAAACCTGCACCCCATCGGACACAGGAAGGACTGCCTCACATCGGACGCAGCCAACAAAAACCCCGCATTCAAAATCGCATCCAAAAGGAAATGCATAAACGCATTCAAAAAAGAAAAGCCAGAGAAAGAACGACCCGGAAACAACCCGTCGAGACCCTGAGTAAATACAAGTACGGCAAGGCAATTACTTAAAAATTCCCAAAGATGGAGTAAACTACACCAAACCGCACAAGTAATTCACGCAGGCCTTCGACCCACCGATAAACAACCAAAGGAAAGATAAGGAAAAAACAGACATACTACATATCAAAGCACACACGCAACCAATCAAAGAAACCATTCAGAAACCTCACTCACCAAAGCATACCCTTTCAACAAAGTCCATCACACTACCTATGAACATACCGCTAAACCAATCATTCGTCAAGAAAGATGAGAGAAGAAAAGTCAATAAACAACCGAACGAAAGGATAAGTAAAGGAAGGAAAAGAAAAGAAAGTCAAATATAAATACGTGCACTGCAACAAGATGTGAAAATTACAAAAGTGAATAGAAAAATGAATACAAAATTAAATATTGATAAATAAAGACATCCAGGTAAACACAGCTGATGTAACTACCAAAATTGAGCCCCATAGCGTTGGTCGCGCCAGTGAAACAATAAGAAAGCCGACCTGCGATTAATTAATAAAATAAGCAATGGTAGTAAAAATCGCAGATCAACCCCCCTACCATTTATACACCACGGCAGCTCTGAAAAACTGTTTCTTACTCACCGCGATGGCCGACTAGCTCAAATATCGGCGGCCTTAGATCGTAGGTTCAGATCATCAGCTATGTACCCTGGAATGTCTTCAAAAAAGGAAAGGAAAATGGAAATGGGCGCCAGAAATCAAAAGATTTCAAATAACAAGAAGAAAAATAAATTGCAAGTGACTAGCGTTTAATTAATCAACAATAAGAAGTTTTGAAATGTCAATAATCAATAATCAGGACAATTAAAATGTAAATAATGTAATGACAAAATTGTGTATCTTAACTGAAGGTTTCGACACGCATAAAATTAAGAACCCCTTTCGGGTTATTATAATAATTTACCAAAACCACTCGTGGGATAAGCTTATCACAGTCATCTAATAAAACCTTCTGTTAGGCTATTGAAAATAAATAGCGTGACTGTACCTTTTACATAGGGTCGAAACACACATCAAAAATAGCAAAATTTATAAACTGTGCATAATTAAATATAAGCATTAAAATTCAAATATTAAAACAAGAGCATGTATGAAATTGAACATTACAGGTTAATAATGGCAAAACGTATGAATATAAATTTTAAATATTGACGGGTTTAAAATACACAGATGTAAATTTCTGGTATTGAAAATAAGTCGAAGTAATATAAATCTCGGAGTAGCACCTACTAACCTCGAAACGTAAGCTGGACGTGAACGGCAATAATCATTGTTGAAGTCGCCGGGGAAGCGCCGAAAATTGCTGCAATAGCATCTTCAAACGGCAGCAAATAAGCCGGACCCAGCAGGTGTCGAAAATGCGATAAGACTTGGCCTCCGAGATAAACTCGTTGTTGAAACGGATAATTAAGATTAAGAGCTAAGAAAGATATAATTAGTATGGAGATAATAAAACAGAAAAAGCGCAATCGTACCTGATTACAATCAGCCCTTAGAAAATACACTGCTCGTTGAAATTGGTTGAGCGCACGTAATTCGACATAATTAAAAACAAGGCTTAGCCGCGCCGGTATCGGCGGGCTCAAGCGAAGACAGCAAAGTGCCCGGACGAAGAATTTCGTTTCCTCGAGGAAGGCTCGCACTCTGATAAGAGATAGCACAGGTCAAAAGAGCAAATTGCAAACGATAGGAACTTGATCCAGGTACAAAATGCGTTGGTTTGGAAAATTTACGAATTCGAAATGCAAAAGGAATTATAATTTAACTAAAAATATACAGGTTAAGCCTGAAATAATTGGATAAATGGCGAAACAATTAGGCAAAGCCAAAAAATTGTTTCAACCTTCCTAGTAAAAAGGACTATTATAAAGGATTAGTGAAAATGTATTGTTTATTTGAGGAAAAACAGGAAAACTACAACTTATAATAATATGAAATATAGAATATATTCTTTGTGATGCGTTAATTTTGTCCAGGAGTGTATTAAAGAATAATAACATAAACAACAGAATAACTGATAAAAACCTTTATTAAAATTACAGAATATAATTTTAGAGTTCTATAACGATTTACAGTTAATTATTCTTAATCTAAGAGACGGTTCAACATGTCATATTAAGGTACATTTAAAATTTAAAAAATATAAATCGGAAAGTGCGATTGGTTACACATTCTATACTATATTCAAATTTAAAGTGAAATTGATTTCGACCAAAATTGGGCGTAAAAATTATAGGTAACAAAATTAAGATGTTTTAACTCTAAAAATATACTAAGAATTGCTAATGCTAGATAGATATTTTGCAATAAATTACAACGATATTTTTTGTAGTTGCACACAGCAACATTTAAATATATTAGCTTTATTACTTGTTTAATAAAATAACTATTTACAATCACTACGAAGGAATTTCAAAATTGAATTTCTTTTCCGTTCATATCAAGTTCACTCTAAGAAATTCAGAAAGTTAAGTACCTACATAGGTACATACAAACTTCTTTGGTAGTGGCTTTATAAACTGATGATCATGTTTAACTAATGTGAATTATTAATTATTATTAATAAATGTAGGTATGCAATTATAGATATGCAATTAGAGTGTATTTAATATACATTACAATAATGTATTATTACATGAATAGTAAACAGTCTTTCGTACATTAAATGCTTTTAATTATATTTAAAACAACTAATAATACAACAGATTAAAGAGGCATTATTAGATAATAAACTTAATTTTATTAGTTTAGTTAGCTGATCAGTCTTTGCCTAGAAAACAACACATATAAGTTCAATTATTATCTACTTTGAATATAAAAATTATTCTGCCTCTTCTTTTACGGAATTTGATATATTACTTTGAAAAGTTTTATGATATAAATACACCTACTTATACATACATAATACTTACAGCTTCCTACAACATATTTTAACAATAAATTAATTAAATTAGTAGGAGTGAAAGTATCTAGTTTTTAATAATAACTATCAATAGCTAAAAGTATTTAGGAAGAAAAAATAATAATAGCGTTCTATACCAATTATTAATTTATATTTAGTTATATATTATTTGTTTATTTTATATATAGATGTTAATTAATCATATCTACAGCACTGCTGACTACAAAATTAAAAACGTAGTTAAATTCTAAAAATTACATAACAATAAAATTAACATGTGGCTTTATGAAATTATTATATTGTCAGTAGTCATTGTGCAGTATTAGAGTTACAGAAAAATAGCTATTATTATACATTAATGGAAATTATAAAGCAATTTATTACAGTAGAATATTTCACTTGTAAATAAACAAGACAAAAATAAGCAATTTAATATTAACTGATTGGTAGGCAACCCTTCTGCCACAGCTGCATCACATTCACACTGTAAATCCCCTGGCGCAATGTTCGACTCTGTTATCAGGCGGTGGCAGTCGACAGCAGTAGCTGGCCATTACACCGGCACTTGCAAGAATTAAAGATAGAACTGATATTCCGCATACTGCACCGGAAGTCATATCCGCCAAAGGGCTACCAGGTTTCGGTTGCATGAACAGCAGCACTAGGAGTCCAACGCATGTGAGAAGGCTGAACAGCGTGAGAATGATGTAACCTACAAGCAAGGAAAATAAATAAATAAATACACTTATTTTTAAAGCATATAAACAAGTTTAATATTACAATTAAAATAGTGTTTTGCATTTGCAACTGCACAGCGATAATTAGCAGTAATTTGAGCTAGCAATTAGGGTAAATTGGAAATTTCATAATATCTGCATTATATATTGTTATATTACAGACTTATAATTTGCTAATTATGGAAAACTGTTCTAAGAATTTTAAAGTTTATATTGCACGTTTGTTTTTTACGAAAACTATCCTCAACCTTAGCGTCATAAAATTTCCTAAAATCGATCGACTTCCTCATATTTTAATCAAATATTAGTTATGTAAATAATTATGTATGTAGGAAATATACATTTAAATGATAACTAATATTAGTAACACTCTTATAGATCCTGCCCTATATGATAAAACGGATAAAACCGAAAACACAACATTAATGCTATCTCGAACTCTAGTTTTGTCAAATATCGACATTTTCCTTATTGATTTGGTTCACAGTAAAAACTGCAAATCGATGGGTTTTAATCAGAATATTTTATTTATTACAAGGGCTTAAATAGAGCAGGCTAGTTTTATTTTTCTTTTCTAGTATTAAATATCTTTAGCTCTACGTTTGTCTCTCGACAGTGATCTAATTAAATAAATGCAATCAAATTCATTGCCATCAATATGCTGTATCTAACCTACTCTGACCTAATCACTGATACCGACCCTAACCTAACACAACTCACCTAACCCTACTTAACTTAACCTAACCTAATCTAACCGTCGCGTCGATTGATTTTAACGTACAGTTCGTCCCAGGAATCATTTTCCTGACGTCTGAAGCATCACGAAATTTATATCTTCTTAGTAGAAGAGAACGTTCTAGATCATTTGCCCATTTGCTCCATACGCATATAACGTCAGGGAAAAGGTCTCTGAGACACCCTGTAACTGAATTAGTAGTTGAATTGAGCTTTATAGTTGTAGTGTATGTACGTATATTTGCCATTTTGAAAGAAAAAAAGGTACATAATTCAAAACGGAAATGTTTGTACATACTGAAAGCAATAACAAAAAAAAAACAGTTAACAGTTAATTAATTTTTCGTTACCACCACCTAACAAATACGTTTAACTTCGGATGTTGTGAGTTAGATATAGAGCAAGAACTCACTGTTAAACTGTTTGTAATGATGCCACTTAAAATAAAACTGTGGTAGTTCTGAGTAGGTTTTATGCGGCACCCCACGTATTATAAACGAAGACCGAAGACCACTTAACGTCACTTTTCATACGCAAATAAGGCTATATTTCTTACACCTTGCTTTGAGTTCCCATGCATTTCTAGTAAAATTAACGTATATAATTGTGAAAGTGTACAGAGGATTTGCCTGTTACACACATATAAATTTTGAATAACTTTAATCTTCCGTGTCGAGACGATGACAGAGTTGGCGATGTTAATGGCAATTTTTATAGTAACAATCGCCAAGCTTTATGCATAACAGTAAATGTATGATATTAAAATGAATGCATATAACCTAAAAAATATCGGCAAACAACATCAATGGAGCATCAATTTTAAAACTTTTGTGTTTATACAGGGTGGGTCGGGAGGAACGGACCAAACTTCAGGCGTGTATTATACACGTAAAATAATGTAAAAAAACTCAAATGTTGTTATCCGATTTTCATTTGTTTTCAAGTTATAGCATCATAAAAAAATCCCCATATAGTTCAGTCAAATGGTAGAAAATAGGGGAAACTTTTGGTGGAGTTTTGATATTTGGTTCCTATATGTTTTTTGGGTCGCTGTACACGAATATCAGGTTTGCCAACATGAATTTTGACCGGAAACACGTTTTTTAAACAAAAACGGTGTAAAAAACCGATTTTTATAGTTTTTCTAAAGATTACCGGAAAGCTATCAATTATTCGTAAATGTTGAACCTACATGAAATGAAAGAAGATACAATTTCTACCATTTGACTGTACTATATGGGAATTTTTTTCTGATGCTGTAACTTGAAAACAAATAAAAATCGGATAACAACATTTGAGTTTTTTACATTATTTTCACATGCATAATACACTCCTGGAGTTTGGTCCATTCCTCCCTACTCACCCTGTATAAACAATGGGAGTTATATATATCTATATAGCTCTAATACAGATTTAATATTTATAGTTAAAATGTGTATATACGGTTATGTTTCAAATTAATATTATCAGAAAACAACCGAATAAGAGAAAATGGCACCAAAAAAACATTTTCCAGAATTTACCTTTCGAGTGTAAAATGGATATTAATGCTCCACAGGGTGCTCAACATTTGCTAATTTAATAAGTTCGGATTTTTTTTCAATGGAACGCCCTGCGTATATTTATATTTTTGAAAATAGTTTTTATGAACTTTGTGTTGATATCTTACTTAATACACCTAATTTTTTTTCAGATATGTAAGTTTGAAGATAAAAACGATTGAAGCCACTTAACAAATTGCGTGCCTTTTACATACAGTGCGAGTGTAAAGTCTAGAACTATCGAAATAGAACTTTTATCAAATGGTTTTGAAAGAAATCCTCGAACATGTCAATTTTTATTTAAAAAAATACATATTTTACTGTAATTGTCACTCTTAGATTGTCTTTTGTTTTTGAGTTATGACGTTAGCAATAATTTTTTTAAATGGAAATTTTTATGATGGACAGAGCAAATTCGCTAAAAAAAGTATGATACTGTATTTTGAAATTTTCGAGAAAATCGTACGGTTACCACATCTCTTCAATACTAACATTTCAATTCGCTCTTCTTCACTCAAATATCGCACCATAATTTATTTTTGTAATACCTACTTGTTAAATATTTCTTTAAGGACTGTTTACTACTGCGTAAGCAACCTCTTTACGGCCCGGCCGTAAAAAGTGTCCGTAAAGACCACGGCCTGCTAAACTGTGTGCCAAACGTCAAAGTGACGTTTGTCACACAAATCCAGCAGCAAGCTAGCCTTCAACTCCACATAGAAGGAGGCGCAAAAAACTGCTATAACTCCTGAACATACGCTAAAATAACTTGCTCATTCAGAATCTTAACGTCTTTAGGAATATCTTCATCATTTTCTACAGATGTCATAAGTTACGAGCTGGTTACAACTTAAAACTGCTTACAACCATACACGAAATTGAAAATAACTGACATTTATAAACAACAGTTGCAACGTTCTACGCACTCTCAATCATTCTAAAATGTCATTACACAAACCTAGCGTTTGGATGAAAATAAATTAGAAAAATATAGATATGACCGAATTGTATGTAGGTATTACAAAAACTATTGTACAATACACGTCCGTTAGGGCTTTTACTGCCTCGCCAGTATTATTCGACTCGCTCTTCGAGCTCGTCTCACAAATTCTCTGGCTCGGCAGTAAAGGCTATCCTAACGGACTTCTACTGTAAAATACTATTAATTAATAGCACACAACAAAAACAGTAAACAAACTATGAAGAACTGTCATAATTTTAGAGCTAACTCATTCTTTCATGGCTACTTGATTTTTATTCGATTTTTGTTTTCATACTTTAAAAGCGATTTTCTCGAAAATTTAAAAATACAGTATCATAACTTATTTAGGGTTTTCATTTAAAAAAAGGAGCGCTAACGTCATAACTCAAAAGAAAAGACAATCTAATAGTGACAATTACAGTCTTATTTAAAATAAAAAAATGACGTGTTTCAGGATTTCTTTCAAAAACATTTGATAAAAGTTCTATTTAGATAGTTCCACACTAGTTATTTTAGCATAATAGGTAATGAATTTTCTTCACAGTTTTTTTATCATTACCATACATACCATTAAAAAAATTAAAATAAAAATAAAAAAACAAACATTTGAATGACAGGGTTTTACGGGGAAACATGATCCAGATTTATATAGGGGGCGCGTCATTCATTTATGAATGACACTCTAAACAACTATAAATGTACTGGAAAAATTAACAACAAATACTAAGTTCTACTACGACACTTATTTCCACACACAAAACCTAAAACTAGGTTTTGAAAATAAAAATGCAGTCATTGTTGCTACAAGAAATAATAAACAGAAAAAACTAGAAATGCAGCGGTAAATTAATTCCAGCATTAAATGAAATCATATTTTAAAGAATACAACAAACGCGAGTAATTAGGTTAAATGTTCAAATATTTCTTCTTTTATTCTCCGAGCATGAAACATATACTGGAGCTTAAAATATATATAATCATTTTTAGTTTTTAAATGGAAAATCTTTTTGAAACGTTTTTTAAATGCGTTTCCATCTTATATGGCATTTTCTACCCCTAAATATAATCGTTTTTAATATTTAATTTTTTCCTACTTCAACTAAATGAGCAAATTTTGTGCACTCTGTATAGTATTAATACCTAGAGCCACTGTTACTTACATTAGCCGCCTGAAATTCAGAGATTTCTTTGAATAAAATCGATAATATCCTTAAATAGTTAACGTTACCCCCATACAGATTTATATTGAAATTAACTTTGAACTTTTAAGCTACCTAAATGCCCCATGTATTCCATAAAAAAAGGAAGTTTGATTCGCCACACTTTTTGGAGCCATCTCGTATAATCAAAAATATTTTAGTGCATCATTTTTGTACTTACACTTTTTTATAAGCGATTGTTATGAAATTCTCATAGGTTTAGAAATATAGTCGACCCCCGCCTCATTGCCGCACCCTGTATATTCATTTATTTCTGTTAGATCTAACTACTTGTGTGGCCTAGTATAGGAATATATTGTATACTCTTTGGCATAATATAATTTGTAGGTGGCGCTGAAGTAGCCTATAGAACACAAACTACTAGTAGGTAACTACTTATCATTGTTCAGAACATCGGAGCTTTATCGCTTTTGTATAGTTAATGGCGAATTAAAGCCGATGTCATAAATCTAAAAAAACTATTATCTAATTACTCAATTAATTGCAAAAGTGTGTTGCAAACACCTTTATGTGTGTCCACCGAATATATACCTACTGTAACAAATTGAGCAATCGTTAAATGGAAATGTAGTTTTACAAGTTTAATTTAATATTGCTACATAGTCCATGGCCACCAAGTTATTGCAAATAGTTGAATTTATTTATTTGAGTATTTATCTAAAAAGACAAGTAAACAAAGCGAATTGCAGACAGATTGAATTTTTTTTCACATTTTAAATGTATTAATCGACTGTTTCGACTAAAAAAAATTAAGAAAGTAATATTTAAGTCCATTAAACGTTGTTAAAGTAAGTTTTGTCAGTCTTGCTCTAGATTTAATATTAACGCCAGCAAAAACAGAATTAGAAATTCAAAAATTCAGTTTTTTAAGATAACTCAAAAACGTCTAGACGTCATTTTGAGTCTTTTAATATGCAACTTTTATCTCATTTAACCAAATTTGTATCTCTTACTATTAACGAGATCCCAATACTGGCCCTCCTTATCTTGGGCACACTGTATATCGTCTTTATACATGTATTATAAAAATACGCCCAACAAATCTATACGACGGCAAATGAGTAGGTAATCATAGTTATGGTCGTGGTGTTAGGATTATATGGTGTGCTCGCGCGCATATGCATTGCTATCCTTGTCGCACACTGTGACGTCAGCTTGGGAGCAGATTTGCCACACTACATTGGTAAAATTCTCGTAATTAATCTCTGTAGCTCTTATTATTAAAGTTGGAGAATACATGCAAATACGAAAGTTGAGAATATTTTTATGGTTAATAAAACTGCGTTATTAAATTTATTAACACAGGTTTTCTTAATAAAATACGTAATGAGAAAATTATGTCGCAAACTTTTTAATTGTTGACATAGTAAATACAAGACTTATAGTTAGAAGTAGTAACATTCGCAAATTAAAATAGAAAAAATAATTCAAGTAAATTTATTTTGCACATTTATCTGTGCAACAAATACCAAAGCATTAAGCAAGTCTGTTGTATTTCTATTGTCCACCTATTTTTACTTCCTTTTACAGTAAAGGAAGTATTGGATTCACCCCAAAAATTCGAAATTGAGTTTTCAACAGATCTTCACGTTTTAGAGTCCCCTGAACCCAAAAAACATATTTTTTTTCATTGGTCTGTCTGTGTGTCTGTCTGTCTGTCTGTGTGTGTGTGTGTCTGTGAACAGAATATCTCAAAAACGAAAAGAGGTATGGCGTTGAAATTTCATATATAAGTTTTGTGTACTATGTAGATGAGACAGCAAGCTTTTGAAGAAAATCGCATAACCGGAAGTAGGTGTTTACTCTTGTGATTTTTCAGTTTTCTTCGATTTTTTCAAAAACGGCTCTAACGATTTTTTTCAAACGTTAAATTTTTATTACATTTTTAATGTGTATTGATGTGAGATAGGTGATTTTCCAGTTGAATAATTCCAAAGTGGGTTTCTTTTGTTTTTTTTTTCTATTTTTTTTATTAACTCCTATTTTAAATAGAACACCCGGTATATTATTACATTTTTGAATTCAGCTTAAAATTCTAGAGAAAATTTGTCTCTTCAACTAACACTCTATTTTGTACCGTTTTTGTAGAATTTGTAATTTTTGAAAATTTTTAACAAATGGTTAAAAATTAAAAATTAAATTTTTTCTAATTATAAGATCACTGTAAAAGGAAGTTGTGTGAGTGTATCACACCAGATTTTTTTCATTGGTCTGTCTGTGTGTCTGTCTGTCTGTGTGTGTGTCTGTGAACAGAATATCTCAAAAACGAAAAGAGGTATGGCGTTGAAACTTCATATATAAGTTTTGTGTACTATGTAGATGAGACAGTAAGCTTTTGAAGAAAATCGCATAACCGGAAGTAGGCGTTTACTCTTGTGATTTTTCAGTTTTTTTCGATTTTTTCAAAAACGGCTCTAACGATTTTTTTTAAACGTTAAATTTTTATTACATTTTTAATGTGTATTGATGTGAAATAGGTGATTTTCCAGTTGAATAATTCCAAAGTGGGTTTATTTTGTTTTTTTTCTATTTTTTTTATTAACTCCTCTTTTAAATAGAACACCCGGTATATTATATTTTTGAATTCAGCTTAAAATTGTAGAGAAAATTTGTCTCTTCAACTAACACTCTATTTTGTACCGTTTTTGTAGAATTTGTAATTTTTGAAAATTTTTAACAAATGGTTAAAAATTAAAAATTAAATTTTTGACTAATTATAAGATCACTGTAAAAGGAAGTTGTGTGAGTGTATCACACCAGATTTTTTTCATTGGTCTGTCTGTGTGTCTGTCTGTCTGTCTGTGTGTGTGTCTGTGAACAGAATATCTCAAAAACGAAAAGAGGTATGGCGTTGAAACTTCATATATAAGTTTTGTGTACTATGTAGATGAGACAGCAAGCTTTTGAAGAAAATCGCATAACCGGAAGTAGGTGTTTACTCTTGTGATTTTTCAGTTTTTTTCGATTTTTTCAAAAACGGCTCTAACGATCTTTTTTCAAACGTTAAATTTTTATTACATTTTTAATGTGTATTGGTGTGAGATAGGTGATTTTCCAGTTGAATAATTCCAAAGTGGATTTATTTTGTTTTTTTTCTATTTTTTTTATTAACTCCTCTTTTAAATAGAACACCCGGTATATTATTACATTTTTGAATTCAGCTTAAAATTCTAGAGAAAATTTGTCTCTTCAACTAACACTCTATTTTGTACCGTTTTTGTAGAATTTGTAATTTTTGAAAATTTTTAACAAATGGTTAAAAATTAAAAATTAAATTTTTTCTAATTATAAGATCACTGTAAAAGGAAGTTGTGTGAGTGTATCACACCAGATTTTTTTCATTGGTCTGTCTGTGTGTCTGTCTGTCTGTGTGTGTGTCTGTGAACAGAATATCTCAAAAACGAAAAGAGGTATGGCGTTGAAACTTCATATATAAGTTTTGTGTACTATGTAGATGAGACAGTAAGCTTTTGAAGAAAATCGCATAACCGGAAGTAGGCGTTTACTCTTGTGATTTTTCAGTTTTTTTCGATTTTTTCAAAAACGGCTCTAACGATTTTTTTTAAACGTTAAATTTTTATTACATTTTTAATGTGTATTGATGTGAAATAGGTGATTTTCCAGTTGAATAATTCCAAAGTGGGTTTATTTTGTTTTTTTTCTATTTTTTTTATTAACTCCTCTTTTAAATAGAACACCCGGTATATTATATTTTTGAATTCAGCTTAAAATTGTAGAGAAAATTTGTCTCTTCAACTAACACTCTATTTTGTACCGTTTTTGTAGAATTTGTAATTTTTGAAAATTTTTAACAAATGGTTAAAAATTAAAAATTAAATTTTTGACTAATTATAAGATCACTGTAAAAGGAAGTTGTGTGAGTGTATCACACCAGATTTTTTTCATTGGTCTGTCTGTGTGTCTGTCTGTCTGTCTGTGTGTGTGTCTGTGAACAGAATATCTCAAAAACGAAAAGAGGTATGGCGTTGAAACTTCATATATAAGTTTTGTGTACTATGTAGATGAGACAGCAAGCTTTTGAAGAAAATCGCATAACCGGAAGTAGGTGTTTACTCTTGTGATTTTTCAGTTTTTTTCGATTTTTTCAAAAACGGCTCTAACGATCTTTTTTCAAACGTTAAATTTTTATTACATTTTTAATGTGTATTGGTGTGAGATAGGTGATTTTCCAGTTGAATAATTCCAAAGTGGATTTATTTTGTTTTTTTTCAATTTTTTTTATTAACTCCTCTTTTAAATAGAACACCCGGTATATTATTACATTTTTGAATTCAGATTAAAATTCTAGAGAAAATTGGTCTCTTCAACTAACACTCTATTTTGTACCGTTTTTGTAGAATTTGTAATTTTTGAAAATTTTTAACAAATGGTTAAAAATTAAAAATTAAATTTTTGACTAATTATAAGATCACTGTAAAAGGAAGTTGTGTGAGTGTATCACACCAGATTTTTTTCATTGGTCTGTCTGTGTGTCTGTCTGTCTGTCTGTGTGTGTGTCTGTGAACAGAATATCTCAAAAACGAAAAGAGGTATGGCGTTGAAACTTCATATATAAGTTTTGTGTACTATGTAGATGAGACAGCAAGCTTTTGAAGAAAATCGCATAACCGGAAGTAGGTGTTTACTCTTGTGATTTTTCAGTTTTTTTCGATTTTTTCAAAAACGGCTCTAACGATCTTTTTTCAAACGTTAAATTTTTATTACATTTTTAATGTGTATTGGTGTGAGATAGGTGATTTTCCAGTTGAATAATTCCAAAGTGGATTTATTTTGTTTTTTTTCTATTTTTTTTATTAACTCCTCTTTTAAATAGAACACCCGGTATATTATTACATTTTTGAATTCAGCTTAAAATTCTAGAGAAAATTTGTCTCTTCAACTAACACTCTATTTTGTACCGTTTTTGTAGAATTTGTAATTTTTGAAAATTTTTAACAAATGGTTAAAAATTAAAAATTAAATTTTTTCTAATTATAAGATCACTGTAAAAGGAAGTTGTGTGAGTGTATCACACCAGATTTTTTTCATTGGTCTGTCTGTGTGTCTGTCTGTCTGTGTGTGTGTCTGTGAACAGAATATCTCAAAAACGAAAAGAGGTATGGCGTTGAAACTTCATATATAAGTTTTGTGTACTATGTAGATGAGACAGTAAGCTTTTGAAGAAAATCGCATAACCGGAAGTAGGCGTTTACTCTTGTGATTTTTCAGTTTTTTTCGATTTTTTCAAAAACGGCTCTAACGATTTTTTTTAAACGTTAAATTTTTATTACATTTTTAATGTGTATTGATGTGAAATAGGTGATTTTCCAGTTGAATAATTCCAAAGTGGGTTTATTTTGTTTTTTTTCTATTTTTTTTATTAACTCCTCTTTTAAATAGAACACCCGGTATATTATATTTTTGAATTCAGCTTAAAATTGTAGAGAAAATTTGTCTCTTCAACTAACACTCTATTTTGTACCGTTTTTGTAGAATTTGTAATTTTTGAAAATTTTTAACAAATGGTTAAAAATTAAAAATTAAATTTTTGACTAATTATAAGATCACTGTAAAAGGAAGTTGTGTGAGTGTATCACACCAGATTTTTTTCATTGGTCTGTCTGTGTGTCTGTCTGTCTGTCTGTGTGTGTGTCTGTGAACAGAATATCTCAAAAACGAAAAGAGGTATGGCGTTGAAACTTCATATATAAGTTTTGTGTACTATGTAGATGAGACAGCAAGCTTTTGAAGAAAATCGCATAACCGGAAGTAGGTGTTTACTCTTGTGATTTTTCAGTTTTTTTCGATTTTTTCAAAAACGGCTCTAACGATCTTTTTTCAAACGTTAAATTTTTATTACATTTTTAATGTGTATTGGTGTGAGATAGGTGATTTTCCAGTTGAATAATTCCAAAGTGGATTTATTTTGTTTTTTTTCTATTTTTTTTATTAACTCCTCTTTTAAATAGAACACCCGGTATATTATTACATTTTTGAATTCAGATTAAAATTCTAGAGAAAATTGGTCTCTTCAACTAACACTCTATTTTGTACCGTTTTTGTAGAATTTGTAATTTTTGAAAATTTTTAACAAATGGTTAAAAATTAAAAATTAAATTTTTGACTAATTATAAGATCACTGTAAAAGGAAGTTGTGTGAGTGTATCACACCAGATTTTTTTCATTGGTCTGTCTGTGTGTCTGTCTGTCTGTCTGTGTGTGTGTCTGTGAACAGAATATCTCAAAAACGAAAAGAGGTATGGCGTTGAAACTTCATATATAAGTTTTGTGTACTATGTAGATGAGACAGCAAGCTTTTGAAGAAAATCGCATAACCGGAAGTAGGTGTTTACTCTTGTGATTTTTCAGTTTTTTTCGATTTTTTCAAAAACGGCTCTAACGATTTTTTTTCAAACGTTAAATTTTTATTACATTTTTAATGTGTATTGATGTGAGATAGGTGATTTTCCAGTTGAATAATTCCAAAGTGGATTTATTTTGTTTTTTTTTCTATTTTTTTTATTAACTCCTCTTTTAAATAGAACACCCGGTATATTATTACATTTTTGAATTCAGCTTAAAATTCTAGAGAAAATTGGTCTCTTCAACTAACACTCTATTTTGTACCGTTTTTGTAGAATTTGTAATTTTTGAAAATTTTTAACAAATGGTTAAAAATTAAAAATTAAATTTTTGACTAATTATAAGATCACTGTAAAAGGAAGTTGTGTGAGTGTATCACACCAGATTTTTTTCATTGGTCTGTCTGTGTGTCTGTCTGTCTGTCTGTGTGTGTGTCTGTAAACAGAATATCTCAAAAACGAAAAGAGGTATGGCGTTGAAACTTCATATATAAGTTTTGTGTACTATGTAGATGAGACAGCAAGCTTTTGAAGAAAATCGCATAACCGGAAGTAGATGTTTACTCTTGTGATTTTTCAGTTTTTTTCGATTTTTTCAAAAACGGTTCTAAGGATTTTTTTCAAACGTTAAATTTTTATTACATTTTTAATGTGTATTGATGTGAGATAGGTGATTTTCCAGTTGAATAATTCCAAAGTGGGTTTATTTTGTTTTTTTTTCTATTTTTGTTATTAACTCCTCTTTTAAATAGAACACCCGGTATATTATTACATTTTTGAATTCAGCTTAAAATTCTAGAGAAAATTTGTCTCTTCAACTAACACTCTATTTTGTACCGTTTTTGTAGAATTTGTAATTTTTGAAAATTTTTAACAAATGGTTAAAAATTAAAAATTAAATTTTTGACTAATTATAAGATCACTGTAAAAGGAAGTTGTGTGAGTGTATCACACCAGATTTTTTTACATTCGTCTGCTTAGACAATTTCTTCTGCAATTTTCGTTTACAGTTTGAAAAACTTATCTTTTTGTTTAGATGCCTTAATACGGGAACATATTTAAGTAATTGGGGTCATTGACAACCGCATCAACCAATTTTTTTTAAACTAACGATTTTTGACAATAATTCACCATGTAAACGTCTAAAGTGTGTGTCTAGAATTCGAGTTAATTGCATTAATTGTCTTAACTTAACTCTGTAGGTGAATATCTGATTGCAATTTGTTTATGAACACATCTGTCACTGTGACAGATAAAAATTTACACTGCATTAAGTTTACTTGCATCAAGCAAAAAGGAAACTAAGATGGCATATACACAACAACAAGGAGTGTAATAATTATAACGGTCAATAAAAACCATTTTTGTTAAGTGTTTTGTATATTTTTAGGAAAATAATTGAGGTCAAGAGTTAGTTCTCTCTGACTTGGTAGTTTATTTGATTCAATGGGTACCGATATTTCAAGTTACGGCAAACTTCAATTTGATTATGGCATGCTGCGAATGAGTTTTTTTTTGAAACACGATATAATCTTCAAGCAGTGTACCATCTTTATGAAT
The DNA here is from genome assembly GCA_940337035.1 of Agriotes lineatus. Lineage (NCBI taxonomy): Eukaryota > Metazoa > Arthropoda > Insecta > Coleoptera > Elateridae > Agriotes > Agriotes lineatus. The sequence goes on along the minus strand of OW679195.1, from coordinate 149,620,570 downwards.
ATTTAAATCATCATTCACATCCTTGTTTTCTAATTCTGAAGATTCAATGGTATTTGCAAAAAACTGCGGTTAAACAAGACTCGGTATTTTCTTCGGTATTTTTGTTCATTGTAAATATAAAAAAAAGAATGTCGTCTCAGTACATACCACCGAGTTCTGTACTTGATATGAAGTGGATTCGAGTGATTATTGGTGGCACCCATACCTCGAATGTAGGAAAAGGAGTTTTCCACTACATTCTGATTGAGTTTGTATGCTATTAAATAATCGATGTTATATTTATCGCGGCGTTACCATTTTATTTATTAACTATTTTTGTTTAATAACCCGTTCGCAAACGACGCTTTTCTGTATCCCGGACAGTTAGTAATAAGGGCGGATGTTACGGCTTGCTCCCAAGCTGACGTCATGCGCGGAACTGACCAAAATTGAACCGCTACGTAGCACACCATATAATCCTAATACCACGGTTATGGTTAAAATTTAAAACTACTTCAACTCGAAAATTTCAAACTATAAATAAAAAATTAAAAAATTGGTCTTTCTTGGTGTAGTATTATACTAAATATGTTTCTTATTTAAACAGTAAAAGTATTAAACAAAATTAAAGATAATAGATAAAATCAGTTACTTGCAAAACACCTATGCCGTAGGGAGTGTTAAAAGAAAATGACAAATTTTAATTATTTCTGACATTTAATCATATTTCTGCCTAATATTTTTATTTTTAAAAGTAAATGGAGAGAATTCAATATTTTTACGATCATGTCATACCTAATTCAAATTGTATTTTTAATTGCACCTCCACTTTAACCGGAAATCGGGAGGAAGCTATTCGATACCGTAAAACATGTAAAACAATATGCACAAAGTATGTCAACATAACATAAGTTACGTGACAATAGAATCACTCGCATCAATGCACCGTGCTGCTGGCAGTTATGGGCGAAACGTTCAAGCAGCAGAATTGAAGTGATCAGTTTCAACGTGATGGAAAGGCTAACTAAGCTGCAGCCGAAAACGTCGTAAACTGGCGGGCTTATTTACAGACATATAATGTTTCCCAAATATAATACACTCAGAGAGTAAGGGCAGCCGCCTATAAGCAAATGTGGTGGAATCTTGGACATTGTAAATGTATGTATTCGAGCTTCGAGCATTGTTTTGGCAATAAATTAGTTCTAATCGGTATAACCGCTTGCAGAACAATAAGAAGTGAAGTCGGGCCTCCACGGGTTAGGTACTCGTGTAACTCGCGTAACTGAGTATTTTCAGCATTAATTTTAAAAGCCTGTACTGTTAGCTAAAAAGGTTAAAATAAAAAAAACTTGGATTAAACTTCAACCTGCACAATAAAGAGAGACATTTTTCTGTTGACATTTACAAGAAAACAAATGTATTTGTAGATGTAATGGATCCTCTGAATTTTCCACTATTAAATAAATTATTGTGTTTTGTTCTTAACACTTATGTACATTTTGTGGTGTGTTTGAATAATTTTTGTTTTGTGCATATGATGTTTTCTTTTGAATTATTCAAATTAAAACCACTGCTATATTTGGATTAAAACATCGCCAGAATGTAGGTGAGTAATTAATTGTTATTTCTTGCTTAGTAATTGCTGAAAATTAGAAGCCCCCAAATACAATAATCAGGAGCCGCCACTGTACCCTAGTACATTTTTTATAGATTTGAAGCGTCTTTCAAGCAACAGGAAGTTTTATTAAAATCTGAAGAAGTCGATGACCATCGAAGAAGCGGAAGAACGTTGCTTTGTTTGAAATTTACTCGAATAAGTCTATGCGGCCTGCTGCAACGATGTGTAATGTGTAGAAACCATGCACCTAATATCAAGGTGGAACTTTCCGCTTAGACAAAGTCAGTTTCTGTTCTACCAGAATAATAACAACCCGTAAAATTGTTACTAAGAAAGTACATAATAAATTAACAGAAAAGTATTGAGTGACCTCAATTAATAAAACAATGTTGAATTATTTTGAACAAATAATGTAACCACCAGCTTCAACATTAATTGACAGAATAACAAAGAGTTAATAAAGTTGCTTTGCATAATTTAAATAAAGCAGTGATGCAATGGCATTTAATAAATTAATTCCTTGCTAACGTATACTTTAATATTTATATGGAATCAAATTAACGTACAGCATTTATTTAGTGCAACATTTACATCCAGGGCATCATGCTAGAAGAGTACAGTTTTTGTAATTGGTTGGTTGTTGGAGAACTTAGGGGAAGACAGAAAGTTTACAACATTAATCTATGGTCACACGAAAATAAATTTGCGACTAAAACTATGCTTAAAAAAATCATTACTGACGAACTGATAAATTATTACAAACATGAGAGAGAAATTATCATCTATAATAACACAAGAACATTGATAATTAAGAAATAATTTTGGCGTAGTTTTCGATCAACGTCTGATACGCTGATTTTTCTTCTTATGGAATTATTTTAAAGGCATTATTTACAAATAAAAATACGATAAAGGTAAAAAGTTGCAAAACAGAATTGATAGCAGAAAATTAATACACGTACCGAAAAGCATCCAATATCGAACAGAAATTAGTGTATACCAACAGGGAACAATTTCAAGCAAAATCTTCAGTAAACACTGTGTTTTATTACACTACTCTAAAATTTTCCTGTGGAATTATTTAATTGCGTTATTTACAAAGCAAAATATGAATGTGGAAAAACGTTGGAAAATAAAACGAAATTTATAGCAAATTAATACACGTATCGAAAAACCACCTAATATCGAGCAGAAATTCGTATACAGCTCTAGGGAACAATTTCATACAATATTTTCAGTAAATACTGTATAATAGTATCATTACTCTAATGATTTTTTCTTGTAGAATGATTTAAAAGACGTTATTTCCAATAAAAAATACGAAAACAAAACGAAATTGACAGCAGATAATTGATACACGTATCGTAAAGCATCCATTATCGAGCAGAAGTTCGTTTACAGTACCAGGGAACAATATCATGCAATATCTGCAGTAAACACTATACAGGGTGTTCGGTAAAGAATGGGCCAAACTTCAGATATAGTTAACTTCGACAAAAATAAGCTGGTTTAACCCAACTTACCTTAGTTTAAAAGTTAGTACTAACGGAGCTACAGGGTGTCAAAGTTGAAAAAAGTAAATCAATTTTTTTTAATATCTTTCGATCACTTCCAGCTAATTTCACGAAATTTCGTATCCGGGGGTTTTTTGGCATGAGAAATTCAAATTTATCAACGATTCAGTTGTATCATTTAGAGGGCGACCGTTACTTCTAGCGGCTTCAATAAAATATATCTTTTTTAAGCAGAAAAGTTAGGGAAAAATATTTTTTCAGTCCAAAATGACATACACCGTGGCACAAAAAAGTTGCAGCGGTTTAACAGTGTCCTAACAGTCGTTTGTGGCGCCCTCTAGAAGATACAACTAAATCGTTAATAATTTTGAATTTCTCATGCCAAAAAAACCCCGGATACGAAATTTCGTGAAATTAGCTGGAAGTGATCGAAATATATTAAAAAAATGTAATTTATTTTTTCAACTTTGACACCTTGTAGCTCCGTTAGTACGAACTTTTGGACTAAGGTAAGTTGGGTTAAATCAGCTTATTTTTGTCGAAGTTAACTATATCTGAAGTTTGGCCCATTCGTTACCGAACGCCCTGTATAATAGTTTTATTTTGCTACTAATTTTTCTCTTGAAAAATTATTTAAAAAAGTTATTTACAATGCAAAATATGAAAATGGTAAAAACGTTGCAAAACAAACAATTACAGCAGAAAATGAAACACGTATCGACAGGCATCTAATATTAAACAGAAATTCGTGTACTGTACAGTACCAGGGAACAATTTCAAGCAATATTTGCAGTAAACTCTGTATAATAGATTATTATTCTACTGATGTTTTTGTAGAATTATTTAATAGGCCTTATTTTAAATGAAAAATACGAAAATGAAAAAAAGTTGCAAACCAAAATAAAATTGACAGCAGAAAATTGATACACGTATCGAAAAGCATCCTATATCGAACAGAAATTAGAGTGTACCACCAAGGAACAATTTCAAGAAATATCAGCAGTAAACACTGTGTGTTTTGTTACTTTTTTTATTTTTTCTTGTGGAATTGTTTTAACGACGTTATTTATAAAGCAAAATACGAAAATGGCAAAACGTTACAAAGCAAAACAAAATTATCAGAAAATTAATGCACGTATTCACAAACATCCACTATCGCGCAAAAAATCGTGTACAGTAACACGGAACAATTTGAAGCAATATCTGCGGTAAATACTGTATACGCTTTTATTACTCTACTGATTTTTCTCTTGGAGAATTATTTGAAAACGTTATTTACAGAAAAAAATACGATAATGACAAAACGTTGTAAAAAAGACAAAATTTAAAACAGTAAGTTATTACACGTTATTACACGTATCTAAAAAGCATCCAATATGAAGCAGAAATTCGTGTACAGTACTAGGCAACAATTTCAAGCAATATCTGCAGCAAGCACTGGCGTAATAGTACTAGGTAAACAGTTTCAAGAACTATTTGCAATAAATAATGTTTAATAGTTTTATTTGTTAAATAAACTCCGTTTAAACGAAAAACGCGGATGAAGAATTAAGATCGGCACCTTCAAAATGCGGTAAAATCATTGTCCCACTTAAATCGTTTATTGCAATATTCAAAGTAATATAACATGCGGTACAGTAGAGGCTAAAAGAGCTTGTAATAATTCCTACCTGTTCTAAACATCCAGCAGTTTGAAAGGTACTTATCTTAATATTTCATTGATGTTTGTCGCGTAGACAGATGCATTTTTCATGTTGTTGCCTCCCATTGACCCATAACTATAGTCTATCACAACGCCGGTGTGATTTTTAAGAAATTAAAATACAAACCAACTGTAAAATATCTTCGTTATAATTTTTTAAAAGTTACTTTTTATCTAAAACAATGAAATACATCGATAAATACAAGATTTTCTCTTTAAGAATTCAAAGTTAGTTGAAGTGAAAACGTTATTTAAAATATAATGTTTCTGATTTACATTGGCTGTAAAAAACTCAAACTTTCTTCCTTTAACCGACTTTCTATTTTGTAAAATAAAAAAGATTTGCTTTAGTAGGCATGTTAAATTTGACATCCTGTATTTTCTGAGATTGCTATAATGAAATGAAAACAACTGGCTCTCCATACACACAGTATTGCAATGATGTATCAAATAGCAATACCGTCAAATCGCGCTGAAATATAATAAAGATTTGTACAACTAGTTTTGCAAGTCATATTTTTTTTCATGAATTTGCAGTTTGATAACGAGGGCGAAGCCCGAGTTAATCAAGCAAATGAATGAAAAATGGGACTTTCGAAACGTGTTGTACACGTAGTTTTTTGCATAGTGGTCGAAATTTAGTCGAAAGGCACTTCGGAATTGACAACTGTCAAATTGACATTTCAATAAAATAGTTTAAAAAAGTGTACTTTTTTCACGATTTTTGCGTTAAAAAAGTGGAACTTTCAATACGATTTTTCGTTAAAAAAGACGACTTTCACGATCACTATGCAAAAAAGTTGTTTTTGCATTACTTGTCGTACGTGCCAAGTTTAAAGAAGAATTATTTCATAATTTAGAATTAAAGTAAGAAATTGATTTTTTTAAATGATTTTTAATCGAAATAAAACAAATGCACGTTAAAATTCTGTAAAATACTGAGAATAAGAATAAGAAAACATAAAAAGACGTACAAGTAACCACCGAATCATTCCTTCTAGTAGAGAATTACGAAATCATTGTTCTATAATTCTATATTAATGTTTTCTAACTGATAATAATTTCTAAATGCATAGCAGCCTTTTATATGTACAGTCGTGTGCAAATAAATCTGGGACAGTGTTTTTTTCACATGCAGATTCAGTTAAGAATTTGAAGAATATTTCCATGGATTTCCTCTTATCAGAGAGAGTTACGGGTTTCAGTACCTGTTAAAGTTTAATGTAACTCTTTCTGATATCAGGAAATCCATGGAGATATTCTTCAATTCTTAACTGAATCTGCATGTGAAAAAAACACTGTCCCAGATTTATTTGCACACGACTGTACATTTATTTATATTTCAGTAGTACACGTAAATATAAGTTCGTAATAATTCTTACCAGACATATAGTTGCGATTCGGTAGCCAATAATAGTGATTTCTGGAGCGACATCCAAGAACACCAAGCACCAAGCAGGCGAAGCCCGATACAATTCCAAAGTCCAGAAAATAAAGCCTGCCCATAAAGGAAACCATGTAAAAACACAAACATGAAGTAAGTCCTCCACATAAGATCATCATAACAGCAGCAACGGTTAGAGTAGCATGCACTGGCTGCTTATGGCCACTTAGGTTCATCCACGATTCCGATTTATTGGAAAAAGTCGTTTCACTGTACACTGATTGAACGGGGCTGGAACAAATAGGGGCTACAATGGCTGTGTGCCTTTTGTCTTGACTAACTTGTCTCGTTGATAAGGTGTAATTCAATTTCTGCTGAGCTTTAGACGGTCTTTCCCGCGTAACCGTACGCGGAGTTTTATTAGGGGTGACAAAGGGATCAATGGAAGTCGGGGTTGTGAATTTTTTCGTGCTGGGAGGCGAGGTTACTCTTTGTGGGGATCTAGAATACGATGCTTGAGACTTTTTGGGCGTTGTAAGCAGCTCGTGCAGTTTTTGAGTTGCATATGGATTACCCTGTTTTCTTATTGGAATTGGGGACGTTACGTTTCGTTGTAAGCAATTATTGTCAGGCGGCCTCCTATTTCCATATTCGTACGTTTCTGCAGTGTCCTGTATTGAATCTATGTATTCATATCTTCTATACTGCTCTATTTTGGCTTGTTGTGGACCAATTGAGTACCTATAGTCCTGATTAGGATTTTCCTGGTACCTTGTTGTAGTAGTGGTGGTTAGTTCCGTTTCTTCCTCTGCTGGAATGACTGCATATCTGTGGATTCTTCTATTGCCCAACTCGAAGACTTCTTCATGCTGCTCCCGTTTGGCAGGCGAATGGTTGTAATTGGCGTCTTGTGTTTGCATTGGGATGTATTCGTACCTGTGCTTTTGACGACTTGGTTGGTTGCGATGTGATGCTTCATTTTCAACAGGCGATACTACAGCATACCTGTTCCCATTTTCCTGCTGTGCGAACATTTTTCCATGTTCAGCATATCGGCCTCGATTACCTTGATTGTCATTTTGGGGCACAAGTGCGTATCTGGGGGACACATTTGCATTTCGGTTGTCGTTGGACGACGCAACTACAACAATTTTCTTTTGTTTCACAACCCCAGTGTCGTCTACTAGCATTTCTTCGTAAAAGTCCTGTTCTTGGTAATTGTCGTTGCCAATTTTTGCCGGTTTCGGACCCGGTTTTGGCGGCAGCTCCTCGCGAACATTTTGAAAGGCATCAACCACTCGCGCTGGGGACTGGGCTCCCACGGGGGACTGTCGAACAATATTTTGGCCCCTTTGGGGGCTCAAACCCTTTCGGGGGCTAGTGCGGGGTTGCCGGGAGTAACTGTAGAACTCACTTTGCTGGCAAAACGCGGGGTTAGAGTAGTAATTGTTTTGAGCACTGTTGGCCATTTTAAGAATACATGTCTATTTCTGTTATCACTATTTGCACTGCAGCATTTAAATGGACGTAAAAACCGTTGAAGTGTCTGCGAGCGCGTTTCGTATAACGACTGGTGCCTGCTGGAGGTGGGTATTCGTAACGGTAGACTGGGGACAACAGCTGCATATGTCTAACGTCATATGTTAGCATGGGGTAGATACCATAGACGTACGCGGTAATTTGCTATTTTAATAAAGGGCTCTACAATAATGAATGCAACACGCGGTTATAAAATGTTTGAACAAGGGAGGCTGCGGTAAACAAAAAACCAGTGTCTTAGATTTTTTCACATATTTAGAACAGTAAATCTTTCAATTTGACATTACCAAATCACGACGTGTTTATTAAAACAGTTTTTTCATAATCGTTTTAAAAATCGCACGGTGTGCAAGAGAATAGTAAATGAAAATACATCATTCAAGCTAATTATTTTATTATTAGGGCAAAATGGCAATTAATGGCTGATTATAGTTTTTTGGTATTTACATCCTCAGACGTGCAGTTACGCATCCACAGCCGCCCTTGTCCAAACATTTTTATGATGGCATTGTATCTTTAACTGGCAAAACAATAAAGACAAAATGTGCCTATAATGTATGTTAGATGGATAAATAGCTTTAAAAATTATGTCTTCATCGAAGATTAATAGTGTGAACGAAAAATGGAATAACCTGTGTTTACTTTTACTACTTCTTCACGTTGACGAAAGACGTTTCCAGTGTCTGTAAGCTGGAATTTTCAAATTGGAACCTAGTATACGCAATAATTATTTAAATAATAAGCATAGAAAGTAGAATTATTTTCTGCACCGAGTGATTTTTCTACGAGAATAATAAAATAAAATTTAAAAAAAAATAACTTAGTACCTCAAAAATAATTGAAAGCAAATCACGCGAAATCTAGTTGCTATGCATTTCTGTAAAAAAACTGCCAGTTTGATAACAGCTATGTAATAATTTCGTAATTTAAGACTTTATTGTACGAGTCTATTTTAAGAAGCTTTATGTAAAGCTGCATTTTTACTTAAATAGTTAATAAATACCTAGTGAAATAAAACCAATATATTCTTGAAATAACAAAAATTTTGCTGGATACTAACACATTTTTAATGATAAACATTGACAGCAACAAAAATATGTTGTATAATATTCATTACTATAATAAAGAATCGCTGATTTTTCATTTATAAACACTGTTTCTTGTCAATGTTACAATATATTACGTTTTTAAATGAAGTATTTGTTTACATTATTTATTGTATCTTCTATTTCACAGTGACAGTTCAGACTAATTTATGTTATCATTATATACTAGTACAATAAAGTGCCACTTTATGGACTTGAAATAGTTTCATAAATAAGGCCCTTTATGCTTCAGTCGAATATAAACTGTTTTAGTGATTTTTTTTAGTTAACAATATGAATTATTGATCATTTTTTTTGTATTTTTTTAAATAAAAAATGATTTCTTTGTCAAAAGAATTTAAATATTTCTAAAGTTTTTCTAGTTATTTAAGAAATGTTAATGACAAACATGAAGTGTTTACAGCAGTCGTTACATAGCTGAAATGTAACATTTTCTATGCATCAAACTGTTATACTTGTAAAAAGACAAATTCTCAACTGTTGGCAGCAAGGTTACGCAACTTTCTTTTTAATTTTTATTGTCGTAATGTTAATTTTGATTAATCAAAATTCAAATTTGATCTATAAGTGTTAACCTTGTAAGCTACAGATAATTTAAATGCGTTTTTTTTTAAATTTAGAAATCGTTAATATATGTTTCCATTTTTGACCATTCCGAGAAGATTTATTTTTACTTACCTCAATGACGGTATCGTACTGACAATTTGTTGTAGTAGTATTTATGCAAAGTATGGCACCTGTCATTAATACTTGTTAAAAAATCTGTAAAGGGTTTTACTTAGCAAGTGGACGTTGTGGCACACACAATTTTAAAAATCATAGAATACAGGGGTTAAAAATATTCACGTGCGTAATAATACTGAAACAATACTAGGAAATACTTGGTAATGGGGAATTATATAATTTTTCAAATAACCCGTTGTGTGCTTCGCCTATGAAGGGACGCCTTTGATTAGTGAGATGCGGCTGCCTTAAATAGAACGCACTTATTGTTAACCCATGTTCTATTTTTGGTTCCCATTTCCGCGAAGAGCAAATTCTAAGGTATGTACAAATTGTTACTTTTATCTATTTCTCAGTTAAGGCAAAAATAAAAATTTTTTTATTATTTTAAGGTGCTTACCTTGTATATATTTGTCCGAAATTTTCTCGGTTTCATGTCAGGTAGATATATAATCTGCATGCAAAATATCGTCTTCCTCAAACAAATATTTTTTGAGTTATATTGCCAACAGACAGAAAGACAGGCAGACAGATGGAATTGAGAAAACTAGTTTTTAGGCGACCACGTATGAAAGTAACATTATCGCGATAGCAGCCTACTACAGAAGTTGACAATTTCATACACTAGCACGATATTATATCGTGCTAGTCATATCGTAACGGCACAAAGTTATTCAAATCACGGCCTGCTTAATTGTGTGACAAACGTCACTTTGACGTTTGTCACACAATTCAGCAAACCGTGATTCAAATAATCCAGACGCTTTTGCTTTATTCGTTGCTCTGCTTCCAACAAGCTCTAGTTTTTTATAATTGTACCAATAATAATATAACGATCAATTTTGCAAACGAAATAGAAGCAATTCTTAAAAATAGAATTTATGTACTTTGAGTGGTCGTCTAAAAAATAGTGTTCATAACTCGCCGAAAGTGCAAATATCTGTGCTCGTGTTTTAGATCCACTCGGGCTTCGCTTCGCTAGCCCTCGTTTGTCTAATCAACACTTGCACGATATTTGCTACTTTCGACGCTTGTCATGAAAATAACTATTTTCGTCAACTAGGGACCTTGAAACGTAAATATCTTAAGAAATCTCAGAAGGTGATTTCTTCGCAAGTACAATACTTCCTTTGTATTTTGGACGAGGGAAGTAAAAAGTTCAAAATTATGCTAGGTACTTTAGCGTTTTTGTGAAATGTCAAACATTTTATTCTTTTTAAAAGAGCAGGGAATAATAGTAGATTATATTATAAGTGAGAGAAATGCATCATTATTGCGAGTGAGAATTTGAATC
>OW679195.1:149565984-149609611 GCA_940337035.1 Agriotes lineatus | reverse complement strand
ATACTGTGAGCATCAAGGTAGACATGTTGCCCAATAATTTTCCTTCTCAATCCTTGTTCTAATTTTGTGTAACGGTAGCATAATGTTTGGGGCTTTGAAAACTGCATCTTCTCTCCATGATTCTTTACAAATAAGCCAGCTTTGTTCTTCAACTTTTGGCCATCTCACTTAACCTTTTTTTGCACTATTTCCTTTTCTATATTTGGTTGTGCTATACTTAACACGCTTATCACTATTTCTTTGTTGCTTACACTCACACAGATAGAAGCAATAAATACATTGTGGATATCAACACCAATTCAATAATATTTTAACTTTCAACATATGCAATGAAATGAACAAGTAAGTGCACAAGAATATATACTGCCCGAATTCAAACTAGCGTGATATCAGTCAACCCCTTTTTTAAGGCACTCGACGTCGCTGTCGTTTACTAATGGGTTATAATTGCCACTGCCCGCTTTAATTGGCCGAGTTCGGACAGTGCGTAGTCAGAGCTTGTCATATTCTTGTGACCCTTGTCGACTGCAAGCGAACCTCTTGCTGACATTTGACGGTCAGGTCACCTTTCGGGGTATGCGTATTTATGACCGTTGTGCAAGGTCGTACAACTACTTCTACCTCGGTTCTTGTTACGTCTTCTTTATCTCATCCGCATTCCTCTCAGTTTCTTCCTCTGTTTCTATTATCTTTCTCTTCTCGTTCTCTTTAAAATTTACTGTTGTAGGCACATAGATTCGGGGTTCGAAGCTAATTTACTTTTTTCTGTATGTAGGACGGTCTTCACTCATAAATTTTCAGGCTGGCGACCTACCCAAAAATTCCGTAACGCTCCTTCAGTTTCTTTGTAATTCAGAAACATGACGCTGAGGGAAAGCGATACGGTCGGCGGGCCCTCTCACGTAGCTGTGGTCACACAAAATCGTTCACAAACACAAAACCAGACAAATTCCAAAGCCAGACATGAAAGCAAGAATAAACAAACATTACGACATTCAGCAGTACGTGTTCGTTATCATAATACTTCCAAGGGGATTTGCCCCCCCCCCCGCGGTGTTCCCACGTAGCGTTTAGCAGGGTACCTCGTTCGGGAACAATCTTCAGATGCACCGCCGATGGTGTGCCTATATAATCCTGCAATAGGGATGCTTACCGCATCTCTTGTCTATTAGCCTGAATGCTAACTAGACCAATGAGCTAGAACTCATGTCAGTGTGATATGCATCTGCGGTTACCGCCCCCGCAGAAAAACTAAATCACAAAGCATTTGTGGGAAATGAACTTCGCTGGCTATCTAGAAGCGCTTTCTGGATCACTGATAATTGCTTATCAGGTCGAGGGTTATTGATCATCTCACCGTATAATCTCTATCCCTAGCATATAGTACACTAAAGGGGTTCTAAGTAGGCATCAACCCAACAATAAAATAATGAGCAACGAGCCAAACAACAAAGTCCTTAACAAAAGCAGCAGTACTGATAATGGAACAGTGTTCAACTCGGCTGCACAATAAAACTACATACAGCCTCCGATGCAAAGCTACTCAAGCATTAGTACTTATTGCAGACCTTATTTCTTCTTCCATTTTATTAGTCCACATAATATTAATTACCACAAGTAACACTTCAAAATCATATAAGAGCTCGCACAGTCGGTCGTATCAAACTTCACATCTACTCATGCACGATATCGGGCGCTTAAACCCCGAGGATTTTAAAAACAACCCCCGATTCCTTAAAATAACTTCGGGCTCTGTCCGATTTTAGATATATTTGGAATGTATATTTCAGGGGTTGATTTACTGAAAGGCCCATCATCATACGAATATTAATAAATGATAGAATATTTTCAAACAACTCAAAGAACACAAAATTAAATATTACAACACTGTCATGGTATTTTCTCCAAGCTTAATCATCCCGCACAAAATTACTTCCAATCTTGTGATTAATATAATTTCGAAAATTTTCGCATAGTAAAAAACTGACTCTGTGGTGCAAACATCAAATTACTGTAAAATATCGCAAAGGTGCATAATAAGGTCAGGGCGTACACTGTCTATACCTGATAATTGTAAACGATAATGGCAGTTATATTAACAGTCAAACCTATAGATTATTTAAAAAGGTAAATGTTTTTTTTTTCAAAACTGTATTCCAGTCGCGAATATTCTATATATTTGTATAATTTGCATATTCAATTTCCGATTCTAATGTCCATTTAATTTAAATGTTTAACATTAAGATTTTAATTGAAAGGTTATGCATAAACAAGCTTTCCGTGTAACTGACACTTGACACCCATTTGAGCATGTATTCAATCATCAGTTTAGTAGCAATAAGTTATTTATATTGACACAACGACACCTTTTTTCAGTAAACTTACTTTCACTTAATATCAGTGATAGTCAAATTAACAAATATAAATTAGTATGCGTAACGCAATACATATATGCTGTATGCATATGCATATTCTAAAAATAATGTTATTAATTGCATCACCTAAGAGGAACAGGCGGTCACGAACATAAACAAAACCAGCTTGTGAAGTGCGTTCTTGACATCTCAAAGCAGTTTTCCTGCAGATCACGTTATAAAAATTCAAATTATACTTTTGCAACTTTCCTTATAATGGCACTAACGACGCAATTGGGTGTAAGATTTGCGAGAGAAACGTTAAAGCAGAATTAAGTGATCGTGGCAGTGTTATTCCACACGCTTTAATTCTAAATGGGTAATACGTGCTGATGCGTTAACCATGTTACCTTGTAACATTTCTAAATGCGCGATAAAATACTCCCAATGAATTTAGACGTCATGTATCTTTTCTTCGAGTCAAGGGCGAATTCGTAAATTACATTTCAGGCTGACCATTAAGGTTACTACAAAATTGGAAGATTTATGCTATAAAGTTTAAGAAAAGAAATTTGATATGATAATGTTTATTTTTGATTTTGTGCCACACCTTTTCTAAACGGTAGATGTTACTTAAAATTGTTTTTTATTATTAAGAGCGCCGAACGGTACGACACGCCTATTAATATAAATAAAATAGCTTGCTAAACACCAAGCCTTATAAACGTGTCCTTGAACAAACCATAAAATAAAGAATTCACTCGTTATTTTCAAGGGCAAAACTCTATATTTTTAGATCAACTTTGCATAATATCCGGTTTCAGTTCTTTGTTTAACAATAGTTATAACTTTAAGAATCCCAAATATCTTAATTCAATTTCTTCTTGAACAATATATCGAAATAAGCTACGATATATGTCTGAACTATCACTATTATTGAAGTATATGTAGTTATAAACATTTATATATTAAATATCAGCTTTTGTTTTTTTTCTAATGAAGAAGAAATGTTATGATCTGCATATACATATATAAAAATATAATCGACTTTTTTTCAACTGTAAGCAACTGTTATTAACGATTCCAAAAATCTAAATTATCCAAAGATGCTAGTGCATCTACACCATTTCAATATAATTAAGGGGCGGGAGTAATCGGGACATTTCTTCAAAAATTATAATTACAAAAACACTAAGACTAGTCATTTTGCTTTCTAAACAAATCAAGAGATATAAAGAGCTGCCAGCAAAAATTGAAATAAACTAAATGATCTTTTACAATTCACCAGATTTTAGCTGTTTTCTTATATATGGACCGGAAGATATGCTTCTAATTTCCAAAATATTTTGTTCTAATTCTTTTTTAATTGTCTTCTACACGCCATTCAATTTTTGCACAGAATTACATCAGTTATACCCCAATGTAAACTAGAAATACTATCTTTCTGGCTATTTTCAGGCGCCTGTACAGCTAAATAGTTACTCCAAACTTCATGGCTAAGGGGTTATACACAGAATAAAGCAACCAAAAGTACATTTTTTATCTTATTATCAGCTTACGTATACGCAAATACAAACGGAGATCGATGGAATAGCATGGTCTTTATACTCCCGTCCAGCTCATGTTCTTAGCAGTCTTACCATCTCGAGAGATTTTTCCTTTTTAGGGAATTTCAGGGCCCAAAAGGGAGAAATGGATTTTTTTTAAATGCCAACTTTAAGACAATGTATATCTAAATACGAGTTTCTACTGTCTTTCCTGAAAATAAAATAGCCTAAATAAAAATGTTTGTAAATACGCGACCCTCACACTTCCTAAAGGAAAACTTAGTTCTCGCAATGTATATATTCTTTATTTAAAAAGTTTTTGAATTATTTGTATCAATACATGTTCATTACATATAAGTATAAGGTGATTCCAACGTTTTCAAAAAAAAAAAATAGGAATGGGTTCTGTGGGACATCTTTTTTCAACACGACCCAGAGCAGACTGTGACTTCTAATATTCTTCACAGTGTACTAACATAACCTTAAAAATGTCACTAACGTCACTTTTCACAGCTGTTTGAACACTGCAATGGTTATTACAAGGTTTTGTAAAATATAACTTCAAAATTCCAAAAAAGCCAACAAAAGAAACTAAGCAAGCGATGCATTGTTCCTTTCGTAAGTTTTATGACAAAAATTTTTGAAAATAGGGAAAATTATATTTTTTAGTTCTCTTTCTAAATTCATTTGTAACCAACATCGAAACCTGGTTTGTAACTAAATTTCTATCTACACTCTCACAAAAATGTGTAGTCATGGCCTGTTCTGAGTCATGTTGAAAAAAGACTGACTATATGTCCTAAGCAGCTTAGTTTCCAAGATGCAGGGTATATTGTTAATAAGGTTCTCTAGAGTCTAGTAAATTGATAAATTGTTTTTTTTACTCACTGTATAGAAAGTCGGCTTTGGCGCCCTAGTTTTAGCAAAAAAAAAACTGTAAATTTCCAACCAGCGGGAGGCAATTGTTATTAACTCCCGGCGGGAGTAAATATGTTTTTTCTAGTAGCTAATAGAAAGTCGGCGTTTTCATAAAATTTGGAGGCATAGAAAATGCTAAATTTCAGGTATGTAAGGATCGTTGCTATGGAAATTATGCTGTAAACACTTTCTGTTCGTCTATTCATTTCGAGGCACAGAAAGTAAAACACTTTCTGTTCCTCCGTAAATGCTTTGTCAAACTCACAGTTAATAATTTTTGACAAAACTAGCTTATTCATAGCAACTAGATTGGGCGTTAGTTGTTTTGGAATATTTTTGAAGTACTAAATGATGTACTATTAAACAGTTTTTAACAGGACCGCGCCAGCATCAATGGCCGCCTGTGTGCAGAGCCAAATTTGCCGCCCCAAAATTTACATTTTTGTTGTAAAATATAAATTTTATGTAGTACATACCTAGTTTAACTGTAACAAATCAAATTAATTTAAGTGAAAAACAGAAATTTTAAAAAAGTTTTATTAACAATAAAATTTACAAAAAAAATAGTGGAATAAAATTAATAAAAAAACAACAAAATTTTAGAAAATTATAAAAAAGCAACTTACCTAGCTTTTTTCTCCGCAAATTCTTTAATTACTGATTCTAAATCGATGGAATCCATCGTGTCGCTTTCTATTGCTATTATAGACAGATTATTTAATCTGTTTTGTGGCATTGTGGATCGCATATAATTTTTAATAATTTTTAGTTTGGAGAAAGATCTCTTACCAGACGCAACTGAAACTGGTAACGTGAGTAATATTCTAAGAGCTATTGACATATTTTGAAATGATGCTATGAGCTGATTTTCAAAAATATATTCAAGAATGGACTGGGGCTCTAACTGATGCTTTTCAGCTGAAGTAGGTTTAAGATGTAATTTTAAAGATTTTATCTCTTCAAATAATTCTATTCCATCTACATCTGATTCTTTTCTAGAATCATCAGTTAGATGAAGATGTAAATCTTTACAACATTGTAATAGCTCGTTTTCCGTTAAATCAAACATATTACAGAGAAATCCAAACATAGTATCATATCTTGTTATTCCCTCAAATCTGTCTCTTAAAGACGATAAAGTTTGATCTAATATATTAAAATAAACGTTAACTTTATAATAATTTTTTGGATCAATAATTGGTTCATCACTGTGTTCATAATCAAATTGTCTGGGTTTTCTTCGTGGTCTAACAGACTGAACAGCAGGGAAATTAGGTTCAACACCGAGTTCATCCGCAAGTGTATTAGCGTCATGTAAGAACATTATTGAATTCTTCATCTGATCGAAGAGCTAAGAAAAAATGTAACAAATTTTTAAAATGCTCTAAGCAAGTTTTTATATTTACAGTAGGATTTTGCATCATCGTGCTCAAAACATTAATTTTGATTAAAATATTGTACCAAATAATTGTTGAGCACAAAAATTTATAACTCTGAATTTTTAATGCCAAAGATTTGGCTTGATGTGAAGCACTGTGGTCTTGTACGGATAAACTATCTTCAATTACTTCTACCAATGCATCATATATTTGCCCAATTTGGTAATGCAGGGGCTTCACAGCGTCTATTCTACTAGACCACCGTGTATCACTAAGTGGTTTTAAATTTAAATTTGTTGTGTGTTTTTTCGGAATTGACCATCTTTTTACCGACTCAGAAAAAAAAACAAATAATTCTTGAACTATATCAAAATAACCAGAAGTCTCAAAAGAAACTTTAGCAGCATCGTTCACTACTAAATTTAATGTATGGGCTGTGCACGGCACAAAAAAAGCTCGCGGATTTATTTCTAAATTTTTTTTGCAAACCATTATGTTTTCCGCGCATATTTGCCCCATTATCGTACCCTTGGCCACGTATGTCGTAAATATTTAAATTCAACTTTGAAAGTAAATTCATTAAAAATTCACTTAAACCCACTCCAGTTGAATCATTAATAGGACAAAATTATATAAAATGCTCGCGTATTTCAATTTTTTTTGAGGACTCATTCAACATTGTAAATCTAAAAATTATAGTCATTTGTTCGATATGACTAATATCCGGTGTACAGTCAAGAATGATAGAATAGTATTTACATTTTCTAATTAAATCCAAAATATTAGGTATTTCTAATTTTGTTACCAATGACATCTATTATTTCATTCTGAATTTTGTCCCCTAAATAATTTACCATTCGTGTTTCATCTTTTTGTGACTTTTGAGTCCGAAGCACATGTTCTGACATAACAGAATCAAATTTTGAGATCATCTCAACAGCTTTTAAAAAATTACCGTTATTGCTTTCAATTAATTTATTAGATTGCCCGCATAAAGCAAGACACTGTCGTGACAAATATTGTATTATTAAAATTATTCTCTCAATCACAGCATGCCAGTGAGTTTCGTCTGGTTTACAGTTTGTTCTTTTGATAACAATTTTATAAGTTCTAACTGATTTTTAACATTTGCATTGTGAGTATCACTTTTTTCGTGCCTTGAAAGCAATAGTGACAAATTCTGCCAGTCAGAAACACCTTCCTTTTGCGAAAAATTGTTTTTAATTTTGCCAAATATTTTACAACAAAAGCAATAAACTGCATTATTTTTTATTGAATAAACTAACCGCGGTCTATTAATTACTTCTCCATTTGGAAGAGAACGGTAGAAATATTTTTTCGAAAACCTTCGACCATTTTCATTAGTTGGGAAATTAAATTGCGTTACCTGAACAGGCCCTCTTTCTACTAAAATTTTTGTTAATGTTGTTGATATTATCTCAGGCCACTCTCCAGGATCATCTGAGGTTGCTGTGTCCTGCTGCGACTGCTGTGAATCTGATGAGCAGCCAAATTTCTTTAGTTCAGAAAGCCTTGATGAGGATGACGTGCTGGCTTCTTCAGCGTCACCAACTTCTCTTCTCTCTGGTTTTGGAGACTCCGAGTCAGATGAAGTCACCTTCTCTTCCCCAGATTCGGAATCTTCCCTCATAATTTCCATTTCGACTTCTTGGACGCACGGCTCATTAAGTGGCCCAGAAAGAGAACTAGAGCTTGATTCTAATGCTTCCGCTGACACATTTTCTGGCTTCAAATATTTTTCTAAAGTATTGGCCAGTTTTTTCTTTTCTTCTTTTTTTTGTAGACTTTGTTTTCGATACTGAAAACCCGACAGCCTTTTCGTTTTTCTGTTCTAGAAAAATTATAACAATTTTATTACTTAATACAATTTAAGAATATGTATGTAACTATCTGTGTATTGATTGATATATGATTGATATGTATGTAGGTACTTACCATATTTATAACTTTTGTTGAACTTTCTTCAAAACACAATCACTAACAAAATAAATTTTCTCTACTCGATCTTCTCTGCAGCTAATTCAAAAATTAAATGACCAAATAATTATCATTGCACCCATATTACCACAGCATTAATGTAAGCATCATATAATATTATATTTCTTAAAATCAGCTTTAAACAATAAGGTACTTACCGACAAAAGAGATCGCCGACACCCCGATAAAAAATAATATAAATACCTACTTCATAAATACGATATGTTTCACAGTCAATAAAAGCCGCCAGCCGCCAGTTTTCTGAAAAGTCACGTTCTGTTGCTTCTGATAAATATCCGGCTTTTTTGTAATCATTGCATAAAGATGCATGGAAAGCGTTCCTTCAAGTTGGCTTGGTTTAACAATTAGCCGCCACGGAATAAAAACTAACTTCGAGAATTTACATAAACAATAATCCATGTAACTATATTATCAGGTGTTCATTTACACAATAAACATTTTTATACCTATATAGGTACATATTTTTGAACTTCTAAAATTTGTAAAGTAAACAAAATTGTACATTTTTTATTTTGTTTTTTGTAATTTGTATATAATTTTTAAACCTTTTTAGCCGCCCCTGAATTTGGCCGCCCGTGTGCGGTGCACACATTGCACACTGGCTTGGCGCGGCCCTGGTTTTTAAACCAATTTAATTAAACTCGTAGAAAAAATCATGTGTATAATGCGCTTAGAAAGTTATTTGCTGACATCGTGCTTCTGCAACCCTCCCTACGATCGGGTAGCAAACGATACACTCGGTGCAGTAAATTCTACTATCTATGCTTATATTGCTTATTGTCCAAATAATCATTACCTCCCGCATTTGTGTTTATGTCACCATGGATAAGACACCAAAGCTTTACAACGTGATGTTAATTTGGAGTCGCTAAAGTGATTTCCTAACGAAATTCTTTTGAAATTTCGCGCTAAAGCACGTGCGTTCAAAGAAAAAATTGGCATCAAACAGGAAAAATTTTAATTACTGATTTTTCAAAAAACCCTTCCACGCCAATAATTTCTGCTTATCTGAAAACTTAGTTAGCACCTATCAGATATACCGAGTGAATTTTACTTGTAAAAATGTAAAAGTGCTTTTTTTTGGAAATTAAGTAACATTTCAATGAGATTTTTTTAACGTGTCAGTTTTAGCTAAATGAGCCGTCTCAAAGCCAGAAAACAACTTTTTTTTAACTTTACATTAAATTTTTAATTTTTTTTTAATTTTTCAAAATTTCACATACCAAGATTTTTTTAGGTGAAGACTTCAAAGATTTATAATTGGAAGAAAACAATAGCAAATGTTAATTATTCCTTTAGATTTTTTATTATTTACCAAAAAGTACTATGTTCCCATAATTTTTACGTTTTTGATGCAAGGCGTTATTTCGGAGAAGTATTTTTCAGAGATAGTTAATATCTATTTAAATGGCTTCTAAAAACTCTTAATCTACCCCTGGTATTGAATTACTTTGACAAAAATCCTGTAAATGTTCTTTTACAGTTGTCGAAATCATTAGTTTTTTCTATGTTCCGCTTTTTTTTCAGAATTTTGTATTTAGATACAAAATCACATTTTAAACAACTTTTTTGGTTATTTTTTTCTATCTTAGCTATACATTTTTCGCAATTATTTTTAAAAAATTAAAAATTTTACATAATTATAACAGATATCACGCGACAACGATCGTCCCATCGCCAGGGTTTTGATTTTCCAACAAACTCAACGCAAAAACAATTTCCCATATGATGCCAACTTTTTGGCGATCATTGTATTGTACTAGAGCAAATGTTAATTTTCTCCCTTGTGTGTTTAATGCCCTCAGTTACTCGTCGGGCATTAAATTCACATGTGGCAGGAAATGAATACAGTTGCTCCCTAGATTTATACTATACTATTAACAACGGCTAACATTTAAAACAATGACTATAGAATTCTCTATTTGTGTAACTAAACAATACACAGCTGAAACTCACATATATAATGATAAATTTAAAAAAATTTAATTTTTTTAACTGTAACTCGTACTGCATATACGAAATCGTTCAACAAAAGTCGCGCGACCAGACTTAGAATTTCATACAATAAATTAAAAATATGTTTCCTAAAAAAGAAGCAAAAAATAAGTGCCTACATACATAAAACACAAAAGAAGCATTAATGCAATTTGCAAATTTTCTAAGCACATCGTGGACATAATTATCAATTTAATTAATAAAATGATCACACTACTTCGAAACTAGCATAGATTTAATTTTATTGATATACCTGCATTTTTGAGCCCGTGCGTGCACGTCATCAATCCGCCTTTTAGTAAGGTTGTCGGTACCAACATTTGAAAAATATAAAACTACTTTTTGTTTTCAATAAAACAATGATGAAAATTGCTTTTGCTAATAATATAGCTTAATATATTGCTAAGCCGTACATTTTGTTGTTTTAATATTTCATAATTTCCATGAACAATAGCAAAAATTATAATATGTCGGGGTACTTTGTGTTTTCAAGTTCTGCTCAAGGAGTTAATACGTACACATGTCACTCTTTAAAACGACTTATCGAGAGATCCAAAAAATGCTGTTCCTCAGCGGGCTGTAGAAATTCAACGTATGAATAATATGTTGGTGACACTGTACGTCAATGTCAAATTCGAGGTTATCAGGTTAGGTTTTCCGTCAGTTATGACACAAAGTGACGCAAATCCTAACCTGCTAACCTCGAATTTGACATTGACGTACAGTGTCACCAACATATTATTCATACGTTGAATTTCCACAGCCCGCTGAAGAACAGTTTTGTTTTGGATCTCTTGATATTTGTTATAGTGGTTTTGACAGATGTTGACAGTGACATATAGTTTAGCTTTGCATTTTAAAAATCCGTTGTTTTCATAACGAACATTGCGAACAAGTTATACTGTCGTTTTTTCACTGCTACAAATTACTTTGCGGAAGAGTTTAGCTGCTGGAAACGGGTGGTGAACTCTAAGCTAAAATGCCGACCGCCTTGTCCAGAAAGTCAAAAGAGCTTGTTGCCGCTTTAATAAGATATTTTGAACGAGAAAGAGACAACGGTGGTCCACTTATACAGCTAACTGCTGTGAGAGTAGTAAGTAATTTACACCTGTAATATACTTACTTACTTAATGCTAGGACCTTTCTACCCTTGCGGGTGTATGGTCAGGGAGTGGGTAGGGTTTTATTATGTCTTCGGTATCTTTCTCCATTTCCGTTCCCATTCTTACCTATTTTGTACTCTATGCCTCCCTTAAAGGCTGCATTCCTAACTTCTTCCCTCCACGAATTTCTCGGCCTTCCTTTCGTTTTCTTTTTATGTGTGCGTGCTTCAAATATTCTTCTCACCGTCTTATCTTCTACCATCCTCATTACATGCTCTAACCATCTCAACTGACTTTCTTCTATCGTATCATAATTCGTAATATAATGACCAACTACATTAATCGAAACTTTCTAATGTTTGGTGTTACAGAGAGTTGCCAATGCTTTAAATTTAAGCATACGAACAGTCTCTTTTATTTCGCAGACCTGCAAATCTGGTGAACTTCTGCGTAGCCCTAAAAAAGCAAAAAACCCAGACAGACCTGTAAGTGATGTCGATGATTTTGATCAGGTTGCGATTCGTAATGCTGCATACACCATGGTTCAAAATAGTAAGTTGGTATTACTCTAATGATAAAAATGTAAAAAGTATTTGAATTTTGGGTTGCTACAAAGTTTGCCGTTTTTAGAGCAATACATTACCCAAAAAACACTTTCGCAACTTTTAAGAGAAAAAGATATAATTCATGGTTCAATTAGTTCGTTGAGAAAAATTCTTCACAACATTGGTTTTCGTTATAAGAAAGATGACCCTCGCGTGAAAAATTTGCAATCTGAAAGTGGGCGCCTATGTTTATTTTTAGATGAAACTTGGGTGTTTAAAAATGGAACAATTTGCAAAGCATGGCAAGATGACGATGTAAGAAGCGTACGCAAAATTAAACCAGAAGGACGCAGGTAAATGAGTTACTAATTGTAGTAAACAACTATGTAATTCATGCTTGAATTGTTATAGATATATAGTACTTCATGCAGGAAGCAGTGAAGGTTTTATTCCTGAAGCATCATTAATTTTTGCTTAAAAAATCAAAGATGCTGACTACCATGTTGAAATGAACAAAGAAAATTTTCTAAAGTGGTTTAGCGAGCGATTATTGCCAAAATTGGAAGAACCTTCTATTATTATTATGGATAATGCGAGTTACCACAGTAGTTTAATAGAAAAATTGCCAAACTCTTCCTGGAAAAAGGCAGAAATACAAAATGATTTATTTGATTGAGTTGTTAAAATACTGCGCAATTCCAATTATTATTCTTTGTTAAAATATGTAAATTATTTTACTATTATAGTCAATTTATTCTTTATTTTATGTGGTACTCAATACAATGTTTTTATTAAAATAAATCGAGCAAAATATTTTTAATTGATTTTAAGTTGAGCACGAAAAATTACATAAATACCTGCAGAGTATTATAAGTAGCCTCAACAGGTAAATAACATATACAGTAAAGACAGCAAGTAAGCAAAGTATCAGTTACAGGAAAATGTGCCTAATCCGTACACCTGAAGTGCGCCAATTCATTTCACACAAGCTACACAAGTTTTTAAAGTGCTGATTTTCTAAGGTACTGGTCATTTAATTTTACATTAATTGATAGTTGTCAACATTTACAATAAAATTGTATGTAAATTAATATGATGTTAGTCTTTAGTTTTCCTGTTGTGGTTTTTTCTTTCATCTTTAAAATTTTAATTTAATATATTCATTCAATTCTAACTGTTAAAGTTGTATTTTATCTACCTTCACTTCACGTTAAAATGCAATTTTATCGTCTAGGCGACAAAAATTTACATATTCACATTGTTGGTAGCACTGCCAACCTATGTGAAATTAGAAATTTGCAGGTTACATTTTACGTCAGTCGCGTCAAACAACATACTTTTAGTGACTGTATATGGCTCATATAAACATACTAGGATATGATGTCATCAATATGGTATGACGTGCACGCACGGGCTCAAAAATTCAGGTATATTGATTTCCTCTACAACTGTCAAACGAAGGTGACGTTCACGCATTGCTGTTGATACGTGAAGTTTGTCATTTTCTTTAACATGGATAGAAACCGTTTTTAGGGGGCGTAAAACGCTCGCTCACTCTGCCCCACTCGTGACTAAAGACTAACTTTGCGCACTTGTATCGTAAATAACTATTTTTACGAATAAAAAAATAAAACACGTGAAAAATTATGTTTTTACTTCAAAAATGCCTTTTACCGATTTTCAATACTTTTTCAGCGTATTCGAATGACGAATAAGTGCGCTGGAAAAAAAACTACTGATAACTATTTTACATTTTGTATTTAAAAAGATACTTCAGATTGCATTTTTCCTATATATGGGGTTATTGAAGAACAGTTATTTGATTATTTTTCAAAAATATTGGTACCATCTAAAATTTAAAAAATGTAACAGATTTAATTATTCATTTAACACCTTTTATAGAACAAGCTAGTATCAAACAAACAAGTGCTGTAGTTTTATGGTTTTTCTTTGCCTTAAGCGAAGGGAGTATTGTAATCGTGAACAAATAACTTTCCGAACTTTCTTCACATCTTCACGTTTCAGGGTCCCTAGATGACGAACGACAAGTTAAGCACCTTAAAATATAAAATGTTGCCTGTTTTTGCTTTAATTGAAGAATAGGTAAAGCAATAATTTGCACATAGCTCAGGCTTGACGAAAATGAGACCCAACAATTGCAGGGTAAATGCTGTAAAAGAGACAAAAATGGTCACCGATAAGCGTGTTGCATATACTTAATCCAGCTGCGAGGACAAATGCGGGGATTGGGACTACGGAGTGGGTTGCGCCCAGGCTGCTGCCAAGCGTTGAAATCGCTCCCGAAAGCGCTGAAATTGCGCTGAGTTCGAATTCCACCGCTTGCAACGTTATTTTTATTTGCAAATTGATGTAATTCGCATTACCAAGTGTTTACGTTTATTGTTTCAGTATTACTAGCAACATTAAGATATTTTTACTTCTTGTTTTCTTTACTTTTTCAAAATGTTTAGTGTCACAATTTCCACTGGCGAAGGAATTTCTGAGTAAAACCCTTTACAGATTTTGTTTTAATATTAATGTCTGCTGTGCTTATATAATACTAGATGAATCCCTTGCACGTAATCATGGAGTAACTCGTGGATATGTTCAGGAAGAACACAATTCTTGTAAAAATTAGAGAGACTTGGTAACACGTCATCGAACCAAAAATTCCTATCGCTTGTAATTTCCATTATTTCAAGTCTACATTGGTAAATAACACAAAGATTAACACTTGTCCGTATTTGATAATACTATTTGTTGTTTTTTTTTTTAAATTTGAATGCAATTTCACCTTCCGAGATTTCTATAGATCTTCGCGTATCAGGGTTCTTAGATGACAAAAAACAGGTTTTTTCAATTCCGTCTACCGGTCTATCTGTCTGTTGTCGATATAACTCGGAAACTATTTGTTGGAGACAGACGATAACTTGCATGCGGATTATTTGTCTACGTGGCACGAGACCGAGATAATTTCGGCCAAATATACAGTGTGTCCAAGATAAGGAGGGCCAGTATGGGGATCTCGGTAATGGTAAGAGATACAAATTTGGTTAAATGGGAAGAAAGTTGCGCAATTAAAGGACTAAAAAAATGACGTCTAGAAATCCTTGATATGACTTTTCGTTTTTGAATTATCTCAAAAAAACCGAATTTTTGGATTTTCTTTTTTATTTTTTTCTGGCGTTAATATTAAAGTTAGAACGAAACTGATTAAACTTCTTTATGGCAACTTTTAATGGACTTAATGATTAAGTTATCAATTTTTTTATCCGACGTTTCGTCTTCGAGAAACCATCATCAACTTCATTTTTTTAAATACGGTCCTGGTTTTTTGATGCCAAATTTGCAAAGCCCTTGTTACTCTAAATTCAACAATGTACCACATATTATGGTTCAATTAAGTTTCGAGCTTTTTTCTGATCATCATCAGAAAATTTTTTAGATACGGACCTGCATTTCTCATAATTTTCTAAAAATAAATTCATACAGTAAGTTAGGCCTTTTTACATGCCGTTAAAATATTAAAATGCATATCATAATGTCATAATTCTGATACATTAATTTAATAAGCAACCAATAACTATTAACAATAAACAGCAAATAAATGAACAAAAGATAGGCAGAAAGAATGAGAAAACGAGCCTTGAAACAATGTAATAGGTATTTAACGTTTTGAAATAGAATAAGAACTTAGAAGATTGGTTCTTGAAGCCTTTCAAAGTATAACGCCAGTATTGATGAATAATGTTTTAGATTCTACAGTTAGATGTTATTTATGCATAGAGAATGATGGCAACCTTTTTGAATACCTTCTGTAAATTTAATACCTATTACATGGTTTCGATGTTCGTTTTGTTATTCTTTCTGTCTATCTTTTGTTCATTTATTTGTTGTTTCTTGTTAATAGTTATTGGTTGGTTATTAAATTAATGTATCAGAATTATGACATTATGATGTGCATTTTAATATTTTAACGGCATGTAAAAAGGCCTAACTTACTGTATGAACTTATTTTTAGAAAATTATGAGAAATGCAGGTCCGTATCTAAAAAATGTTCTAATGATGATCAGAAAAAAGCTCGAAACGTAATTAAACCATAATACGTGGTACATTGTTGAATTTAGAGTAACCAGGGATTTGCAAATTTGGCATAAAAAAACCAGGACCGTATTTAAAAAAATGAAGTTGATGATGGTTTCTCGAAGACGAAACTTCGGATAAAAAAATTGATAGCGTAATCATTAAGTCCATTAAAAGTTGCTATAAAGAAGTTTAATCAGTTTCGCTCTAACTTTAATATTAACGCCAGAAAAAAATAAAAAATAAAATCCAAAAATTCGGTTTTTTTGAGATAATTCAAAAATGAAAAGTCATATCAAGGATTTCTAGACGTCATTTTTTTAGTCCTTTAATTGCGCAACTTTCTTCCCATTTAACCAAATTTGTATCTCTTACCATTACCGAGATCCCCATACTGGCCCTCCTTATCTTGGACACACTGTATACAATGTAACATCTTAAAAAATAAAATTCTGTCTATTTTTGCTTTAACTCAAGAACTCTTAGTTAAATAATAGTAATATTTCACACATAGCTCAGGTTTTAAAGGCCATATTTTGGACCCAACATATACAGGGCAAACAACTTAAAATGAAATTCTCACTTCGGAGGGAAGTTCCGTGTAAAGTCCTTTACATATTTCTAAAATGCGTTATACAGTTTAAATTATTCGTATTACTGAATGTTTTAGTATTCACCTAATAAAGAGTCGTACAGCATCATCACAGGTACTAAATTTTCATATTAATCACTCTTGGAATGTCTTTTTTAATGTAAACACAAAGTGCTTTATTTCTACAGTATGTATGTATAAATATTGAAAAATACAAATCACCTTGACCTTTAGTTGTC
This sequence comes from Agriotes lineatus, assembly GCA_940337035.1. Taxonomy (NCBI): domain Eukaryota; kingdom Metazoa; phylum Arthropoda; class Insecta; order Coleoptera; family Elateridae; genus Agriotes; species Agriotes lineatus. The sequence goes on along the minus strand of OW679195.1, from coordinate 149,592,836 downwards.
TTTTTTAAATATAACGATCACAAATAGAATATTAGTCATTTGTTATTATGTAATCTAATACCTAAAAACTTAACGGTTTTAAATGCTTCAATTTTCAATTGCAACAGAAAAAACCACACGTGTATCAACAGAATCATATCTGTATATACTTTGATGTAAAAATATTGTTGATATTGATTGATGGACATTATAATATTAAAATTTGACAAGTAGGTATTCCTGCAGAGACGTGGAATATTGTAGACATGTAAATTTATATAGGCTACGCTGATATAATGAATTAAAAATATGTGTTCAAAATCATCCAAAGAAATGGTTACGTACCGAAACGTTCAAAAACGCAAAACTTGCCCTTAAAAAATATAACTAAACTAAATCTAGTTGTGGCAAAGTTATTTTTAGTAAAAATAGTTTTATAATTTTTTTCTAAAGACTGTAAGTGTCTACATTTATGTCTACAGCCTACCTTGAATGACCTGAACAAGAATAAAAACATAGAAATATAACATTATAATTATTGTAGAAAAATAACTGCCGGAATATTGTAATCTTGTTTTATTTCTGGCGTGACGATAATTTGTTCCTACACGCTATGATGAAATATTTTACCATCAATTAAAAGGCGAGCCTAATAGGAATTGCAAATTAACCGAAACAGTTAAAATTTTACTGCAATCTTCCTTGTCGGAAACGTCGTTTACTTAAAGTGTAGAAAGTTATGCATCCTAATGTGTCGTTTTATTGAATTTTGCAAATCTAATTTTATGTGCATTTTGATTGCAGACGTCCGATCAACACCACAACTGGATGAAAGGGAAAAGAAACGCCTGCAAGAAATATTACAACAGAGTGCATCGTTACGCCACTATAAACAAATTTGTGTGAAACCGAGCGAGCTGAGCATTGTTATTGTAAAAGATTGCTCAAAAAGCTTGCATACAAATTGGAGAAACTCTTAATGACGATAACTATTTTAAGCGGCATTGATGTCATAGAACTTTGAAGGACATTGTCGTTCTTTTAACAATGAATTAGGCATCAGAACGCGGAAGAATCGCCTAACTAAAAATGGGAATTATGTTAATGGATGTTGTAAAATCTACATAAAAAGGAAGTACTCATCTTTCAAAATGTGAGAATTATCAAATGGTTTAACACTGCTAATAGCTGAGTTAATGAAGTAGCTATTCCACAACGCGTGAATAACCGATTTGTTGACATTTGAGATTTCAAAAACAATGAGTGGAGTGATACTAACCAGCACCTAGTAATTAAAGAAGTAGGAAAGATAACTTTCCGTTTAGACTATAGGCAAAACATAAAGTGAAAGTGGTGGACAATGGAAAAACTTTAAACCACAGGCTACAGACAAGAAGATATAAGTGGAACAAAATTACCACACGCATATAAATGATTTCAATAAGAACTAAATGATTAATAGGAGTACACATTATTAATGGCCCAAAATGGAAAATATTTACAAAATAAAAATACAAACCAGTCCAGACCCACGCTGGCTATACCCTTCTGAAAGACGTTATTCGGCTTCCATAGTGCTGGGTCTTGGGGTGGTTCACCTTGCACTTGCAGGTACAGCATTGCTGCTAGCATGCCTTACTTTAACGGCAAATGAAGCGTTAAACAATGAACTTCCGTCTACTGCTAATAATACAAATGTGTCCGTCAAGCCTCAAGATATGAGTGGCATAACAATTAACTTGAATCAAGGTAATTTGAGTGGCAATGAAGATGCGGAACAGTTTGAAGATGGGAGTGTAGGAAAGATCAAATTCGAAAATACTACCATGAGTGAAAAAGAAATTCTCGAAGGTGGACAAGAAAATTCTACCAACAGTAAAATTATTGATTCCAGCACCAATTTGACATTAGCCCCGTGTTTAATGTGTTTAGGATCTCTTGCAGCTGGACTCACTGGGCTTTTAGCATGGAAGCGGTGGTACATCGACCACAACATCAAGTGGTTTTTCTGCATGTCACTTCTTTCAACAATTACATCTACTGTGTGTTTAGTGGTAATAGCAATCCTTGTGATAGTAACTAGTAAACTTTTTTACAATATGACTCACAATTATATAGGTGAAACTTCAAAACCTGGAGCTAAATATGTGATATCAGTAAATATTTTAATAGCGTCTATTTTGGAATGGCTTTGGTCGATTTTGTCGACGAAAGTTGCTTTTACGGGAATGAGGAATGATTATCCGGATGACATTGTCATTTCCAAATCACGCGGTAAAATTCAAGTGAATACTGTGCACAAAGGCAACAAGAAGGGAAAAGTAACACCTCCTGATATTCTAAATCATTTCCCTGTTAGTGGAAAAATTGCTAAGTATCTTCCAAAGAAAGTAAACAACAATTTGCCAAAAGAAGAAAGCAACTCTGAATACCAAGAGAGAGTGAATAGGTTTCTGTCTTCCAATGTGGATGTGAACTCAACAGCTTAGGAGTATTTCCTGGCCAGCAATAAAAGAAATATGAAAAGATAAACAACTGCTACACAGCCAAATTATATTATAAGCATTTTTATGTACACTTAAGCTTTTTCGTTTAATATAAAATAGTTATTAGAATGAATTACAAGGAAGACTATCTCAAATCATTACAAAAAGAGGTACTTAAATGATAAAAAATTCTATATTTATATATCAGTAGATATATTGTTGATTTCAAATACACTTAATATAGTTAATAATGCATTTGTCCCAATTAAATTTTATTTTGTTCCGTTAGCTTTTAAAAATATCTAAAAACGTCTCATTCTATATATTTGTAGTTTTCAAATATATGCTACTATGATTGCATTTCATTCTTGACATAACTATTGTTTTAATGTGAAGAGTAATAAAACATCCCAGACTTTTGGATTATTGGAATAACCGTATCTACTTAAATGTGTTTCGTGTTTAAAGTTGTATTATTGGTTAAAAATTTCACAAAGAAAAATAATGGTAAAACAGGAAATAGGTGGGTACAGTTCTCAAATATGCATTCAAGATTCATGGCAATTTACTTAGACAAGATATTTAATTATGTGTTCACTCTGTTATACCTAATACGGTGTCAAAACGTGTAAATAAATCGATTCTTTTATATCTAATAAAAAGCAATATAAATAATTATGTAACTGAAATGTGTTATTGCCTTTACTACTTAAGTATATAAAATGTAGTTATACCGGGTGACTATAAATGATTGTGATTTTTTTTTCTTAGGTTGGCACTGTTTATGTTGGTGGCACTTTAAGTCTATGTCAAGTTCAATGTTCACAGGTTAGGTTTTGCATCATTCGGTGTCAAAACTGACGCAAAACCTAAGGAAAAAAATCACAATCATTTATAGTCACTCGGTAGAATAAGGAAAAACAGTTGATATTAAATGCCCACTTCTGTATAACCATTGTTTTCAAATAGAAAACTATTATATGTGTACAAAATAGTAGTAATACGTTCGTTCTCAAATGTTGCTTGTGCCTCATGTTGCTAAGAGCATAGTGGGTTGCCCAACGCCGAAGTGTACAAATCTGATTTTGTATTGGTGCCCAGTAATGTCAGATCATCTATAAAGTTTCATGTAACAATGATCAAAACTTTTGAGAAGCTGCACACACACAGGGTGTTCAAACAAATACATAAAGGTTGACCAGGGACAATCATATGTTGAATTTTGAGAGAGTGATATTGATTAATAACATTTGAAACATATAACTACCTATTTTTATTATCTCTGCCCAATCGTTACGTATTTTTATGTGAACGCCCTGCATAATATATCAATAAATTTGTTTGTTTATATAACTTTCTTTAATTTATTCTCTAATTATTATATTAAAAACTGCAAGTATGGCAAAGCTATTCTTAAAATATAGTTACCTATGCTATAAAAAGTATTGGAATTTGAATGTACTGTAACATTGACATGATTATATAATATTACATAAAGAACCTCTGATCAAGAATTTGTAGTTAAATTATTGCTTGTGCTTGCTTTGCTCAAAACAATATACTGTGATTTAATATCATGAGAATAATTCTATAAATTAAAAGTTATGTTAGTAACTTAAACATAACTTATCCTATACATGTACTTAATTGTCAAATATTTTTTATTTATAAGTTCTTAACCTAATAAATAGATGTTCTTTACAACTGTTTCTATTAATTTAAGAAATACTGGTTTTAATACAGTTGAGCTGTTACTGTGGATAATTACCGTTTAATTCCTGATACAACAATTTCCTCAAATTGGTCTTACATTTAAAAGGTTGCCTGTTCATGCATTTTCTGAATACTAGAGGTTCCCTTTTAGTTTTTATAATTAGAACTCTGACTAAAATGGATACATAATACATAATCAGAATATATAAGTAAAGCAAAATTTATATTTCAATAGACTGTTTAAAGCAAGCAAATTATTAAAAATTGCCGTTTTAAAATAAACTAACTCTTATTCACATTGAAGGCAACCTCAAAGTAAACAAATATAATTTATGTGGTGCGTATTTTACTGTATGTTCTGAGCGTGACAGTGTAAATTTTTATTATACCGGATCTATGATCGCTGAGTAATGCTTCAGAAATTGATGAATCCAACTACCTAACCTAAATATTTAATGTCATTCATTTTGAAAAATATATCATCTATAAATTTTATGGGGAAGGTTTATTAGATCTAATTCTCTCCTACTGTCATTCATAGCACCACGACTGATATTCCAATTACTCAACATTATTACAGATTGCTACAATGCTAATTATTATAATTGAAATATAATGCTAACATGCAATTATAAGTACCTAGCTAATATTATGGCTACCGGCATCACAGATATTTATGGACAACCGGTAGATAAGGCTGCAAAAATTACGACAAATACGTTCCTAATCAAGAAGCATTCGGCTCGTTCAGCTTAAGTAAACTTGCATGTGTAAAATACCAATCCGAGAGCGTACTGTTGTATCGAGATTCTTAGTTACCAGGTTACCACGTGCATTTGTTTACGTTGGGGTCGGCTTCAACGTGAAGCAAATTCAAGTACATATAATTACCAGTGACGTAGCCAGGGTAAGAGCTGAAGACCCCCCTAACCCAGAAATCTAATAAAATATGAAATCGTGACTTACTTGTCTAGACAGAAAATTGACAATTCTACTCTGTGTAGACTATAATTACATTAATGTAAATTCGTACACTTTTTGCTCTAATAGTGTAAATTTATTCCAGTATTTCATTAATAAATGTATTTTGTTACTTGCGGCTCCTTTTAAACCTGCCGCTCTGAGAATCTTGGCAGGCAATAAATCAATGATATTGCTTTTGTAAAATTAAAATATACCACTACTAATGTTTATGATGATTATACAGGGTGGTTCATAGTCATTAAATTTAAGGGTACCTATTTAGAGGAAAAAACTGAACAACTTTGAATAATAAGCTATACGTAAAGAAATCATAACAATCCTACAAAAAAGTTAAATCTTTAATTACTTAAACTGATTGATTGTCACTGAAATGAATTTCTGAAAACATAATTTGGCACAGGTGGTCACAATAAGACCGAATTTGGATAAAATTGAGAAGCAAAAAAGAGTTGTTTGTGCGCATTTCGTGCCAGTCTCAAGCCTGGAAGGAAAAGTGAAGAAAAAGTAGTTAAAATGTACTTTTATCTAATTTACCTAATAAAGGTTTTGGTGGTAGCCAGTTGTTCTCAAAAGTTTGAACCAGGCACTAATGTGATTTGTTCCCATAAGCGATTGATTTGTAGTACATTGTACATCTACTCGGGTTGGTATATACACTTCCTTAATATAATGACCATACTTATGAATGACCCTGTATAAGTACATCATAAGTATCAAAAAACTTCTGATTTTGAAAATATAATTTAAACGTTAAAATATACTCCAGAAAACATTCACAACCCCTTCGCCCCTTTCTTAGTCTTGAGATGGCCGCCACTGAACAAAATTTGGGGGATGAGCCCCTGGCTACGTCATTGATAATTAGGGCTGCATTCACTTAAGGCTCTGTAATATCATTTTTGTATGCTGATCTGGTAACAACTATCTATCACCTTAGCAACGAGTCCGGTAAATAAGTTTTTATGACCTAGACTGGTAACACTCAGCAACACTTGTGATTCCTGTTATACGTTTGGCACTACTGAAGTATTTTGTTACTGGCACTGTCAGTCGATGTTTGTTTGTTTGTTTGTAATGGACTAAGGTCTAAGCATGTGTAGCACCAGGTAGTACCGCAGTATATTTAATATACTGTGGTAGTACCTTAGACACCAACTGCTATGATCAAATGGTCAACGGCCTATTTAGAATTTTGCCGAGACTAAGGAGTTCCAACTCTAGCAAGGGATCCTTTACATGCTACACATCGTAGTAACATGATGGTATTCTGTAGAGGCTTTTGTCCGCATTTTTTTGTTTTTAATAACTTCACCAGGACCAGGAATCTAACTTGCAACCCTTAGATCAGTAGTAGCAAAGAACATATAACATGTTATATGCTCTTTGGTAATAGTCAAAATACTTAACCACTGAGCTACCAAGCCGGGTCGTCAGTCGATTTTAAATTCGAGGTTAGCAGGTTAGGTTTTTCGAATCTGAACAAACTGACGCAAAACATAACCTCGAATTTGGCATAGATTACAGTGCCTTGATACTTTGATAGATACAGTGGCGACAATAGACATAATTTGCCACAAAATTGAACGTTTTTGAATGGTCATGGTTACACAACGTATAAATAATATGTTGGTCGCACTGTAAGTCTATGCCAAATTCGAGGTTATCAGGTTAGGTTTTGCGTCAGTTTTGACACAAACTGACGCAAAATCTAACCTGCTAACCTCGAATTTGACACAAACTGACGCAAAACCTAACCTTCTAACCTCGATTTGGTATAAACAAACAAAAGCATCAACAACTTTTGCCTCTTAATGGCGGCCGATTCGAACAACCAATAAAAAAGAATACACTCTATTGTCGCCACTGTCTCCTATAAAGTTGCTGTAGCATAGATAGCGTGATCAACAATACACTTGTACTGACAAACGTATAACAAGAGTCACAGCATTTTTAAAACACAATTTGGGATAATTCTTTATTAAAATTAAAATGGTGCTTGTTTTTGTTCAGCATACATTCGAGAATGGTTGCTTGCCATGAATAGACGTATTTGTGCAGCTGCTCCGCAATATATATAGTTTTGATCCAATTTTTCAAGTTGTCCTAGTGGAAAAAATAGTTATTATGGTTTTTACCCAGAGCCAGAAGAATGACATTGTAGATATTACTGGTAAAGCTGTAAAAGAATAATTCGAAGATGAAGCTTATCTACAGAAGCTGGCCAGTGTTATCTCTGAAATGGTCGTCAAGAAGATGGAAGATAAAATTGACAAACCATTAGACAAGTGTGACATAATGGAAAAAACCATAAAACGTTTGGAGACCGAAAATGAGGAGCTACGTTTGGACGATTTGGAGCAATATACTCGCCGCAGCAATTTACGTATCTTCTGGGTCAAGGAGGAGGTCAATGAAAATGTCGAGGACGAGGTGCTAATGGCTGCAATAATAGATTGGGATCACATTGATCGGTGCCACCGAATTGGAAAGCCAGGTAATGCTAAATCTAACGCTAAACCTAGGCCTATTATTGTAAGATTTACCAGCTACAAGCAACGTGCACTGGTATTTAATAATAAGAAAAAACTTAAGGGGTCGCGAGTTCTGATTAGGGAGGATCTTACGAGAAATAGGATGGATATTAGGGTGGTTCTAATTTTGCAACCTCGGAATTTTGTTAGTCGCACCCCCTACATTCGTTCCAATGCCAAAAAAACTAACTCATAAAAATTTTTAGCCCAATCGAACATTATTAACACGTGCCACCGAGCGTTGGAAGTTTCCGAATTGCAGGTTTTAATTGAATTCACTTGTTATCAATTAATATCTGACGAACCGGAAGTGCTATCGAAATTTTGATAATAATGTAAATAAAAGGAAATTTTATTTTCTACAATTGTAGTTATATGCAATTTGTCCGCAAACCTACCAGAAGTTAAAAAAATGCGTCAAGTGTTAGAAAAACGTAATAATTCCATTTTTTTTTTCTTTCCATTTTTAATTTGATAACGTAGAAGTATTACAATTTTGAAGTAAATTGCAATCCATTATTCAATTTTAGGCGATTTTTGATAATACAAGTAAATAGATCTTATGATATATAAATGTTTGAAATTCAATAATAATTTTTTTTACCTATTTTAAGTATATTGAAATATTTTTAGAATCAGTTATTAAAAAAAAAAACGAGTCAAACTGTCGAACACAGTTTCTTTGTTTGTCAATACAAACCAGATGTTTAGGGGGAGGATATACCATTTTAAAATTTTAAAGCATAAAATGGCCTCAACGTCAAAGGTTCTTCGTGAAAAAGACTAAGCACTTTTAATAGGAAATGATGCACATTAAATTATTGGTAGTAAATTGCTCTCAAACGAACAAGTTTTACAAGTACTTTTTTTAATATGCAAATAGTTAAATTGAATTTACATAAAAGTGCAAAATTAATTATTCAATGAATAGTGTTTTGGTAAAAAGCACGGATTCCAGCTAAGGAAAAACATCATTATGTACAAAAGCTGGAATTATTATACTCTGAATGAAGGAGTTTGCTAAAACAAGGAAATAAAAGATCGGATTCATAAAAGGAAGGAATAACAATTTTATGAAAAATTTGACGACCTGTTCGATATCGCACATGCGAACGCTCTAGAATTAATAGATGTAGAAGATAAACAGTTTTTGCCTCTTCAAAGGCAAAAAGGGTAGTATGCTTGGTATTGATATCAGGTTACATCAGCAAGAGAAGAGAACTGAATAACGACTGGAAAGAGAAGATGCAAGAAGAAAATGAACTTACGAAGAAATGTAAAATTTAAGTAAGTATATGTAATTGTTTACTTCACGTCACAAATGATATTGCAGAAAGAAGTATTAAACTGGTCGAAAAATATAATAGCTTAATTACCAAGAAAGAGGACCAAAAACAGTACTTGCTACAAGTTGTTAGTGATTATCGGCATCAATATCCGGATTCCAGTAAAGTTTCCTTAGAAAAAGAAGTAATTATTGTGATATGCATTTAATTATTTTACATATAGGTAACTTAGTATATCTGTTTTATTCTTAAGTTTGTAAATATAGTTCTTTCAATTTATGTAACTTCAGTAATTATTTAATATTGTTCGTTTTATTTAATTTGTAAATAAATATATTTGCTTAATTATATTATATTTTTAGTTATTAATATAAAAAATCAATTTTTCAAGAATTTTTACCTTTTTTAATACTTAACGCATATTTTTAAATTCCAACAGGTTTACAAAAAAAATGCATATAACTAAATTAGTAGCAAATTAAATTTCCTTTTATTTATGTCATTATCAAAATTTCGATACGACTTAATGTTCGCGAGATATTAATTAATAATAAGTGAATTAAGTTAAAATCTGCAATTTGGAAACTTGCGGGGCTCGGTGGCACGTGTTAATATTATTCGATTGGGTTCAAATTTTGTATACGTTTGTTTTTTCGGCATTAGAACGACTTTAGGGGGTGCGACCAAAAAAATTCGAAAAAGTTTTTTCCACTAAGTATAACGTAGAACCACCCTAATGGATATTCTAAACGACGCCATGGAACATTTCGGTTATAAGAACACTTGGACTCAGGATGGGCACGTTTTTATCAGCAAAAACAATCGTAAATTTAAGCTGACTTCTATGGGAGAAATTGAAAATCTTCTGAAAAACCAATAATCAGGAGCGGCAGCAAATATGTAGCTTCGTATTATTAGTTTTTTGTTTTCGCTATATTTCTAATACGTATTTAATTTTTCTAATTTAATTTTTATTTCAATTATTCATTCAACAGTTAATTTCAAAATCATTGTTTTTTATTTTTTTAGATAGGTACTTGTAACAAATGCAGAATGCAATTTCTATCACGTGTGAAACCGATGGTTTCTTAGATCTGCTGGGTAAGCATGATAATCTAATATCTGTTTTTCACCTGAATATAAGAAGCATAAATAAAAATTTTGATGAATTTGTCTTATACTTACAATTATTAAGAAATAATTTTGATGTTATTGTACTTACTGAAACTTGGAATATTGAGTATGACCTTACGAAATATTCTATGCAAAAATTATAAAATCTATTATAACAATGGGAACTTCAATCAAAATGATGGAGTAGTTGTTTATGTTAGGGACAGTGACGCCTATAATTGGCCTAACGGCTGTTGTCGGAGTACGGTATAAAATAAAAATAAAATATTAGCCATAATGTTCAGATAATTGATTCTAATTGTGGTATTTCGTTTCTCCGCCTCACATGTGTTATAAATGATATTTCATATGGCATTACAGCAGCCTATCGTCCACCTTCCAACAATGTAGACGAATTTTTGTTTGACCTTAGATCGACGCTGCGTGGTTCTAATCAACAAATTGAAATTTTGAAATTCTAGATGAAAATATACATCATGCGACTATTTAAATATGATGAATGAATTTGGATACTTAAATTATTTACTAAGCCCAACAAGGGTTACTACAACTTCTAACTCATGCATTGATCATTTTTTATTAAATATAGTAATAAATTAATAACTGATCTATTTCCAGTAGTTATTGAATCTTCAATAACTGATCATTATCCCATTGTTTTATTAATTAAACATGAGACTCCTACCAATTATCTCAATACTAATACAAATGCAAATAATGACAATTACATAACTACTGATTTTGTTAAATTAAATAACTACTTAGGTAATGAGATGTGGGAGCATGTTCTTATTTCTCAGGATTCTGAGTATGCAGCTGAGTTATTTGTTGAAAAACTAAAAACTCATTTACTAAATTCACAAATTATTACTCGCATTAATTCTAAATACAGAAAAATCAAACCATGGATGACTAGCGGCATTTTGAAATCTATAAGAAACAGAGATAAATTAGGTAAACAAGTACTAAAAAATCCACAAAACATACAGCTTCTTGCTCAGTATCGCAATTATAGAAATAATCTTACTAACTTAATCCGATTAACTAAGGATAATTATTTCAAATTAAAATTAGAACAAGTAGAGGGCAACCTGAGAAAAACTTGGCAAATCATTAATGATGTAACTAATTCGACAGTTAAAAAAGCTGAAATTGGTTCCCTTATAGATAGCACCGGTGATATAATTGATAGTAATAAAGTCAAAGCTAATTATTTTAACGAATATTTCCAGAATGTTGCTATTAATATGTCTAAACAGATAAATGTAAAAGACAATTATAAATTACCGGTTTATTCTAATACCAATTCCATTTATTTAGAACCTGTCACTGAACTTGAAATTGAGAAACAAATTATGTCTCTGAAGAGTTCTAATTCCTCAGGAAGTGATGGTATAAGTAACAACTGTATAAAAAGAATAAGGCAATTTATTGTAAAACCATTAAAACACATTGCGAACCTATCCTTCCAGGACGGCAACTATCCACAGATTTTTAAAACTAGTTTAATTGTCCCAGTATTTAAATCGGGTGATAAAGCAAATGTAAATAATTATAGACCCATTTCTCTTACGAATGGTATTGGCAAAATTATTGAAAAATGTATCAAAGAACGACAAATTTTTAAATAAATTTGATTTACTATCTCGTAACCACTACGGATCTCGTGATAGCATTGGTAGGTACGAATGACGCTATTTATGAAATAACAAAGAGCTTATATGAACATTTGGATAACAATAAGAAAACGATAGCTGTCTTTCTGGATCTTGCAAAGGCGTTTGATACTGTTTGCCACAGTACGCTCTGCTGCAAATTGGAAAATATTGGAATTAGAGGCCCAGCAAATAATTTAATTAAATCATATCTATCAAATAGAAAACAAATAACTACTGTCAATGGTGAACAAAGTAATGAATTAATTGTTAAAATGGGTGTTCCTCAAGGCACTGTGTTGGGACCTATTCTTTTTCTTGTTTATATAAACGATGTGACTAAGCTCAACATTGATGCCCAAATAATTTCATTTGCTGATGACACGGCTATTATATTTGCAGCGCAGAATTGTGACGAATTGGTGCGGAAGGTTGAGACTGGAATGGCTTAGGTAAAATATAAATTAGATAGAGACTCCTTAACACTAAACTTCACAAAAACTAAATTTATATACTTTTCTCCATACCAATTAGAAAATCAACCCATTCATGACATCTGTATTCACACATTAAGCTGCTTAAATCTAAATAAAACTAATTGTAAGTGTTCACAAATTATTAATGCAGTGGAACAAGTTAAATATCTAGGCATTGTTATTGACTCCAACTTGAAATGGAAGGCTCATATTGAGGAATTAGTTAAAAGAATTAGAAAAACTATATATAAATTTAAAATACTTAAAAATATTTTGAAACCAAGAACAATTAAGTGTTTATTATGCTTTAGTTCAGTCTGTGATTCAATATGGCATTATTGGATGGGGTGGGGTTTTAAACTGTTATTTACACTCCTTAGAAATTTTACAAAAGTTCATATTGAAGATCATTTTCAACAAAGATTATAAATATCCAAGTGAATTATAGTTCACTGAAACAAATATTTTTACTGTTCGTCAACTTTATCTGCAATCCTTTGCTGTATTCTCCTTTAAATATGAAAAACTATTTCAGACGATCACACATCGTTATAATACTAGAGGCAAGGAATAGTAGATTATGTTATTAGGAGTAAAAGTGATACTTTATGTGGCGAAGCTGAAGTTTATTTAGCCGAACGTTAGTGAGGCAAATAATTCAGCTAAGCCACATAAAGTCACTTTTACTCCGAATAACATATACTATTTTATCCGCAAACGTATTCAGGTAAATTTCAGGCTAGCACTGTACCCCTGCGCCAACCTCTGTTGTTCAGATAACGCGCAACTGTAATGATATATGAACATACTGAATCACCCGTGCTAATAGCACACGGCCACAGCAGCTGTCACACCATAACCCACGGCGACAGATGCTCCGATCCGCTGCTTAAAGGTTTATTTAAATTAAAACTTTTTCGTACTTTTTTGAAAATAAAAACCGGCCTACGAACTAATTCTAAAAATTAGCAAAATTTTAAGCCAACATACAATTTAATCGGTCCAGTATCTTCGGAGGAGATGGCGAACAAACATAGAAAGAAAGAAAGAGAGCAATCATTTTGTGTGCTTAGGCAGATAAAGTACGCAAAAGTCGCTATTTTGTCTGCTTAGGCAGATAAAGTGACACTTTTACCTTGTCAATAAAGACAAATAAGTTGTCACTTTTGTGACGTTTGCGGATAAAATTCATTGCTTGTTCCTAAAACTTCTAAAACATATTCACAGAAACATGCGTCATTTTTATGTCCTAAAGTTTACAACCATATTCCTATGAATATTAGGTAAATGCTGCTCATCATTAAATGCATTCAAGCTAAAAATTAAAAACTGGATAAGGTGTAACCCCTTGGATTATTATGCTTACTTAAGTAGAATAGTTGAATAAATAAGGTTTACACACTTTTTGTTTATTCTTATGATTAATATATATTTTGTTTATTTATTTTTATTGTTATTTATTATTTATTATTATATTTTTTACGTTTGGCCACACACAAGTTTGCTTTTGTGGCCTCTATATTATGTATCTGTAAATCTGTAAATAAATCTGTAATCTGTAATACAAAAAAAAAATATACAACACATGGCCAGCATTCACGTTTATGGCCTCTCTACTTCACGTGGGGAACAAATTAAATGCCCGGTATTTATTCTTACTGCAGGTCATATTTTCCTGATATTTTTTCCAAATGCACAAATAGAAAATAAATGTTCGATAAACATACTAAACGCTCGATATGTGCATTGAGTGCTCGATATAAAATTTATATGCATCCTAAGAAAATAAATGTTCCATGAAACTAGTAGACGCTCGACAATGATGTCAAAAACTCAGTATAAAATTCAAATACCTAGTAAAATAATAAACATAATATACTCTCCATACAAAATAATGATGCTTGGTACAAATTCAAATCCTTGGGCAAATAATAATAGACAAAACATACGTACGATAATTACAATCAATGCTCAGTATGAAATTTACTTACTTTATTTTGCTTGGATTTTTTTACCTACCTTTCATTAAAAACAATGAGTTTATCCAGGTAAAAGTTAATACCTACTCAGAAAGAATATTTTTAGTAAAAAAGTACATAACTTGATAAAATACAACACAGGTACTTGAAGAAAAAACTGTAATAAAATCTGATAAGTAACACATAAACAACACTTAAAGCAAGTAGATATTCAAAAAGGAAGAAAAAGGCAATAATATAAAGTTTCATGGTAATAACGTAGCATACCTGTGTATTGCTAAAAGTTCTAAAATTCTTTTTGTTTAACTTTTGGGTCATACTCGAACATGGTCTTAATCTTTGTTTTAGTATGTTTGCTCATTTTAACGGTTGCTTTGGATACTATACTGCCGCTAGTTTGAAGCAATTCCGATTGATATAAAAATACGTCTTCAGTATTGGCCGCACAATACAAATATACACTAGAGGCACATTACTCTCCACGATATTTGTCTTTATTGTAACGATAAATAGCAGTAACGTTTCCGTCTGTATCAACATTTTTATGAAAAAAATCTCCAAATACCTTCTTCCTTCACTGATTTTAGAGCTAAGGCTTTTCTATTGAACACTTATTCTCTTTTCCACTTTTTATCTACCTTCTTCCTTCATTTATTTGGTGCATGCTTCCCAAACACGTCACTTTCACTTTTCTCAAATGAACTATACTTAGGAATCTCACCGTGACTCCTACTTAAAGTCAGTTCTAACGTGATAAACAAACAATAAAGAATAGTAACTCTGTAAATAAAACTGCAGATCACTTATATAACATGCACTGATACGCACAGCTAAAAGTAAACAGAACGACACCAATGGTACGATGATGAATGCAAGACTACAGTGAACAAGCAGAAAAAGAATACAAAGCCATACGGAAAGAAGAAAAAAAATTGTTTAAACAAAAAAAGAAATCCTACTACGAAAAAGAATTCAAAAGAATAGAAACATACAACCAAAATGCAAGTAGAAAACTGTACCAAAAAATAAATAAAATGAGAAGGGAATTTAAGCCTAGAACAGGAATGTGCAGAGATAGAAAGGGGAATATTATTAGCGAGAAGGATGCAGTACTACAACGTTGGCAAGAATACTATGAAGAAGAGCTAAATCGAAACGAAGAAGGGCTAACAGAAACCCAAGATGGGAACGAACACATAGTGAACATAGATATGGAAAAAGGGAACTGTCAAATATCAACAAGAAAGGAAGTAAGGAAAGCAATTCAAAATCAAAAGAATAATAAATCCCCCGGCTTGGATAATTTGACGGAGGAACTATTAAAAGCAGGAGGAAGAACTGTAGAAGAACAAATATACCACTTAATAAGATTAATATGGGTACAAGCTAAGATCCCAGACGAATGGAACCTCGGCATAATCTGCTCACTACACAAAAAGGGAAACCAACTGGAATGCGCTAACTACAGACCGATAACACTACTAAATGTAGGGTACAAAATATTCACTAACATCCTGGCACGCCAGTGTTGAATTCAGACTGATTACTCCGGGGGGGAAAATAAAACGTCTGGGGGGTATTTTTACCTATTCCACCGTAATCCGCCCATTATTTTATAGATTTAAATAAACATGAATATGAAGTGGTAATGTTTCCGGGGGGGAATTTTGTTCTGCCTGGGTGGGAATTTCACCCCCGGTCACCCCCCTGGATTCAACACTGTGGCACGCAGAAGCATAAATCAGAAACTACCAAAGCGGTTTCCGAAAGGGAAGGTCCACAATAGAACAAATAAGCATAGTCAGACAAATTGCCCAAAAAACGTGGGAAATGAACATCGAAACACACCACCTTCTCATTGACTTCAAGAGTGCATATGACAGTATCAAAAGGCAAAAACTATACAAGGCAATGGAAGAGCTAGGAATACAAAAACACCTGATTAGACTAACGAAACTAAATATGGAAAGAGTAGACAACAAAGTAAGAATTCAAAATAGCTTATCGAACACCTTTAGTACGAACGCAGGACTCCGACAAGGAGACACCCTATCATGTGTATTATTTAACTTAGCATTAGAGAAAGTTGTTAGGGAGTCAGGAGTTGAAACTTCAGGAAACATCTTTACCAAATCAACCCAATTGCTAGCCTATGCAGATGATATCAACATAATTGGCAGATCAGTAAAGAATATAAAAGAAACCTTCATACCTCTTGAAGCCGCAGCAAAAGAAATGGGACTGAAAGTGAATGTAACTAAAACAAAATATATGTGTATAAATAAACAAAACAGTGTAAGTGACAACCCACAAGAATTAGTGATAAATAACTACCATTTCGAAAAAGTCCAAGAATTCACATATTTAGGTAGGTACATTACTCACAAGTGACAATAACATGAGTGTGGAAATACAACGAAGAATAACAATAGCCAATAGAACATACTACGGAATGTCAAAACAGATACAATCTAACCAAATATCAAGAAGAACTAAACTCAAAATGTACAAAAGGCTAATAAGACCGGTATTAACATACGGTGCGGAAACATGGACAATGTCAGTTACAGATAAGAATGATCTGGGAATATTTGAAAGGAGAGTACTTAGACTTAGAAGAATACTAGGGCCAATCTGTGAAAATGGAGAATGGAGACGACGCTACAACCATGTAATATACACCACCTTTAAGGAGCCGAACATAGTCAATAACATTAAAGCAGCTAGGTTACAATGGGTAGGACATATAATGCGACCAAATGAGAAAGTACCACTCCGGAAAATATTCAGCAGCAACCCGCAAGGTAAAAGAACAGTTGGACGACCACAAAATAGGTACATTAATGATATCACAGAAGACCTAAGAACACTAGGGATACGAAACTGGGAAGAAAAAGCAAAAGAGAGGAAAGAATGGAAAACCATTGTCGAGCAGGCCAAGGCCCACAACGGGCTGTAGTGCTGAGGATGATGATGATGATGAATAACCTCTTAACTAAAAGGTGTTGGATAAATAATCTTAATACTACATATAATCCTAATAAAATTAAATAGTCCTTTTTCTATAAAATGAAACGTCCAAAATATAATAAATAAAATAATACTTTAAAACACTGATTTTTAATATAATTACAAAAAAGGAAGCAAAAAGGTATTGCAATAGAAAGTAAACATTATAACAGAATGTAAATACTGCAGATTAGCTATATAATTAAAAATTTATTATCCACTTAATTGTCACAACTTTTATATATAATTTTTTTAGATTTTTATTATTTTATAACGTATCCTGGAATATGTCTATCACAAACAAAATCATTGAATTGAAATATCTTGTTTTCAAATTTTAAGAATTACTTTTTACTTTCCTAGTCAAAGAGATGAAGGCGTGAAAAAATTACCTTCCGAGATTTCTTCAGATCTTCACGTTTCAGGATCCCTAGATGATGAAAAGTATGTTTTCTCAATTCCATCTGTCTGTTGACAGTATACTGCTTAGTCAGTATTGACCTTGCTCGAACCAAATATAATTTCAATCATATATACATATTAAGCACTTTAAAAAACTAAAATGTTGTCTATTTTTGCTTTAACTGAGGAATAGATAATAGTTATTTATGGAACAAGTACAAGTGTAATTTTATCCAACAACTTGATAAATATAATGAATTACAATTCGTCTTGCTTCCTTGGAAACAGCTTTACCATGAGTCATTTTTAATAATCGTTAACAATAAAGCACAAGAAATTATGAAAAACGTCACTGTCCGCCTACTTATGAGCATGGAGACGTCAAAATTATCATTTGTTTCAAAATAGCTCACTTGTCTCCAAAAGTGATTTGTAATTTTGTAATATTTCCACTTTGGATTTGTTGAAACCGCTCTATTGTCTTGAAGGGTTATTTTGAAATGAAAAATATGTGAAAATTTTCTTGAAAACTGTTTTAACAACATATAGAAAGACCAAAAATCATGTATTGTTAACAGTATTAACTCTTAACTTCAATTGGCCATCGTAATATAGGGGAAAAATTAATTCAATTAAGTAAACTGCAGTTTTTCATGTACAAAAATAAAGTCATCCTCTAATCTGAGGTTTACTAATGAACAAAATGTAGTAAGCACCAACATTTTGATGCGCTTTTGTTTATTTTAACAACGAATTAAAGTAAACCTCAGATTAGTGGTCTTTATAACACCGGTCGTAACGTTACAATTACTTCAGCAGTCATTTCTTTATCCTGTACCCCTATACACCATTGGTTGAAAACCCTTAACCACACAAATATTTGCTACGCTGTCGAAATGCATATTTAGTGGTTGTTAAATATTTGTGTAGTAGGGGTTTTCAACGAATTGTCTGATTCAAACCACAGGCTCCGGCAGTGTCTCGTACTCCTATAAGTGAAACACCTATTGTTACCTTTTCAAGTATACAGTATACTAACAGTTAATACATTTTTCGTGCCCAATCACCCTTGATAAAGAAAAAAACACAGCAACTTATATTAAAACTGTTTTTAATACAAAACTACTTTACTTGTTATAACAGGTCAAAATCAATACCAGTCTTATGCATAACCTCAGAATTTAATGCGATGAAGAATGAAGATATGACAGCAAACAAGCATTGTCTTACATAATAGATGATAACTTTTAAGAAAGAATATGGAAAATTTTTATCCGAACTCGTGGAACTCACGTTATCATCATTTAAAAACTCTGAACATTTATTATATAAGACACAATTAAATGAAACAAAGGAATAACTTGGATTTTACTTAATCCATTTAGACTACATGGGAGATCCTTTAGTAACACTTAGATTAATGAGATTACGGCTTAAATTCTAGAGAGCTGTGCAACCATCCAATGCAGTTTGCTATTACAAAAATGTAAATACTTCTCGACTACAACTTTACACAAATGCCTTACTGCTTGCTCACAAATGCATCTTCAAACAGTCTGATACTTAGATCTATATTCACCTGATAAATCACAACTCGTTTCGATTTTGGAATGCATTTTGACATTCATATATCAATTAGATCAACACTTCAAACAGAATTTTTGATTAACAGCTATACTAAATTACATGATATGTATGCTATCTTAAAATAAGTTTTATTGTAACAATACAGCTCTAATGAAACATTATCTCATTACTACATAACATGAAATAACAATCATCAATCGAAAAAATGTAACTACTAAAATGGCCGTTCGAAAATATAGTCTTATCGTCTAGATGTTTCAAACACCACAACTATTGACCTCTGAACTAAATATTTTAGTGTTTTAGTACGATTTCTATCAGTTAAAATGACAGCAATATGTACACCAGCAATATCAACACAGCAATTTTAAATACTACCATGAGATCATTAACATTTTATAAAAAAATATGTTGCCAGTTCTTTATAACAGTAATTGGTCGTATGCTAAAAGTAGAAGTTATGGCACATTTAAATGTACTTTACATCATTTAAATTCAAGGGAAAACTGTGAATACTGAAGTACACAATAATAAAATTTTATATTTATAAAAACACGAAAAAGTGCAAGCCAAACTTACAAAAATTATAATAGTTCTTCTGTTTAATTTGCTTTTCTGTAAACAATGATACACTGTCATCTGAGAGTCTATAATCTGTAGGTTTTAGTGATTTTACAGACATTTCTAAAATTATACGATTTCTGAAACAGTACCTAACAAAAATTTTTGTGTGGATTAACAACTATAGGATGGCCCTAGCATTGAGACAAACTTAAATACTTAAGTAATAAAACTGGCCTTTATACGTTTTCTCTAAGATAGAGTTACTGTAATACTTTGGAAAGACAGTTAGTTCTTAACGAATTATATACACATGCAAGACTACTTTACAAACGTTTAAAGCGACTCGAATAAACTTCAAGCGTAGTACTTATTAAAATTCTAAATATCTAAAGGCTCTTCGCCGAAGTATTCATGATTTAAAGCTTCCAAGGCACTAATTCTCTTAAAGGGATTAAATGTCAGTGTTTTCTGAAAAACAAAAGTTAGCTACTAAAGCAATTTTACAACAAAATTCACACACTCACCATTATTAAATCATATGCTGTCTCAGACAGATTTGGTATCAAATCAGTAACTTCAATTTTATTCTTAACTTCGAAGGAATTGTAATTTATAGGAACGTTGGTTTCAGGCCATTCGTCTTCCTGAGGTTTACCCAAAATTCTAAAAATCACATAACCGTAAAAGGAATTAAAAAGTTTTGTTGAATTTCTTACTGAAATATTTTGCTAAGTTGATCCCCTTCTGAAGTACCGCAGAATAATGGTTTCAACATAAATAGTTCGGCCATTATACATCCTACTGACCAAATATCAACAGGCGTAGCATATGATTGGCCTAAAAGCACTTCTGGAGATCTATACCACAAAGTTACCACCTACAAAAGAAATGTGTTCAATATTTCATTATTATATTAAATAACAGATATGTGCTAGGATAGAATTGTTTCATATCTATACTGTTACAATTACAACGAAATAAACAGTTTTACTGGTCAAATTTACGCTACAACAACTTGAAGTTATTGAAAAATACAAGTCACTAGTTTCGGCCATTGAAAATAAAATAATTTAACTTACCACTGATGTTAGCCGCATTTCAAAGTCGTAGGTTTTCGCTAATCCAAAATCTGCAAGTTTGATGTGGCAATTTTGAGTTACTAGAATATTTTGTGGCTTCAAATCCCTATGTACAATTCGTTGACTATGTAAAAAGTCTACACCACTCAAAATTTCTTTCGAGAGGTTCTGAAATAGCAAAACGTAAAATTCTTATAATCATATATAATCTAGGAACATTAGTCGAAAAAAGGAATTATTCCAGTAGAAAAAAAACCAAGCTGCATTTTGACACGTACGTACCCTATGACCTAAATAAGATGTTAAAACTCCCCATACATTAGCTGTGTGCTTAAAGTTTGACCTTGCACAAAAGAGTCAAAGAAATTATTTTTCACGAATATCTCCGTTCAAATCAGCTTTATACCATAAACGCCTCTACAAGACTGTAAAGTTTGGGAATTTCTCTACAAGAAAACTTTTATATACGAGCAAGCGCTTTTCCATAACTGATCTATAAAGTTTAAACTTACAGCAAATTCTACAGTGAGCCTAGTTTTATAGCTAAAGTGGATACAAATATGAAATAACCGAATTAATGAAAGGTCTAAAAATAAGAAATACGACCAGAGCTTAAATAATGAACTTGCAAAACACGTTTCTGTTCAGACAGCAATTCGTCAAGCATTTAAAACAGAAACATAAAAGTAAAATATGACAATTTCCATACAAAAAGCTTCGTTATAACAAAGGAACCACGAAGATGTGAGCTAGTCTTTGATAATCAAATTATTCACAAAGTGATGTCATTTACCTATCTTGGCAAACAATTATCGAATCAAGGAAATTTGGTGAAAAAGGTGACCTACCATATTATTAGAGCTAGAGAGCGTTTCAAATATGTGACATGTATAAACGAATTTCTAAACATTGAGAGCAAAATGGAAAACTCACGCAGATCGAAGACCAAACGAATGTTATGAATGGCAGAAATGAGAACATTACACACACTGATAAATAGTGAGTACATCCATATGCGAGAATTGCCATACTCAAAACATCGTGAGGTGGGAAGACCTGAGTGGTTGGTTGGCATGGCTTGCTATGGAAAAGTCCAAGGAAGGCTACCAGGAAGACCGTGTAAAAAATGGAAGAAAAGCTGCTGGCAGTTCACATCGTCAAAACTGCTGGCAGTCCACATCGCCAGAAAAAAACTAGCCTTGTACTTAAATTTTACGATTATTCGTATGAAAATTCTTCAAGAGGCCTTTCTTGTTCCAAAGTTTATATTCATATAGAGGTATGTATAGAGTAAAGTCGATACGAATGGATATACAGTAGAACTCGGTTATAACGAATTCCACGGGACCGCTATATTTGTTCGTAATAACCGTTATTCGTTATACCCAAGAAGGTCATAATTTGAGCAAATTTCCAACTTCCGTATAATTTCTACTTTTTCGGAAACCGATAAAATTTTCCGTTTCACTCCCGACATTTTTCCACAACTAGAAAATGCGTAGGTACATACGGAATGTCAGTAAAGAAACGACCAAGATACATCATCCACTTGAAGATTTTTGTAACTCTTTTTGTTGCGTTATAGGCCAACGTCTTATAGCTATTGTATTTTTAATCCTGTAAAGGGCTTTGTTAAATGCAATAGCTAAGACGTGGCTATGACGCAACACTTTCGTTTTGCAGAATGCGATAACAGAACTGAGCCATAACATCGGGCGAAACCCATTATCGCTTTTCGAAGAACTGGATCCTGCAGGTGGCTGCTGGATTCTAAGAAAAACGGAGTTGCTTACAATGCCCACTGTCTCGCGCTATTGTACAGAGTGCTAGAGAGAGCTAGAGAAAGTGGCCTACGAAATTTAACTCACCACTATTTTCCTAGAAAACCTTCCTTATTATAATGTTGCCACAACAAAATACCTAATATCTTTCAGTTACATTTTATTAGGAGATGAAAAGGATCAGTTCTGAGAATGTATTCTTAAATTTTGGTTCGTTATTCCCGTGAAACGAATTCGTAATAAACATGAAATACTTGCATTAAATCAAATGTAATTCAAATATACCTTCAAAATTATTCGTTATAAACGTGAATTCGCTGTAACCGTGATCGTTAAAAGCGAGTTCTACTGTATTTGTAAACAAGCAGTTACGCACGCTATTAAACTGTAAGCACACAACTTATCCCTGGGAACTTCTGCCAAGTTATTTAGAAAGCCATAAGGTAAGTTCACATGTCAAAATTCAGCTTGGCTGCTTTCTTCCGGAAAAACCTAATATTCTTAGACAGGCATTAAAAGTTTCAATAATAATAAAATAAACTAAAATGATATATTTACTGCCCAGTACTGTTAGATACCAGTAAAATCTTGTCCTTAATATAAAAAAGCTATAATCGTGAGAATATTTATAATTACAATGTAACAGGCTGTTTTTCTGCATTCTAATTTTCAAAATGAAACCATACTACCACAGAAACGTTAAGGGAATGACAAACAATACTGCCTAATAGAAATTTCACTGTATTAAAAGCTGAGCTTTTAAATTTAATTGGTAGTGGCCACATGGAATGTAAAGGACACTTTTGAGGAAGGAGCAATTCTGAACCTAATCAAACAAATCCAACAATATAAGGTGGATATACTGGCACTCCAAGAGACCAAACAAAAAGAGAATGATGTTTGTGATGTCAATGGATACACCTTCTTTAAAAGCAGTGGCGAGGATAGGAAATTAGGAACTGGATTTATGATCAGTAATAGGATGAAAGGTGCAGTAATTAATTTTATTCGCAACCATATATGTAATGTTAACATTCCTGACCTCATTTGAGTGGGGGAAGTCGTACATTTCAGCCCGCTACTTCCCGACCGCTGAGTAGGTAGGGATACTGGGAATCTCGTTGATCCATTCATGCGCGTCGCAACCTGTTGTATCATAATATAATAATTTTTCCAATTATTGTTTAGAATAAAGTGGTTGCGAATAAAATAGTATACAAACCTCGACAGGAAGTTTCCTTAGTCTCGAGATAATAGCTGATTTCGACGCTTCGCGTCTCAATCAGCTAACTAATCTCTCGACAGTAATGAAACACTTCCCATCTCGGGCTGTAATATACTATTAACCCAATATCAGATAGGATGTGCCATTTGAGGTTAAGGGGCCAATTCCAGAAAATTAGTATATTAAACGTCCATGCTCCATCAGAAGAGAAAGATATTGAGATGAAAGAAAGATTTTATGACATAATGGAAAGAGAAGTGGACAAAATGCCAAGATATGACATGAAGTTGGTAATAGGGGATTATAACGCACATATTGGAAGAGAGGTCATGTACCACCGCCGGGTAAAATTCGGAGTAGTTAGCATAGTAACTGTATTCAAATGTTATCAGATTGCCTTTAGATCTATACAAAATGATGTCACACTTAATATGCTAACGTAAGCTGATTATGCAGACGTTTACTGTGAAATGACCTTAGAAGTAATCCGCAATAATTATTAATACCTGTTAAAACTAATTTTCAATTATAAGTTATTTAAAATAAGTTAAAACTAATACTACATGTAAGTAAATGCATGAAATGACATAATCAATGTGTAATTGAAAATAAGAAATAAAAACAAGGTACCTCCAAGCTAGAATGAAACGGTGAACTGAAGAGAATCAGTAAAATGTGTCTAAGTGAATTGTCAAATTGTGACATTTAACAAAAATTATAATAAAATACAGTAGTAAGTGGATATAAAGATATAGAAGATAGCAGTTGCTATATACAGTGTGTCCCAGGATTGATGTTACAAGAGTTGAGATGTTCTAAACATTTTTGAATTTTATTTTAAGGTTCTAGGATTCGGTCCTGCTTGGTTTGAAAAGAATTTTAAAAATATTTTCCGTTTTGAAAAACAAGTAGGCCTTGACAGGGAAGCAAAAACTATTTTATTTTCAGGTAAATTACCCTTTTCGTCCATGATGCGGCAAAATATTATTGAGAAAAGTTGTTCAGAATGAGAAATTATGGTCGTATAAAAAATTTCAGAAGGAACGTCAACCCGTCAACCAACTAGCTGACAAGCATCCTCATAGCAACATTAGTACTCTACTTGAAAATATAAATTATCATATTTATTCCTTACTAATGATCTGAAATAAACACACAATAACAAGCAACTAAAATCAAAGAAGGCCAACTAAAATTTTGCACGAGTATCCAGAGATAGTTCCTAGCCCTAAAAAGGGTATCCAATGAGCGAGCTTAATTATAACAAGGAATAGTGGCCGCTTTCTAAAAACCAAGGTGAATTACACGCTTTATGAAGCACTAATGCAAACGCTCTGCGTCCCCGATTCCTTTCAATTTGCGGATAATTTCCGCGGCCAATTGTCCGGGAATGGGAAATAGAAAATTTAATTATGATGCACTACTCGGGTCCGGTTTACAAAGAAACGGTCGACGGACTCGGAGCCGGTAACGAGCGTCCGCGCTCAATTGACCGGAAAGACAGGCAGGTCATCAATGTTTCAAAAAGGTCGCAACCTGAGGGACACATTTGTAAGACAACGAGAATCGGATGGCTACTCGGCGTTGCTGCACTAGCTCGATTGCAAACCTGTGCATTTTCATGCCAACAGGCTGTGGAAGTGGACACAGAATAATTTACCATGACATAAGCTGGGATGCTGCACAAGTGAAGGGAGTCGATCGATTTCAAAAGGTGTGCAAAATCGATGCCCTTGTTGAGTAAGCGAATGACTGTTGCGAAACATGATCAATGGGAGTTTTCACTGGAAGTGGTCAAGCGTTGGTTTAATGAATTCCAATCTTAAACAAGCTGCAACTACATGTCCTGTAAAAAACATCAAAAATTATGGCTTGCAGAATCTATCTAGTTTGTTGGACATTTGAAATAAATTAGTTTTGCTATTATCCATCTATAGAAATAAATAATTATCCATATACTAAACTCAGCATCAGGGTTTGCATTTTGAACAACTGATGTTTCCTGAAAAGAAACTCTGCTTCGAAGCCATGCAATTCAATATAACTATGTTTAGATCTATAAAGGTCTTAATATTTTAGTTGAATTAGAACAGTTTTGTTGAAATTAAATTTTTCCCTAGTCTACATCCTTTATAGAAGTTGTAGAGAAAACTTAGCGATCTTTTATTGATGTGTATATTTTAAATCAAGTCATTGCGACAAAACGCATACTCAAAACCTTTTCCCGTTTTAGTAATTTCACTATAAAAAATATATTAAAGACAAAGATTGATATATATTGTTATGATAGACCAATCCAATATAAATAGATAATGTGGGATATCACACAAATTATTAGTTAGTTTTAAAAAGAATTATATGCTGTATCTCAGAGCTTCTCAAAAATTATGCTTTGTAATAATTATTTAGAAAATAAATGCTTTATGGCCTTTTTTTAATTTATTAGTAACCAAATCTAAATTAATGATCCGGCTTAGCATGAGAAAACTCAAAATCTCAGGGTTAGATTTTAACATGCAGTATAAAATTTACTTTTGAGCATGACTTTTACACTTGTATGACAAACGCCCAACTCTTCTGTTAGTGACAGTTTAACTTCTAATTGACGGCAAAAACGAAGATTATTGAAACACAACAAAATCAAACGTAAATGAATGCAACAATTTCACCTGAGGTAATTAGTAGCAATGTAATTAATAACTCAAGTGGTTTGGCTAACCTGTATTATTTCCTTCCTGACATCACAGAGGCCGCGCAGCTGCCAATTGTTTTACTTCCTTCTTTTTGGATCCAAATCCGTCGACCATAAAATCAAGGGAACCTCTTTGTGTACCTAGTATGATGTATGCTCTAGGTGCTGCACGATGCTGTATACCCTTCGGAGCAACCTGGATATTCAAATCTACCTCGAAATGTGGAACCTCTACCAGGATTACACTTTCAAGTGACGCCACTGCTCTAATTTTCATATGGAAGGCTCTC
>OW679195.1:149429029-149565884 GCA_940337035.1 Agriotes lineatus | reverse complement strand
GCGTACATACATATAATATATTCATATATTTTTATTTATTGCCATCCCTAGGCAGGACCAAGCAGGATCCAGCAGAACTAGTAAGACCAGACAGCGCCTTAAGCAATACAGAGGTCCTGCTTAAATGGGCAGCGTCTTTTCATGATGAGCATTTTCAAGCAAATACTAAGTAACTTACACTGACTATTCAATTCACCTGTCATCTGTCAAAAAGTGACCAATGAAAATCCAGAATTCTGACGTTTCTTGACCCTTCAAAAAAATATCAGTGGATATATCTTCCTAGAAGGTATTCAAGTGACTATTTTAACAAATGCGATTTTTATTACAAAAAGTCAATATTAGTGTTCTGTTACTATAGAAATTGCGTAGTTTGTTGCTAGATTTACTGAAAACTAATTTGAAAAGGTAGTTTGGTTCATTAAATAGTCCCTCGAATACCATTCTTAGTCAAAGTTAAGTAGATTATTTTTGCGGTGGTATCACTACTCATGTCCATTGCGCTTGGGATTAGGACTCGTGCTATCGCACTCGTCCTAATCGTACCAAAGCGCAATGGACATTCGTGACACCACCACAAAAATAGTCGACATAACTTTGACTACTCATGGTATTATAAGTGAATATTTTTTGAGAAGATCAAAATTTAGTACAGATTGTCGTCACTAACATCAACTGTCCTTTGACTTCAATTTCTAGAGTGTAATAACTACATATATATGCCTTATTGCTTTCCATAAAAAATGTTTGCAGCAATTTTTTCAAAATAATTATAAAATAACTCCAACTTGCCTGTATGCAATAGTTAATAGTGCACAAGTAATTAAGTAATTATTCTTCTTTCACTGTAATGTAATTTATATTTATTTCTGTGAGACCCTTACGGATAATAAAGCCCCACTCGCACGTCGCTAATTTATTATCTTACTTTAAAAAGCCGGCATAACTATATGTGCTGCAGCGCATCAAGTATGTCATGGTTGATCTAATACTATACACACCTAGTCAACTGCACAGGTGGATATATTTCCGCAAATTCTGCAGGGATATCCAAATTTTATAAAACTGTTGTTAAGTTTACATATGTTTTATTCAAAGTCTGGTTTGGGCAACTATTGCGGTTTTGTGAATTTATTGTAAAACGTAAAGTTCAGGGCACTTCATTCCACACGTAGCAATATGACCTGAGACATGGCGGGTCAGGGCCGCGAAATATCTCATTCCGAAACCCAGTCATCTGGCACACGTTAACGGCATACTTGGTGATGTGGTTAGCATCATGCTTTCGATGACTGCCTTACTTTCCCTACTTCTACTACTGTGGTTTCGGTACCCAATTCTTAAAGCATCTGAGTGGGCCGCCCAGTAGTTGTGGGGATTGAACACCATACCGTGGCACCACAGTCGAGCTCCTTAACCACTTGACTACGCTGGCGCGCAGTGAATTTATTGTGTTATCATTAAATCTGTCCAGATCTCATCAATGAACTTTTCATTTGTTCAGACTTTCACTTCAGGTGACACAACTAAGGTTTAATTGACAAAACTAGATATTTATCATAGTAATTTTGTGTAGAATTAGAAATAAATAAAGGATACGAATGACTCGTCAAATTTTGGAGCGAAAACATATTTTCGAGAAAATGGTAAATAAAAAAATGTTCCATTTCAAGGTTAAAATTGAAGCACCTATTTCTGTAACATCCTGTATCTTTAATACCCTTAATTTGCAATCAAGGTATGCATGACGCTTTCAGTTTAACTTCTTAGGGAGTAGTTTGGAGTTTAGTGTACTTTAATACCTAGAGATTCAAGAGTTGGGTACTTTAGTAACAGGAAATTACAGAGTAAAATCATACTTTAAGCGTGTGTAATAAAGAAAAATATTTTAAAGTTATTGGTCTTGCCATTAAAGAGTTACTATCTGATCTATGTCGTGATACTCGTGCTTCATTCATTAGTAGATGACCAACAGTAACCAATATTATCTCAAAAAATGTCTTATAAGTAGCCGTATGGAATGTCATATCAAATACCATACAAATCTGTGGAGGCGTTCGATTGTTATAAACAAAATTCAAATGTGACTTGAAAATTTGAACATGCTGTATTTGAAAAATTGAAGACAAAAACTCTACAGCAGTTTCCAAATTCGTTTATATTGCAATGTACTTCCTGAAGCCACATGGTCGACGTAAGAAAAACCCGAGGAAAAATCCTGTATAATTCAACGGATCAAAATAGTACAAAATTTCAAACATTCAATATTAAAGTTACTGTTTAATTTTGTCACAATTTATATGACTGATTAAGTCTTTTTAAATTCAGCCTCTGTAGGTAATTCATATGAAATTCTGATTTATGTAAATTTACAGCATTAGCTACCTACTCGATGAAAACCAAACTTTCTTTGAACTTCTTATCCCCAAATTCAGGTAAAGTGGGATTTTCATTATACAGGGTGTAGAAATGCTTTACGCACCATAGGGATTTCAATGGTAATTTCTTCATATGAAAATATTTGCTTCCCTAATTATTTTAGAGCAAACTTGTATTGAAGTTTTTTGTAGAGAAAAAAATTCTGTATCCATTTATGCCAGCATTTGTCATTTTACATTTCGGAAAACCGAAAATTTGCATCGTAACGGCAACCAAATAAACAGCAAACTAATTTGTTGATGCTTTGAGATGATTTAGTAATTTCAAGGCACCGCTGATTTGTCTAAAAATGGTATTTTATTTCTTTAAATTTTCGGTTTTCCGAAATGTAAAATGACAAATGCTGGCATAAATGGATACAGAATTTTTTTCTCTACAAAAAACTTCAATACAAGTTTGCTCTAAAATAATTAGGGAAGCAAATATTTTCATATGAAGAAATTACCATTGAAATCCCTATGGTGCGTAAAGCATTTCTACACCCTGTATAGGTTTACAGTGTTTGTCAACCCAGATTGAAAGATAGACAAAATGGATACATAGAATAGAACTTGTATTCACCAGCACTATATGGCAATGGTTGTAATGCAGTTTTGATCGTTCTTTCTTATTAATCTAAAATATGCCTTGGATTGTTGATTGTAACAACGGCTTCTGTTATGACTATACAATATAACATTGTTCTGGCTGCTAATAACAACAAATTTTAAAAAAATAATCTACTTGATCATGGCGAATTTTCATTAAACTATAGCATTGATATGATATAAAACTATAAAAACATTACTTACAATTTGCACTTAATTAGCACCAAACCAAAATGTTTTAACTACTGGTTAGCCTGTTCAACTGAATTTCCAAGTAACACTATATCCACGTACATAAATTCTGATGAATAATCACAGCGACATATCCACATGTATTCATTATTACATCTTCTGCTGAACTCAGTTCAAGTACAAGGTCATTTACACATTTTAAAATCCAGTCCATTTAAAAAATTAAATGTCTGGAGTCAAGGAGCATTTCCCACGTTACGTTTCGGTGCTTACATTTGCCAAGGCACATTGGTCAATGACTTCAAATTATTACCAAGTCTGTTGCTCTGATTATTCAGTGGATAATGTTACACAGAATAATTTTCTGGTGATAACGGTCACAGCTCTCTCGCCTTTTCGAGTAGTATCGCAGTGCAGTTTCCGTTTAAGATTACGTCGATGTTATAAAAGTACTATTTAAATTTTTTGCAACTTAAACTTGAAAACAACTGGGATACCTACTGACCTTGAAAATCAACGTGCGCTTTAACCGCATTTGTGATTTTAAGTTTTAACTAACTTTAAATAATCGGATCGTAACGATTTAATGCCATATATTTACCGAGTGCCGTTCATTCATAAATCCTCAAAACGGAAGAGACGAATCTTATCTCTGGTGGATATAAACAAACGGCTATCGCTGAAGATAGGGCATAACTACTGCTTACCATTTAAAGAGCTATTTTAAGTACACAGTCTTTGGTCCAGGGCTTTAAAACAGCTGCAGCACTTTTTAAAATCGCACAAAAACAAAACAAACAAAAATGGTTCGCTCAAAGCCGGCTTTGCCCTACCACCATCCAAGTACAAACAACATAAACATGTCCAGAAAAGCGGCAAGAAACCGTCCCAAAGTTCGAAGGATACAACCGGTTGAACATGCGTGCCTTCGATTGGTAACTACAGATGCGGACTTAGCCCACTAGTAAAATTGCCTTCAACACGGCGGAGATGTATAATCCTTGACAATTTGTTGTATTGTCATTTTTTATCGAACTAATAGCATTATTATATTAAGAAATGCAGAAATAAAATCTGGTGTGATACACGCACACAACTTCCTTTTACAGTGATCTTATAATTAGCCAAAAATTTGATTTAAAATAGCATTTGTCAAAAATTTTCAAAATTACAAATTCTGCAAAAACGGTACAAAATAGAGCGTTAGTTGAAGAGACAAATTTTCTCTAGAATTTTAAGCTGAATTCAAAAATGTAATAATATACCGGGTGTTCTATTTAAAATAAGAGTTAATAAAAAATAATAGACAAAAAACAAAAGAAACCCATTTTAGAAGTATTCAACTGGAAAATCACCTATCTCACATCAATACACATTCAAAATGTAATAAAAATGTAAAGTTTAAAAAAAATCGTTAGAGCCGTTTTTGAAAAAATCGAAAAAAACTGAAAAATCACAAGAGTAAACACCTACTTCCGGTTATGCGATTTTTTTAAAATCTTGCTGTCTCATATACATAGTACACAAAACTTATATATGAAGTTTCAACGCCTTACCGATTTTCGTCTTTGAGATATTCTGTTCACAGACAGACAGACAGACACACAGACAGACAGACACACAGACAGACACACAGACCAATGAAAAAAAAATATGTTTTTTGGGATCAGGGGACTCTAAAACGTGAAGATCTGTTGAAAACTCAATTTCGAATTTTTGGGGTGAATCCAATACTTCCTTTATTGTAAAAGAAAGTAAAAATGGATTTAAAATGTCACACATATTTTTCACAGAGAAAGATTACACAATTACGATTTTATATTAATTAAAATATTAGTTTAAATTCGATCAGAAGTGATCTTAACCTTATTGCCTTACATAAAAAAAATCTGATATACAGAGTGTCCCTAAAATACATATATGGACATGTTTAACTCAAATGTTTTATTTTGCATTTATTCTACACCCTGTTAATAACCAACAATAAGTGGAGATGAAGAATGACAGCGTGTGCATAATATGTGGTAGGATTTTTAGTAATTAATTTTGATTCTTAATTATTTACCCATGATTCTACTGCATTTATGTTATTTTGCAAAAAGTTGCTACTGTGGAACATTGATGTTTGACCAGAATAGCATAATCGCCGGTATGGTTTGCTGTTATGGTTTATGGTTGTTACATTTCCATCGCTTGGCAGGTCTACTGTGAAGTGTAAGTATAAAATGGGCCCAAGAACATTTCCTTGGGTAACCTCTGATCAAAGTTAGACAAATTGCTTTCAAAACGCAATTTAATACAAATTATACTCTCCCAAACACTAATTTGCTGTACAGCACAGTAATTTTAGGCTTACTTTTAAAAGTAACATATTTTACGAAGTTGTTATAGTGTTACTAGTAATATGCTGCTGCTCTGTGGAGAGAAGTAGGTACCAATAAATTCTTAAAATACAACGTATCAAAATTCTTATAAGAAGAAAACAATACGGACGCAAAGAAATTTTATTTATTTACAAAATAAACAAACTATATTTATCTACTATGTAAACATTAATACAATCTCTCACTCTACACGTACAAATATATGAAAAAATAAAATTTGTGCGCCGCAGCATTACATATAGCAGGTATCTGGGTACATGGGTAAAATAAAAAATGAGTAAATTTTGCTCTTTAACAATACCAACTTTTTAAATAAATTATCTGCAAGGACATGGTGTCTTGGAGAGTTGATATAAGTAGCAAATCAAACGAATCGTTCCACTGGAGAAGAAGTAGATAAGTTAGTATTATCTGTAATAAGTGTAATTTTCCAGCATTTCTCGATTTATTTTTGTATCTTCTAACTATTTTTAAGTACTACTCTATTTTATTTTTTACTTTATTATTTTGAAATTGATTTGGTTTTAAAACGAATACAGGATTTTCTTTAAAATAAAATAGCAAAGTCCAAAGTACCACTTTCTGTATTTGGTACCTATTGTTTGTGGTATAGAAAGTATAAAATTACCAGAACTGAAGTCATCCGGATATAAAATGGGGGACAACTATTTAGAACACCAAAAACTATTCTACGGCACATTGAAACAATTAAAACAAAAGAAAACACCGCGACTAAGGAGTATAAAAGACAAAGAGGTAAATATTCAAAACACAGAAAAAGAAATAATGGACAGAGGAAAATAGTATTTCGAACAACTAACCGATTCAAACCAATAACAAGATTTACTATACGAAGACGAGAACGAGAGCGATCTGGACCCAATAACAATAGAAGAAATGACGCAGACCATTGATAAATTAAAACTAGTAAAAGCGCCGGTCAGGACCAAATCTCATCAGAAATGGTTACATATATGAGAGGGAAGGCCAAAAAAGAACTCTGCAAATTACTAAACGAAATAATAAAAAGAATAGAAATACCAAAAGACTGGAACACAGTTATAATTATGCCAATGTTTAAAAAGGGAGATGTAAAAAACTGTTCAAACTATAGAGGAATTACATTATCAAGTATACCAAGTAAAGTCTTCACTAGAATAATTGAAAAAAGATTAAGGGAAAAACTAGAGACAGCCATAGAAGATCACAATACGGATTTAGAAAAGGAAGGAATACCCATGACCCCATACTTATACTGAGGAAAATAGGAGAAAAGCTACTAAGAAAAGGAAAAGAAATCCACTTATGTTTTATAGACTTAAAGAAGGCTTTTAACAGGATAAGAAGAAATGACATTTGGATATCTATGAGGCAAAGAGGAATCGGAACAAACAGGCACTATATAAAAATAACAGAAATATAATAAGAACGCACAATTAAGAATATACAGAATTTGAGACAAAAACAGGATTGAAGCAAGGATGTGTATTAAGCCCATTACTTTTCTCTATAGTCATAGACGATGCTATAAAAATGCAAAGAAAAATGCAATAACCTGACAATAGACAAATGAAAAATGTGTCACTATGAGAATTATTATTTGCTGACGACATGGTTTTGGTAGCAAAAACGGAAGCCAAACTACATCAAAATCTCGAAATATATATAAAAAAAACTACAACTACCTATGCACAACAGTAGAAGATTCTGGGAAATAGATAAGGAGATAAACCAAAGAATAGGAAAAGCGGGAAGAATGTTTAGCGCCCTAAGAATCACTTTTCTGGGAAAGAAAGAGATTCCAAAGGAAATAAAAACACAAGTTTACCAGAAAGTTGTGAGACTATCTATAGTATATGGCAGTGAATCCTGAACGTTATCAAAAAATAACATAAGCAAAATCGCGACTACTGAAATGAGATTTCTCAGAAGAATAAAAGGAATCTCAAGAAGCGACAGAGTAAGAAACGAGACAGTAATATCAGAGCAGTTATTGGCGAAAGACAACTGAGTTGGCTAGGCCACATACATAAGGATGAAGAAGGAAAGGCAAACAAGAGGAGTGAACGAAAGAAGAGCGAAGGGAAAGAATAAAATAGGACGCTCACGACTAAGATGGGAAGATCAAGTGCGACAAGAAGCGGAAAAAGAAGAATTCCGTGGAGTGAGACAAGAAGATGAACACAGGATAGAAAGTTTTGGAAAAGGAAGATAACGTGAAATGTCATTGAAAATAGATACATTGTAACTAATTCTATTACATTTTCAGTCCAACACCTAACGATACACTGGACTTACTGATTATAATAAATAATAAAACATATTGCTGCCGTTGTATCGACTGTCTGACATGTTTCTTTAAACACATTCAGCCAACATAATATTATTGTCAAAAGTAAATAAATACTGAAATAGCATTTTTAATCCTTCTATGACTTTTTCAAGAATAATTTTGCACTTTCTAAGATTGATATCATATGTAAGCTTATCTAACTTTACCATTAACGATATTGTACTCGGTAAAAAATAACCAACAAATGTCATGTTTTGTTCTTGTAGAAAATGTAATGTACTGGCTGTCTCCAAGATGGCGCAATGTTCTTTTAATTACAAGAAAATCTCGTTAATCCGAATGAAATAAAATCCGCTCGATGCGAAGAATGGAAACATTCGGATTACCGTATCATATAAATAACTTGAATAGCTTTAGTTAAATATACAACAATGAAGAGTCAAAATAGCTACGTCAATGGCTCCGATATGATACCTCATACCTATGTTGCAGGCGTTTAAACTAATTCCAGGCTTGAGATCATAAATAAGTGCCTACTAAACCGATAAATTGTGAATTTTCTGCAGTAAAATATAACGTTGAAACTTATTTTATTAAGAAAGAAACGAAATAGATATGTGTATATAATGAATATGGCATTACAAATTACAACTTATAGAATACAAAAAGTTGCCGATTTTAGTTTCTTTTAGCTTGTTTTGTTTTTAATAACGGTGATAAAAGTTTTAATTCTCATCTTACCGTTTTATCTCATCCTGTTTTTGTTTTATGTCACTGATCATTGACGCCTCGATGCCGTATTTTAACGCTATTGTTCCTCGTTTAAGTTCGATTAATATATATAGCCACTTTTTTCGCGTACTTAATGATAACGTTTTGTAAGGGCGTGTTAGAGGCGTTTTTAAGCACTGGCAATCCGAACGACTAAACAATGCGCATCCAGTTTTCTTCAACGAACATTTTCTGAAATCTGTAAAAATGTTGACCAATTAAAGCAGATTCGAATTGCCCAACAGCCGAACCCACCCGAATTCGTATTACGCTTATTCTTATATAGACGTATTCGACTCACCGGATTACCGTGAAAATCGGATCACTAAACTTCGGATTAACGGAAGTTTACTGTATTACAAGTTTATATTAGTACTAATGGCTTTATTAGCGCATATTGATGCTAATAAGTCTTATTTCAACTAATTTTCGAGTTCGTTATCTGTGACGATAAGGTCAACTTCCCGTATCCTTGTTGGTTAGTATGACAACACCCATATTCAACGGTATTTTTATTTTTATTAGGGCCTCGTTCTTCTAACATTTTTTCGGCCTGTTCTAAGGCACTTACCGATCTTGTAAGAAAATATACTATTAAAGTGTTGTCAGTAAATCTGAAATACTTACGTAATTTTGTAACCATAAAATCACGCACCTTTACCTATATCTTACGAACTTAAAGTAACAAATTTTCGTTTTAAGAATCTGATGATTATAGTTCCTCCTCTGGGTTTTTTACATTTTAAACCAAAGAGATGGAAAGCTGTAACAAAATTCTCCTATTATCCGTTATAGTTGACACAATTTTTTTATTATCTAAGTTGAACGATAAATTTGCTTCTTCAACATATTAACTATTTTATCGAACAAATGGATTCCTGAAAATCTACAAGCTAATAGGACGAAATGCCCTCTTACATTTTAGTTTCAGTAATATCAAGTAACGCTGAGAAAACTAACTTGTTTTGCTTATCAAATATTTACTATTGTACAACATAGGTAGCCTTATTTCAGCCATCTTCTTATTATAATTTTGATCTATCTTTCTAGTTATTGATCTTCTATTCATAATAAGTTGGAGAGAGCTAAACCAAACAATTAATTTTTAAAACTTTCACATTCTATTGTAGAAATGGGAACCATTATCAGCATTGCCTGTTTTAAAGTAGTGTGTTTTTCTATTGTTTTTAACCAAACTTCACTGCTTACTATCTATAGTATGATCAGAAATTATTTTCATCTAGTATGTCCATAGAATATTTCCTAATATATGAATGCAACTGTAAGTCACTTAAAAATCAAATGTCAAGTGTGACATTTAAGTGTAAACGTAGTTGCATTCATAAATTAGGAACTATTCCATACCCATACTAGATGAAAATAATTTTTGATCATACTTTACTTTCACTTATAAAACTCGTACGTCGTACGTCTGATAACTACCTGGGTGTTGTTTTCTTAAATGTTTTACGAAATTTGATGTTGTTGTGTACACACATTTCAATGACGAATCTTTACGTACGCAAAGTAACACATTTAGCTGAAATATTTTTCCGAAATAGCAAAGAAGAGAGAAAAATCCATAGAAAGATGACGAACTTTGAATTTTCGCTTTAGCATCAGTACTGTCACTGTTGTCATCCATGTTGAGTTACCGTGCCCCATTGCTTCTTGCTTCTCCCCCGATAAAGCCCCTTACAAAAGTGGGTGAAACGTTGAGTTCTTCGACCTCAATAATGACACGGTCCAATCTCGGAAGTCGTTTGTTACGTAATATTTCTCTACTCCTTTGCGTCACTTGTGCAGCCCTCTCCAACACCGGAAACCAGGCAGACTTCCGAATTAATTAGCAGCGATGTTAAGAGAATATAATAACATGGAATACTTTCTTGATGAAATGTAACTATTTTTGGTTCTGGCTCTTAAACTATAACAGTTGGAACAGATGCTCCGCAAATGTTTCTGCCTTTTCTCTGTCTGTTTTGGCCCAGGTTCCATCGTTCCATCTGTTTTTCTAATGGTTGGTCTTTTTTGCTGTTTCAGTCTTTTGGGTGCCTTTCACGGGTGCAATTTGAATTAGCAGTTGGTGTAGCTCTTCTAATTTTTGAACTGAAATTTCATAAGTTCGGTTTGACATCTCATCACATTATCGTTTTTCAGGGTATCAAGAAACAATCTTTAGATTTTTAACGTAAATTAATAAATACAGTCTTGTTAACATTTACGTATCGGTTGTATAATTTGCTATTTATATGTAAAATGTGGTTAGCTTTGAGTCTTCAAAAAAGATTGTTCCAGATACCCACATATAATGTCACGAGTGACTATGAAATTTCCGAAAATTCTTACAGGCTTAGATACGAGTGCTCGTTGCACGCAAGCGCTCGGTGTGATTTCCGATTTATTATCAACAAGCAGGAGTGATCTAACACGTAAGAATTTCCGGGATATTTCATAGTCAAGAGAGGCATACGGAAACACAATTTACCGAATTGAAATATTACTCACACTCCTCAGCTCATGCATTGACATTGTTAGCAAAATGTCTGATTTCTAAGTGAATTTTGGCCTTTTGTCCATCTGAATTAGGGCTTTAAAATTTTTGTTAGGAATAATTTTTGAATAATTAGCTCTTGATTGGTTGAATTTTAAAAATCAGAATCATTTGATTGGCCTAATATTATAACGTAAATACATAAGTAGAACAGTTGGGTAGATAGCGGCCATTTTGTGTTGGGACATGGCGGCCATCTTGTTTAATCGGATCAATTAAAAGTCAATTAAACCGCGAATTAAACCGCGAATCAGATGCTCTAATTAATGTCGCGGATTGACCTAATTATTTTTGATGTGTGGTACTGATTTTATTACGCATTAGCTTCCGATTAAATTACGCATTCGATTTTTTAATTTGCTTCTGGAATTACGCGGCGGCCATTTTTAATTTTCGCGGGAATATTTGAAATTTGAATTTTTTCCGATTTTTTTTCTAAGTTCCATTATTTGAATTTTAAACTTCCCGGGTGTCAGCAGCCATCTTGGTTTTCTGCGCGCGCACTTCTCACGGCTGTCGTTTTTAATTTTGAATTTTCGCGGAAATATTTGAAGTTCAAACTGGTAGATCTTCCGTCTCCCTCATCGAAGCTGCTGTCTCTGTCTTGCATTCCCTCGCGGAAATATTTGAATTTAAAAAAAGCTATTTGCGTCGGGCCCAAGTGGGATTCGAACCCTAGTTGCCTGGCCAGTATCCCCTACACCTAACCCCTAGACTAGCGAGGTGTCTTAGAAATTTAAGATTTGAGCAGTGTGCCATTCCGGTTGAGTGCCGCTATGCTGTCATATTATAAAATTATTTACTTCCTGAAAATTATAATTAATAACAGATGAACTGCATTGTGCATAATTTAGAACCATAGTAATATTTTTAAAAGGCGAAATAATTATTTTAGTCCTTATATAAATACACGCATTCTGACTATGCTAGCTTTCTCTTTCAAAGTTTTGACGTCATTGCATAGCGGGCTGTAAATTTTAACCGACAAAATGCATTGTTACCGGGGGGATTGTATCTGCTGGAGTTTAGACTTTTTATAATAGAAATTAAATAATGAACTGAATCACTCAAATGGGTTATAACGCTCAGGATCAAGCGGTCTCTATTTAATAAATGTGTTTTACAATCAACCATTGTTTTATTTGCAGACGGTATAGAAAATCTATTTTATTTTAAATAAACGTTGTACCACACAACCTATTTTTCAAAAATTTAGATTATAAGAATAGGGAATGTTTAGCTTATTGTGTTTAAAGGTTGGTACAATTTAAAAAAAAATTAGATTTGCAACAGCTTTTGCTGTAATTAGTGCTTTTATTTTTATAATATGAGTGACGTGTATGCGTGGATTAACGATATTTCCATCGTTCTCTGCCTGCTATATAGATGGAAATTTCCTCTCGAGTTCTTGGTCAATCGAATATATTCCGGCGAAATGCTGTAACATATTTAAATTTATGTTGCTATGCGTGCTTACAAAAAGACGTTATGGAGCAATCAATTAATTGATCTAATTAAATTCGCGGTTGTCAAATAATATCAAATTTTAAACTTTGAACACAACAGTTTTAAAATATTGCTCGGCTAACATAAAGAAGATATACGTATTGCTTGAGTAAGAAAGAGATAAACATAGTAGCAAATATTGGAGAAGGCTTGCCTAATTTTAATTATGACATTTGTCAACTAAACATGCCTAGTACTAATATAATTTTTTTTGTATGGCTATCTTTTTCTTACTCATATAGGTAAGAAAGGGTGGTGCGTTGCTTTCAGCTACCGTGTTCCGAAGATATCCGAGTCTTATTATATAAGAATGGTCGTCCCCCATAAATTTGAATAAAAACAGACAATTTCGTTGAAAAAATAGCTTTTCAATATCGTTTGCAAATAAGACAAGGGATACTTGTAAAAATATAAGTCAAACCATTTTTTCTTGTAAAAAATTTACGAAAAGACGTATGTGTTGGCGACAAATGAAAATAAATTTGAATAGAAACACGCAAAAATTACGAAAAGACGTATGCGTTGACCCCCAAAGTAACAAAAATTTGAATAAAATCACGCAATCATACAGCATCTCACATACATTTTCGCAAATATCGACATCATGTCACATAAATTATACAAAAACTGTCATCACGTCACTTGAAATTATACAAAATACGATATTTTTATTCAAAACACGATGAAAATTGAACAAAAATCACGCAATCATACAGCATCTCACATAAATTTTCGCAAAAACTGACATTATATCACTTGAAATTATACAAAAAACGATATTTTATTCAACACACGATGAAAATTGAACAAAAATCACCCAATTACAAGCCATCCCACATAAATTTACACAAAAATCGACATCATGTCACATAAATTATACAAAAACTGACATCATATCACTTGAAATTAAACAAAAAACGATATTTTATTCAACACACGATGAAAATTGAACAAAAATCACGCAATTACAAGCCATCCCACATAAATTTTCACAAAAATCGACAACATGTTACATAAACTATGCATAATTCTGCAAATGTTTTACACTTTTTATAAAATGCATCGCTCAAAATTAAAAGAAATAGCAATTTCGTTGAAAAGTTTGCAAATGTTTTACACTTTTCTATAAAATGTATCGCCCAAAATTAAAAAAAATCACAATTTTTTAAAGTATATCACGCCATTATGAAATCGTAGATTGATTTTCACAAAAATCGACATCATGTTACATAAACTATGCATAATTTTGCAAATGTTTTACACTTTTTATAAAATGCATCGCTCAAAATTAAAAGAAATAGCAATTTCGTTGAAAAGTTTGCAAATGTTTTACACTTTTCTATAAAATGTATCGCCCAAAATTAAAAAAAATCACAATTTTTTAAATTATATCACGCCATTATGAAATCGTAGATTGATTTTCACAAAAATCGACATCATGTTACATAAACTATGCATAATTTTGCAAATGTTTTACACTTTTTATAAAATGCATCGCTCAAAATTAAAAGAAATAGCAATTTCGTTGAAAAATTTGCAAATGTTTTACACTTTTTTATAAAATGTATCGCACAAAATTAAAAGAAATCACAATTTTCTAAATTATATCACGCCATTATGAAATCGTAGATTGATTTTTTGAAATTTACACTTTGTAACTGTAAAATAACTGCAAATACTAATATTTTAGCTTTAGACTTTGTAATTATTGCAGATTCGAGAAAAAAAAACAAAGCAGAGTAGAAATAAAAAACACAAACACTTTGTAATAAACAAATATATTGTTCTTATTTCGTATAATACTTAATAATATAAATATAAATGTACAGCAGAATGTCTTATTTCTAAAAATTCGCTAGCAATTTACAAAACTGTAGTTTGAGGTGCACGACATTTCAAATTAAAAAGCCTGCAAGTAATAAAATCAGAATTTCATTGTGTAATTTTAAAGTTTAAGATGCACCCAATCTAGAATTCCCTTCGTTTTTGGTGTTGATGACATCTGCCTTAGAGGCGTTTTACTAACGGCCCTTTTTTGGAGGCGTTTCCTTATCGGCGTTCTTCTGACTGAACCTTTTTGATGTGGACTTGGATGAGTAGCTGGTGTTTTTAATTTATATTCTAAATCGGACTCGCAGTTATCAGTTTCCATTTCGGTTTTTCCTGTAGTACCAGTCGGGGTTGGCTTCTTTTGCTGTTTAGGTTTAGCTAGCAGCACATTAGCAACGTTAAGGTCTTTGATGTAATCAGCAAACTGTAGGCGTCCGGGTGGATTAATAGTTTTTCGAGGCCGCAGAGTGTCGTGAATTAAATCGACTATGTTAGACGCCGGTAAAATTTCACCCTTTATAGTAACGGTACCCTTGTGATCCCAGCTCACATCGCTTGAGGTACTCAAAATGCGTAGGAAAACTTCAGCTTTTTTCTTAAAAGTTTTGGGAAGTGTAGATAAAATAACGGCATTTGATAGGCTGTCACTGGTTGTTTCAATAGGTATTTTGATTGGCTGCCGCGCCTGGTTTGTGAAATGAAGGAATCGTTGTAAAACCTGATTGTACTGGATCCATTTATCGTGATCAGTTAATTTGGACTTTAAAACTTTTTGCATTTCGTCATCAAGCTGTGATAATATATTTTTCTCCGCATCATCGCCAGACTTAAGACGTTGGACAAATTCCGGTGATACAATCAACATCTTCCGCTCTTTGTCCATTTTAGTCGAAAAGGAGCTCAGTCGTTTGTTCTGGTAGAGCCGTCGTGAATAAACTAGCTTAAAATCAAGACTTTCATAATAAATATATAAAAAAAATATGACAGGTACGGGAATCGAACCCGTATTCTCTCCCGAGATCAGAGCTTGAATCTGACGCCTTAACCATTCGGCCAATCTGCCTCACTATATAAACGAGCACTCTCTGCATAATTAAGAAAAAATATAGTTTAAAAGCCTTCTACATGCAATTTCATACAATATTTCATATAAATTAAGCCATGTACAAATTTCTTAATCGGTTTTGATATATATTTTATCGAAAGACATGACCCGCAGCTGCCGTTTTATTATTTGTCGTGATGCGTCATCGTTGAATTTACAAGTGCCAACCTGTCTGCTGTGTGCCGTATGCAATGTCTCCATCCCTTTTATTTTAAAATTCTATAAAACCAGTGGCCCGACTGCTGCCGCACTAACACGTTTCAAACCAATGTACTCTGTTACCTGATGCGGCAGCAGTTTGGACCTCTGATTTTATAGAATTTTAAAATAAAAAGGGGTGGAGACATTGCATACGTCACATCGCAGACAGGATGGCACTTGTAAAATTCAACGATGACGCATCACGACAAATAATAAAACGGCAGCTGCGGGTCATGTCTTTCGATAAAATATATATCAAAACCGATTAAGAAATTTGTACATGGCTTAATTTATATGAAATATTGTATGAAATTGCATGTAGAAGGCTTTTAAACTATATTTTTTCTTAATTATGCAGAGAGTGCTCGTTTATATAGTGAGGCAGATTGGCCGAATGGTTAAGGCGTCAGATTCAAGCTCTGATCTCGGGAGAGAATACGGGTTCGATTCCCGTACCTGTCATATTTTTTTTATATATTTATTATGAAAGTCTTGATTTTAAGCTAGTTTATTCACGACGGCTCTACCAGAACAAACGACTGAGCTCCTTTTCGACTAAAATGGACAAAGAGCGGAAGATGTTGATTGTATCACCGGAATTTGTCCAACGTCTTAAGTCTGGCGATGATGCGGAGAAAAATATATTATCACAGCTTGATGACGAAATGCAAAAAGTTTTAAAGTCCAAATTAACTGATCACGATAAATGGATCCAGTACAATCAGGTTTTACAACGATTCCTTCATTTCACAAACCAGGCGCGGCAGCCAATCAAAATACCTATTGAAACAACCAGTGACAGCCTATCAAATGCCGTTATTTTATCTACACTTCCCAAAACTTTTAAGAAAAAAGCTGAAGTTTTCCTACGCATTTTGAGTACCTCAAGCGATGTGAGCTGGGATCACAAGGGTACCGTTACTATAAAGGGTGAAATTTTACCGGCGTCTAACATAGTCGATTTAATTCACGACACTCTGCGGCCTCGAAAAACTATTAATCCACCCGGACGCCTACAGTTTGCTGATTACATCAAAGACCTTAACGTTGCTAATGTGCTGCTAGCTAAACCTAAACAGCAAAAGAAGCCAACCCCGACTGGTACTACAGGAAAAAC
Source organism: Agriotes lineatus (assembly GCA_940337035.1). NCBI lineage: Eukaryota > Metazoa > Arthropoda > Insecta > Coleoptera > Elateridae > Agriotes > Agriotes lineatus. The sequence continues at coordinate 149,548,905 of OW679195.1, read as the reverse complement.
CGAAATGGAAACTGATAACTGCGAGTCCGATTTAGAATATAAATTAAAAACACCAGCTACTCATCCAAGTCCACATCAAAAAGGTTCAGTCAGAAGAACGCCGATAAGGAAACGCCTCCAAAAAAGGGCCGTTAGTAAAACGCCTCTAAGGCAGATGTCATCAACACCAAAAACGAAGGGAATTCTAGATTGGGTGCATCTTAAACTTTAAAATTACACAATGAAATTCTGATTTTATTACTTGCAGGCTTTTTAATTTGAAATGTCGTGCACCTCAAACTACAGTTTTGTAAATTGCTAGCGAATTTTTAGAAATAAGACATTCTGCTGTACATTTATATTTATATTATTAAGTATTATACGAAATAAGAACAATATATTTGTTTATTACAAAGTGTTTGTGTTTTTATTTCTACTCTGCTTTGTTTTTTTTTCTCGAATCTGCAATAATTACAAAGTCTAAAGCTAAAATATTAGTATTTGCAGTTATTTTACAGTTACAAAGTGTAAATTTCAAAAAATCAATCTACGATTTCATAATGGCGTGATATAATTTAGAAAATTGTGATTTCTTTTAATTTTGTGCGATACATTTTATAAAAAAGTGTAAAACATTTGCAAATTTTTCAACGAAATTGCTATTTCTTTTAATTTTGAGCGATGCATTTTATAAAAAGTGTAAAACATTTGCAAAATTATGCATAGTTTATGTAACATGATGTCGATTTTTGTGAAAATCAATCTACGATTTCATAATGGCGTGATATAATTTAAAAATTGTGATTTTTTTTAATTTTGGGCGATACATTTTATAGAAAAGTGTAAAACATTTGCAAACTTTTCAACGAAATTGCTATTTCTTTTAATTTTGAGCGATGCATTTTATAAAAAGTGTAAAACATTTGCAAAATTATGCATAGTTTATGTAACATGATGTCGATTTTTGTGAAAATCAATCTACGATTTCATAATGGCGTGATATACTTTAAAAAATTGTGATTTTTTTTAATTTTGGGCGATACATTTTATAGAAAAGTGTAAAACATTTGCAAACTTTTCAACGAAATTGCTATTTCTTTTAATTTTGAGCGATGCATTTTATAAAAAGTGTAAAACATTTGCAGAATTATGCATAGTTTATGTAACATGTTGTCGATTTTTGTGAAAATTTATGTGGGATGGCTTGTAATTGCGTGATTTTTGTTCAATTTTCATCGTGTGTTGAATAAAATATCGTTTTTTGTTTAATTTCAAGTGATATGATGTCAGTTTTTGTATAATTTATGTGACATGATGTCGATTTTTGTGTAAATTTATGTGGGATGGCTTGTAATTGGGTGATTTTTGTTCAATTCGTGTGTTGAATAAAATATCGTTTTTTGTATAATTTCAAGTGATATAATGTCAGTTTTTGCGAAAATTTATGTGAGATGCTGTATGATTGCGTGATTTTTGTTCAATTTTCATCGTGTTTTGAATAAAAATATCGTATTTTGTATAATTTCAAGTGACGTGATGACAGTTTTTGTATAATTTATGTGACATGATGTCGATATTTGCGAAAATGTATGTGAGATGCTGTATGATTGCGTGATTTTATTCAAATTTTTGTTACTTTGGGGGTCAACGCATACGTCTTTTCGTAATTTTTGCGTGTTTCTATTCAAATTTATTTTCATTTGTCGCCAACACATACGTCTTTTCGTAAATTTTTTACAAGTATCCCTTGTCTTATTTGCAAACGATATTGAAAAGCTATTTTTTCAACGAAATTGTCTGTTTTTATTCAAATTTATGGGGGACGACCATTCTTATATAATAAGACTCGGATATCTTCGGAACACGGTAGCTGAAAGCAACGCACCACCCTTTCTTACCTATATGAGTAAGAAAAAGATAGCCATACAAAAAAAATTATATTAGTACTAGGCATGTTTAGTTGACAAATGTCATAATTAAAATTAGGCAAGCCTTCTCCAATATTTGCTACTATGTTTATCTCTTTCTTACTCAAGCAATACGTATATCTTCTTTATGTTAGCCGAGCAATATTTTAAAACTGTTGTGTTCAAAGTTTAAAATTTGATATTATTTGACAACCGCGAATTTAATTAGATCAATTAATTGATTGCTCCATAACGTCTTTTTGTAAGCACGCATAGCAACATAAATTTAAATATGTTACAGCATTTCGCCGGAATATATTCGATTGACCAAGAACTCGAGAGGAAATTTCCATCTATATAGCAGGCAGAGAACGATGGAAATATCGTTAATCCACGCATACACGTCACTCATATTATAAAAATAAAAGCACTAATTACAGCAAAAGCTGTTGCAAATCTAATTTTTTTTAAATTGTACCAACCTTTAAACACAATAAGCTAAACATTCCCTATTCTTATAATCTAAATTTTTGAAAAATAGGTTGTGTGGTACAACGTTTATTTAAAATAAAATAGATTTTCTATACCGTCTGCAAATAAAACAATGGTTGATTGTAAAACACATTTATTAAATAGAGACCGCTTGATCCTGAGCGTTATAACCCATTTGAGTGATTCAGTTCATTATTTAATTTCTATTATAAAAAGTCTAAACTCCAGCAGATACAATCCCCCCGGTAACAATGCATTTTGTCGGTTAAAATTTACAGCCCGCTATGCAATGACGTCAAAACTTTGAAAGAGAAAGCTAGCATAGTCAGAATGCGTGTATTTATATAAGGACTAAAATAATTATTTCGCCTTTTAAAAATATTACTATGGTTCTAAATTATGCACAATGCAGTTCATCTGTTATTAATTATAATTTTCAGGAAGTAAATAATTTTATAATATGACAGCATAGCGGCACTCAACCGGAATGGCACACTGCTCAAATCTTAAATTTCTAAGACACCTCGCTAGTCTAGGGGTTAGGTGTAGGGGATACTGGCCAGGCAACTAGGGTTCGAATCCCACTTGGGCCCGACGCAAATAGCTTTTTTTAAATTCAAATATTTCCGCGAGGGAATGCAAGACAGAGACAGCAGCTTCGATGAGGGAGACGGAAGATCTACCAGTTTGAACTTCAAATATTTCCGCGAAAATTCAAAATTAAAAACGACAGCCGTGAGAAGTGCGCGCGCAGAAAACCAAGATGGCTGCTGACACCCGGGAAGTTTAAAATTCAAATAATGGAACTTAGAAAAAAAATCGGAAAAAATTCAAATTTCAAATATTCCCGCGAAAATTAAAAATGGCCGCCGCGTAATTCCAGAAGCAAATTAAAAAATCGAATGCGTAATTTAATCGGAAGCTAATGCGTAATAAAATCAGTACCACACATCAAAAATAATTAGGTCAATTCGCGACATTAATTAGAGCATCTGATTCGCGGTTTAATTCGCGGTTTAATTGACTTTTAATTGATCCGATTAAACAAGATGGCCGCCATGTCCCAACACAAAATGGCCGCTATCTACCCAACTGTTCTACTTACATATATACACTTCAGTTAACTTTATCAGCATTAAAATTATAGCAGTTTTCCTTATCAAGTAGGCTCGAAATAGTAAAACTACGTTTGAAAGGTGTAATTATTCGCTACATTTATGGACGACAAGAAACACAAATCAATTTCTCATTTTTAAGTATTTAAAGAATAAACTTGTATTTATCCATATACTAATATCCATTAGCCGTAGGTTGGCAGCAGTATTATTTTTTCTAAGAGATTTTTGGTTTCAAGTATTGGTACTGCTCGCCCTTATGTTACATATTTTAAATACAAAAATATGAATTCGTTTACAACAGTGGTTCGTAACAGAAAAGACAAAGAAGTGCTTAATTACTGTACAGTATTTAAGAAATATTATTTTAAGAGTACAGTTTTTTATTTGAAATCGCCAGTGCAGATATCAAGCAAATGAATAATAATATTATTACGATTTGCAATGCACAACTGATACATATTTTAAATAAAATTTATTTGCACAGATTTAACTCACTAAAATGTACTATATTATTTTTAAATTCAGACTTATTAAATTGTCTTTCTGAATATCAATCATACTTGAAATTACTGACAAAAGTTGCAATGTGTCCACATTCCCTGTATATTTCCTAAAATTTCAGACATTGTAACTTTTAACTTACTATACTTCTTCTTAAAGTGTCATGCCTTTATTAGGATGTATGCCTACAATATAAGTCAGTATACAGATACATATAGTGATTACTCAATTTACAGAAACAAGGCAGAAAAACCTGAATATCATGTGGTAATGTTCCCGGGAGGATACTTGTACTGCTCGGGGGGGGGGGGGGGGGGGGCGGTTACCCATCCTGGATTCAACACTGACTACAACACAAAGAGTATAAGGGCTCAGACAAAAAATGATCGTGTCAAAGCGATGCCTGCAGCTCCATCTTGCTCTCAGCTCCAAACTCAGGTCTTTTGCCTACAGCTAGAGCTCCACTGCAATGTACGCTGAATGCTCCTACCCCAGGCTTCCAGCCCTGGACCTCTAACAACTCGCCACCCAAAACACCAGCTTAACTCGATGCACCCACCAACACTTTTAGCATCTGCAAAGGCGTTAAGAATTCAAGAAAACCATCTGCAGCCTAACCACGACACTCTTCTAATGTGAATTAATTGGAATTTATTATCATCAAATTGGGCTCTTTGTAGGAAACAAAAAAAACACAAACCACTTCTGGCTGCCTTCAATTGTTTCTGTTTACAGTGTTCTTACTTTGTTATTATAAAGTCAAGGCCTGCTATGATTACATTTTCATATTTTAGCCAAGGCTAACGCTATTTTAATAGTTTTAAATTAAAATTATTTCAAGGCTAATGCTATTTTTTACAATTGCAAATTCAAATGATCACATTTATGGAATAATTTTTAAATAATTTTTGAAATGCTTTAATATTTTTAATATTTTTAATTCCTATTATAATTGTATTGGTTTAAATTGTGTTCATCGCAATACATTGATTGCACGTTCCCGAAATTTGTCCTCGGAATAATTTGCCGGACTCAACTTCATCTCGCCACCCAAACATTCCTCGGTACATCAAACAGTCATTTCGCGGCCTAGGTATACAAATAACTATTGTTTTAATGTCGTATGATACTGACTTAATCTTTCTTCCATGGTTGCGGAATTGATTGGCCATGCTTTTTACAAAAATTTCTATATTCGGCAATTTAAAACGCAATTACAAATTGTTAATTTTAACAGATAACAAGTCAATTTTAATATTTCAGAGCCTACTTAAAACAAAAATAGTAGGTTAACTGTTAACTCGGTTCTTACGGAAATCTAATGTAACATAAAAAATTGATCTTCATAAAAACAAACAAAAAACTAAAATAACGAAAAACAATACATATACAGTGATCCATTCAAAATGCCACTCAGCATAAGCTTTACTGGATGATAAATTGAATCTTGGTGGGGTTCAGGATCACAAAGACTGAACCCATAAACTTTTCTTTTAATCCCTATAGTCCTTCGATTTATAGCCCAGGAAGTATATACTAACTGGTCTTCTATATTAAAAATATTCCTATTGTCAACATACACACCTTAGAAAATTGTCCTGGGGAAATTAACTTACTAATATTACTAAGTTTATGTCGGATCCGGAGGGATTGATTACTTTGTAGTTTTGACGGCGTAATGTGTGTTATGTTTGTCAGTTTGCTAAGCAATAACATTATAGGTTGCCAAAATTTGGTTTTAACTATGAATATTCCGGTCTGTAGTACACAAAAATTTAGGCACCTTGTACATAACTAACGTTTATGGTCCTTGACGTTTAAAGTCCGCGGCTACGCCTTGGGTTCTCATTTTCACACCGCGGACCGTAAACGCCTTGTTACGCCCTTGGTACATGTATAACTATTATATATTTTGTTAAAAACAACATAATATCGCCTTAGGTTTGTCTTAGTTTTTCTATGCACTGCGGCTTAGATGACATCTTATACTCTCAAGTGTTGATGGGCTTCACGGAGAAATCTCCAAATCGTTAGAGAAGATTTGAATTATCTGCTGAGCATTTCGGATGTTAATTTGTCTTCGCTAAAGCGTTTAATCCGGAGAACTTCTAATTACTCGCAATCCCAGATGACGTAAATAGAAGTTTCGTCTTCATCTTCACAAAACCTACACACTGGTCTGTTTTGTAGTCTTATTTTGAATAGCTCTCAGCTCATGCAGATATTGCTCTCGAGAATTCTCGTTATCTGCATATTGCATCTCTTCCGTATTTGAATATTTTTTCGGGTGGTTGTCCGAAGAACACCTTGGAGTGTTCCAGTCCATATGTGTTCCTGTAACAGAATATCGTAACTTACAAAACTTTAAATCCAAGGCAATAATTAGTCTTCTCTCTTACATTCTAATATTTTTCTGATTTAAATACTTTCACAAGTTAAATTTATCATGCAAATGAAATTAATTGACTATATGGGGTGTAACTGGAATAGCATTTTGTTATTTCAGCTAAAACAAAAAGGGATACTTTAACTTGTACAGGATTGACCTACTTCATCGACAAGAGAAAAAAATGTAAAGTGTTTCAAAATGTAGTCATCAAACCGCTCGGAGGATTTTAAGTAGAGCAGTATTCCATTCGTATAAGTGTAGTTACACCAGCATCTTTATGACAACTATAACGCAAGATACCTGAGGTTTTGTAATTGGTTATTACAAAACCAACTATGACAATAACTTTCATTACAAAATGCTCTACTAAAATGAATCACGTTCGACTACTAATGGAATGTTCAACAGAAGGAACCTTGGGTACAGGGATTGGTTCGCCAAGTTAATTTTCAAGATAAATTTGAGTTTAGCAGCTGGATGGGTTTTGAGTTTTAGATAATCGAATATTTTTTGGAAGCTCTTGGATTCCTTCAGGTTGGAAAATATAAACTACCATTCAACAAAATCAACAATATGTCTTTCCCATGGGATGGGATTACCTTCTCATATTACAAAAACAATTATTCAATAATTTAATAACAGACAGGCGATCACTTGATAAGGATTATATAAAACAGTTATCAGTATGACAGTTCGAACTTTTTCGTATTTAGACGTTTATAAACAATGCAGTTTATTCAACACTATCAACAACTTTACATGCCCTTCAAAACCGGATTATAGTAGCAAACTCTCAACAACTAGTAATTAAAAGATCCAGACTATGACAAGATACTGAAAATGAACATTTTGAGGAATACACATGAAGTTTTTGCGTTATTTCAAAAAGTAGGTAGGTACTTGGCAGATGATTGAATTGAAATTTCTTTGTTCTTTTTGAATAATAGTATATTAAAGTATGAGTGGATAACAAGGTCTTTAAAACACGCGCGGGTTTTCGAGCACGACGGCGTAGCCGGAGTGCTCGAAACAGAGCAAGTGTTTTAAAGACCAGTTATCCACGAATACTTTACGCTATTTTTTATTATACCTCCAATACTGGAAATAAATTACGCACTAAAAACTTAGAAATAATTTTTGTCGTGATAAATCGAGAGGCCATAATAATATTGCTACTATAGTTACGAGAATTATTTACGTTTTTGTCGCGTCCATGTCCGTTGTTGCATTCAGTCGTTTCCTTGACAACCTTTAAAGCTCGGCGAGCTTTAATCGCCTGTATTCGCACGCTCAGGCGTGCTTTAAACGGCGATTCTGATGCAGGTATAATAAAAAATCTATTTCAAAATGGTTAAACTGCGTATAGTTTCTCAGTTTTAATAAATTATTCCAAGTTTACTGTTGTCAACCTAAAGTACACATGCGTAGGTACATATTGAATTCAAAATTTAAAGAACCATTAAAATATAAAAAACATATACCGATTGTTCTATTTATGATAGAAAAATTAAACCGCATGTAGTACTACTAATAAGAAAATCCATAACTGTCTTCGTACCTATATATTTTATTTTCGAAACCTTACTTACTAAATTTTATAAAGGAACATTTATAAGTGTAACATATAAGCCGTTCACGATCTTTTTGGATCAGGTGAGGCTATGACCATCTAGAAATTTTGTTGGCAGAACCTCTGTTGCAACTAAACTCCCTCATGGAAATTGACACTTTTTGTGTTAGGTTAGGTTGTTTTCAGTTTAAGGTTATATTTTCTGAATAGGTACATTGTTGCCGGATATTCTCTAGTCTCCACATCGACTCGCGTTCTTTTAAATTTGGTCTGTTTTTTTTTAAATTGGAAGTAGCATTGTTTAATGGAAATTTTTTATTGTTTTTTATTGTAACAAAATTATTTTGAGCAATTTGACTTTTCCTTTGGCGGAAATTAATAGTATATTATGCTATTAGGAGCAAAAGTTATATTTTATGTGGCGAGGCTGGACGAGTTATCTGCCGAGCTTGCGAGCCACATAAAGATACTTTTGCTCCGAATAACATATAGTATTTTTACTTCAAACGTTTTTATAACAAATTATTTACAACTTTGTGAACAAAATTCTAAGAAAATTACTTGATCCCGTCAGCGGCAGATAATATTATCTGCCGCTGACGAGCGGCAGATAAAGTTGTCAGCGGCAGATAATAACTTTATCTGCCGCTGACGAGCGGCAGATAAAGTCGTCAGCGGCAGATAAAGTCGTCAGCGGCAGATAATAACTTTATCTGCCGCTCGTCAGCGGCAGATAATATTATCTGCCGCTGGGCAATAAAGTGACAGTTTAGCATCTTCAATCCAGCAGTATAATGCCATATTTTACTGCCGTTTGAAGAAAACATTATTTTTACACATTTGATAAATCATTTATTTTCCTAGGAATATTAAAATAATAAATCTGGCAATGTGATGGCAAGAAAATGTCGAACAGACACTGACAGAAGAAAAAAGTTGCATTTGCTACATCATCGAATTAGTTAGTCTAACATGAAAAGAAAGAATCATAGCCAACTCTGTCCCAAAAAGGTAGTGATGGGCTTATATATTTGCGGTCGATCAGAATTCAGTTACACCCAATATATTATTTTATCTACGATAGTGTGTAAAATTGCCTTTTAGTTGGCAGTTTTAAGTTTGTAAAACTACTGTTTAATAACATGTTTTCATTAGTTTACCTCGGTAGTAGTAACGTGTTGAAAGGATTTGATTAGGCACGTTGTCAGTAGCAACGTGTTTTAAAATTTTTAAAACACGCAAAATTACGACCGGCTGCTGGTAATCCTAATTTACATTTTTTTTTGTAATATTTACCGTGTTTTCTAGATTCTATCGTAGATAAAATATTGTACGATACACATGCGTAAAGCATCTTTAGTCACTCGCGGGGCTTAAAACGCTCGCTCACTCGCGTTTTAAATCTACCCCACTCGTGCCCAAAGAGTAGCTTTACGCACTTGTATCATAAATTACTATTACTTTTCAATTTCGTAGCCTACTGGAACTAGAAAAAATGTTATTGATTGCCACTTTGGTTATTGGAAAATATTGAAGGAAAACTATTGTAATATTGTCAATCTGAACGACGGGGATGTGAAAATAATTTCCTCGAACAGAAAACCAAAATGTAATTGACTGTAAAAATAATTTATTTAAAGAAAGGAAACATTTTGCGTAAGATATCTGTTCAATGGGTTAATATAAATCGTATACTGTTGAAAATGTCCGTAATTATCGTTTCAACATGTTCAGTTGTTACAATAATAGGTATCTCAAACCGTATTATTATAACGTCATTGAGAGGTTATGCTGTTGCTGCTCTGCTTCCTTTTGTACGTTCTTTAGTATTGTTGATAACGTTAAATAAATAATGTTTGTCAATAATTGAGGAAACAGGAAGTTGACTGACCAAGCTCTTATATAAACTGATAGTCCATTGGCCTTCTCTAGTAATAGCCAAATCTATTATCCACATACTGCTGAATAACAATTTTTTAATGGAGAATTCTCCTTAATTTGGGTTTTCACAAAATTCATATATTTACCCGATGTTAATATTTAATTATGTTTAATTCACCAAATGTGTCTCTTTTGAAATCTAATAATAGAAATTCCAGTTTAAAATCTGTCCTTTTAAACTTTAAAGAGAAATTTGGCATTTTGACGGTTTGGCAACGATGCGAAAACAGTTGCTTAGATGGCAGTGACTAGCATATCTCAAGGCCAACTAAATCTATAGGAGCGTTCCTATTAATATAGTTGGTCTTGCCATATGTGTTAAACATTCGTCACCTTTGTTAGAAAAACATAAAATATTGTATATATTGTTCCTAATCGTAACTTATAACATATGGGTATTCCTCTTTTTCTGCTACGTTTTTATCTTGTTATTATATTTTAAAAATAGTAGTCCGATTTGTGGAATGGCACACCGTCCTGCAAAAAAAAACTATACACCTTATTTCGTTCGTTCAGAAACCCTAGCGTCTGATTTCGCAAAAACTTAAGCTCCCTTTCACTAATCGCTGGACTGATGACCCCTTCACCGCCACGAAATAGTATTTTTTTCAAAAATAATATATTAGAAGGTATATTTCATTATCATATTTTCAAGACATTTCTGTTAAATTCTATTAGTTTCGTTGTCATATCAAATACATACCGATTTATGTTAAGACACATGATTTTCTACCTCTATGGCTATTAAAAAATTAGAATAACTCAATTCAGTACCATTGGAGCGGCCGGTGGTGGGCAATGAGTACTATTTCTTTTGATTATTTTTTGCTACTCATTATCATTATCCATACCTCCGCCACTGGCTGCTTGTGGAGCTTGAAATTATCGGGAATTCAAACACTTCGTCCAGGTATATTGCGTACCGAATTTGTGCTGAAATCAAAAAAACTTTCGGGTATAAAATTGGTTATTTTTAAAAATAATCTAAAACAAGAAAATACCACATAAATATTTACCAGTCAAAAAAAGTTTCGATATGCAGTTGAGAAGCACTCACAATTTTCTCGAACAGTAAGAGGTGTGTTAAGAGTGACTGAAAGGCTTGAATATGGTTCATAATTCATAATGATATACTTGTAACACTAGTTGAGGCAGTTATTCTTGTTAACATAGAATTTAGGCTTAGACCGCGTAGTCTTTGTGGATAAACACTCAGCACACAAATAGACACACCTTAGAATTTGAACATGTCAGAGTACTTGCCAGAATACTTCAATAATTCCCACGAGTGATACGTGAAGCCATAGCAATATAAAAACACCCATATAATATGAATAGGGAAGATAGTTTCAAGCTTAGTAAAACGTAGACTCTCGTGATACACGATCTAAAGCATTACAACCACTGTACATCATACGGCCACACCCCCAGCGATTATGTTGCACTTTAACGACCAATCAGTGTTACTCGCTCCGAGTGGTTGGCACATATGACTGTAAATAGCTCCACACCGACATTCAGTTCTTAGTGCGACTTTCACTCTTGATGATGCCAGATGCAATGCCTTGCGAAACGTTAGTCAATATAGGTGCACAAACAGCAACAAGGACAAATCTACCTAAGTATTCTCATTCTCACGGTACACAAACAACTCGAGCCACTAAAGAGCATAACCATCGAGTGAATCCTTGCTCGAGTTCACAAAGTGCAAGGCACATAAAATCAGATAATGCTGGGTGTTTATCCACATCCACAAAGACTACGTGGTCTAAGCCAAAATTCTATGTTAACGGGAATAATTTGAATAACCGCGAAAGCCTCAAGCAGTATATAGTTGAGACAGTATAAATAATTGACCCTTACCCTCGCAAACCTTTTTCTAGCTCCATACAAATCAAACTTGTGAGAAGTGGGAGCTAAAATTCAAATTTCGAGTTTCTAAAGATCTTTTCTAACTTTTGTTGTTGCAGAAATTCTTTTGTATGACTAATTTTGAAATATCTTCGAACAAAATATTCTAGTCGCATGTTTTCTGTGATGAATTTGGATTTCAAACTTCTCTCTTAATATTTTTTTCTCTTTAAAAATGTTAATGAGAAAAAATAAAACTGTAATATAATACATTATCCTCCGTTGATTAAAAAATTGGCACTATACACACAAAAATCAACATCCATCCATGTAGCTGGATTCCCATAAGATATGTTGACGGGGGCACACAAAAATGGATAGCCGCAGCCACTCTTAAAGTGGCCACTGTAAGCTTAAAAGTTTATTGTATAGGCAGATTATGCCCAAAATATACCCCGCATAGATGGCCTTGCATAATGTGAATACAATTGACTCTAAAATACGCTCCGTTTTCTAGTAGAAACGTGTATGAATAGAATCTGAACAAACCTTCCCCATATTTCATACATTTAAGTAGGGGCACAGTAATGAGCAAGACTTTGAGGGTCACACTGATGTGGTGGACTCTCGGGAGGAGTGGGGGGGGGGGGGTGCACAAGAACACAAAAGTTGAGAACCACTGACGTAAAACGCAACTAAACTAATGAATATCAACTATTAGAAAAAGAACTACCTACCTAGTGCAATGCTAATAACAGAGTTCCTGTAAAAAGTTAAGGAAGTTGTGCTATGTTACAATGATTTATCTTAGCTGCAAGAACGTTAGAATCACACCAACCTTTGTTACTTACTAAAGCAACAATTTTGACCACCATACTAAATACTGATTGGCATTATGCCATTTAGTAATTATTTATAATATGCCAGCCACTATATGGACTATCTCAAAGAGATACGTATATTGCCATAATACTTGCCAGGGCAATTGTACGTATAGATGTAGTACTATGAAATTAATGGTATCTAAATTGTGGTTCTGCTATTTCATCCTGTGTTTATTTTTCTCTGGATATATGTGTATGATTTAGAAATTTTCTACTTCTTTGTCACCATAGAATTGTTGTTTATTTGTTGATTTCTTTTAGCAAGATGTGTCCACAGGTCTTAACGACTACTCAACCCATACAAACTAATCATATGAGGCTTAAATGCCAAATTTGATACAAGATGAAAACAAGCACACAGTAGGAAAGTTTGGAGGGAACAAGAGAGGAGAAATACTTTACAACGTTTTACAAAGAAAAAATCTCTATGTAACGAACACATTTTTCCAAAAAAAAATCATAGAATAAATGTATGTCTCAGTTTAAATGAAATAATCAAAAACGTAATAGACTATATTCTAACAACAACAGAGAGAATAAACGACACTGGAGTACTGAAAACATTTACTGCCGGAAGCGACGACAGACTAGTCAGAATCAACTTAAAAATAAATACAAGGTTAGATAAAATAAAGATAATAAGTAATAAGAGATATAAAACTATAAAACAAATGCCCAAATAAGAAACGAAAATTCGGAGAATACCAAGATGGAATTGAAAATAAATACTAATCACACATGAACATAAGCGAAATTAACTAAACACTAACTACAGCAACGGAATTAGCTCGAAAAATCACTCTAAATCAAAAGTGAAACTTTATCAGACACATAAAATTAAGAAAAAAAATTAGTACAACAAAATGAACAACTATTGTATATGACGAATTAAATAAATTAGTAAGAATAACTATAAAACAAAAGGAGATAAAGAAAAAAAATCCCAAAACAAAAATACTGAAGCTCAAATGAGTAAAAATACAATAACAGTAATAAAAGATAAAAAGGGAACCGAAATCAGACAAAAATAAGAACCTTCAATACAAAGAAATGATATAATGAAAAAATCTGTCAAAGGCTTTACCCAGAACTGCCCTCGTCGACATTGTGACACTAAATAATTTTAAAAATCAAATTAAGTTAGAAGCAAAATATCTTCACGTTTCTAATAAATTAAATACATTTCCAAATAAAAAAAAATGTATCCCGCTGGAGTTTGAACCCGCCGCATCTGCAGAACGATTGTAACCGCACCCCTACATAGAGATCGTATCTGCACCGATAAAGCCAACTACGCTACCGAGCCTCTTTCAAATAAGTCCTTCGCGCACCCCTCTTGAACAGCACAGTGTTACTGTTGAAATGTTTTTACTCTTGTGACATTATCCTCTATCGGTTGAGTCTTATTTTCGGCAAATGTAAAGCCTGACCTATGTGAAAGTTACTACTTCCTTCTATTTCAAAATTAACTCAAAAATAAACAAAATTTTATTTTTTTAAGGTGCTCAACTAGTATACAGGGTGCCCGTTTTTGGAGCTCCACCATGGGGATCTCGGTAACCATAAGAGATACGAGGTCGGTTAAATTGGGGCAAAGTTGCGCAATTTGGAGCTCAATAATATGCCGGTTTAAAATTTCAAAAATTCCGATTACCTCCGGAGATATCCGAAAAAAACCGGAATTTTGGAAATACGTTTTTATTTTTTCCTCGGCTTATTTGGTGACCTAATTCAAAATGAGTGACACTTCGTCATTGCAACTTTTCCTCCTCTACAACCTGCCGATGTCATATTTGAAATCAGACGTTTCGATTTTCGACAATCATCATCAACTTTGGTTTTTCTTATGGGCACTATCTTGGATTTTCACATTTTTGAATTCAGCTTTGTTTTCTGATTACGGTGATGTATCACATGTTAAGGTTCAGTGTTGCAGTTTGGGTGAAATATCAAAAATTCTGTTTTGCAAAGACTGCCTTGGATATAACATCCATACTTTTGTTTAACAAAGGCATTGTTGACAGTTCGATTTAAGTTGGCTTAACGTCACCTACAGTTACAAAATTAGTATAAATTTATTAACAAAATGCTCTTTTCAACTGAAGAAAAACGAGATATGCTAGAAATTTATTTATTTGACAGTAGGATATAAAAAAGGAGAAAATTATGTTTTAAATTTACAACATAGGATAAAACTAAATTTTGAGAAACAAGTAAATAAAGAAAATTATAAGAGGTGCTCGAAGGGTTCACCCTCCACTTCCAAGCACAGCTCTATGCGTCTTCTTAAATTCTGCATTGATCTTAAAACGTCCCTTCTTCTTATTTTGGTCCTTAAAGTTGTGATGATCTTCCTTCGCAGCTCATTAATATCGGCGGGTACAGATTTATAAATGAGATCTTTCATAGTTCCCCATAAATAGTAGTCTAATGGGGAAAGATCTGGTGAACGTGCCGGCCAACGTATGTCTCCACTGTTTGAAATGACTCTACCCGGAAATATTTCAGACAAATAATCAGCCACTCTCCTAGCATTATGTGGCGGAGCACCATCTTGCTGGAACCAAAGGTTATTCAAGCGGTTGAGGCAAATGTTGTCATCGATGTAATCCGTAAGGTAGGTCCTTAAAAAGTGCAAATACCCATCTGCGGTCAAATTGTCTTCGTAAATGTATGGGCCAATGATCGTACCGCCAAATAAACCAACCCATACATTTAGCCCGAAACGTGCTTGTGGTCGACGTCCTTGGTGTTCGTGTGGATTTTCAGTGGACCAGACATGTTCATTGTGACGATTGAACATGCCTGAGTTGGTAAATTTGCACTCGTCCGTGAATATCACGTTGGAAAGAAAATGGGGATTTTGTTCCAACCGTGCCATGATATTCCTACAAAACGCTGCCCTCCGTTCAGTATCTCCTGGATGCAAGACTTGGGTGATATGAATTTTAAACGGGCGATATTTATGTTTTTTCAAGACTCTCCACACTGCTTGATGTGATACGTTAATTTCGTCTGCTATAGCCCTTGTTGAAGTTGAAGGATTATCTTGAATCTAATGAAGAATTCAATTCATTGCCGTTTATTATTTTTGAGAAAGTTTTAACAATTTACTCACCGCCTGTAAAATTTCCACTTCATTCGCATTTGGTCTATGAACACGTCTTCGAGGCTTAGAAAATGCACCAAACTCGGCTAAATTTCTATGAAGGAATAACAAATAATTTTGAGCTGGTTGTTGTCTTTCTGGATACCGCTGTAAATATCTTTCCGAAGTAACTTGCGCATTTCGATGCGAAGCGTAATAAATTTCTAGCATATCTCGTTTTTCTTCATTTGAAAAGGGCATTTTGTTAATAAATTTATACTAATTTTGTAACTGTAGGTGACGTTAAGCCAACTTAAATCGAACTGTCAACAATGCCTTTGTTAAACAAAAGTATGGATGTTATATCCAAGGCAGTCTTTGCAAAACAGAATTTTTGATATTTCACCCAAACTGCAACACTGAACCTTAACATGTGATACATCACCGTAATCAGAAAACAAAGCTGAATTCAAAAATGTGAAAATCCAAGATAGTGCCCATAAGAAAAACCAAAGTTGATGATGATTGTCGAAAATCGAAACGTCTGATTTCAAATATGACATCGGCAGGTTGTAGAGGAGGAAAAGTTGCAACGACGAAGTGTCACTCATTTTGAATTAGGTCACCAAATAAGCCGAGGAAAAAATAAAAACGTATTTCCAAAATTCCGGTTTTTTTCGGATATCTCCGGAGGTAATCGGAATTTTTGAAATTTTAAACCGGCATATTATTGAGCTCCAAATTGCGCAACTTTGCCCCAATTTAACCGACCTCGTATCTCTTATGGTTACCGAGATCCCCATGGTGGAGCTCCAAAAACGGGCACCCTGTATATTTGTATGAAATTGTACCGGTTTCATGCAAGGTAGATATATAATATGTATGCAAAATATCGTCTTCCTCGGACAAATAGCTTTTGAGCTATACTGCCAACAGACAGATAGACACACAGACAGACGAAATTAAGAAAACCTCTTTTTCATCATCTAGGGACCTTGAAACGTAAATATCTGAAAAATCTCGGAAGGTGATTTTTTCGTGATTACAATAATAATCTGTAAAGGGCTTTACTCAGAACTTTCCTCACAAGTGGACGTTGTGACACTAAAAAAATTTAAAAATCAAAGAAAAAAGGGGGTGAAAATATCTTCACGTTCGTAATAATACTGAAACAATAAAAGGAAACACACTTGGCAATTCAAATTAAATCAATTTCAAATACAAAAATTATCGGCAATGGGATTCGAACTACAGCGCCTCCAAACGCGAATTAAAATCCGGGCGCCTGATGCGATGCGGGGCTGTATTTAAGAGAAAGAGCTTGTTCAAACTTTTTGGCTTTTTTGCGACGTTACCTTGTATCTGTTGGGTCCTATCTTTGTCAATTGTAAAGCCTGACCTATGTGCAAATTATTACTTTTATCTATTTCTCAGTTAACGCAAAATAAACAAAATTGTATTTTTTAAAGTGCTCACCTTGTGTATATTTATTCGATTTTTTTCGGTTTCATGCCAGGTAGACATATAATCGGCATGCAAAATATCGTTTTCTTTCAACAAATAGTCTTTGAGTTAAACACCGCCAACAGACAGACAGAATGTAGATTGCCTACCGGAGATTGACGAAGAAGAGATTAAAATCGCACAAAAAGATACAAAAAAAAACAAAAGCGCATGCGCCATAATATTACTGTTAATAGAAAGCACAAAAAAGTCATGGAACCATTAAAGATGTTATTCAACAAATGCTTACAGACAGGAAAAGTAGCAAACGAATGGTAAGAAGCCGCCACAACATTGCTACCTAAAAGAGCGACAAACAGGATCTAAAAAACTATAGACCAATAACACTCATATCTCAGATAAGCATATAAACGTTTCCATAATATTAGTAAAAGCAATAAATAAAAACAACTAACAAACTGTCTTTTTTGTAGTGATTTATTAGTATTTATTAACTATAGAGATACTAAAAAAATTAAAACCAACTACCATTATGCGTAGCACTAACAGGGAAAGCTTTTGATGCCATCGAAATGTAGGTAGCCCAACAATTATTATTGTGGAACAGCACAAGTACATGGTGCCCATTGATAACATCTATAAAGAAACGACAATGAGCTTCAAACTACCGTATGATCGAAAACCTCTAGAGGACTGTGGATTTTTTAAAATTGAATTTATGTTGGCAGTGATAAGTAAAGGTACTTAATAATATAACCTATGCAGTTTTGACTGAATCACTTAGCTTTTACAGGATGTTTAATACCGAACACTAAGTGGGCCTGCGTATGGAAAATACAGGAAATGATTTTAAACATCTGTAGTTTTTGTTACTGACATTTTTATGTATGCAACAAAAACGTTTGTATTTGTTAAAATGGCATACCTGGTATAACCTTAAACCGACAGATTGCAATGTGACTTTTAAGGCGGCTTTACACGTGTATAGTAGCTAAAGCAAGTTACTAAATCAAGTAGCTTAATTTAGTTACTTGTATCATGTAAACATTTTCGTTTAGTATGGTTTAGTACTTGAGCAAGTAAATAATTTAGTAAACTGTTTAGTCAAGTTAATAGAAATCAGTTCTATTTACTTGAGCAAGTGGTGTACCCCCACTACGATTTTCGGTAACTAAACGCAAACTAAGCAGATGTAGACAGGTTAGTTTAGTGAAGTGTATTAGTTAGACCAGTCGTTCGCTACATAATTTGTTGAAACATGGCGTCCCGTTGGAATGAAGATACAACATTAAAATTTGTGCAAGAATATCGAGAGAGAGAATGTTTGTGGAATACCAGGGCTAGCATTTACAAGAATAAACAAGCCTGAGAAACGGCTTACAAAGAAATTGAGGGCATAATGGGAATTGTGGGATTTGGAGTTGCAGAAATAAAAAATAATATCCGTCAATTCACCACATAAGTGAAAAATACATTTCTTTAATGACGAATGAATTACTGCACGTTGTGCCATTTTTAAAAAGTCAACGTCAACTAAACAATTATGCTAAAATGTGTGTAAACGTGCTCGCTTAACTAAACTACTAAATTTTAGCTACTTGATTTAGTAACTTGCTTTAGCTACTATACACGTGTAAAGCCGCCTTTACTACCACGACTGCCAACAACATTTTTTGACAAAATAATTCCACAGCCCTCTAGAGGATAAAAGTTTTCGATCATACTGTACTAGAAAAAAATAGAAACAATTGATACGTAGACGGATTCGTCAAGGTGACCTGATATTCATTTTAATGGCTATTGGAGACATGTTCAAAAGTTTAAGAGCGAAAGATATAAACATAGGTGGTAGCCACCTAAACAGTTTGAAATATATGCAGATAACATATTAAACAAGAGTTCTAAGAAAGGCCGACTTACAGATAAGTGCAGCATAGACAAAAGTCATGATAAACATCCAATAAATAGTAAATATTGAAATATCTTAGGACACAAGTCTTCAATACGTAAAATTTCCGATTACTGAGCATTGGAAAAAATGAAAGATTAATAAAAAGAAAGATAGACGTTGCAAGTAACGCCGAAAGAGAAGAAAAGAAACATGGATAAGGAAGAATACAAAAGTCACACGTGTAAGAGATGGGAAGGCCTTCATCTGTAAGAACACTGAAGAAGGCTAAAAGAAGAAAGAAGAAAAAGATTAGTACATGATTTAGTCTTCAAACTAATCTCTACTAAAAGTTGCTTACAACGAAGAACATTACATTATGAAGCAATGATAAACAATTAATTTTATAATTTAAAAATCAATAAAAAATAAATAAGTAATAATAACTTTCAAACTGTCTAACGTAAGTTCCAGAGTGGTATAATTACTAATGCATGTAGCTACTTGTTATATACTTTATTTAACTAATGTAGAATGTAGAATCACGTCATCAATAAGTTTTTTTTAACTGGAATCACATTATGCTTCAGAGATTGTGCATAGGAAAGAGCTTGAATAAAACAATTGAATGCCTTAGAAGATTTCGTACCAACCAGTAATTCATTTGAAAGTTCAGTGATATTTTTATTCTCCACTTACGTAATTTATAAGAAACTGCAGGGCTTTAATAACTGAAAGTGTCATTTACATTACGGTTATTGCGACATAAGCGGAACAGGAATTTCTAAAGTAATTCATACGTTAAAATTACAGTGGAATTAAATAATAATTAGGGACAGTTTTTGCTTTAGGTGGTATCATAACAATTGTAACACCGTTAATTGTTTGTGTAGGTAAATAACAGCAAAGCTTATACAAAACGATATATGTTTATTGAGTGTTAAAAATGTAGCACCTTTTCTTTTTATCAGAAGCATTACCTATATAGATATCTAGCTTAACCTTAAAGAACTGTTTTACTCATGACGCATATTTAAGTTTACTCATTCTGAACCTAAAACAATTGTTGGACTTTCTTAACGTCATCATTCCTATTCATCACAGATAGTTCATATTACACAAGTACGAACTTTAATAGTTAAATTTCTAACAACCAAGCACAAGCGATGGCAACTGCTCCAAATTCAGTAATTATATTGAATCCGCCTCTGACTTACAGTACCAGCTGCCGTTAACGGTCTTAATAATACAGCTACCAACGTCTTCAAGATATATGCAACCAGTCGAGCACATTCGTGTAACTGACTCATTTTCTCGGTTGCTCTTCAGATGGCAAATCGTCCCTGGCATTGAAAATACGAAGCAGTTTTTAACAACGAAACTATTTTATAACGCAGAAATATAATCTACTTGGCTTTGTTTGATGCGGTTGCGTTACAAAATATACAACAGTAAATTAAAAAAGAGCGGGCTCGTCCGGGATTTGAACCCGGGACCTCTCGCACCCGAAGCGAGAATCATACCCCTAGACCAACGAGCCTTGCTGTGGTAATGAACACGCGGCTCTAATATAAAGCTCGGCTATAATTTGCTCTAAAGAATTACAATTTTTAGGATATAAATCTATTTTAGATACTTATTAGACGTTTAATTTAAACATATACATTGTATAAATCGAAATTAAAATAGATAGTACTTTATTAATATATAAAATGCAATTACTTTTGTAAGGTTAAGAACAGTTCGGTAATAACATTCGGCTTCCAAGAAGTAACTGCCAAGACGGTGTAAAGTACTAATGAAAATATGATACACCGTTAACAATAGTACGCAACACTTTCGTTAGTATCATGAACCATAATATGTAACAACTAAATTGTATAAGCTAGGTAAACTAAGAACCGATACAAATCGCGTGCTACATACAGGATGTCCGAAATTACATTGACTATAGGTTGGTTGTAGGTATCTTATTAAAAGCTGCGGAAGGCGTAAAAACATATGTAATTAAACTAATTCGCATAGGCATTAAATAGAAGAGCATTTTTACAATCTATTTAGCTATAAAAACGACGCCCTAATATTTTTCTACCACGTTACAGTGATATTTGCCTATTTCTACTTGTCCTAAAATTTATCAAATTTATCATTTGTCAAACACAGGTGTGGTCAAAAAGCGCATTTCTATAAACTTTCAAATTTACAAGAAAAGCTCAGGCGCTTTGATTTGGTTTAAATTTCACCTATTTTTATGATTTATCATTGCTTTTTTTATCGGCAGCTGTCAAAAATTGGTTATAAACAAATTCACATTAAAAAATTGATCTTTACAAACTTAAACCTGGTTCTAAAAATTCAATTAATTGCTGTCATCGTGAAATAGTTCATAAAGTGTCGCCAAGATTTTAGATCATATCAAAATTCTTCAAATCTAACGTAAGGTATGACTCCATCTATGTTGCGATTTACGAATTGCTACAGTATTCTTAAATATATCAGCATAATAACCTAATATAAAATAGCCTAAATTTTTATGGTCGCATTAGAAATATAAAAATTATGAATCAACAATTTCTATCAAACACTAAGTAAGTATACCAACAAGATTATGCCCTAAATCAGAATTCGTATTATTTGCTAGGTTTTCATTTACAGGGTGTTAACTTTAGCGCTGCCCAAACGTTATAGACGTGGTCTGCTGATCAAAACTGAACAACTTATGGTGCAAAGCGAAATTTTACAGGCAATAATTACCAATAAAATCTAATATGTTTGCAGGATTCCTGTTCAAAGGGACTATTTGAGGATTAGCGATTTCGCATCTAAATAGCTATTTGTACAATAAGTTGGGAAAAGTGATGTTTTTCTGTTTTAGGCGTGGTAAACGGAAAAACATGATTTTTCCAACGTATTGTACACAAGATTTTGTTAAACCGGTAAAAAATTACTCATTATTTAATCATCCCATAACATAAAATCGTTGCTCTCCTTCTTTCTGCCTTTCTGCTCTAATTTTGTAGTTAACATATATAAAAAATAAAGTTTGCATTAATTCTTTTTTGTCTTATTTTTCCATTCTAGTTTGGAAAAATTCAACTTTTCCACATCCAATTGAGTATTGAAAAATCGAAGAATTACTAACCGGATTTAACAAAGATCATTTTATTCGAAATTGCTGGGATATGCTCTTTCCAAAATAATTTTAAAAATGTTTCATATAATTCTAGCAATATCAATTATGTTTTCTTTGTATAGATCAAATTTGGTGCATTGTTTTTGTTCAGAGGCTTAGTTTAAAATAGTAGTAAATTTGCAATTTCAACTCCTTATTTAAAAAAAAGATGAAACCTATACGTCCCAGTGGTATTGTTTAGTGGGACGTATGTGTCCCATTACACGTCAAAGATGATACACCTCCGGTTTGAAAAAAAATGCTTTATGAAAAAAAATACAAAAGTATTGTTGTGGTAAAATACTTGGAATAAATGGCACAAAGTGAGGGTAGCAGGTTAGGTTTTGCGTCAGTTTGACACAGACTGACGCAAAACCTAACCTGCTAACCTCGAATTCGACATATACTTACAGTGCCACCAACATATTATTAATACAACAAACATTTCAAAGCCAAGCTTGATTTCATTTTCGTTTGCTCAAATGTTATTATCGACACAAGAATTTGAATCAGCCATAGTTCTTACTGATGAACAAAAACGGTGTATGTTGAAAATTTATTTTAGAAATGGTCGAAGAATCAATGGTCAATGGGTTTATTCCGAATTTTTTCGCGAAACGTTTCCAAATGTCATTACTCCTATTGACATCTTTTGTAAATGCATTCAGAATATTGTGGCTTTGTATAGGGACACAGGGAGTATAACTCCCAAAGAAAGCAGTGGCAGGCTAAAAATGCATAATGAGCAAAATATTGAAGCTGTTAGGCGGAGGAACAACCCCAGTTTAGTTACAAAAGATTATACTAGTAGTTATATTCCAACGTTAGTCAAACACATAAGTTTCTTTTTTTCCTGGCAAGCTCTGATGAAGTTTTTCTTTAATCATATGTTAACATACGAGCACTACCCAGTATCAATTTTACATATGCTATTGCTTTTCCTTTACAATTAAATTCCGGTAGAATATTTTTTTACACGATTTTCGTTTCCTGTCATACATTTCACTCATTTGGTCAGCCAAATCTGCTCCACCCATTACCTATCTCGTCATAAAATACAATTGACCGAAAACACGAAACATCAGTTCGATTTTCTTCTTTATTCTTTCGTTTGATGGATGTCATTTCGGTAGTGTAGCAGGTAAAGGGCCGACAAGCAACTACATCGAATAAAGACCACTACAGCTACGAGACCAAGTCAAATAAAAAGACGGCAAACAGCTACATCGAAAATGGCCAACCTACCCTGTTCACAACCCTTAAAATTAATACAGGGTACAAAAAGTTGTGAAAATTGTAAATACTTTCGACTGGCGTATGAGAATTATTTAATAGCCACAAAGCACGAAGTCTTTGTAGGCAAGCAGTTAGAGTGTCTATCAGTCGAATTCCACAGTTTCGAATACCACCGACTGCGATGTTGTTTTTTGCGAATTGGTGCAATTCACATTACTGTATTTCTTTTTATTGTTTTAGTATTACTAGCAACAAGAAAATATGTTTACCTTTTAGTACATAATTTTGGACACCCTTGTTTTCTGAATTAAAGATGTTAAAACATTTTCCTCCGTCACTTTTTTGTTTATAATTCAATATTAAAAATTAAAAAAATCTATTTTAATTAGAGTGAGGCCACCCATCTGGTGGGGGCTCATAACTATTATTGGGATAAAATATTCGTACAACGTGAAACGGGAATTATACGATCCAGTGAGGACTATCAAACCATTACCGGGATTCATGCTTCTATCCGCACCGAAAGAGAAAAAATTCGTCACCTTTCAGCTGTGACAGGAATTGTTTGCATATACATATTAATGGGTGTTCAAATATATTATACCTCTAGAGTGCTTTGGCTCCATGATGTTTATATGGAGCCACAGCAGTTCTCAAAAGTATGTAGTTTTTACACTCATAGTTTTACTTTTCATTTTGTCAAAAACTATAGAACTTCGAAGCATGTAACTGTTACATGCTACAAACGGTTATAAGGGTAAAGCGCATAGCTAAGATGCAAAGCTTTCTTGTATGTTTGTATTATCATTTACCTCAACTTGCCCCGGCTTCGGGTTACAAAGTTGGAGCGCGTCTTTTGAGCTTGCGTAGCAACCATTGTGTTAGGTGTGTTTCTTGTGATGTGCGGAACTTGTTACTCTATCTCGTAGGTCTGCGGTTCTGAGTAGAGCACAGTTAATTTGGTGCCCAACTGTGAATTGTCACACCGGACCCGATATCAGAATATATATATATATACAAGGTGATTCACGAGGAATAAGGAGCCTGGCCATATTTTGGATGAAACCAACATTACATTTTCATAAGTCAGGTAGATTTCAAAGATTGATAGGCATCGCGGATCCAAATTGTATTTTTTTTAAGTGTCGCAAAGTAAGTTGCGAAGATGTAATGTTGGTTGCATCGAGAATTTGGTCAGGCTCATTATTCCTCATGAATCACATAGTATAACGAAATTTAAACGAAATTTATATTGATTGATTTGTACCTGCAACGTTTATATATTCACTTGAATCCAATTGTATTCTAAATTGGCGGTTAAACTTGCTTTTATTAGTAATATATTTACAAATATAAATGTTTTCATGGGTATTCGACACAGAGGGGCCATTTTCAGTGAGACGTAAAAATTAAACAACATTTTTAAAATCTTATTTGGATCATAAAAGCATAAGCCTGCTGCATATCTCGTTTAATTTAACTGGTTCATGCTTACTGTCTAATAAATTCCCCATGGATATGAGCTTGTGCTCAACATCCTTATGTATGTTTAACGATCTGAATTAAACAACACGACGACAATAATTGTATGATATATAGATATAAGTTTCTCTTTCAAAAAATTAATCAGTTCCTTTTTCAGTCTTGTGTGTTTAAAGCAAAAAAAGGACACTCCCCGATGATGCAATGAGAATACTCTAGACAAGTAGCAAATTTCAGTTTTAATGCAGGATCTTCAAAGCATAGGTTTAATATTGTTATGGGTGGTGAGCCTTGGATCTAGAATTATGATGCCGAAACTAAACAATCCAGTGTTTCGGTGTTTGAAAATGAGCCTGTGCCAACAAAAGTTATTCGCGGTAACAGTACAAACAAAAACTCCAGCTGAGGTAATTCCGCTTGAGGATTGTAAAACTGTAACTTTTGATTGATATACAGAAGTTTTCCTTCCTCAAGTCCTTGAAATATTGTTCAGTAATCGCCGAAAATTTGGTTTTCGTGGCATTTTGCCACACCACGATACTGCAACTTCGCATACGGCCGCAAAACCTCTAACCCGTACACGAATTTGGTGCTCAGCTAGTAATTCACCTCTATACAGTTCACACCTTGCACACAGCCATTTAATTTTGTTTCCGTAGACCAAGAAAAGCTTACATGGTAGGACATTTCTGGACACAAAAATGCGGAGATTGATGCATTTCAAAGGTTGTTTGATGACATTCAAAAAATGGAATTCTCTGCCTGTTTCGGGAAGTAATTTTTGCAAAATTAACAAATGTATTATATTGCAAAGGAACCCCTATCTGGTGCCTGTTTGTAATTATTTATTTATTTTGGTATAAAAATAATATAAGTTAAAATTACGGGCAAAGATCCTAGTACACACAATTCTCGGTTTATATTTTTATACTGTGCTCAACCGTTGCCTGTCCATAAATTAAGGCTGGTTAAAATGAACTGTAATAATTAAGTGCACAAATAAAATGGTTGAATGCCCGTCTTTCTATTTTATTTAACTGCAATGCCAATTACGCTAACTCTCAGCAAACCCAAAACTTTTTATCTCATGGGTTGGGTTCATAAACGGACTATATTTTCAAATTTTAGGTTATTTGTCTCAACGTAGCTCGTGTGCTCGTTATTAGTAGATAAAATTCACAGATGAACACAAAATGGTTTTTGCGTACAGCGTGAAATTGAACGTTTAAAATCGTGAAATACAGTGAAAACGCGTTAGGTAAATTATTTGAATATTCCCGCTTGGCAACTATTAAAACATCGTCTTCATTGTTTCTCAGGATAACGTCAAACTCGCCCTGATTGTTATTCTCAGGATGACGTAGAATGTACGCCGATCTTTCATTTGTTTATGAAGCTCGATTCTGGCCGATTTCGCCAAAACCTGGTGACGCCGTTTGATTCTCGAAAACCAAGAAGTAATTGGACTTTTGGAAAAACGCTGGGCCTCTTCGGCAAGGTTTAATCTTTGATTTAAATAGTTTTCCAGAACGCTAACACTCAATTTTTAGATCTATCCTACCTCGTGAAGTTCGCTTCGTTGCTGGCTTTGGAGTTGGTCGTACTGACGCTGCTGGAATATCTGAGGTTGTAGCCACAAAAGAGTAACTAATAGAAGCGAATCCCCCATGCTAAACGTTGGCAACACGCCACCATTTTTTCACAAAGCTGCACCCTGGTGCCCAAGTGGCAAATTACACAATGAGCGGTAGATTTAAACGGCGCTAGCGGGAAATTTGAATGGCGAGTATAGGCAACCCTCCAATCTCATTGATTTAAAAAAATATTTTGTGAATAAAATTTGATTTAAAAAATAATTCATAAACTTTAACTGCTAATGCTGAATTAGGCATTAGCAATTAGAATTTACAAATTATTTCTTAAATACAAATTACAAGAGTACAACTTTTAATGTAAATAAAACAATTATATAAGGACAGCACTAGTAAAAAAAACTCTATTAATGTAGTAAATACATTCAGCAGAAATAATATACAATACAATAAATATTAAATTCTAGAACAAAAAATAAATGCTTATAAAACAACATCGAATTAAATAAAATATACGTATTATTTATAAACATAAAGAATAAATAACAATACTTCGCAGCCATTTTCTTCCGATGTTCTTGGGTAATGGAGGTATTCGGCTTATGCTTCTCCTTGACCAATTTGAAGATGTGGGCATCGTCAGGGCAGTTTCTCCAAAACCTATTGATGATTTGTAGAACTGCTTGAAGTTATTCTCCAAACTAGGTTCAAAATCGGTAACAGAAAGAAATGCATATAAATAATCCTGAATAATTTTGATAAATAATCTAACGTTGATTATTACACACGATTGTGACATGACTGATATTATCTTCAAAATATAAACGCGGGCAACACACTTATATATAATTTTACCCGTACCAAGAGTCATCGTGCTGATTGCCCTTAGAAAACTGCCCTCGCAACAGTTTTCATTGCAACCAGCACTCAACCCTTGGCATGTGCAAAATTATCGGTAAGTGTATCTCGCCCTTGTTATATTACTAATGAAAATTATTACTGTTGCTTATTTCATTATTTTATAAAGGAAACAAATTAGCTGATACGTCAAAACATGTACATACATTTGAAGATGTCAGAGGCTGATCATAACATGAACATAAAACTGTATTAGCTTCTACCACATTTGTAGGAATACCTAACGATTACTTCTAATGTTTCGGAAGTTAAAGAATGCGGTACAGAAATTTATAAAATGCTTACACTGACCTGTAGTACCAATTTCTTGCAGCCAGGAAAGCAGGTCGACTTCTTTTTCGTGCTGACCATTAGCACCGTGCAAAGGACATTTATAACTGAAAAAAATTAACTATTTTAGTTAATGGGTACATGAGGCAATAGGTATTACAAAATTAAATATGGATGTTTATTTCGCTGTCGCTGTAAACAAACTAGGAATTCAGGAGCTGAATACATTAAAATTAACAAGTATTTAAACAAAATATAGGCAATACTTACTGTTATTAGCAAAACGAAGCACTTAACCTCAACTAGCAAACAATTACGGCGTTGGGAAACGCAAGGTTATGTGACGTCAAAATCGATATTCTTGTCTGCGACTGCGTATTACGGGTTCTAAATTTCCGGCTCCCCGACCCGATGCAGTGCCCACCGAACTTTTCTTGTTGTGCATACTTAGGTCTCAGTTTCACCCCTGTGGTTGTAGCTGCTCCCCTGCCCGCCAATGTTGATTCGGACGTTCTTGCAGACTCGACTGATGTCCTGAACTGCTAACCTCTGGCTTCCGATAGTAATTTCCGTCGTAGTCAAAGATCGTAACACTTGGACGGCTCCCGAATCCTCGGAGATGATATTTGCAAAAATATAAATTTTTCGTTGCAGAAACTGCTGCAAACGTTGGCACAGGTACAATACCACATTGGCAATCAAATGGACCACCTTTTATATTATAAAATGCTCATTTATTATTATAAAACATTAATTAAATGTGGAGCACAAATTCGACAACCCTTCAAATTAATTTTTTTCCATTGTTCTTTTTGTTAATGATAAAAAGCATAATGTTGCTAAGATAAGGTGTTATTCTACTATTAATTGGAAATTACGTTTGATAATATTTACCATAATTAGAATAAAATTTGATTACATAAATTACAATCTAACATTTTCTTAAAATATAAAATATTATCGTTTTGCTTATAACTAATATTGTTCTATAGCGTTGCACTCACAAACGTTTTTAATTTCACTGCTCTGATTTTGCACTATATTTTTAATTATTAAAGCACTGATTTTTGAGTTCCGCACTTTTTACGTCGCTTGCTTCTTTTCTGTTGCCTCCATTCAGGATTGCTCTTTGCAATTTTCTAGATTTTCTTTCATCTTGCTTTACCCTTCAGCTTGCTCACAATTTAATACTGTCTCCAATAAAACAGTGTTATTAAATTCGTGGAGCTACATTTAACTATTTTTCATAAACAGAGAAAAAGTCTAAGTAATCCGGAAAGGGTCATCTAGCGTAACCCATTTTAATTAAAATGGAATGCTCATCAGATAGTATGATTATAACGTCAAAGATCTTCAAAAATAAACCAAGAGTGTTTAAATCCGTTAACGCAGTCAAGAAGTATGGTAGTTTTTCTAATTGAATATTCCCCTCCTCCCTCACCAGTCAGTTTAAGCTAACTCAGTATTTTCTTGAGAAATGGTTAATTATCTATTTCATGCTGAAAGTAAGCCCTCTAGCAGACAGAATTGACAGCCAAAACTATTTTTAATAGATAAATTCTGAGTGGTCACTTATGCTGGCGATTTTTTTCCGCTTCCGTTTCCGAGACACAGCCGGTGGTACACCCGGTATATACGTACGAGTATTCATTTTACATTACTTAATTGAACAATATCCAGCAGATTTGGATTAATATTAATAACAATATGAAGTGCCTAGTGAATTTCAGTTTTATCAGTCTTATAAAAAATTTCAATATTAGAATTTAATTGTTCAACTGTCACTTGGATGTGTCTGGGAGATTTCAATATTGACATGCTGTTATCTAATAAACAGTAGTTCTATTTTGTGGAATTCTTGAATTTGGAACAACCTATTAATCAGCCCACTGGAGTTACATTAACTTCTTTTTCTCTGCTGGATCTCATAGTATCAATGAAAGATTTGGTAGTTGTACCCGGCGCGGCGCGGCGTGCTCGATGATGGTTTATCTGATCATGATCTAATGATGCTCGAATTAATTGCGTTATAACTGGCGTCAAACCTAATATAAACATTTATAGAGATCGCAAGTCCACTGATCAACATTTGTTCATACAACATTTCAAAACTACTATTTCATTTTGTTCTTTACTTCCTTTTACGATAAAGTAAGTATACTGGATTCACCCCAAAAATTCGAAATTGAGTTATCAACCGATCTTCATGTTTTTGTTCATTGGTCTGTCCGTGTGTCTGTCTGTCTGTCTGTGTGTCGGTCTGTGTGTCTGTGAAGAGAATATCTCAAAAACGAAAAGAGGTATGACGTTGAAACTTCATATATAAGTTTTGTGTACTATTTAGATGCAACAGCAAGGTTTTGATGAAAATTTCATAACCGGAAGTATGGTATTTACTCTTGAAATTTTTCAGTTTATTTTATTTTTTCAAAAACGACCCTAACGATTTTTTTCAAACTGTACATTTTATTACATTTTTAATGTGTATTGATGTGAGATAGGTGATTTTCCAGTTGAATACCTCTAAAATGGGTTTTTTTTTTGTTCTTTTTTCTATTTTTTTTAATAACTCCTATGCAGCTTAAAATTTTAGAGAAAATTTGTCTGTTCAACTAACGCTCTATTTTGTAGAGTTTCTGTAGAATTTGTAATTTTTGACAAATGCTTAAAAATGAAAAATCTAAATTTTGGTTAATTATTAGATCACTATAAAAGGAATTTGTGTGCGTGTATCACACCAGATTTTATATTAATGATATTGATGATGAGGTAACGTTTATAAGCAATATACTTTTAGAATGTTTTGACAAATATTCTCCGTTTAAACAGAAACGATTGACTAAACTTAGGGCTCTATTGTTAATCGATAATGTTACGCTGATGACGCTGAAGAATAAAGCTAATCGAAATTTCGTAAAACAAAAAGTATAGCACATTGGGACTATTATATAAATATTAGAAATTTTACTAATATTGTAATTAAAAAGGAAAAACTAACCTGCTATAATACAGCTTTAAATGATTCATTTAGTAACGCATTCTAGAACATATTAAAATCGTTGAACATTTTACCATTAAATGCAGTTGATATACCGGCTTGCTTATTTGATGTTAATAAAACTAACAACTTATTGTAAATAATATTCCTAAACAAAATTATTCGAATAATAAGACAATTACTTACTTACTTTATCGTATCCTTCTTCTACCGTTAGGTGTCGAGGGTTGGATAAATCTTACTTTATGAAGAGCTTCCAGCTCTTCCTGTCCCCTGCAGGTTTCCAGTTGCTCTATTTTTTTCCGCTATTCTTGCTACTTTCACATTCCATATTTTCTTTGGCCTTCCTCTTATTCTTTTCTTGTCTAAGTTAATTTTCCACAATTCTTTTACTTTCCTATCAGTTGGCATCATTACCATGTGACCGAGCCATATAAGTTGCTGTCTTTCAATTTTTAGTTCCTCCTGCTCCACCTCTAAGCTGTTTTTTATTAGTCTTTACGTATTTTGGGTTGTCTGGTAACTCCTGCAACTTTTCTTAGAAATGTCATCCCACTGGCTTCGATCTTGCTCTTTTTCTTCGGCACTTCCATTTTTGTTATGAATGCCCGATTTAACGCACTAATAAGTCTTGTTGCCGAACTAATTCTGTCGTTCACCTCACCTTCTCAGCCTCCCTGTTCTTCGATTATTGCTCCTAGGTATTTTAATTTATTTCTTTGTTCTAGCCTTTCATGTTTAATGTACCTATACTTCTATCATCTTCGGCTCTCTCGCAATCATTATTACTACTGTTTTATTGATATTTATTTTCATTTTGTATTCTGCCGAGGCGTTTTTCCATGCTAAGATACTTTTTTGCAGCTCTGAAGATCTATTTGCGAAAAGTATTAGGTCGTCTGCATACATTAGTTCTTGAACTTTCACAACTTATACATTTCTCTCCACGCTGTTGCTCCCTTCACCTTATAATCCACTCGTTTGGCAATTGTGGTAATGAATAGAATAGGCAAATTATACCTCCTTGTCTGAACCCCTTGACCGTTATGAATTCATCTGTAGTTAATCGATTAAATAGCACGATATTTTTTGTTTCATCCTACATACTTTTTATTGCCTCAAATAGATTTTGGTCAGTACCGTGGTTTCTAAGCGTTTCCCATATTTTCATTCTTTCCACATTGTCGAATACTTCTGTTATGTCTATTGGACCAATAAAAACTTTTTCGTTGTGTCGAGTATTTCCTCTTGTATTTTCCTCAAACTAAATATTCAGTCTTGAGTTCTTCTTCCCGATCTAAATCCAACTTGACTGTCCCCTATTCATTCTTCTATGCCTGCTCCCAGTCATTTCTGGAGTATTCTTTCGCATGTTTTTTCTACCGCCCTCAGTAGCGAAATTTCGAGGTATCGCCCTTCTCATAATGGATTGAGATTATAATGGCCAGCTTCCAGTCTTTCGGTATTGTTTTTGTTCTCCACACTAAGTAGATTAGGTAATGTAACGTAGAGATACCCTCTTTCCCCAAGAATTTTATCATTTCATGCTTTATGCTATCTTGGCCTGCTGCTTTACCGAACTTGAGTTTTTGTACCGCTTCTTCTACATCTGTCAGCTGTATCTGCATAAAAGCTTAATGTCATATATCCTCAACTTCTTGTTGTCGCCTGCTTACTTCGTGTGGTCTTGCAGGGGAGGCTTGTGGTTTTAACAGCTCAGAAAAATATTCGTGCCATCTCCCTTTTATCTCGTTTTCTGTGGTTAAAATCTTTCCAATTTTATTTTTTATCCCTCTTGTGACGTTTCGCGTGCCTACAGATTGTTTTAAAACGTCTTAATTGCAGTTATCAATTTGTAGGTGCTATAACAGTCACAAGAGCCATCCACTCGTGACATGAAAAGATCTCGGGATTACGTAAAGCCACCAGAAGATGTACCTGACTGCCTCAAGTGTTTTAGGTAGGGTTTTTTCAGAATCCAGACCAGAACCTGAGCCTCAGCCGAGAGCTACCTTGAGCCCTGGGGCCCAAGTGCTCCACCAGTCACCGCCGTCTTCGCTTATTCCTGATAAGCGAGGAACCGCCAGTCCAGCACCTGAGAAGACAAGCATCATGTAACTAACACCTGGAGGCGATCGCGTTATTGCTGTATTTCCGCGAACCGCGAATATGTAAGAAATCTTTTTATTCTTAAGTTGAACTGCCGGAGAATCATAACCTGTCCTGAAACCTCCCTTCTTGCTTGTGTTAGTCAAACTGCATTTAAAGCAATCCGCTCCAAAACAACCCTTCCTGTTCAAGCATAAGGTGCTACGGAACTATCTTGCGGTCTAGCTGTAGATTCTTCCCCTGATAAATAAATATCTACCGGCTGTTCTCCGAGTTCCTGTACAGATCCCGCTGCTCCAATGCAAAATTTTACCGTCCAAATGTTAGTTACAAGCACGCCGTATACAACGAGCAGATGTCCGCCAAGATCCAGTAGAAATAGCGCGAGCCGTTTAAAATTCGTAGTGATTCCAGGGATCTCTCGCCGGCTCGACTCGAACAAACGCCAACCAGGGAAAAGGTCATTCTGGGACTCGGAAAATTAAAATTTCATTTATCAGGGGGAGCGTGAGTTCTTGCTTCACGCGCCAGGGGCTATTACTTATACCTCCAAAGTTATTCCTATGTTAGTTTTATTCCTGGAGCCTGGAGAAACCCGTGACAGGCGATCTAGAAACTTGGTGTTGAATTTGGTATGTTTCCAATAATTCAAGTCACAAGCAAGCCGATTTCAGCATCAGAGAGCAACGCGCCCAAGTGCTGCGAGCGAGTCTGTGATTTTTGTAAATATTTGTGTTTAAAACAAGATTTGATTTAATTTTGTAATCTAGATGTAAAAAATAAAACAATATTTATAATTTCGATTCAAGTCTTTGCACTCCATCTGTCTACAACCCTGGCCCAGAGCTAACCGCAGGCAATAATTAATAACGTAAAAATAAAGTAAAGTAATCAGAGCTTGGTAATTGCATTTATAAATTCCGAAACGTTACATGGTGCCCTTCGTAAGAGACCAATAAATCCAGACCGTTACATTCTATTTCCTTATCTATTTTTCGTAACCCTTTTAGGACTCGGCAGAGCATTTTTGCATTTCCTGTACTATTTACCTCCATTTTACTTTCGAAGTCCTCCCGTGCTTTAATCTTTGCTCCGTTAGTCATCAATTTAACTTTCTCTTTTTTGCACTTTTAGATATCATAACTTTCTTTGTTTTTCCTACTTAAATAGTTCCTTCAGTACTATGTCGTTGTTCCACCAGGCAGTTCCTTTTCTTCAATTGGAAAATTTAGCCACTCCGCAGCTTTCGCTCGCAGCTTTAATTACTATTATATGCTTGAAGTCGGTCTTTCACATTCTTCCACATTTTCTGTTTTTAGTTTTTCTATTAGTTCTATTAGTACAAAACAACAAAAAGAAGAATATTATCGGCGTAAGAGTAAAAAGAGGATACGCGCTAGGAAGTGATCACCACCTAACAGTTATGACGATGAAACAGGACAAACAAGAAGAGAGGATAACAAAATATGAAAAGGTAACAGACATCTGGAGGATACGGTCATACAAACTAAAAGAAAACGAAGTGCAACAAACATTTAAAACCTTGATGACAAGGAGACGAAATAGAGCACAACGAAACTGTACAGCAACTGTGGGACAGATCAAATCAAGTATTTTGATGTCACCAGAAACAGCATATGGGAAAACAAAAATTGATAATAACTACAACATAAAACGAACGACATGGTGGAACGACGCAATAAGAAAAGAAGTCAAGATAAAAAAGACCAAATGGAAAAAATACTTACATACAAAAGATATACAGGATTACCAAGATTACAAAGAGCAGAGAAATAAAATAAAACATGAAATCAAAAAAGCAAAAAGAGAGACATGAACAGCATTCGGAGAAAAGATGGAACACAACTTTAATACAAACCAGAAGCTTTCCTACCGAGGAATTTACAAATAAAGAAAAATACGATACCAAAGCAGATAAAAAGCAAAGAAGGGCATAAGACAACATCGAAGGAAGAAATAATGAATAGATGGAAAGAGTACTTCCAAGAACCATTAGAAAGAGATACAAATAGGATAGACGACACCCAACAGGAAAGACGCAAGAGGAAAGAAAACCAAGAAAACATATCATTGGCAGAATTAGAAGCAGCCATACATAGAGTAAGATTAGGCAAAGCAGAAGGACACGATCATATAACACCAGAAATGATTAAATTTATGGGAGAAGAAGGCGAAAAGTTATTCCTCCAAATAATAAACGCGGCTTGGACATCGAAAACAATACCAGAGGACTGGGAGGTCGCAATAATCGCTCCAATATTCAAAAATGGTGATAACATGATGTGTGAAAATTATAGGGGGATTTCTTTGCTGTGTGTAGCTTGCAAAGTCTATGAAATGATCATCGAAGCAAAACTCAAAAAAGAAGTTAAACATACACTAGATAAAGCACAGTGGGGTTTCCGTAAAAATAGAAGCACGTAAGATTTAATTTTCACTATAAGGCAGATGTCAGAAAAAGCAATTGCGCATGAAAAGAACATGTACCTGGGCTTTATTGATTTGAAAAAAGCCTTTGATAGAGCACCGAGACAAAAAATCTGGGATATCCTCGAAGAAAGAGAAATACAACCTGGCTTAATTGGGGCAATTAAGAGTATATACCAAAAAAGCAGGAACCATGTAAGAGTATGTAACGAGAAGTCTCAGGAATTCATTACATACCAAGGCGTGAGACAAGGTGGCTCACTGAGTCCATATCTGTTCATTACCTTACTAGATCACGCGATGAAACTATGTAACAAACAGATCAATAAAACAGTATGGGGTTATTACAAAATGCAACTAATAATAGTAAATAACTTAGGATATGCAGACGACATCGTGATCATAACAAAAACACAAGAACAACTACAGAAAGCCTTAAATACATGGAACACAGAATTAACCAAGGTGAATATGACAATAAATGCGGAAAAAACTAAAGTAATGGTGATAGGTGTAAATAAGGTAGAACTAAAGATCAAGGTAGAGAACACTCATATAGAACAAGTAACCTCATTTAAATATCTAGGAGTAACTGTAAATGAGAAAGGAGACATAGATGAAGAACTAGACAGAAGGCTAACAGTAACTAATAAATTATACTCTGCGATCAGAAACAACTTCATAAGAAAAAAGGAAATATCAAGAAAAACCAAGCTAAAAATTTATAGTGCAGTGTATTTACCAACCTTAACATATGGAAGCGAATCGTGGACGCTGACGAAGAAACAGGAAAAAAAGATGCAAGTTAGTGAAATGAGATATTTACGAGCAGTGTTAGGAAAAACAAGACGAGACAGAATTAGAAATGCCACAATACGAGAACAGTTTAAAGTTATCCCGTTGATAAGACATAATAGAGAAGCGAAGGCTACAATGGCTAGAACACATGTGGTGGATGGACGAACGAAGAATACCAAGACAAATATGGCAAGGAAAAGTGGAAGGAAGAAAAAGAAGAGGGAGACCCAAAATAAGCTAGAACGAAGTTGCACTATCAGCATTACGGAAGCTAGACCTGAACTGGACAGAGGGCGAGAAGATCGCGCAGGATAGGAACCAGTGGAGAAAGATGCTGAAAACTAATTCTTAGAAGCAAGAAACCTCGATACCGCAACAAGTGGTACAAGAGGATCGATTATGTATGTATGTAGTTTTCCTCGTCTTTTCAGGATTCCTTGGTTTATTGCTCTTGTGTATCTTTTACTGGTTCTTCCCCTTGTAAATTGTAGCTCCTAATAGATTCCTGTCTTACTTCACTTACTTTTGACTCCATACATGGTTCTGTTTGCTCTAATCTCAATCTGGCTTCTACACGGAAATGATAGGGGCAACCCCTTTTAACTCTTTCATCTTTTATAATTCTTCTATTTGATTTTTTCACCAGCACTAAATCAATGTTTGATTTTTCCTCGCTGCTCATTATTTCACGCGCGAATTTATGAATATCGCTATGCTCGAACCACTTGTTTGCCACTGCTAAGTAGTTAAGAATACAGCAGTCCGTTTTTCTTCATCGTCTCTTCTCCAAATTTTCCTATTGCATTTTTCGCCTCTTCAGGTTTGTTGCCAACCCGGCCATTAAGGTCTCCTATCACAAATAGTTCGCCTCTTCAACTTGTATGGCCTCCCAGAATTGATCTTTAATTTGTTTGGATACGTATTCGTTTGAACCATATGCTTTTATTACTGTGCGCCCTCCTTTTTGGAGAATTTATTTTTAGTTTTAACAATATTTCCGATATACTCTTCCAATTTATAATTTTATCCGTCCATTCCATATTGACTATGCATGCGTGACCCTCCTCGGTTTCGACACCGCCATTTTCTTTCCTTTTAGTTTCTGTCAGTGTTAACAGTGTCATTTTTTATTTTTTGAATTCATCAAGCAATTCTAGTTTTTTACCGCTAATTCCTCCCAAATTCCACGTACCCAGTTGACATTCACTGATCCTTTGCTTTGGAATAGTGAAAATTAATTACTATAAAGACAATACAAAATTTAATATTCCTTCAAATTTTCAGTTCCAAATTCTTGACGTTATCGCCGTCGCTAATATAAAAAAAATGCTAGTTATGTTTTTAATTATTAGAAACATTTTTTGTTCTGACTGTATTAACATAGTCTGCCTTATATTGCGCACATCATTCATTGTTGCCTGGATGAAAGCACTTTTCCGACCATATCAAACAGCCTCTTGAACGTAAAGATCTAAGACCATTAGCATATTACCTACCTTATCAAAAATATTGGAAAAGTAATTGCGTTTCATATTAGAGAACATCTAAACAGCTTAAATTTACTACCTGAAATATAATCCGGTTTTCGGTTAGGCCATAACTCTGTAACTGCATTTCTTAAAGTAACAGCTATTTTAGAAGCATCAGATAAAGGAAACCATATATGTAATATTAGTCGTGCGGGTTTATAGCAAGGCCTTTGATACGGTTAACCATGAAGTGTTTTTTTTCAGTCTTACATTATATTGGGTTTACTATCCAAGTTACTGATTTAATTAAAAACTACCTACCTTACAGAACACAAAGTGCTAAGATCAAATTGTGTGTTTCTGAGCAATTGAGTACCGTATCAGGTGTTCCACAAGGTTCTATACTTGGTCCCATACTTTTTTCCATCTACACTATTATTCTCTATAATGTCATACATTTCTGTAATATACACATGCATGCTGATGATACTCAATTGCACTGTTCATTTTCTACTGCTGAGGTTGATGTAGCTGTAACACTCAGAAATCAAGATCTAGAAAATGTTTATCAATTTTTAAAAATCACTCACTCTACCTTAACCCCTATAAGACTATGGTCCTGTTGTTTGGAAATATTAAAGACTACTTTATAATTAGAGAGACTATAAACATTTCCCTAAATGGTGTTTAAATACATTTTTAAATAGTTCGATACTGTGACCAAATGACAAAATACATTATACAAGCATATTCAGTTTTAAGAAAACCTTTTCCTTTCAGACGTTTATTTAATACTAAAACTAAGATTATATTGTGCGGGTCGCTAGTTTCGTCTTGTTTCTCATATTGTCCACCGATATACACTAATTTTATTGATACTATTAACGAATACCAAATATGAAACTTACAAAATGCATGCATACGTTTTATGGTACCAATTGGTATAGTTAATGTATTCGCAAGTACACCCTGTTTCAAAAAAATTGGTTGAATTGTATTGGTTAGATATGAGACACCGGCGTACTCTTGATGAGGCATGTTTATATCACAAAATCATACTTACCAAAACACCTAAATACTTCTATAACATTTAGAACTTATGTCCATAACCTGAATTTACGAAATAAAAGGCTATTATGTAACTACATCAATTCATGGAACGGCTTTACATCAGTGTTCTTTTAACTACAACATTTTAAAATTTTATTATAGTAGGTCACCAATGGGTGGCCTCCTCGGTGACCGTGGCAGTGAACGGTCGATTTACCTGCGGGCTACCACCAAACATTGAAATCGCATGCACAGGCTCGTGCGCAGGAGCTGATGTTCAAATCCCATCGCAGGTAATATATTTTTATTTGAAAATTGATTTAATTCGAATTACTAAGCGTTTCTGTTTATTGTTTCAGTATTATTACGAACGTGAAAGTATTTTTACCCTTATTTTCCTCCGATTTGTAAAATTGTTTAGTGTCACAACGTCCACTTGTGAGGAAAGTTCTGAGTAAAGCTCGTTACATATTTTTTACATCTGTTAGAGTTTCGGGCATTTTTATTGACATAATGCTGCTGCCTGCAATTTTTCTACTTATATACAAGAGTTTCTTATTAAGTTAAGATTATATTTTCCGGGCGTGACGTGTTTTTTGATAGGCCTACTGAAAGTTGTTTTAATTTAATAAAATTGTAAAAGTTTGAAATAGCGTTTTTGTACTCGTGATTTCGAAATTCGTATTTCCCGGTCATTCCCGATGCGCCGAAAGTTACTTTTCCCACACTGTGGTGCTTTTTACTTTTCAACAAAAACTAGGGCAATTGTGCGACAAGGATAGATATAAAAATTCACTAATGGCGGTACCTTACACTTTAGTGTGTTAATCTACGACAAAAGTTAACATGTGCGTAAAGGTATCTATAAAAGTTTAGTGATTTGTGCTGTCAACTCAGTAAAGTAGTAAAACGCTAAATAATAATATATTTTTTAGAATATTTTCAATTATTCGTTACAAAAAAACATTGTACCTAACTCTTTCGGGAAGAATTTTCCCGAATTCGCACAAAATGCAGCACTCTCTTCGGTCGTGCTGCAAACAAAGTGGTCATTCGGGAAAATTACCATCCCGAACTTGTTAGGTAAATAACTATTTCGTTCCCAGAGCCCAGGTCGTTGTCGTTACTGATGGATTTATTGTCTTTTATTTTCATAAACGATTAGAAAGCATACTAAGCAAATCTAGTTATAATAATAAAATACACAATTGTCTTATATCTGTTTACAAAAACACATTCCAATTTTGGTTGCAAGAGAATTTGCTACTAACACAAATAACAATGAATAGAATGGCATGAGATCTTTTACTAAAATTTACTCACTGCCCCAGTAGTTAAATAATGTGAAAAATCGCAGTTACATTAATGCCATTAATTCAATTAGCGGAAGGATCTTGTGAAACCCATGAATTATAGAGCAGCCTATTTGACATCCTGGTAAATTCCCATCCAAGAGTGAATCACCGGAATATTTTGCGGTGAAAGTACAAGTGCTGGATGATAAATTTCGAATGCCCTAATTTCTCTTCGCCTAAACCTTCTATGATCGATTGCTACCTGGTGCATTCGCTTTTGCACACTGCAAATTCGAAACAGAGGCATTGTTCTCGCAGTGCCCATGATACGGCTATCATCAAAGCCAGTCGAAGTGGTTCTCTTGCCCCACCTGTCTAGGTATGAACCGAATACCTCTTGTACTCAGGTGAAATCTACGTCATGCTTGACCCGTTATACGCCAGTCTTTAGGAAAACGTTCGAGATTCACCAGCAAGAATGCCGAGGTTTAGAGTGCGCTCGACGCAGCTTAATTAGAGGGCTAACAGAAAGAGTGCAGTGAAGTTTTCGTGGTCCAGCAAAGTCGTTCTTGAAGGACCGCTGGAGGAATTGGTGCCGCAAAGTTCCCGGAACAGAAAAATAAAGAAGTGCATACCGGTGACCCAAATTCGCGTTAAAAGAACTGTTAAACTCATCTCGTGTCGAACTGCTTCGGGTTTAATTTGATACATGAAGTGCTCTTGGGGTTTTTTAAGTGACTTCGTATTTGACAAGTGGTGCCTGTTCGGAACTGGATTTATTTTGGTGTAAAGTTGAAGTGATATGTGGATAATACAGATGAAGCACATGAGAAAGAAGAAACATGTTAAATATCAAAACAAAATTGACTGACGCACTAAACTTTGAAGAAGCGCTATTCAAATCGGAATGTCTTAGATGTTCCTTCAATAAATAATCTTTTCAAAGTTCAATAAACGTATAATGAATGAGTGAAATAACTGAGTGTGCAGCGAAGTAGCAACGTGCTGGTATAATATGAATAACAAAGCGAAGAAGCGAGTGTTTAGAATAAAATACTAATTAAAAATATTTATTGGTATTCACCAGTGGCCAGTGTAGCGGGATTTTTACGGTAAACAATTCAAAACCTTATCGTGTTTGGTGATAGAGGTGAAAGTAGCGTGCTACGTATTAAGCCGGTGCGATTGACCTCTTGCAATATGGCTGCATCCATGGGTTTGAATTTCCTCCGCTACATGGGGCTTTTGGCGTTAACGCAAGTCCTGATTGCTGCAGGTATGACAACATGATAGATTATGTGTAGCGAGGTACCGAGTCCTACTTAACAATTAGTTTATAGCATTTCCCAATTGCTGCTTACGTTATTTTTATACCCTCTTGCGTAGCGGCGATAAGATTTCCAGTTGTTCCAGTTTCCAGTCCATCATTTTTTACCAATTTAGATAGGGTATTTCTGAAACAGCAAAGTAGCACACCGCCAAATTTGCATAACTCAGCGAAGTAAGTAGGTTTAGCGAAATGATCAAATTTCTCCATGAACTGCGCGAAGCAACATCCAATGCCAGTGCCAGTGAATTGGATTTCTCTCAATTTTTGCAGAAGATAAATATTAGTATCTCACCGTGTAAATATGACTGATTATTATTTTCATTATCTGCGTCATTCTGGCTAACAAAAAACAACAGTAAAGAATTAAGAGATATTTCAAATCTACTGTAAATCCTAGCCTTTTTTATGGTTAATGTTTCGAATTCAATTACTTTTTTCAGCTTATATTTTAACATTTCACTAAACTTATTAATAAATAACTTATCTCAAACTACGTCAGTCAAAGAAAAATTTTTAATAAAAATAAAGAAAGTTAGAGAATTTGTTATTTCACTTTTTCATGGTAACAAACAAATTACTATTGCAAGCTTTGTAAATTCTATTGTCCGTTAAGAGGATGTGTCCATTAAGTTCTCAAACTAAGGATCAACGTGGATACGGAGTTATGACCAGAGTCAGAATTTGTGTTTACAGAAAGCATATTATTTACTATAAAACATATAAGACAAGGTAACAAACGGAAATAAAGCTCCACCTTAGTTTACAGTTTTGTACCACATTCCTGCTGTAATTTTTCTGATTTTTGAAGAAGAAAGCGATTTCATTCTCCATGTCACGAAATTATTTTTAAAACTTTTAAAATTTGCATCTTAGGTTTTTATTTCGAATACTAATTTGAAACAAAACGACAAAGTTAATTTTAAAATGAAATTTCTGACTTCTATCTCTTCAAAAAATTACAGAAGTTGCAATTTACCAACCTTCGTTAATGCATTGAAAATGAACTTGGCTAATTTTCAGGTATGGCATAAAATTTGAAAAAATGAATAATTTACAAGGGAAAAGTTTTTAAATTTTTCACATCTTTATTATTATTGTTTATTATACGCCACGCGAAACGTTACTGCGAAGTTCTACTGCATAGCAGATCATTAATAAATAATACGTACTACAATTTGGAACCTTCTCAGCATCTTGTACAATTTAATATTAATCTGCAATTAGATACAGATGTTGAATTCGATATTACATTCACACAGCTGTTTTGAAGGAGCTCTGAGAATTACAAGCCAGTCCCTCGGCGGTTCCACTTACTCTTGCTAATAGTTTATTTTGTTTATGTTTACTCATGAAACGTGCTTTATTAATAACAAATATAGCAACTGGAGCAAAGATGCTACTGCTTTTACTAGGAGGAACGGGCCAGTGTGAAAAAGGAATTACATGCGAATAGATCTTTGAGTTGTTTAGTCGATATGTATCTGTAGTTTTGTGTTAATTGTTCAATAAATACATTTTAAAAGGATTTGTTGTTTGGGGAGCTTTTACATTGTCTAAACTAGGTAACTTTGCATCTTCCGTACATATACATATATTTATATTTTTAAAGTCCCCACAATTTTTTTCTATTACAATCCCGCATTAAGTTTTAGTACAAACCGCTGACACTAACATCCCAACCCTGCCAGTGACCGTTTACCATTCTACCACCGTCTGCCAAGTGCAACGCCACAAAATATATTCATGCTACAGACAAATATAATCCGACATTCCGTTAGTATCACGTTATTTCATATTTACCTGCAAATTTACAATTTCACAAAGGGCAAGAATCAAACAAAATTGCACATTTTCCTTATTTACAAAGTAAGAAAATAAGGCAAAATCCCCGCGACAACCGCATCCCGAATTCTCTTAAAAATACAGTCGGCCAGTAGAAAGTCTCCAAACAACGAATTTCAGGCAAATATTGATTTTAAAGTGATTTCTGGTAATTATAACTTCATTTTCCAACCCCCAAATCCATCTGGGCCGCAAAATTTCCACATCCCGAATTCTCTTGAAAATACAATCGACCAGTAGAAAGTCTCCAAACAGCGAATTTCACACAAATATTGATTTTAAGGTTTTTCCGATAATTCTAACGTTTTCCCCATTTTGCAACCTCCAAATCCACCTAGGCCAAAAATTTCTTAAAAACCCACAGATTCATCCACAAATATTCAAAAACAAAATTCGGCAGTTTTTCATTTCCCTGTTTATGTAAACATCCAATTTGCTACAAACGCAACTCACCTTTACACCCCTGTAACTTCGCCCCCGTGCATCGCAGACCCCAAAAAACAGCAAGTTCGATGAGCGTTGGTTCTTCCGCTTTTCAACTAACCCCAAATCACATTTTGATCTTTCAAGAAGTATGCGATGTAACAGCACCGAACGCTTTCGTGTCCAAAAAATAGTTTTAATCCCCGTATTTTCGCCCCCTCGAATCTTACATTTTCACAACCTCTCCAGAAAGTTCACCTTTGACGAGATCTTCAAAATGACAGAAACAAAATTCACCTGCAATACGTACAACTTGGCAAAATTTCGTGAAAGCTGCGCACTGTTAAAAACTTATGGTGTAAACCGATTCAAAAGTATAGGGGTATTTCACTGGGATTAATTTGTACACTTACTGCCTATTTAAGCAGAACCTCGTTATTTCTTAAGGTCCTGCCTGGTCCTTGCCTGTCCTGCAGGATTATGCCTGATCCTACCAGTCCTGCACGATACTGCATAGTCCTGTTTAGTACTGTCACAGTCCTGCTACTGCCACAGTTTTTATTTGTTTTGCTAAGATTTTATGCACAAGTGCTCCTTAGTACTGCCATAATCGTAGTTAATGCTGTCACAGTTCTGCTAGGTAATGCCACAGTTTTG
The DNA here is from genome assembly GCA_940337035.1 of Agriotes lineatus. NCBI lineage: Eukaryota > Metazoa > Arthropoda > Insecta > Coleoptera > Elateridae > Agriotes > Agriotes lineatus. Next base: position 149,504,744 of record OW679195.1, on the reverse strand, counting down.
ATTACTTCTCCTAGAATTTTATCAACAGTCTTGATTAGTACTGTCACAATCCTGCATAGTAGTGCCACAATCCTGCTTAGCTATCGCAGTCCTGCTAGCTACTGCTACAGTTTGTATTCGTACTGCTAGGATTTTATCCACGGTCTTGCTTTGTACTGCCACAATCCTGCATAGTAGTGCCACTGTCCTGCTTATCTATCGCAGTCCTGCTAGGTACTGCTACAGTTTCGATTCGTTCTGCTAGGATTTTATCCACAGTCCTGCTTAGTCTTGCCACAATCCTGCATAGTAGTGCCACAGTCCTGCTTAGCTATCGCAGTCCTGCTAGGTACTGCTACAGTTTCGATTCGTTCTGCTAGGATTTTATCCACAGTCCTGCTTAGTCTTGCCACAATCCGGCATAGTAGTGCCACAGTCCTGCTTAGCTATCGCAGTCCTGCTAGGTACTGCTACAGTTTCGATTCGTTCTGCTAGGATTTTATCCACAGTCCTGCTTAGTCTTGCCACAATCCGGCATAGTAGTGCCACAGTCCTGCTTAGCTATCGCAGTTCTGCTAGGTACAGTTTTTATTCGTTCTGCTAGAATTTTATCCACAGTCCTGCTTAGTCTTGCCACAATCCTGCATAGTAGTGCCACAATCCTGCTTAGCTATCGCAGTCCTGCTAGGTACTGCTACAGTTTGTATTCGTTCTGCTAGGATTTTATCCACAGTCTTGCTTTGTACTTCCACGATCCTACATAGTAGTGCCACAGTCCTGCTTAGTATTGTCTCCTGCTAGTTAGTGTCACAGTTTTGATTAGTGCTGCTAGGATTTTATCCACAATCTTGCATAGTAGTGCCACAATCCTGCATAGTAGTGCTACAGATCTGCTCAGTATTGTTACAGTCCTGCTTAGTGCTGGCACTGCTACAGTTTTGGTTCGTTCTGCTCCGATTCTATCCACAGTTCTGCTACGTACTGTCGCAGTTTAGATTAATTCTGCTAGGATTTTATCCACAGTCCTGCTTAGTCTTGCCACAATCCTGCATAGTAGTGCTATAGTTCTGCTCAGTATTGCCACAGTCCTGCTTAGTGCTGGCACTGCCACACGTTACTACAATTTTATCCACAGTCCTACTAGGTACTTTTGCAGTTTTTATAAGTTCTGCTAAGATTTTATCCACAGCCTGCTTAGTAGTGCTACAGTGCTGCGTAATATTGCCACAGTCCTGCTTATTATAGTCTTCTGCTAGTTAGTGTCACAGTTTTGATTAGTGCTGCTAAGATTTTATCCACAATCTTGCATAGTAGTGCTACAGTCCTGCTTAGTGTTTGTGCTGCCACACTTTTGATTCCTTCTGTTACGATTTTACCCATAGTCCTGCTAGGCACTGCAACAGTTTTTATTAGTTCCGATAGGATTTTATCCACAATCCTGTATAGTAGTGCTACAGTTTTGCTTAGCTATCGCAGTCCTGCTAGGTACTGCTACAGTTTGTATTCGTTCTGCTAGGATTTTATCCACAGTCTTGCTTTGTACTTCCACGATCCTACATAGTAGTGCCACAGTCCTGCTTAGTATTGTCTCCTGCTAGTTAGTGTCACAGTTTTGATTAGTGCTGCTAGGATTTTATCCACAATCTTGCATAGTAGTGCAGTAGTCCTTCTGTTATGATTTTACCCACAGTCCTGCTAGGCACTGCAACAGTTTTTATTAGTTCCGATAGGATTTTATCCACAGTCCTGTTTAGTAGTGCTACAGTCCTGCGTAGTATTGCCACAGTCCTGCCTAGTACTGCCTCCTGCTAGTTAGTATCACGGTTTTGATTCGTTCTACTAGGATTTTAACCACAGTCCTGCTTATTAGTGCCACATTCCTACTTAGTAGTCACATTCCTGCGTAGTACTGACACATTCTTGTTAGGTACCTAACACAGTTTTGATTCGTTCTGTTCGGATTTTATCCACAGTTCTGCTTAGTAGTGCCGGTTTTGATTCGTTCTACTAGGATTTTAACCACAGTCCTGCTTATTAGTGCCACATTCCTACTTAGTAGTCACAGTCCTGCGTAGTACTGACACATTCTTGCTAGGTACTACCACAGTTTTGATTCGTTCCGTTCGGATTTTATCCACAGTTCTGCTTAGTAGTGCCACAGTTCTGTTTAGTGTTGTCAAAACTTTACTAGGTACTACCACAGTTTTGATTCGTTCTGTTAGGATTTTATCTACAGTACAGCTCTGCTTAGTGCTGTCACAGTCTTGCTAGGTACTGCTACAGTTTTGATTCGTTCTTATAGGATGTTATCCACAGTCCTGCTTGATAGTGCCACAGTCCTGTCTAATGCTGCCACAACCCTGCTAGCTACTGCCACAGTCCTGCTAGGTACTGCCACAGGAGTCATCCTACTAGGGTTCTATCCAATCGTGCCATTTCATCATAACCAATGACAACAATTAATTTTGATTTATCCTGAATGCCTTGTTTTAAAATGATAGGACTTTTTAGGGCTACAGCAAAAAATTGAAATTCAGTTAGCTCCAATCAAATTTCCATTACGTACAAAACAAGAACAAATATAGTTTGGTTCAAAATTACTACATACTAATTATAAAGAGCAAGGCGTTACTGGAAAAAATATTAAGAATTGAAAATACATTCAAATCTAAAATCACGGGCACCTTATTCAAACATATCTCGATTTTTAAAATGTCTCCCGTATGAATTAAAATTTTAATTGACCAATTTTTAAATACTTTAAACGTCATCATAATCAAGTGAAATTAGTCTATATTTGAAAAGCTGTAGCTCAACCTATTTTACTTCGGTCTTAATTGCAGTAATTGTGTGCAACTGTCATTTCTTTAAACTTCGGATCGTTTGTTAATATCCACAGAATATTGTGCTAGCTCAGAATTTATCATTTTAATGTTTGAAAATTACTTTTTATTTACATAAAAATCAAATTTTTGTGTTTAATCGTGAACAGCTCTAGCGACAAACCTAAGTGGGTACTTACTATTAAAATTAAAAAAATACCTTGGAGATTTTCGAGAATTTTTTTGTCGCATGGAAGATAACAATTTACAAAAAATATGTTTAAATTAAGTTGCTGTTATTTTATTTTAAAGCCTTTTTAATCTTTAACAAGTTGTACCCTATCCGGGGAAGTAAAGCTCTGGGTTTCTATATAATATGCACTACTCACTTTTCATCATAATCATATTTTGATGTAGCTAGTATTATCTTTTTTCCATTTGCCATAAACTCATTATACTACACCGAGGGCTACACGTACGTATCGTTTGTTAAAAACAAATGTGCGCTTTTGGCTTTGGGGAATGTACCAAATGGTTTTTAAATTGTATACCTATACAAAAAGTTGTTTCAAAATAAAATTGAAAAGTTGTTCAAAGTGTGGAAATATTGTGGTAACAATGGATTACGACCGAATTTATTAAAAATTAGTAGTCATGGTCACCGTATAAGATTTTGTATATGTTAATTTAGATACAGACGTAAAGATTGCCTTTTTCTTAGACTTAAAAAACTCCTAACGTAAGTTATTTTTAATAAATAAAGATACTGATCAAAATGATCTTAGTATAAACAGAAAAAAATCTCAAGCTCATATTTCTTGTAAAGGCATGATAAGAGCCCAGAAGATTTTTTTAAACTCTATCTAGCTGATTCATCCAAAACTGGTTGTATATTTCGTTACATTTTAAATTAAATGTCTCAAATCAATCGTCCTTAAAATTAATAAAATAAAATTGATCTTATGGAGAAGATGCTAAGTCGAGTCGAGTCGAAGTATATGCTTTTTCGTTATTTCCTATACTGCATTCTAGTACTAAGATCCTCTATTAATTAAACTGAATGTTTGTCCCGGTACTACTTGCTTAACAAACTACAGCGTTGCCCAATACTTTACCTTGCGCTCCTCCGCATTGCTTCGTATTAATTATAAGTTACTTTGTGCACCCACAAAAATAAAATATCTGCAAGCGATGCCTAAAACAGAAGTTAATATTTATAGGTTTGTGTTTACTAACCACGCAGATCCTTTCTTGCAAGAATATCGAAAATTTATGTAGGCGTGTATCCACTACCAGTTGGAGTTTAAAAATCTTCACCACAGATAAAAAATAATTATTATTTTCAGGCCATTTTTATTTTATTTTCATAAAAAGCCATCTAAAGTTCACGCACATGTTCTTTGAACTAGAATTTGCGTCCTATTTTGTACCAGTTGAATTTTAAATAGCCAATCAGGAAAGAGCTTAGTTTACATTGTGAGTGCAATATTATATTGGAGCTGCAATCTGTGCAGCACAAGTTCGTATTGGGAGCGTGTAAAAAATTGTTACTCTCTAGCAGATGTATACGGGTGTATAAAACAAATTGCGCCATATATGTGATGCTTCAAATAATTCTCGCTTTTGTGCCTTTATCGCCCCTTGCAGAGCCGCCACTGCGTACGATCAGAGCTGTCTATTTAATAATTCTGTTTTCTCTACTTATAGTAACTTGTATCTACTAAAAAGTAAGCCACACGCCTTACGGTAATTAGGCCCCAGCATTTGAAAACGGCTAATTGGTTATAGCGAGAGTCGTTAAAATGATTTATTCGGTTCATCATCTTGCTTAAGATATTGGTTTCAGGCGGTGATTCAAGTTTGTTTTCGTAACTGATACAACATATGTACTTTTGGGTTTTACCTACTCAGTGCCACTCTCTAATCCTCAGAAAACAGTAGTGTAATTTTAACATAACAGAATTAGGAATTACATAGAGAAACCATGAAGAAACCTAGAGTACCTTCTAATTATTACTTCCTTTTACTACTATAAAGGAAGTATTGGATTCACCCCAAAAATTCGAAATTGAGTTTTCAACAGATCTTCACGTTTTAGAGTCCCCTGATCCCAAAAAACATATTTTTTTTCATTGGTCTGTCTGTCTGTCTGTGTGTCTGTGTGTCAGTGAACAGAATATCTCAAAAACGAAAAGAGGTATGGCATTGAAACTTCATATATAAGTTTTGTGTACTATGTAGATGAGACAGCAAGCTTTTGAAGAAAATCGCATAACCGGAAGTAGGTGTTTACTCTTGTGATTTTTCAGTTTTTTTCGATTTTTTCAAAAACGGCTCTAACGATTTTTTTTAAACTTTACATTTTTCTTACATTTTTAATGTGTATTGATGTGAGATAGGTGATTTTCCAGTTGAATACTTCTAAAGTGGGTTTCTTTTGTTTTTTTTTCTATTTTTTTTTATTAACTCCTATTTTAAATAAAACACCCAGTATATTATTACATTTTTGAATTCACCTTAAAATTCTAGAGAAAATTTGTCTCTTCAACTAACACTCGATTTTGTACCGTTTTTGTAGAATTTGTAATTTTTGAAAATTTTTAACAAATGCTTAAAAATTAAAAATGAAATTTTTGACTAATTATAAGATCACTGTAAAAGGAAGTTGTGTGAGTGTATCACACCAGAGTTTTATTTATGTAGCTGATGGTGGAAAGAAGAACCCAAGCGGCTATGATACGTAAATCAGGATATAAAAAAATAGTGCAAAATCTATTGTACTTAATTAATTAATGATTTTACTATAGAGTAAAGCTCAGAACGCTACACTCTATGCAAGAATTTTATCTGAGGCTCGACAGGAAAATTTTAGAAATTTCCAGGGGTTGTTCGTCGGGACAGTTCCCATTAAACAACTAACAAAAATACTAATATCAAATTTCAGATTATTTTGAAAAACATAATTGTAGATTAATGTCAAAATTAGTTAAAATGTTCATATAGTGTGTATTGCGATCCGGGTAATGTTACTACTACACAGCGATTTTACTATTATTCCTGCTGTAGAATTAGTTAAAGTATATAAAATTAAGTGGTAAAGAATACTCCCTAACTGCAATTCATGCTAAAACCAGCAACCATCAGTCTAAGTGCGACATTAACTCGAATAAAATTGCAAAATAGACGCTCAGAATGTGAATAATTTTCGTCAAAACGGTAAAATTGCCAAGGATAATAAAGTGTATGGTATGCGGCATACCTTCACGACGAACTGTATTTGATTAACACAAAAAACGTTCTTCGGTAAGTTGGACAACGGAGTTTATGTGAACTATGCTCTGTGTTATCCTGGTGGTATTTGTGCTGTACAATAACAGAACACGTTTGTATTGAATAACAATCCTCGGTAACACGGTTTTGCATCTGTCTGTGCAAGAAACAATAATGCTACCTGATAACATCACAGAGGAAGCTTTTCTAAAGGCAAGTGTTCATCGTGTTGTAAAACCTCTAGACATACAATGCGATTTATTACGCTAAGATGTGTAGAATGCAGTTTCCAATTAGAATTTAAGAGACATTTCTATTTTTCACAACCTATACAATTTTGACAATTCACTAAATATACAGCGTGATCTGGTAACAAAGGGGCAACTTTTTTATTATCCATTTATTAGAACATTTGTTTTCCATAAAAGCACATGCGTCTTCTAAAACTCTAAATGCGCTTGCTAAACTTCAAGTATACTTTTGTATACGGGGGAGGTTCAAAAAAATAAAATAAAATGGCTCGAGAATAAGGCACGCTTATTTTTTAAAATACACAAAAATGTTAATTGAAACAGTGGTTTAGAACTGAAAAAAGTGTCAAATACGAAGATATGTACTTGTGATTTTTATGTTGGATACAAAAAAACATTTTTTTTAAGACTAACTTCGATTAACTATCCTTACCTATCCGATAATAAGTTAAGTTTGAAGTGTTTCCTTTTCCGTAATACACGAGGTGATAAAAAATAGAAAAACCCATTGAACATTGTTTGCCGGAGTTGGTGGCTGTGACTTCGTATTTGACACATTCTTTCAATTCTAAGCAACTTTTTCTAAATAACATATTTCTGTAAGACCCATTTTTATTAAGAACAGAATGTTCTAATAGGTGGGTAATCACAAAATTGCCCTTTCGTTACCCTTTATTCTGATTATGCTGTATAATATACCATCACATGTAATTGCTTTAAGTGTTTGAATTTGGTTAATTATACATATTTTGTTAACATAAATAATCAACCTACAGTATCTTATTAATTTCATATATCAATGACTTACAGGATGCTTTAGGTAAGATGAAACAAGGATTCAATACGACAATTTTCGAAAACGATAAGTGTTAAGTATCACCTACTGGCATATATTATCAAGAATCTTTAGACGGTTTTGAAGCTAAATTCAATGACAGTCCATATCAACCGTGAAATCGATTTAAAAAATTGAAAAACAGTTGACAGGTTTGCAGTCTAACTATCCATACCAAACCAAATTATTCAATATTTGAATATTTACACAGTTTTTCTCGTTGCATATCGTTTACATGAAATAAGTTTGATTGATGTGGTTGGATTTACAATATTTTCTGGCATAATTTATAACATTGCCGTTTGTGTAGGTACGTTTAAGTGGCAAGAAACCAATGTTCTGTCTTGAAAGTTTACATCCGGAATATTGCAACGTTTTAGGTCACCATGGCTGTCATATTCATAAGTGCTTACTACTGCATTTTGTATAATTTTATCTTTTAACAGCATTTAACAATTTGCTCTTCTCATTGTGATTAGGGCTGGGCGATATTGAAATTCTAATATCGCTTATCGATAACTATGAAATATGGATACATATCGATATATCGAAATATCGATAGTTATCGATTAATATCGATAGTTATCGATATTTCTGGACAAATATCGATAGTTGTCGATAAATATGAGTACTATATCGATAATTATCAATAAATGTACATATGTATCTAGTATATTTTTTTAGTAGATATATATATCGATACATAATAAATTATCAACCATGTTAAATGCATTTTTATCACTTATTTAAAATGGTAGTAAAATTTTTTCAATACAAATGTCATCGTATTGGGCGGTTGGCGTAAAATAAATTACTTTGATGGGCTCTTATGGCAAGAATGTATTAATCAGTTTAAAAAATGTGATTTATAATAGAACTGCGATTTTTTCTTGTTCTAGATTCAAAGATACGAAAAGTTTATCAGTAAAGTAACAAACAGAGAAGGGCAAAATCGCCATCCTACATTTTAAACATTTATTTTTAACGGGTTCTACCAGCCAGTTCCCATTTAATTTAATAAATAATAACATTTACTGAAGCAACATGTTTATGTAAATTAATTAATCTGAAATTAGAAAAATGCAATTACAAACATTTTTTATTTATAAAATATTCTTATAAATTCAAGTTCATAAAAAGCATGGAAATTTAGATGTACATAATGTAAAATTTTAAAAATCAACTAAAATGCAATTAATAACATACTCTTATAAATTCTAGTCCATGAAAGACATGGATATTAAAAATTAACTCAGCATAAAATATCGATCTCTGTACATACTAATGTATCGACCTATCCATAAATATCAGCATGGATAAATATTGATTATATCGATAACTATCGATAATTATCGATAACTATTGATATCGATACAATCCGATAAATATCGATAAGTAACTATCCATATTTATCCATGTATATCGATATGTATAAAACTTACTATTGATATATCGTTATTTTTGCCCAGCCCTAATTGTGATACTACCATTAACAAAATAATGAGTTTAAGTTTTTCAATCGATTAGAAATTAAGCTTACACTGCTTTGCGCCCATTTCTCTCGCGTATTAAACTAGCTGTTTTAAATAGGATACAACATTTATTATCCCCTATTTGATATTGTAGTTGTACACCTAATAGATAAATCCAAGTGGCACTGAGGAGGCCTTATTCGCACATGAAGAATAGTACTTTAAATTCCCATTAACATGTGGTATTGTATCTGAATCAATAGATTTTTAAGGCGTGAATATTGCCGACTTGATATTTTCATATCATGTTTTAATATTCCTTCGTCTTTAATATTTTATATAGAATGTTTTATTTCGAGGTGTTCACATATATAACGGCCTGTAAACATATTCTGAGTGAATGAAATAGATTGATATCCATCTGTTAAGGCAGAATGACTTTGTATAGAAGTATTTCAGGAATAGACATTAAATTGTTACATTGTTGATATTGCTGACATAATAGACATCTACCATCGGTATTATATAATTTCCTTGCCACTACGCTTTTAATAGAGTTCAATAGTATTTAAAATGTTTTCTTTCCGACAATGCACATTTTATACAAAAGGTGAGTTAATGTAATTATTAGATGTAGGAGTAGATACATAAACGCTGAAACATGGACGCGAATCCTTGTTCACACCGCAGAATTGATTTCCAATCTAATAAGCATTTTGAATATTTGTATCTAATAAAACGATTTTGTATTTTTAAATCATGTTATTAAATTTAAAGTAAAAAAACACCACACTACAGAGAGATAGACACAGATTATAATCACTAAGTTCAACAGTTTTATATGTGCGTGAAATGTTAGCTTGCAGTCAAATACAACTTCCAAGTCACGCTTATGATCAACTGTACCAATTTCTTGACCATTAATGTAATTATATTGAGGTGTTATCGGAGTTTTCTTTCTCGTAAACTTAAGATTAGCCCATTTTAATATATTTAAACCTAAATTATTCTTCGGTCATCAATTAATTGTAAGCCTCGTGTAAAAGGTTTTGTAATTAAAAGCAGTAATCATTTATTGACGTTACCTCTCTAAAGATCTTAGGATGCAAACATCATAGAATGACAATTATCATGTGGAATACATAAAATAGTATTCACAAAAAATAGAGGCCCCGGGTTAGTATCTTGAGGTACCTCAGACCTAACATTGGGTTTAATAAAGTTTTCCAATACACGTATTCATGTTTGACTTGTCAGATACGCACAAAGTTCAATTAAATTGATGTGATAACCTAATAGTTTTTTTTTATAAAATATTATGATCCACTAGTTCAAAAGCTTTAGTGCAATTGGTAAAGGTAACGTCAACTTATGGTCTATTACTGATTATTTCAAAAACATCCCGAGTGATTTGGAATTGAAATTGGAAGTTGTAGACCATAGTAAAAAGCCACATTGCTTAAATTTTAATGTTACTATAAGCACGATAGCTTTACTGTGAATATTTTTGTTGCGTTCTAATGCAATTCCAATATTTATGAATATTAAAAAAAATAAATATTGCATTAATAACAGGAACATTTACAAACAGAAAAAATAGAAGTCCCAGTTTAGTTTGTTGCGGTACCCCAGATCTAATATTAAATTTAATAGACATTTGCAATTCATATGTTGCAAATAGAGTCCGACCCTTCAAACACGAATGAAGAAGTTCAATTAAATTGATATGAGGACCAAATCATTCAAATTGTACTAATAATATACCTACGATCAACGAGGTCAAAAGCTATAGTGAAATCAGTAAATATAGCGTCAACTAGGGATCTATTATTGATACTTTCAGAAACATCCTGAGTGATTTGAATTGAAATTGGAAGTTGTAGATAAAAAGCCATGTTGATCAAATGTTAATGTTACTATAAGTGCCGAAGTATCGAAATTGCATTAGAACGCAACCAAAAATGTTCACAGTAAAGCTACGGTACTTATAGTAAAAGTATCATACCTTTACTGTGAATATTTTTTGTTGCGTTCTAATGCAATTTCGATATTTAGCAACACTAAAACATTTAAAATATTAACGTAATAAAGCGAATTTAGAGTATGAAAATCATCATTTTGAATACGTAAAACATCATTCAACAACAGAAAAAATGAGGTCCCAGGTCAGTACCTTGGGGTATCTCAGATCTAACATTAAGTTTATATACTTTCCAATGCACACGTTAGAAATGGAGTTCGACTAGTCATGCACGAACAAAGTTCAATTACATTGATGTGAAAACCAAATAGTTATTTTTTTAAAGAAGATATGATCCAACAGATCAAAATATTTAGTGAAATCGATAAAGGTAACGTCAACTTAGGATCTGTCGTGGATTATTTCAGAAAATTATTGAGTGAATTGATTGAAATTGTAAGTTGTAGACCATGATAAAAATCCATGTTGAGCAAATGTTAATGATGCTATAAGTAGGATACCTTTAATGCGAACCTTTTGTGTTGAATTCTAATGCAATTCCGATATTTAGCAACACCAAAATATTCAAAATATTAAATTAATATAGCGAATATACTAAGCTCTGCAACTACTTGATCACATTCTCTCGTGTAAAAATACAACTTAATAAAAATTTAGAAAATTCTAAATAATGTAGGAGTTTAGCTTCTAAATAACAAATCAGCGAGCTCATATTGCCTACAAATTACGTATAATCTTAGCTGGTAATTGTACTGACAGTAATGATTGTAAATGTTCTTTATTCGGGAAAAGTAAGGCTTATAAATAATTCCAGTTAAGCAACTGACTCGTACGTTTTAGCTGCTGATCAACATCCGTTTTTTATAACACCTTCTTAGCTTTGTTTAGCTCGTTTTCAATGAAAATATGGTATATACGTTTATTAAGTAAAGACAGTATTGTTCTTTCGCTTCATCTTCTATGTGATTATTCCGGTATGAAAAAAATCATTCATGCAATGTTTTGTATCGCTCCTTAGCTTTCGTCAAAATTAGAATTGCATTTTAGGAGGCTGTCTTCTAATAACGTCTAAAGCTCATTTTCATAAGGACCTTGCATAAATTGATACTAAAAAGTAGTAACCGGGCATGCAACCCGGTAATAATAAGAAAAATCTGGTGTGATACACTCACACAACTTCCTTTTACAGTGATCTTATAATTAGTCAAAAATTTCATTTTTAATTTTTAAGCATTTGTCAAAATTTTTCAAAAATTACAAATTTTATAAAAACGGTAAATAGACCGTTAGTTGAAGAGACAAATTTTCTCTAAAATTTTTAGCTGAATTCAAAAATGTAATAATATACCCGGTGTTCTATTTAAAATAGGAGTTAATAAAAAAATAGAAAAAAAACAAGAGAAGCCCACTTTAGAAGTATTTAACTGGAAAATCACCTAGCTCACATCAATTAACATTAAAAATGTAATAAAAATGTAAAGATTGAAAAAATCGTTAGTCGTATTTGTAAAAATCGAAAAAAACAGAAAAATCACAAGAGTAAACACCTACTTCCGGTTATGCAATTTTCTTCAAAAGCTCAAAAGTATCATCTACATAGTACAGAAAACTTATATATGAAGTTTCAACTCCATATCTCTTTTCATTTTGGAGATATTCTGTTCACAGACAGACAGACACAAAGACACACAGACAGACACACAGACAGACCAATGAAAACAAATATGTTTTTTGGGATCAGGGGACTCTAAAACGTGAAGATCTGTTGAAAACTCAATTTGGAATTTTTGGGGTGAATCCAATACTTCCTTTATCGTAAAAGGAAGTAAAAAAGTAAATAAATAGATCATGGTATTTAATTATTAATGTGAATGTTGGCAAGTTCAATGGTACTTATAAACTGTATGAATAATAACAACTTGTTAATAGCACGAATTCAGTGTGAAACCAGAGAAATAAGTTACCTTGTACCTTTATAAACTATAAAAAGCACTTGGCTTGAGAAACGCAGTATAATTTTCTGCCAACATTCCATTTACCCACTGGCTCAACAGGTATTGTGCAGGAATTTTATGGTTTCTAGTTTATTATAACGAGAGAAACTTTTCGCGGTTCTTCCAACGGAATGGCGTTGCACGGCAACATTGCATTTCTGTTTAGCGCGAGCAACAAATGTTAGCACATTTAGCGAAATTGTTGTATGCAGATGTCGTAACAGTTTTTAGCTATTATGTATGTCATTGTCAGACTGGAAATCGGACAGTTTAAGACAAAATCCGCATACTAAGTTGCAGATTTCCATTGTATCGAACGTAACATCTACATTGTAGACGAATTGAGAATTTGGACCTGGTATTAGCACCAATTTGGGCACTTCAATCTGAAGCGTCCTCAATTTAATGTTTTAGTGTGGCACAACTAAACTCATTCTAATCGCGAGCTTTACATTTTGATGTTTTTATATTTCCATTGCTCCATAGCTGAATATTAATTTTTATTATGACTTATGGTATTAACAATATAATGTAATATAATAGAACCATTGATAGGAATCAATCTTGCATAATACTCTTTTATACGGGGTGATTCACGAATAGTGTCTGATTTAGCACCTTTATTCCTGCAACACAAATTACTCTCTCATAGAATACTTCGCTGTTTTTCAATTTGAATAAAATTTTGTGATCATGATTTCAGAAAAATGAAACAAAAGTGTCAATCAAATTGTGTTGCAGAAAAAAAGGCGCCAAATCAGACACTATTCGTGAATCACCCTGTATTGAAATTTATATATAAAATGCAATTGTCCAAAGACTTGCACTTACAGCGTTTCATGGCCGTAGTAGGTTGATAATAATCGACAGTTAAATCAATTCGGATACTAGAGAAATGACGAGCATTACACTGATATATGACCTCTTTTGACTAAGTAACAGTTTTAATATTGTTACTTGATCTATCTATACTATCTATAAATTGTGGGCAATTACATCGATTGTAGAATCAAGGCGAATTTGACTGTGGTTGTTCACGCTTATCTCGAACCGAAGCGAAGGAAACTTCCACGAACGATTTCTTCAAAATGTAACTCCATTAGTTGATCGGCGGATTGAGCAGCCCAGCAACTACCGCTGCAGGTCCCAAGCCCGAATAAAGGAGGGTTTGGGTGGGACTAACCCATGATATGAATGACGATAAGATAGACGACAAAAATTTATGGTTACAAACTTAGAATGTTCAATCTCTATACATACCAGGCGCTGTAAAATTGCTGATTGATATACTGCGCCAACATAAAACCGAAGAGCAACCCAAGAAATGCGGTGGACTGGAAATGGAATTATGCAAAAAAGGAAGTATGACATATACTATAGCTGCCATAATAGGAAACACATATTTGGCACAGGTTTTATTGTAACTAAAGGAATGAAACACTTAATCATTGCATTTACGCCAATTAATGAATGTGCTGGATACACCTAAGAAGAAAGTTTTTTAACATGAGAATAATTAACGTCTAAGCGCTAATCTACGACGCAACCGAGGATAATAAAGGTGACGTTTACGACACCCTTGAAAATACATTTAACGCATACCCAAATAATGACATAGAAATAATTATGAGTGACATAAATGTAAAAGTTAGGGAAGAAGCTGTCCTGTACCCTCACATAAGGAAATACGGTCTATATCAAGAAACAAATTATTATGGTTTAAGAATAGTTAACTTTGCTGCAGTGACAGCAGTGACAAAGGATCAAGTCTATACTAACCATAACAGTGAAAGAACCGCTCGGAAAAATAAAACCAGAACGAAGAAAAGAGTGGTTTAGTGATGAAGGCCAGGCTGCAACAAGAGAAAAGAATAAATCATACGCAAATATACAACATAAACACAGAGTGCGAACAGCAGTAAACGAATATAAATCGAACAGACGAAAAAAAAGAAGCATACCTACACTATGACTAAATTTTAAAATGATAAAATAGAAGAACTTGAAAATTTTAGAAATCTGAAAGAATCCAAAATATTCTAAAAAAGCATAAGCAAAATGCGGCGTGAGTTCAAGCCAAGATTGGCCACGTGCAAAGATAAAGAAATAAATATAATTAATGGACAGGATAAGATTTTAGAAAGATGGGAGGAAGACAGTGAGAAACGCCCAACCGAAGAAGAAATATCTTCCAAAAGCGATAAATGCCAACCACATCGATTGCTGCCAAGACAAATGCAGAATTTGCTAGCTAGAATATGGAATACCAAAACCATGCCAGATGAATGGAGTATCGGCATTATATGCCCCCCTGTACAAAATAGGAAACGAGTTAGACTGCTTTAATTAGCTTGCCTAATGTTATATACAATAAAATACTGAAATATTCTGAACAAGTGATAGAGTAACCAGTGTGGAATCCACAGTGGCAAGTCAACAGTCTATTAAATAGCACCAAGACAAAACGTTGCGAAAATATTAGACTTCGCTTGAAAGACCATGGCAGAGCTTGGAATTCCAGAAAAATTAATGAAGGTAACCAAACTCGCTATGAAAAAAGTAAATTCTCAGTGGGAATACAAAATCAGACATTCAAAAAATTGTAAAAACAGATAAAGATGTAAGACGCATTGGTTTGTGTCTTATTTAATGTCGTTCTAGGAAACGTCATACGAGAATCATAAATACAAACCACTGGAACAATATTTACAAAGACAACACAGCTACTAACCTACGCGGACGATATTGATGTGATTAGTCGAACTGCAAGAGCATTGAGCATTTGTAAGCCTAGACAAAGCGTCAGGAAAATTAGCATTAAAGGTCAATGAACAAAAAGTGCATAAATATAAATCGCACCAAACAATGAAGAGACATTGTAGGCCAAAATACAACAATAAGTAGCTACTACCAAAGGTGGTCAGATATTTCGTCTAACTAGGATCTTAAATAAATAACCAGAGAAATACTAAGATAAAATCAAAACAAGAATGGTTTGGCAAAGAAGTTTTTCTATGGATTAAAAAAGCAGCTAAAATCTCATAACCTTACTAAAAAGTTTAAAAACATAATATGTAAAACCTTAATACATCAGACGAAACACTCTTTGAAAGAAAAGTTCTGCGCAACATGTATGGACCAATAACGGAGGATCAAGTGTGGCGGAAAAGACTCGATAACGAACTGTATGACATCTATGATGTTTTACAAATGATACAAATCGGACGAATACGAGGGCAGGCCACGTAACTCTAAAGATGACACAGACACAATTAAACGTATACTAGCAAACCCAGAAGAAAGAAGGCGAGTTGGAAGACATAAGCTAAGATGAAGTGGCACTTTAGAAAGGGACCTGCGTAACATGGAATTACGAACTAAAAAACTATAGCCTAAGATAGAGACCAATGGAAGCGACTACTTGAAGAGACCAAGGCCCAACCTGGGATGTAGCGAAATTGATAATGATGATATCATAAATAGCTATTTCTACTCGTGAAAAATTAACCGCCCACTAAGCTTTTGCAAGCCTCTGGTTATAAAGTTTGTTTTTATTTTAATAATATAATCGACCTCTAAAATTTATTGATGGAAAATTGAATCACCTCAAATATTAGTCAATAGTTGCTCCAAATTAATAAACAGGAGTACCTACATTATCACACTAAAGATGCAGTTTCGAATGTAGTCAGTTACGTTTTACACCTCCCAAATGACAAGCATATCGAACGGCTATAAATCAAGAAAAAAATTTGTTGAAATTAAAATTAAAGGGTAATTGTGGTTATTGAAGAAGAACATTTATTTTGTCATATCGCCTGAAATGCTAAATTATGTTATTTTGTTATTTACTCTTTTCTTCACAATTTTGCAAACGTGCTCATTACAGCCGTGAACATTGAAAAACTACCTTCATACTTCAATTTTATACCAGTTGTCTACGACAATCTGAGTCCCTAGAGGATTCTCAATATTCTTTTATCTACGACCACTACTAAAAGTAGGCCTTTTAGCGCTAGCTTGTTTCATTAAAAGTGACGTTTTATAGTTTACCGTGGTTAAAGAAATCAGCTGTTTACTTTTAGCTCTAGTGCTAAAAGTGAAGTGAGGTTATAAAACTACAATTTCGAACTGGAAGTAAAGTTGTAAAGTTATTCTAGTTGCTTCTTGCGTTACAGGTAAAGTGTTTTTGAAATAATTAAAGCGTTATGTAATGAATACACTCAGATGTGGAGTATTAATAATTACATTTCGTAACTGACCTTGACAGCACTGGCTTCGCAAACATTCGCCCGCGCATGGCCTACTACTTATTATGACATAAATTAGAAGTGTCGTAGATGCAAACATTTGTTAAATCGATATTTATGGATTAATAACGGTAAAATTAAGGTCGTAGATAAAATATTGTATGCAACGCGTGCTAAAAGTCGTTTATGCACGAGGCATGTTATGAAAACTCAGCCTTCGGCTTCGTTTCATAATTTTCATGTCTCGTGCATAAACGTCGACTTTTAGCACTTGTTGCATAAATAGCTATTGTAGCAAATTATTCTAAATGCATCTATTTATCTGTGATAGGCTATATTTTATCTTCCAATTTATATCAGAGAGTCTTTCTAAATAAAGCAGTTTCCTTAATTTACTCTTCCTAGACTATAACAACTTCGGGAAAAATATTTTTTGTATAAAACAAATACAATTCAAAGACTGCTGAGTAGTTTAATGTCGGTATGTACTTAACCAATACCGCAGTCATATACAGTTTATTCAAATTCTGGTTGTAGTATTATTATCTCTCGATCTTTCAATAAAAACTGATGTGTGGCGTAAGAAGTAGAAATTTCCAGGTTTATTGTTTTATCTATATTTTTATCATCTCATGCCCCAATACCAAACTAATGTTAAAATCATCCGTAGATAATATAACTTTTATTTTTATGATGTTATTAAACATCTGCTTTTTTATTTCTCATCATTTTTTAGACTTTGATAAGTTTGGTCAATAGTTATTGTTCCATCGATAGTTATTATTACGTCCATAAACTATTGTTCAGCGTTAAACAACTAGATAATGCTAAAAATACTAGTGAGTCTTGGTCAAGAGTAGACAAAACGATGACGACTACGGAGACAAAAGAAAATGAGAAAAAAATCATACTAATCGACTGGACACATGAAATTTATGATTATTAAACACAAGATCAAGAAATTATAATGGAAATAGAAAACAAGAAATTATACGTTTGTACCTTCAACGAAAGGAAGAAGAAAGAAAAAATAAATTATGTCTTATAGCAATTATGATTAGATATACAGTGGAGTGTATAAAAGCGTAAAAACAAAATAAAGGGTAGGGATACTGATTCATAAAAATATAGAGTTGGTTAAAATTATTATGCATATTAACGTAACATAGCTATAAAACTAAACTCTAGCAATCAAATTCTCAATATAGTAGGTATCAGTATATGCGCCAGAAAACCTCAAGATATTCGCAAATAAAGTATAATTCTATGAAGACCTACAAGACACAATTGTCAGGATGAATTAATATTAGTAATGGGAGATTTCAATGCCAGATTGGAAGACGATATTATAGCAGGTGTGAAACAAGAGATTCAAGATTCAATAAGAACGTAAAAAATAAAAGTGGAGAAATGGTGATAGAACTTGGTGGCGGAATGAACTACGGATTAACAACACCTTTTTCGACTATAAAAAACAACAGAAATATAGCCGGAAAATTACTCAAGGCCATAAATCGACAATTGACTACATAGTGTCAAACAGAAATATTTTTATTAAACAAATACTTGACGTAAGATGTTTCAATTTATCAGATATAGAAATCAACCGTAGCCTAGTTTTGCTTAGGCTGGAACAGGAAAAGTCAACAAAAAAGGTAGCAATAACAAAAACAACCAAATAAAAATCGAAACACTGCATGTCGGCTCCATAAAATGACTCTATGTAATACACTATCGCAAAAAAATAAAATATTCCCATTGAAGAAGATGGGGAAATAAATATAAGTTGGATGAAGTTAAAAATATTATATTAGAAACAGCAACTGAAGCATTGGGTACGAAAATAATAAAACAACGAAGAAATGTAGATAGAAATATCACCCCTTGGTTCTGCGATGAAATTAAAAAAAAACAGGTTCAGATAAAAAGAAAGCTTACTTGAAATATAAATCGATAAATATCCACAAAGCATATAAAGAATAGAAACTGTCAGAAACAAAACAAAAGCTAACATAAGAAACATAAATAACGATTACTGGGAAATTTTTACGACAGACATGGAGTATGACTTCTATGGACTCCAAAAACAGATGTGGCGATTTATTAGAAACCAAAAACAAAAAGAAATACAAGAAGATCAATGGCTTAACTACTTTACTAATCGGTATAAAAAAGACAGTGAACGAATCGTAGATGGCGTGCCAGGATAAATAAGTGAGAAAAGTACCGACATCACAAAAGACAACGTCGAACAAGCAATAAAAAAACTGAAAGTTAGCAGGTGAGACCAAATCCAAAACGATTTACTAAAATATAGAAGAGATAAAATAGTCGAGCAATTAACTGCATAATACCAAAAATTTTCCGGGAAGAGATTAATAATTACTCTATTTAGAAAAAGAGATAAACGAAAACCAGAAAATTATAAAGGAATCAACCTCTTAAATACAACTCTGAAATTAACAACTCGAACCAGAGAGTATGGCCGGCTGGTCGCTTGCGCTTACAGTCGACAGGTAGTGAGTTCGAACCTCACACCCGAGCAGGGGTTACGTCTCACGCTCCGGATATCATATCAACAGCTTTGGTGGTCGTCACCCCTGTGAAAGGACATTCTTTATAAAACGGCGGATTCTAGACTGTTGCAGTGCCAGAAAATTACAATTTTGTATAATATAGCAATTTATTGCTGAGGTAGTTTTCACATTCTTGGAGTGTTGATATTCCTTAAAAAACTACCAAATATGGGGAAAAAGTTTTGTTCAAGCGATATTCGATGATTTTGCATATATGAATTCGTAGCTGTCGATTCAAAAATATCTACAAATTAAAATAGATAAAGGGCGACCCAAGTCTTACTTAACATTACAGTAAATCTGACATCACACTGCTGCTAACAAAGATGCGGAGAACATAATCAATGTGATAAATTGGGAATATGGCGCTTCTGAAAGTATTATTTACAATAGAGCTAATGGTCCTCGCTATTGAATACGACGTTCAGTTTCTATAAATGTACTTTTTATGCGGAGAGATTTGCCAACATATTGATACAATTTTTTTTTAATATATTTAATTATCAACCGACTTGTCGCTTGAGATGAAGTCGGGCTACATCATTAATATCCTGACCGAAACAAGAGTTGATGCAGTCGCGTGCCACAAGCTCCAGTCCTCCCAAGAAGTTTAAAGTCTGTAACAAAAATAATGGCAAACATTTTTGGGACATCTCTGAAGTAGGGCAGTACAATAATGGGAGAGTATTATGCAACAGATGCGATGTGTGTTGCTGCTGCACGACAATGCATCAGTATACAAATCAAGATTTGCAAAAACTGCTGCTGTTGATTGCGGCTTCGAAAAGATCGAACACCCCCTTATAGTCCAAATTTGGCACCCGATGAATATTTTGTAGGTCCAAACCATGTAAGACTGTTAGGGGGAGAAAATTCAGCGACAATGGCTAACTTATAGTTAGGAGTCCGGGAATATAAAAACTACACCTCGTATTTCTATAATATTCAGCAACTGCAGGCTTTAGAGCTACAGCAATTCAACATGGGTCACGTGGTAAGTAACTGTAATTACAAAGTAATTACTGCTAAAATATTGTGACACTAGGTTTACATATTTGGCCTTTTAAAAAAGTTGTAAACCATACGGCTTTATGAAATTTTCAAATTTACCAATAGTGTGCCAAATGCAACTTTATAGAGAAGCTTGTGTTGGAACAAAAGAGCTAGTTAAAGTACTCAATGATTCAGGCTAAAATGTGGTAGAATTGTGATTTCTGTAAATGTTATTGATGCCGAACAGTGCTTCAAAACTAATATTTTGCTCAAATTATCCACACTGCAGTTTAAGATAATACAAAAGAACATGCAAGGATGCAATTGAGAGATTGGTGGAATGAACTAATAGAAGTAGTGAGACGACACTGAATGGCACCATGTATTTTTTTTTGGCCAAATTACAAAAATGTACGTTGTCATTTTTCGAAAATCTGATGTCTAGTAGTAAAAATGTCAAAGTTAAATTTTTAAGTTCGATTAAGATGACTGTGCATTGGCGTACTTTATTAAAGTAATATGCCCATCAGTTAATTAAAATATTAAAAGTAAATCACTATTTTCTTCCACTAATGTATCAACTAAAATAATACAACAAATGATATTCTCTATTCAATATACGCATTCATTGTAGTAAATAATGTTTTGCCACACAAATCTTGATAGAAAGCGGCTGAATTCTACACTACGAGAAATCATGTGGGAAAGAGTATTTCCACAAAATTATGTTTCCAAAAATGTGCCTAAATATTTACGACGAAATTGTTATTTTTATTTCCAGTCAGGATAATGCATGCTCTCTTCCCATTTAAGCATCTGAATTTCATTTTTAGAAAAGCTAAATAAATCGATTTTTTCCAAATCAGTATTAGTGCAATTTCAAACACATTGACAACCATTTTGGTTGTAGATTTTAGGCCTTTGATAAATTCAATGTTAATGTCAAAATATCTGCTGCCAACATGACAAAAAGGAAGTGACCAATTTTTCGTGTCCTTCCTTTCATTTTAAATTAAATGACAGATGACATCTAGGTCCCCTAAATAGAATGGATTTGATGAAAACAAATTCCGAAGAAAATTAATTAACATATGCTGTATGGTCTACTACACTGACAAATATTTTAATGTGGAATTGCTCTTGCTAAGGTGTTACGGAAAATATAGTTACACCGCAAAATATTGATAACATTCACATGATAATTCCTAGCTGTGGCAAAGTTAAAGTGAAAGCCGGTAACTTGATCTTAGAAATATAAGCACATTTTTCAATGGCCCATATAAGCAAAGAGTGGTGAACAAATGACCGCTATTAAACGTATTTATGGATAGAGATTCTGTGGCACACAATCACAGTATCTAACTGCAAAACTTTCCTTTGAAAGTGCTCCAGTTTCCCTTTTCACTGTCTATGTAGTTGGAGAACGTCCTGTTGACTTACGATGATTATGTATATGAATCCAAAAGGCTATAAAGATTCTGAAGGTAAACTGTGTACGCTTTGCTTCTGTTATAAATTACAAAGTGGCGGCCTTATTCCAATTCAAATAATTTGTTGCACTTTTCAAACTGAATTTTAATAAAGAACTGTCAGAAGAAAATGTTTTAACGTTTTCATCAACAAAGCGCAAAAACAGAAAAACTTTTGCTAAATTGAATAGTCATTGACGAGTGTTCATAATACTTACATAATTGGTAAAAATATTTCAATGTTTATAATAAACTGAAGAGTCAAACGTCAATTACATTATTTCACAAAGACAAAAACTATTTCAGTCGGTAAGATTCGAACCTACGTTCCCAGAAGGAATCTGAATTCTAGTCAGACGCCTTAACCGCCAGGAAGGCTACGTGACACACACGCTCATCGTTGTATTATGAAGGGGAGGATGATGACACAAGGAAGTAAGCCTAATAACGGACAGCTTCACAGTTTAAGGCAGCTTTACACAAGATGATAATTTAAAAAAAATCATGACATTAGATAGATGGATGTTTTAAAATCGCCTTTGTAGTACATTCTTAGAGTAGGTACCTATATTTTTGCTACATTCATACGACAATTAACTACGAGTCATTAATTTATTTTATATCATACTGTCCTGAAAATACGACTTTACGTCATTAATTTGAGTCCGGAAAGTGGAACATTACATCACAAGGCCAGAAAGTGTTGCTAGGCAACTGCTGAATAATATGTTGGTAAGACTGTAAGTCTATGTTCAATTCGAGGTTAGCAGGTTAGGTTTTGCGTTAGTTTTGACACAGACTGACGTAAAACCTAACCTGCTAACCTCGAATTTGACAAACTTACAGTGCCACCAACATATTCATACGTTTGAGAATTTCCACAGCCGCCCCTTGTGGACTTTTTCAATGAACATGTTGTATAAAACAGTATGAAGTAAAACATTCTACGATACACGGCCGATGACTTATTAAAGTAGGGATTTCTAAACGAGAAATTTAATAAGTAATTTTCCGGCCTTATAACGTAAATAACTATAACCAAAAATTTATATCTATCACTATATTAACGTCGCGTTTTCGCATAAAATATGAACTACGAGTAATATCAGAATATAAAAAACTATCTAAAGACTAATAAGTTACTGCATTCTATTGTTTTACGCGCTTAATTATCGTACTAATTCATTTATTAAACTAATTTCTCGCAGTTCAGTTCTTGGAGGTGTAACTGTGCCTTTCTAGTTAGCGGTACAAGCCTGAGAAACAGAACTGATCCCACTGTCACGTTTCTAATTACATTTAATAAATATCCTAAAGTGTGTATCAAAATATATGAAATGGCATTTACTTAATATAAGGTAGATGCGTTTTTTACCTTCATGTACGGTACCCTATCACTTTAACGCTATTAACTTCGATTTAGCGCTATTTACTTATAATATCAAGGTCTGCAAAACCTTAAACTATTACTGTTTTTATTACTTTTTTACAAAATAATAAATAATTTAGAAATTCTGTATAGGTACCGTATAGCCACCGACCTTATTTAAGTGGTCTTTTTATTTGATTATATCGTTTGTTTTCATGTACTATTCAATGCCAAGAGCACTGTAATGTAGATATATCTAGGTCAATTGTGTAAATATTTCGCATGGGCCAAAAGTTCAGGGTCTTGGTATAATTTTAGTAAACTCTAATTACACATTTTTTATAAAAATTTAAGTTCCTAGCATTCAGTCGAGTCAGTTCCCATAATAAAAATACTTGAGTAATGAAAAGAATTGGCAATGGTATTCTTACTATATAATTTTTAACTGCATATTCTTGTGGTTTAAATTATTTTATTATTTATCTTCTTTTTCTTCTTTTCGTATTTCTTGCTAATCCGTTCCTGTGTAAATGCGATTTTTTCTAGTTTGCAGTCCCGCCATCCTTTTGAGGCGTAATATACAGAGATCAAAAATAAACTTGATCGCGGGAGCTATTGAAAACAGTAAAACTTGCCTAATCTGTAGCATGCTCTTTGTCGACATAGATTTGTCAAGTTTTTTTTTAATACAAACATGCAGCATCTTGTTTAAATTATTCCATTGTTATTTTAAGGTTACCTATCAATTTAATCTCAAAATTATATTCAAATTACACATTTTTGTATATTTGTGTAGGGTAGCGTATCACATGAACTAATAATACAGTTAATTTTAGTTCAAATATAGTTGTATAAAGTGCTGTGTATGCAGTGGTCATATTAGTGTTAAAGTCACGCTATTATTGAAATTCGTTGACGTGCAATCACTGCAAGTAAAGCTGCTTTCAATGTAAAAATCAAAATAAATTTGGTTTGATGAATAGGCAATTTAATTTACCAACAATTTAGTTTAGGTAAATACCTAACAAACTCTGGTTTTTCGGGCAAAAAATAAGTTGAAGTTTGTGTAAATATTTCTTAAGGTTCTTAGACGTTTTCAATCACAATTTAAAATTTATTAAAATTAAAGCATATAACTTTCAACTCCTTTTCACTTAAAACATTTGCAATTAATAATATTTAACTTTCTGATTTTAAAATGAGTATATTAGGAAAGTAGTCAGATGCATAAAATATTTCCAAGTAAGACTAAGCGTTTTGAAATCTCATCTGTTATTTTTAACTTTCTAATCAAGAACATATCTTCGCTTACTCTGATTTAAATTTTTAAGTTCAAATGCATATTTTATGAGTCATTATGAATTTGCTTTTAGTTTTTTCATTTTTATTACTATATAATTACAGGACATCTTTAAAATAATTAGTTGGATTTAAAAATACAATTAGCATTGGGCGAAGAGCAATCTAAAGGAATTTAATAAATGCGGCTTGTAGCACACACAGAACCGTTCGTTAAATTATTACTGTGTTTGTATTCACGCATTCTAATATAAGCTGTGTTAATCGACGATTAAGGTGTAAATTTTGTTTACAAAACAGCGATTTGAACAAACAGGAGTTTGTCCGCTTCCGCCTAGTTGTAAGTCCCGTTTTCGTACCCCATAAAAGTTGTTGATCATTTTAAACCTGCCTTTTTCTGTAAATTAGTTAACACGTGCCTTAATTAGATTTTTTATGTTCTATAATTTGCACCTTATTTTTCTAAAATATGTCCATAATCAAATTCGCTATAAAAAAATAATTTCTGAGGTTATTCTAAACAGATTATTATACAGGATTTGCAGCAACTAGAATTCCATATTCCCAACTGCAATTTATTTTTAAATTGCCCCTAATTTTTTCGTAAATTTATAGAGTTTCATTTTAATTTGCTTCGTATTAATAACATTACATTATAACTATACATATAAATTAAAGCAAAAGCGAAGAAGAAATCGACTTTAACTTCGGCTTTTCTATCAGCCAAAGTAAATCCCTGTGTCTTCAACATTCAGCAAAAACATGCACAAATTCATATTAACTTCTTGTGGTGGTATAGAAAAATCATCTTAATATTGTGCAGAATCACCTAACAATACCTTCACTCCTTCTTATATAGTTTACCGTAGCACCCAGGTTCAGTAATTAGATACTAATTAAACTGAAGCAAAAAGTGTGGATGAAACAGCCTAAGTTAATTAAAACGATTCTGCTCTAATTATTATCGTTTCTAACAACGCCTTGCTTGTTCCGAGTTATGGATAACTGTTTTGCCAAGGTTTCTGAGTTTAGTGGTAATAAGTGCAATAGCGGAAAGTTTTATTGGATTCGTTTGCACATTAAATTACCGGTTCAATTTTAAACACTTCAATGTGTTCTGTTTGTTGCGGACTAGGAAATAATGGTATTTTAATGGTTTTCCAAGGTTTTAGCCATTAGAAGTAAACACTATTATATTTTAAAAAATACATTATGTATTCATTAGTTATTAGTAATAAAACTAGTTGCAATACTTTTGTATACATTTTGAAATTTGCGACATTACCGTTATTATTATTATTAATTATTATATCATTGGTTTTATTCACTGCTGGTTAGTTATTTTTTTATTGAGGGAAAAAGACATAATTGTGAGTTTAGTAAATAGAGCTACGTTTTTAACAAGCAAATAATCCCACAAAAACCATTAAAAATATAAGAGACAATAACTGTCGACCGATTGATAAACAATATAGTAAAATAATTGAGTTTCGTTCCTCAGAACAGCAAAAAAATGTTTTATCCAACGCCAATATTTCCGAAAGCCTTTCTCAAGGCAAATATAGTGAGGTTAATACTTCATAATTGGCAACAAAGAACATAACAGGCATATCTTGTTTGGTACGTCGCGTCAGGTTAAAAGCTAATAACAATACCTACTTAAAGTAGTCCGATTACATCACAGTTAATTGATTTATCAAAATAAAAACAAAGTAAAAAAATCTGTAAAGGATTTTTACTCAGAACTTCCCTCGCAAGTGGACGTTGTAACACTAAACAATTCTAAAAATCAAAGGAAAAATAGGTGTAAAAATATCTTCACGTTCGTAATAATACCGAAACAATAAAAGAAAACATTTGGTAATGCAAATTATATAAATTTTCAAATAAAAAAAAGACATTACCAGCGATGGCATTCGAACTTCAGCGCCTTTGAACGAACCAGCGAATGCAATTTTAATAATCTGCACTTAGCCCGAAGTAAAGCACGCGTTCGCTGCCTCGCCCACCAAGAACACCTCCGATAAATAGAACGCATTTATTGTTAACCCAAGTTTTAACACATTTATTGTGTATCTTTTGGTTGCTATTTTCGTCAAGGGTAAAGCCTGAGGTATGTGCAAATTTCTACTTTTATCTATTTCTCAGTTAAAGCAAAAATAAACAAAATTATATTTTTTTAAGGTGCTCACCCTATACATATATATTTGTCCGAAATTTTCTCGGTTCCATGCTAGGTAGATACATAATCTGCATGCAAAACGTGGAGATCTGAAGAAATCTTAGAAGGTGATTTTTCGCTATTACAATACTTCCTCCGTCTTTTAGACGAGGATAATAAAAATTACATTTTTATGTATAATGACTAATTCAATATTGGCGTTGGATAAAATAACTTACTTTTGAATTACTGCCATGAGGAACAAAGCTCAATTATTTTACTATATTGATTAAAAATATACTTTTAGGAAATGATTTCCCAAACATTTTATTACTAAAAATGTAGTTAAAGATAAGCGGATGGCCCAGCGAGCATATGTTTGACTCCCAGGCGGCCGGCCCGGGTTCGATTCCCGATAGACTTTAGACGGATTTTAAAAATCGTACACTCCCCGGCTACCACGCTAACATCTGTGGTAGTCGTTAACCCCATAACATGAGAACTCTTCCCCAATTTCGACGGGCAAGGGTGGCCACCTACCCGACTTACGAGTTAAGAGGGCTCACAGAACCACAATTGTGTGGAATAAACAGGCCACTGGCCTAATATAAGAGAAAGAAGAAGAAGAAGTAATTAAAGATTAGACATTTTAGAAAATAAAAATGAAAATTATAAATCCATTAACTCAACTATTTTTTAAGACACTTTATTTAAAAATCACAATATTTTTTTAAACTTTTTTATACAAACCTTAAAGATAAAACTGAAAAATTAACATATAATCTAGTTTATAAAATTAATTGAAATTACTGTGATACAAATTATATCGGTCAAACAAAACAGTAAATAAGAAAAAACTTCTCAATGCCAGAAATCAATTAAAACAAAAATTCTAACAAACAATAAACAAAAAACAGCAGTAGATAAGTTACATAATATTAAAAAATACTTTTATTAGAAAGTATAGGAATAACAAAATCTTGACAAGTTTGATAAATTACAAAACTGACATTGAAAAACTGAAATAGTATTTTTTACATTGTATAACTAGAATTTAAAAAAATTTTTTTGTTAAATTAAATATATTGAAAATTTTAAAATTGGGAACAACATTTAACATTCGAGAAATAGTTTGAACGATTGGGTTATTAAAATAATGAAATTTAACGTGTGTGCGTTTTAATAGCTTTGTAAACCGTACTGTCAATTAAAAATTCCCATACGGCGTTTAGAATTATTGCCTAAAAATAGTTTGGTTTTCGAAAAGTCGAACAAATCAACCAATAAAAATTAATCACATACATCATATACCATTATCTTTAATTAAAGAATGGTCATTAACATTTGTTTTAAGTATTGTTTTATAAAATTTAAAGATTTCCATATAACCTCGAAGAAGCCCGATGTAAATAACCGATAATCCAGAAATGTTTATGTATTCATAAATCTACCAACATCAAAACTTAAAAAAAACTAACCAGTTCAAACATATTAATTATTACAGAAATTTGTAAAGGGGTTTACATCAATTTGCAAATAAAAACATGCAATCCGCTGGGATTCGAACTCCGCGCTCCAAGGCGAATAAAATTAATTCTTCTAGCACAATTTCTAGTCCGCCGCTTGCGACCGCTTGAACTACTGCGCCACCACCGTGCTCGAACTGTACGCGTTTCTGCTGCGTTATAAAAACCCCATACGATTCTGTCTGTTTGTGATGTTCACCCTGTATCTCTTAGGTCTCATTTTCGTCAAGGGTAAATCCTGAGCTACGTTTAAATTATCAGTTTTATTTATTTCTCAAAGCAAAAAATACAAAATTGTATATATATATTGTATATATTTGTCAGAAATGTTCTCGATGTCATGCCAGGTAGACACATAATCTGTATGTAAAATATCGTCTTCCTCCAACAAATAGTTTTTGAGTTGTACCAACAGACAGACAGACGGAATTGAGAAAACCTGTTTTTCGTCATCTAGGGACCCTCAAAAAATCTGAAGAAATCTCGGAAAGTGATTTTTTCGCGATTGCAATACTTCTTTCGTCTTTTATACGAGGGAAGTAAAAATGTGTTTCTGAAGAAGCTAAGAAATAAGTTAGCGAAACGTACGTAAAAATGAAGAAACTATTTTTTTTATTTTTAAAGTCAACAATTAACTTTGGCTGAGTTTTTCACGAAGAAGAAAGTCGTTTTTCTTCCCATAATAAACAAAATATTATTAATTTAAAGCCATTTCCAATTTCCGAGTGGTAGGAATGATCCTCGACACCGAATGGTAAAATAGGCTAAAGACAATAAATTAAAAAATCTGTAGCAAAAATGGAAAATTATAAATGAGCGATAATTATTAGCTATCTATTCTCAAAGAAATGTAAGAGAAATCCCTGCCCCTGCGAGTGTATAAAATAAACCGTTTTTGACAGGTAATTCAAATTTCACTTGGAATTTTATAAAAGAAATACCTTACCTTTTCCATACAAAATATACTACATAATTGGATATTTTGCACAACAAAATAACTACGATTATGCTAAAATTATGTTTTAAGAAGGTGAGACTAAGCCAGTTAACCTAGAAATCAATAATGTAAATTGTGATAAAGTATAATTTTGCTGCACATGTCGAATTCTAAACAAAAATGGGCACTGTAAACAAACCACGAAGAGGAAATGTTGGCCTATTTTCCTCGCAACAAAAGATCTCCAAATTGCTAGTTAGGGAGCCCAAGCCATGTAGATCCTTAACCAATTTTATCTCACTAATCAGTGAAAGAAGAAATCGAGAAAACATTATTAGCGAAAGTTGGCGTAAAATGAGTTAAGGCATGTAGTCTACAGAAATAAGTGTGTGCTAAATTTCTTTTTTGTTTTATTACGTACCGTTCCAGTTTCGAATTTTTGCGATAAAATTAAAATCATTTTCGAATAATCTTAACATATGAGAGTTCATCGCAGCTTAACAGGTGCAATTTTTATTTTTCTACATTGAATTTCATTTTTCCCGCGAGGTATTCTGCTCATATGAATGAAATTGTATTTAAAAATCCACATTTTACAATACGTATATTACAATGTGTTTCTTGAATTCCCAGATTCAAATAAGAACTGATTTACTATTCCACTAGCTTTAGCTGAACTAAATAAAGACCAAAGAACTTTTCTAACTCAAATATACCTAAAACTCGATTTACCTTCCAGAATATTTCATTAACATTAAACATGAAGCGATGCTTACGAAATTGCCAAGTTCAAGTTTGCTAAATAATAGCTAGAGAACCTGTTTGCCCTTCTGCAAGAATTTCAGCAGCTACAAGTTATAATTTACAAATGTTATGTTAAGAGCTTGTAATTACCTTTATGAGGAAAAGAAGCTATACGTGTTCATTTACCTCAACTCCTATTAAGTTAATGTATGTGAAGTGTGTGCAATTATACGAGATTATTAATACGTACAAATAACTACCACGGCGAGCTTCAGGAA
Source organism: Agriotes lineatus (assembly GCA_940337035.1). Lineage (NCBI taxonomy): Eukaryota > Metazoa > Arthropoda > Insecta > Coleoptera > Elateridae > Agriotes > Agriotes lineatus. Next base: position 149,474,538 of record OW679195.1, on the reverse strand, counting down.
GTGAAATATTGGAGACGTTGGATGTACTCAAGGCAGTATTGCCGCTTGCATAAGGTAATTAGTGTAGTTTATATTCTATTAACAACCATCCATTGTTATAGATTTTTTATTAAATTGCGTGCCGTTCGCAATTATTAGACACAATAGCACCTTTCACATTAGTTATTATTGTTTGAAACTAACGGAAATATAATAACAGGAATTGTTTACTTAGTTCTTAATCGTTTGCATTTTTTGCACCTCACTCGAGCGTAAAGTAGTTTATTAAAAAAGTAAATACTAAATTGTAACATCCCAATTTCTATATCTGAAATCTAATAATTTATTCTGTTTACCCTAGTAGAAACTATTGGTTTAAGAAAGATCTGTTTTCTATTAACGGTATTTTCTCTGTGCTCGATCATATTGTTTTTGACATAAACCAGCCTTGAGCAATAATATGTAAGGGTTAACAAACTTGATTGTAAGGGGGAAGGGCAGCGGGAATAGTTCCTACGCCGCTATTTCATGCATGCTTTTCCATTTAACTCCGGAATCAGGATCAAACTGATTAACGCAGTTTTGATCTACTGTCACAAATGTAACAAACCACTTTCGGGATTGGACCATATTATTAAGATTGAAGAACTCAACGTTTCCCAACTTTCATAAGGAAGTAAGCAAAAAAGCACGGTACCTCAACGTGTAAACCACAACAGAGGCGAAACTCTTTAGCAAGGGAATGGATCGAAAAAACTGAAGAGTTTCGCCTCCGGCGTGGTTTACACGTTGAGTTTCCGTGCCCTTTTGCTCTTCTATTCCTTTCCTTGCAAAAGAATTTCGCCTCTGATATGGTTTACACGTTGAGTTACCATACTCTTTTGCATACTTCCTGATGAAGCCCCGTATGGAAATGGGTGAAACGTTGAGTTTCTTCAATCTCACTAATGACACGGTCCAATTCCGGAAGTAGTTTGTTACATATACAATGGCTGTAAAAGCCTCCGAAATCATCTTTCTGTCACAAACGTTTGCAAATTTCAGCCGGATCTTTGTTGATTACCATCAAAATCGTCCCGGATTGGTTCGAACATTTATGTCAGACTTTTGAGACCCAATCCATCGTGTAAGATATTTTCGAAACTGTATACGAAGAAACCACATGTCTGTGTTATAAATCTTACAGTAATCCGTTGATAAGTGCAGTACCAGCGATCAAATATTTTCTTAGTAACGACTCTTTCCCGAATTCTAAATATCGAGACAAATTCATAATAATGTGACATGAAGACGCAGAGTCATTCAATACCTCTGTCATGTCCTCCTTATGGTTCCAAGCCTTCAAACACTACAACCCAATTAAATTAATAATGTGTAGATAGACAAACGCAACTTGACGTTTATCAACGTCAAGAAATGACAATTCTACAGCAGAGTTTTACATTTGTCAATCATACACTACTATGTTAGAGGCAATAGATGGTGTACTGCATTCGTATAGTTTAGAGACCCTGTATATAGTTAGATGAGAGTTAAGACAACACAAACGTCAGCCGTCAAATTTGATCCAAAACATGCATCATGCATGCATGCCCAGAAATACTGTTTGAAAGTCACTAGATCGTTTACCTAAAACACCTTGATTTAAATTTCTACTGCTGCTTCAAAGCACTCAAAACATAGCGTAGAGTACTGTTTGTATCAGAAATAAGTAACAAGTGTTAAAAAACTGAATTACGTATACACATTTCGTAAAGCAGATAATAATATATGAACATTTCCTAAAACTATGGTTTCTGCATATTAAAGCTTCGAACTGAAATTTTTTCGAGTTTCCCGTTTTTACTCCTCTCATTGTGTACCTACCTAATTTCTTCCTCAGGATAATGTGTTTGCGTGCTAGTTACTAATTTTGAATGGAAAACACAATCCTTGCTTTGGTATAGGAATTCATACGTGGTTTGGGTAGCAGCTTCCTGTTTATTGTTATTTGTCTTCAAAGCAAGATTCAGACAAAGGTTCAGCGGAAAAGTCATCTTTAGGATTGAAGAAAATTTAATTTTCAGGTCTGGTTATATAATATGAAAATAAAGTAGGAACGGCCGCACCTTTTAATTTCCTTCTGTCATCCACCCGTACTTCTTCACACTAGTTTTACTAAAATGGACAATTTTTGATATGCTGCTCTTAGCTCTTGGTTTTGAGGATGGTATTTTCATAGAAAACCTTGTTCGGATCTGTTTTTGCAGCCAATAGTACAGCAACCCCTCATTTCAGGAACTTAGATAAAAGTGACAAGTTTTGACTTAAATGAACAATTTGTCAAATTTGATTAATGGGAAACTGTTTCCAAGGCAATGAGTATTCAAATATACGACGCGCGTGATCCACCAATCACAATGAATTCCCTCGTTGTCTCAACTCTTTTGTAACTATATACAGGGACTCTAGTATAGTTCAGAGCCAGTAGATATAGGAGAGTACCGCCATTCTTTGATCCGTAAAAATGTCGCCATCGCCGCCATTTTTGTTCCCATCAGCAATGACTGATTGAGTTATGTCTAAAATTTTACTTGAAATTGGCACGACTGTAAGTCTATGTCAAATTCGAGGTTATCAGGTTATGTTTTACGGCAGTTTGTGTCAAATAACAAACAAAACCTAACCTACTAACCTCGAATTTGACAGTCAATTTTAAGTAAAATTTCGGATTGCCAATAAATGTCACGTTGACGGAATTGTGCTACAAACCTCAAAGTGACGCAAATGACATAAGGAACAAACATGGCGGACGTGGCGGTACTCTCCTATATCTAGTGGCTCTGGTATAGTTTCAGTTACTATTTCAGAAGTGCTTGTTCAGTGGAATTTGATTTACCAATAGGGTAAAATGGGGTAATTGTAAAACAGGGGTAATTTGAAGACACAAACTAATATATTTTATTATGACTAAACTGTAATTTTCAACCATCGTCTCCGTTGTGACCAGTAGTGTTTGTAACCACTTCCATAAGCTTGATTGCTGACAAAATAATGCAACAAGTGGGTGTTGACCAAATATCGTCGAAAACAATTGTTTCTTAAAGTGACAAAGGTAAAGAACAATATTTATTTAATATTTTCAGAGCAAGGTTAAATACTGAAATTTGCTATTTACTTAGAGCTTGTCTGCTTGTCTGTATTATAACTAACCTCAGTTTTATACTGTTTGAGGCTTTCGGGCCTACTCGAATTATTTAGACCGCGTAATCATTGTGGATAAACATCCAGCATTCTCTGGATTAATGTGCCTTGCACCTTGTCAACTCGAACAAGGCTTCACGTCGCACTGTGCGACTTTCACTCTGATTATGCAAGCTGCAAGGCAAGCGAAACGTTAGTCAATATGGGTGCACAAACAGCAAAAAAGCCAAATCTGCCTAACTATCCTTGTTCTCAAGATACACAAACAACACGACCCACCAAAGTGCATGGCGATCACATGGATCCTTGCTCAAGTTCACAAGGTGCAAGGCACATTAAGCCAGAGTATGCTGGGTGTTTATCCGCAAAGACTATGTGGTCTAAGCCGAAATTCTATGTTAACAAGAATAACCTCAGTTTGTCATTATCTTTTCACATTCCCGAATCAATCACTCTTTACGTTTATTCCATACTTTTGGTAGTTGGGCCGAATAGAAACGAAAGATTGAAGCATTTTATAAACGTCATTTTTTTATTAATTCTTCGTTTTTGTACCCTATGTTTATTAATTATAAGTGTAAACGCCCTGACCTGACCCGCCACGTTTAAAAGAAAGAATCGGCAGAGCTGTCCATGATATAATAAACAAAAATAAAACTAAATCAAAATCAAAAGCTGAATATGGAGCCCCAAATCAGTAATTTATTATTGAATTTGTGGAAATTTTTACCTCAAAGGAAAATCTAGAAAAACTAAAGAAAGCAGAAGTATTGAAACACAAGCGCCTTGAGAATACAGTTAAGAAAAATCAAAAGAAGAAAGTTAATATAAAAACGGAAAGGAAATTCTGGAAAGGGAAAAAGACTTAAAAATATATCTGAAAGCGAAGAAGAAAAGATCCATGAAGCAGAATTGGTGCAAGATTCTGATGATGAGCTTGTTAAAAAAGCTAGAATTATTTGAGATTCATATTGAGTACACGATCTCTATGTAGGATTCTATCACACGTGGAAACTCCTTAAGCTTCTTGATAGAGAAAGCAACAAAATAAAATACATATACGAGCATGGGCGTATGGTACAGTCAGTACACGATCATGACGGCGAAATAGTAGTTCAAGGCTTGGCATTACGAGGTGACTAGGCTCAAGAATTTGTTACAAAAAAAAATGTTTTGTCAATAGATCTGGAACTGGAAATGGAAATTTTGCCCACCCTGAGAGGATTTGTCAAGGCATTAAACTATATATGTTCTGGCAACATTAGGGTTTTGAAAGAGCTAAGCTATTTGGGACTAAATTTTGAATTGTTCGATTCATTTTTACGTTGGTAATGTATTTTATACCTTATATGAGGTAAATGTAAATCGGGATATTTGCACGAAAATTGTATACATGCATATTAGTCCAGTCTGTAGGGACAAAAAAGGCCTTTGCTCAACAAAAGGTGGAGTATGAACGGTTTTTATATATGTTGTTCAGGTCGGGATCCTAATGAAAAATGCCGGCCTAGGAGGGGCGCCGCCATCTTGGATTGAAGGTGCTAAAAACTGGTGTTTTCCAAATAGCTCCGCAACGGTTGATCCAACGTCAAAAAAATTCAATATAAAGTTAAAGGAGACAAGATTGTTGACATTTTTTGTATATTAATTTTTGTTGTAAGTGTAATATGTAACGAGTTACATCTGAAAGTTGAACATTTCACCAAAATATCGTTAAACTTTATTTTTGTTGGTACATTTTGTAAGAACAACTTACACTATATTGTTTGTAATATTTTTCTACATCAGAATAACGTTCTATAGAGAAATACAAAGTATGATCAAAAATTATTTACATCTACTATAGCTATGGAATAGTTCTTAATTTATAAACGCAACATGCAGTCGTTGTTTTTGATGGATATCCGTTTGATGGTGACAAAAAAATACCAAGACTGCAGAAAGACTTCTCCGATCTAAAAAGCAGATGTCTGCGGATGTTATTTATTATTTTGGATGAAACAACGATGGTTCTAGTTTCCCAAGAACGATTTCTAGCAAACGAAAAGAATAAAGTCCGTCTGATTTCGATGCTGTAAAAACATTCAAACATTACTGTATTACAGTTAAGCAGGCTGAAGAAGATGCTGATGTGTTGATTGTGAACACGGCGATTTCTTTGTGCTCAACATTTGATGCTGTTTTCGCCATTGGAGAAGACGTCGATCTTCTAGTTCTGCTGACGATGTTAGCAACATCTACCTTCGCAAACCTGGGAGAGGCAAAATTGTTGAAAGAGTGTATTCTGCAAATAGTTTTAAATATGAAAAATCAGCTAATAACATTTTGTTTCTCCATGTGTTTAGGGGCTACGACACAACGTCGTCCGTCTACAACCAAGGAAAAACATTTTTTTTCGCTTGTCCAGAAAAGCACAAGACTCAATGATACTATAGGCATATTCAAACATCACGATGCCAAACCAGATGATATAGCAGATGCCGAAGCACGCTTTCTCATTGCTTTGTATGGTGGCTACATGGAAGAAAATACCTTGGAAGAAGTCCGTTACCAACCAAATCAAGTGCAAGTAACACATTTAATCTTGCTTCTTTGCCACCAACGAAGGATGCTGCACGGTACCACGCATTTAGGACGTATCACCAGGTCCAACAGTGGTATGGAATTGAAAAAAATGCACAAGACTGGGGCTGGAAAGTTGACACGAATGGACTCACTCCAGTAACAATGACAGAGAATCAATCCATTACCCGAGACTTTATTAAAATTAATTTCATGCCATTGTAAAAAAGGATGCGGCGGAGCATGTGGCTGCAGGAAAAGTGAGATGAAGTGCTCTATTCTGTGTAGATTCTGTAATGGCCAATCATGCGAAAATGCACCAGAAGTTCACATCGAGAATGGGGACGAAGATGAGGACATTTCATCAATGGAAGTCCCAAGTCTCAGGAGCAATGACTTCGAAGATAACATTGAGGATAAAGAATCTTACGGAGGCGTCAACATCTACCGACCGGAGCCTTCAAAAATTAAAAAAACTAAATAATATAATCGCGAACACGAAACATCACTAAACTGGAGCATCTGTGGATTGGGCCTACTGGGGATACCACAATAAAAAAGCGCCATTAACTCTACCTCATGGTGATGTGGAAATGAGTTTACTATACGTTTATCAAATTATTATAACTACGTAACGAATAGCCAGAAAGAATACAAGAAAACATTTTAAAAATGAGAAATTACACAATTTTTTAGAGAAATGTTCATCTTTCCGCCGCTGTAACTCCTTTCATATTAGACTTACAAAAAATAGTTGTATACAAAAAATGTCAAGAAGCGTGTCTTATTTAACTTTGAATTAGACTTTCTTGGCGTAGGATCAACGGTTGCGGAGTAATTTGGAAAAAGCGAGTTTTTAGCACCTTTAATCCAAGATGGCTGCTCGCGCGGCGCCCATCCAAAGTCGAAAACTTGGATTTTTCATTAGTATCTCTACCTAAACAACATATATAAAAATCGTTTATACTCCACCTTTTGTAAGGCAAAAACCCCTACTGACTGGACTATATACATATATCAATTTGTTACCATTTGCTCCTGGGAAACTGATATGAGATCATTTGTATGTATACAATCGATCTTAAAATAGACGACTTTTAAGAAATGTTGGGGGTAATTGTAAATGCAATTTATATCCACTATAAAACAAGATGCCACTGTTTTCAGCTTTTTTGTAAAATAACATACTCACATAAAGTGTACACATTACCCTTTTTCCGTGACGTCAGAAATAACAAATAGCGTTTAAAACGTATGTCTTATATTACAGTGCCATTCAAAAAGATAATTTATTTAGATCACAGATAGTAGACCTCAGAAAGAGTTTGATCTAAAGGTCGAACATAGGCGATTAACATTGTATTGAACGTTTTTGCCGATTCCTGCTCGCCAATTCAACTTACAGGGAAGGTAATTGTATCAATTGAAAGATAAAATTATTACGGATCAAATGATACCAATAATAATATTCAAGATGCCATTTTTATTTTAAAATACTAATTTAAAACTTGGGAATTTTTAAATATGCCATGCATTGCTTTTCAAGTTTGATAGCATTTATCAAAAAAATTGGTAATTAGTTGGCGTAAATCAGGTATTTCTGTCAACGCCTGTGAAAATTCGCTACAGCAAAATGAATTATTTCAATGAAGAACGAGTGAATGCAATAATGTTAATGGCCTATGTTCGACTTTGAGAATGGACACCCGGTATACCTAACCTTTAATATAAGGGATGCTCTAAATAGCACATTATTGAAACCAAGACATTCTTGACCTATGTAATCCGACGTTTCTCCTCTTCGAAGAAGTTCCTAACTCTTAAAATAAGGTTTTAGGCTTGCTCGCTTGCTTGTTATTGTACGTTATTTTACTGTCATTTTGAAAAAATGTCACATTGACAATATTATAAAACAAGCCATCCTTAAAGCGGACCTGACCACAAACTGCAGATTTTTTGGTTCGTCCATTTCCTTATGGTTAAATAAAGAGAGAAAATTGTTACGTCACTTCCCCCACTTTACCCTACGTTCTACACTAAATATTTGATTTTCAGATGGTTGTAATAATGACTTTGATTCCACCAATCACGGTCATAATTATGATTACTACTTAGTTCCAAGTACTACATGCTTATTTGAAATTTAGTACTCTTGCTAACATATTAAATTCACAAAACTGCAAATGTTACCCAAACCAAATTTGAATTAAAAAGTATAACATATGTAAACTTATAACAGTTTTATAAAATTTAGATATCCCTGCAAAATTTGCGGAAACATTTTAAAATGAGCAGTTGACCAGGTATCGCGTGACTATCATTGCATAGTATTAGAGCAACCATGCCATAATTTGATCCGCTGCACTACAGATAGTTATGCGGATTTTTTAAACTAAGATAATAATAAATAATAAGAGGCTTGTGAATGGGTTTTTATTATCCTTAGGGGTCTCACAAAAATAAATGTAAATTACAGTAGTGTGAAAGAAAAATAATTATGCAATTACTTATACACTATTAACTATTCCACACAAGCAACTTGGAGCCATTTTAATAGTTATTAAAAAACACTGCAAATATTTTGATATAAAGCAATGAGGCACAAATAATAATTACAATCACTCTAGATATTAAAAAGTCAAAGGAAAGTTGATGTTAGTGACGATAATCTTTACTAATTTTTGATATTCTTAAAAATATTCAGCTTACGTCATTGAGTATTTGCTTGTTAATGCATATCACTAAATCTGTCCAGACCTTATTAATAACATAATAACTTATTGCACTTAAATTAAATCGTTAGAAAAAGGTTCTAAATATAAATAAAGACAGAATCCTACTCAAAACAATAATAATGATACTATTAGGCAAACTTTAAAAATGTAAATGTTTTCCAAGGATCAAAGTCTTTTACAGAACTTTAACTAAAGCGAATCCTTTGAAGTAGTGCTGCAATCGTTAAATTTAATTTTGCAACCTAACCGCTCTTGACTTTGTATTGAATTCAATAAAGGTTATGTTCTTTCCTTGACTTTTGACAAATTAGAAATTGTGGGACGAATTTTTGCTGTTCTCACGCAATCATCGCAAACGCGTGAGAAAATATGTAGCTGCGATAGCTAATGCGGGTAACATTTTAAGAAATTATTGCGTCTAACTTTTTGCAGTTTAGGCTTATGGATTTTACTAATTTGTTAATTAATATTGTGTTAAAGACACTGCGTGAATAATTAAAAAACGACCAGTTATTGTTTGGATCATATTATATATCAGTAGGAAATATTAAGCACGCTATAGATACCAACCTCGCCATAAGTAGTTATTATATAATAAGAAATAGAACAACGGCATTTCTGCTGCGATATTTTTATTATTTTTGCAATTGCATTATATCAATAAACAAGTTTAGGCGTGGCTAAATAATGTCGTTTTTCACATTCTTTATGCAAATAACTTTACATTGCATGCTAAGCGTGACCTAGTGATTCTGAATTGGCATTAACCTATGGATGTTTAACTATAATGCGGTTGTTGCAAATATCAGAGGCAGGTATGTTGTTGCAAGGAAGCTTTCAGTAACGGTGCTAATGTCACGACATCAATAATGAATTCATTAAAAATGCCGCCGGCTTGTTATAGATAGTACAATTATAGCTTTGTGGTATTTTGAGAATTGTTAGAGAAATAATACCAAATATATGTAACATATATAAATGTAAGTTTAGTAGCCTTGTTAACTTGTTTCTCAGAAGCTCGCTCATTAGCAGCACTACCGTAAAAATTACTTGGAGATTTTAGAATTTACTAGGCATCCTTCCACTTGGTATTTAATTTCGTTTTTTTCTATTCAATCTTTGAGATTCAAGTTAGTAAGCAGGTGTATCTACACTAAAAAACATGTGTTCTAATTGGTGTACAAAAATGGGTAAATCGGGGAAAATCAAAGGAAATTAGGGGAAAATAAGTGGACAATCAGAGGAATTCATGGGAAATCAGAGGAAATCTTAAGGCAGTAATTAAATAATACAGCAAAAATGGATGGTTTTTAAACAAAATCATAACCGGAAACCTTTCTTTATTACAATCATGTGTCGGAACCGTGCCTTTATTTGCAATTATTCCAATCATTTGTTCGTACCGTTAAATTCTGTTTTGTAATATACAAGATGTCCATTCTACAGTAGATTTCAGTTATAACAAAACTGAAAAAATCTCCAAAAACATTTCTTACGGCCGAAGTTCAGTGCGGTTTTTAAATAGAAGATCAATTTATGGACGGACATTTAATTATTTACCATTTCTACCTTCATCGCTAACAATAACACGTCGAATTTCGCATTGTCTATTTAAGCCTGCGCATTCAGGATGAGATAAATTCGCTATAAAGCATTATCTCGGAAATAACTTGAACTCAATTTTAGAATAATTAAGTTGAGTCGTCCCACCTGGAAAGCAAAAAAGTGGGTTCCATGTAATCGATAATATTGTTCAGGGAAATATTTCTTTGCTTGAAAGAAAAGCTACGTTATAACTAAGAGTTCCTTATACACGGCTATTACAGTAGGCAACTGTATATTGTTACTCAAATAAAGAGTCCGAAAGAAGCCGGGTAGCGCAGTTGAGAAAGCGCATTAATCAAGTCCTCAGTTCCAATCCCGCGGGGGCTGGAATTTTTCCGCAGGCTTGTCGATTGGAATCGGGCTCGGTGAGACCATTCACACCATTAACCGTGCTCTACTCAGAACCACAGACCTAAGAGATAGAGTAACAAGATCCACACATCTCACACACAATGGTTGCTACGCAAGCAAGAAAAGCGCGAGTATTACTTTTAGTTATTAGAAGGTTAGAGCTATTTTTACAGGGTACACAAAGTTGTTTTTAAGCCATTTATGTTTTTACAATGTCAATACAGGTCATGACAAAAAGTCAGATAAACATAGATCTAGAAATGGGTCATAACGGTGCTATAGCCCTGAGAAGGGTAATAAATACTTTTCGTTTGTAAAGAGATTAGTGAATTACCCTGTAGAGTAGCTGTTTTTCTTGACGGCCATGAACAAAATTATTATAAAATTTAAGCTTTAAAAAATATTCAAAAGGGATTTCAAATTTTCGATTTTAAAATTCAAATTGGGACAACCTTTAAACTTTCAATTAGTTTTAACAATAATTTGGAATAACATGATGCTAGATAATACATCGTCTAAAATTCTCCTAAAAATAACACATTTTATCGGTTTCAGGATATTAAGCCTTTGTTTACATATACAAAAGTAGGCTGGTAACTAGATCATAACTTATCTGTAGGGTTAAAGAATATTACCCTACATGGCAACCATAACCATATAGCAACCGATAAACTATTGAACAAATCACGGATGTTATGAATCATAACTGCCTTAGAAGTTTTAAAATCCTCGCTCTACGAGCTCGGATTTCAAAACATCTGCGGCAGTTATGATACTCATAACATTCCTAGATATGTTAATAGCTAAAACAAGGCACTGCAGTTTAAATGATCTGTTAATTTTGACTAGGGTGCCTTGATGTCAATTTGACGTAAAGGACAAATACGTCAAATTAACATCAAGACACCCTAATTTTGACCAACAAATCCTTCATTCACAATACAAGGTACATAGTGATGGTTTCGTTTATACTTACACTTTTATGAACCACACGTTTTCACAATGCCCTTAAAATGTGCCACTAATTTATTCTAAAATGCATTTTAACCTCCCTAACATTCCCCGATCGGAGCTTTTATATGGCTAACAATAAAATTATAATTAAGGAACTTAGTAGTAAATGGACATCCTGTATACTTTTGATGCTCCTATTTCTATTTTTAAATAACTACATCGGTTCTCACTTTTCTATATTTTTGAACTGATATGGATCTCTATATGACTTTTTATATTTCAAAATAATAAAGACAGATCTGTAGTGAATGATGAGAAAATCATGAAAAAGTCTATTACTAGCTGTTTTTTGTACGATTAACTTGATAAGAGGCTTCCACGAATGGGGCCCCCAATTAATCCACTGCGAATTCCGGTTCAATGGGATTGCCGGGAACTGCCACTTAATAACCCTTGACTTGGGTTCAGTTAGTTATTGGAGTGAAACAAGCCTTAACAAACACGAGTATATTGAGTAACAACGATTACAAACGTCACTGATGGACCGATGGTATTTTACAAAAGCTTCAACTGTTGTGACACGCTTGGATTGGCCACGCGAAAATAGCAAATTGCGCGTAACCGTAACACAAAACAACCTGGAAACGTCTTTACCAGGGAGTTAGACCGAAACGCAAACTAGCACAAAGCATAGCTGAACTTGCTTCCTCGAGGTTCGGTATCTAACTAACTCTGAATTTACAACGAGCCGAACTCGCCAATTCAAGGAGGGGCAAGCTCAAACACTATTGGCTGAGGCGATCCTGCGTAGCCAATCGGAGCGTCGCACGTAGGAATAAATACTTATTCTAAAAATCTTAATGCTAAGCTCTCTCAATGAGGCAATTGAAAGAAATCCATAAACCCATGATTCCCAAATATGCTAAGTCGGCTTAAGTTCTATTAGAAAATGTATCCATCCGCTTAAAAGCAATTAAGGGAAGCTTACAAATTCCTTTCCAACATTAACAGAGGCAAACAAATACGGCAAGATGCAAACTTGACTTTACCACGACCTTTGAATGAGATAAAACAGTTATGACTTGAATTACGTGATTAATTATAATCAAAAAGGTTTTGATGCACGCATCTGTGTGAATCAAACATGCCGCCCCCGAAGTGCCGAATATGGCACGAAGTGATTAAATCCCAAAATTAAACTGAAATCTAACACTACCAAATAATTAAATGCATAACAAGAACTAAGGACAGATGATAATCCAAGAGCCTTACAGATAACTTACAACTAGCATGAGTACAAACAAAGAAACAACTAAACCTAGCAAAATGTTCAATCAGCGAAAACTACCAACTAAGAGCAAAGTCAATGTTTATTGCCCTTGATCGCAATGATCGTCTTTGGGTAGGATGTACACTTTACGCACCGAGCGTTTCAGGAGATTCCCTCGGGAATCGCGCACCTGCACCACACGCACAACACCATCCGCTCCTGGATATGTGGCCGAGATGATTGCCAGTGGCCAACGGTAGCTTGGAGATGCCTCGTCGTGGACGAGTACCACGTCGCCCACCTGGGGGGCTAGAGAAGTGCTGGAGGACTTCCACTTAGGCCGGCGCTGCAGGAGGTGGAGGTAGTCCCGGGACCAACGATCCCAAAACTGCTGAGACAGCCGCTGGACCAGCCCATAGCGGCTGAGACGATTTTCCGGTATGCCCTGGAGTTGGGCTTCCGGAAACGAAGTCAGCTTCCGACCGATCAAGAAGTGGGCAGGAGTAAGGACTTCGGGGAATGAGGCGTCGGTAGGGAGAACACAGAGTGGACGGGAATTTAGTATCGCCTCCACTTGAGTCAGCATGGTGTAATACTCAACGAAAGTTAACTTTGCATTGCAAGATATTCGCCTTAAATAATATTTCAATGACTTTACCCCCGCTTCCCAAATGCCGCCAGAGTGCGGAGAGCGTGCCGGAATAAAATTCCACTTAATGTTATGTTTCGACAATTCTTCCCTTATGCATTGCTCACTAGAGCCTGACAGGATATTTTTTAATTCCGATAGCTGATTTCTGGCGCGGTGAAACTGGAATAGCGCCAGAAAATTTCAAATTCTGGGACGCGATGGTGAAGAGTGGCCACTATTGGGCACGACTCTTGGGCTGATAGCTCACCCGAATCAATTTTAACGGGCTGGGGTTTTAAGTCCGCCTGTGACAAAAATTCTGGCCGTGCCACCACAAGCGTGAGTTGAGTAACTTCTGGGGTAACATTCCCTGCTAATTATATCGGGACGGGTTGCAATTTGTACGCACGTGAAACCATTCTTCCCTATTGCTTAGTTCGTGAATCTCGGACACCCGGTTCGCGACGAACGTCTTCAGTTACTCGCATCCTTATTTATCCAGTGCAGAGTTATGGTGGAGTCCGACCAATAGTACACGCGGCCAAATTTAAATGCGGAGGAATCGAGTATAGTTTTAATCAAACGAGCCAATAGTAAGCTGCGCAAAGCTCCAGACGAGGCAAGGATATTGTTTTTAATGGAGCGACCCTTGACTTAGCACAAACCAAATTGGTGGTGACATTACCGCGCGCGTCAACGCAACGTATATACACGGCGCACCATAGGCTACAGAACTCGCGTCCGCAAATCCGTGGAGATCTATCGAATTTATGTCATCGCAAATTACCCGTCTCGGAATTGCCAACGAGCCCAAAGAGCGTAATGAAGAATGGAGTTCGTCGTATCTGGAGAGCATCTCCATGGCACCGTTTCGTCCATGACAACTTCAACTGCCAAAGCCGTTGCACGAGAAGTTTCAGAGTTAGAACGCTTGGACCAAGTAGTCCCAAGGGATCGAATACTTGAGCATACTAGAGAGTATAGCCCGCTTGGTAACTGATTTGCAACAGCTAGGGTTCACTCTGTAACTTAGCACGTCCCGCCGAGTATCCCAAAAAATGCCGAGAGTTTTCTCCGTGGCGTCTTCCGTCAAAGAATGGGCTCCACGCTGCCGCGATCCACACCAATGGCGCTAGCTACTTCACTGTCGTTGGATGCCCACTTTCGCAATTCAAACCCGTACCCCGACAAAGCGCTACTAATTTCGAATTGCGTTTTTATGGCTTCCGCCCTATTTTCAAAACCAGTCAGTAGGTCATCTACATAAAAATCCCGGCTAATTCTTAATGAGGCCTCTGGAAGCGATGCTTCGATTTCCTGGCGATTTGTATCAAGCACCTAGTTGCTAGGTACGAGGCTGATTTAGTACCGTAGGTGACCGTTAATAATTTGAAGCATTTTACCGCTGAGGTTTTGTCGTCACGCCATAAAATTAATTGGTATTGCGTCTGCGAGGGGTCCACGAGAATTTGCCTATACATTTTGGCGCAATCTGCTTTCAGCACGTACTTGAATTGCCTAAAGCGACAAAGAATTGCAAACAACGACTGCTGGACCACTGGGCCCTTATGTTGAAGGTCGTTAAGCGATACTCCGGAGGAGGACGCACAACTGCCGTCAAAAACAACGCGATGTTTGGTCGTTGAACTGTCCTCCTTTAGGACTGGCAAATGTGGTAAATAAAACCGAGGATGAGGAAGGCTCGCTTCGTCGTCCACCTTGCTCAAGTGACCAAGCGACTCGTATTCTTTGAGAAATGCGGAATACGCGGTTTTCAACTCGGGATTTTTTGACAATTTGTTTTCTAATGAATAGAAACGCTTTAACGCTATACCGCGCGAGTCTCCCAGCGATGGAGCATCTTTCCTGAAAGGTATGCTCACGATGAACCTACGCGGCTCCGACGACGCCCGTTTCGTAGTCGATTGAAAATGGTCTTCGCAAAATTTGTCATCAGCAGAGAGTCGGCCTGATGAACCGTACGCCCCCTCGATTTCCCAAAATCTCTGAATGCCGTGCTCGATGCCGGTTACACTTAAATGAACTCTATTTGAACGAATGAGCGCTCGATTTTCGACATTCATGTTTCCGCCTAAAACCCAACCAAAAAGAGTTTTTGTTAAGAATGGCTTCTCTGGGCCCAATTTCACCTGTCCCTGACAGAGCACTTGCCAAAAGACATTCGCGCCTAATAAAAGATCAATCTTTCCCGGTGTATTACAATCTGAATCGGCTAGCACAATGTTTGGTGGGATCTTCAAATCCCTCAACGAGAAAGCAAGGACCGGCAGAGGGTCCGTAATTTTGTCTAACACAACACAGCTCAAAATGTCCTCGTATTTCCCGTTGCGGGAGCGGATTCGAACGTTTGCTCTGAATTCAGCGTTCAGAGCCCTGGCACCAACACCCGACAGTGAGGTGATATTACCTCGTTTCGCAATCTTTCGCAATCTTCAAATTTTGACACAAGTCGGCGCTAACTAAGTTAAGTTGGGATCCGGGGTCCAAAAGAGCTTTTGCCCGGGAAAATGACCCGGAGGATCCTTCTACGAATACGCTAACCGTGGACAATAAAACTTGCGCTGGCGCCGCGATTGCAGGACGGCTACAGGCTGCTGAAACGGATGCGACGGGTGCCTCGCTCGGGGCGACGGCCCCGACCTCCCGTGTGTCGCTGCTGGCTTCTGGCGGTCCAGGACGCGGCGACGGAATATTTTCGTGCGCGTCGCGCTTTGGACGCAAACACAGTAAAGTATGGTGCTTTTTTCTGCATACGCGGCATCTCGACGATGTGCATTTTACCACGAAATGTCCGGGCTTGAGACAATTGTTGCATAGTTTCAAACGACGCGCCTCTTCGATACGAGCGTTAACCGACAATTTTGAAAAAGATTCGCAAGCGCTAATCGAATGATTACTATTTTTGCAAAAATCACAAGAGTGATTACCTTGCTCTCTGGCTACATGAGCGCGTGCATGACTTTTTTGCTCGGATCCCTGATTTCCCAAACTCGAACCTATTTTCGCAGCTTCCAGCGAACCTAATAAGTGACTTTTGCTTTCTAAAAAATCTAACAACTCTCGCAAAGTAGGAAATTGTCCGGTATGTTTGTATAATTCCCAGTCAGTCTGCATTGCTGAGCTGAGCTTCGAAACTATGATATGTATTAGTATGGTGTCGACTGTGGGTTCCCCGTACGCCTTTAAAATTTCCAAAATTCTAACTACACTATCGAGCAGCCTTTGAACCGACGAATGTGAATCCTTTTTTACGCTCTCTAAACTGAATAACGCATTTATGTTTGATTTTACTATCAGTTTCTTATTTTCAAAGCGCTTGACTAGGATGTCCCAAGCAATGGTATAGTTATCGTTGGTAACTTTTAACGACGAGATTGAACTAGCAGCTTCTCCCTTAAGGGAAGAAATCAAATAGTAAAATTTCTGAACGTTGGTCAAATTAGCGTTGTTATGAATAAGCGACGTAAAGGAGTCATGAAATTGAACCCAATTCTCGAATTTCCCCGAAAAGGAAGGCAAATCTAAGGGTGGTAATCTTAATCCAGCGAGCTCTCCTGAAGGGCCACTTTGCAAAGAATTTTGACCTAGATTCGGTTTTATACCCGGACTGATCTTATTTTTTGATAAGAATTCCTCGACTGTGCTACTAATCTCGCTAAAATGAGTCATAACAGAGTCGAATTCATTGAAAAGTTCATCAAAGTGTTCAGCGTCGGCCTCCATTAGGCCCTCCATTGACTTCTCATACTCATCCAACAAATTTTGGAAACAACTAAACTCTTTTGACAAGCTGCCGACCTCGTGAGCCTTCACGGGGCTGGACGAAGAAATTCTATGAAATAGAGTTTCGAAACGATCTACTTTGGCTTTTATGAATTTGCAACGAGTGGTTAAAGCACGAGTTTCCGACATGACCGCTGATGCCGAACGAGTTTCCACCATGACTGACACAAGCAAAAAACAACACTAAACGAAGGTGTAATGGAAAAGGACTTACTTTTGATTTGAGAACGTAGTAACTTCTTGACGAACAGAAAACCAACCCGCTGCCGATCGCTGCCGCTTGACGTGGGACCTGGACTCGGTGTAAGCTCTCGATGGTTGAATTTCCTGGTGTTGGCGAAGCTTCTTGACGCTCTCCGACGAAACGATGTTGGAGCAATTGCATCCACCAGCTACTGGAAACTTGTACACTCGTGTTTTTTAGCTTCTTCCAAATCCGGCTCGAAGGACCAATGTTTTTTGTACGATTAACTTGATAAGAGGCGTCCACGAATGGGGCCCCCAATTAATCCACTGCGAATTCCGGTTCAATGGGATTGCCGGGAACTGCCACTTAATAACCCTAACTTGGGTTCAGTTAGTTGTTGGAGTGAAACAAGACTTAACAAACACGAGTATATTGAGTAACAACGATTACAAACGTCACTGATGGACCGATGGTATTTTACAAAAGCTTCAACTGTTGTGACACGCTTGGAATGGCCACGCGAAAATAGCGAATTGCGCGTAACCGTAACACAAAACAACCTGGAAACGTCTTTACCAGGGAGTTAGAACGACCGCAACCCAGCTCAAAGTATAGCTGAACTTGCTTCCTCGAGACTCTGAATCTAACTAACTCTGAATTTACAACGAGCCGAGCTCGCAAATTCATCAAGGAGGGGCAAGCTCAAACACTATTGGCTGAGGCGATCCTGCGTAGCCAATCGGAGCGTCGCACGTTATTTAGGAAAAATGCTTATTCTAAGAAACCTTAATGCTAAGCTCTCTCAATGAGGCAATTGAACGAAATCCATAAACCCATGATTCCCAAATATGCTAAGTCGGCTTAAGTTCTAGTAGAAAATGTATCCATCCGCTTAAAAGCCATTAAGGGAAGCTTACAAATTCCTTTCCAACATTAACAGAGGCAAACAAATACGGCAAGATGCAAATTTGGCTTTACCACGACCTTTGAATGAAATAGAACAGTTATGACTTGAATTACGTGATTAATTATAATCAAAAAGGTTTTGATGCACGCATCTGTGTGAATCAAACAGGTCTTCCAACCGATTCAACCACAGGAGCGAAAATTAATCTGTAACAATCGTGAAGTGTACATCTTTCAAATACTGACGCAACGTTGACGCTCGGTTGTAGTATATTTACGCTCAGTGACCTAGACAAGAAGCAAATAACTTTTTCTTTGCCATCAAACTTCTGAGTGAGGACAGCTCCGAGTCCATACGCCGAAGCATCTGTTTGAACTACAAAGGGTAGGGAAAAATCGGGACAACTTAGAATTGGTGCCGAAATCAAATGTTCTTTGATCGAACGAAAAGCAACATCGCATTCCGAGGTCCACACAAATGAACACGTTTCTTCGTTAGGCGAGTAAGTGGTTCTCCAACCCTCGAAAAGTTGCGCACAAAGCGTCTGTACCATGATGCCATACCTAAAAATCTGGTGTGATACACTCACACAACTTCCTTTTACAGTGATCTTATAATTAGTCAAAAATTTCATTTTTAATTTTTAACCATTTGTTAAAAATTTTCAAAAATTACAAATTCTACAAAAACGGTACAAAATCGAGTGTTAGTTGAAGAGACAAATTTTCTCTAGAATTTTAAGGTGAATTCAAAAATGTAATAATATACCGGGTGTTTTATTTAAAATAGGAGTTAATAAAAAAAATAGAAAAAAAACAAAAGAAACCCACTTTAGAAGTATTCAACTAGAAAATCACCTATCTCACATCAATACACATTAAAAATGTAAGAAAAATGTATAGTTTAAAAAAATCGTTAGAGCCGTTTTTGAAAAAATCGAAAAAAACTGAAAAATCACAAGAGTAAACACCTACTTCCGGTTATGCGATTTTCTTCAAAAGCTTGCTGTCTCATCTACATAGTACACAAAACTTATATATGAAGTTTCAACGCCATACCCCTTTTCGTTTGTGAGATATTCTGTTCACAGACAGACAGACAGACATACACACAGACACACAGACAGACACACAGACCAATAAAAAAAAATATGTTTTTTGGGATCACGGGACTCTAAAACGTGAAGATCTGTTGAAAACTCAATTTCGAATTTTTGGGGTGAATCCAATACTTCCTTTATAGTAAAAGGAAGTAAAAAGGACCTAACTTCAGTTACAGACGTAGGCACTGGAATATTCATGATCGCATCCACCTTGCTCGGATCCACGCGCAATCCATCTCGATCCACCACATAACCTAAATAGCGTAACACCGAACGATAAAATAGACATTTAGCCTTACTAACGGTTAACCCCGAAGGATAAAGGCGATCAAAAACTTCCCCTAAAATACGAAGTCGGAACTGACAATAACAATATCGTCCAAATATACCAGAACATGCGGTTCTAAATCTGCACCAAGGGCTAGATCAATCAGCCTCTGCCAAGTCGCAGGCGCATTCCCTAGAATTCTCACTCATAGGAACCTGCCAATATGCCGACTTAATGTCCAACGAACTAAGAAACTTCGCGTCTCGAAGGCGACTCAAAATTGTTTCTATGTAGGGAAGGGGGTACGAGTCCTTACGAGTCACAGCATTCAACTTACGGTAGTCCACACAAAAACGATGAGTTCCATCCATTTTGGGCACCAACAAGCGGACTCCAAGCACCCTTCGAAGGTTGTACGATATCATCTTCTAACATCTTACGCAGTTCCTCATCGATGATGCGTTGTTTATAAGGCGAGGCTGGGTAATAACGTTGCTTGATTGGAGGCGAATCAGCTACAATCCCATGTTCAGTCACGATGGTACTTCCCAATCTTTCACTTAACGCCTTTAACTTACTACGTTGCGCTGAGGTCAAACAAAATTCGTCTTGGATAGAAGACACAATAGGTAACTCGGGATTCGAAGAAAACATTACGCTTGAGATCAGTTCCCATGGGAACCCAAAAATCGGTACCTAATATAAGTTCTGCGGAAATATCAGGAACAATCAACACAGTTATAACGCTCAACCATTAAACTGAAAGATATTGCAATACTCTCTAAACATTCACACGATTTTATGACATTTTTGGATGAAGTTCCTGTCTAATTTAAGGCCTCAATTAATCAACGTTTGACAGCCACGCTGTCCAGCGATAGTAGACGACGCACCCGAATCCAACAATCCTAAAATAGGGACACCAAACACGGACACCTCCAAATAAGGTCTCTGATCAGTTTCACTATGTATTATAATGTAATCGAAAATAACTTTATAAGAATTTTTACGAGTCGAATAGGTCGAAGAGACTTGGGAGATTGTTCGACCAGGTAACCTCTCTGCAACTAGTTTTTTGAAGACCATACACTAGACGATGCCGTCGCGTCGGTTTGTTCGGCGCTGAAGAACGAGAACAACTAGGACAAGTACGAATAGTTACATCCGGCCTATGACACCTAAAACATGACATAAGCAAACATGTATTGTTCAATATTTTATTTTCAATAAGTTCTGGTTCAATGTATTTTTTTATATAAAAAGAGTGCGGTAAGATCCATTACCGCACTTGTATCGTTAATATCTATAATCTTTGGTATGCCGCCTGCAAGCAAGATAGTCAAAATAATTTTAGTCGAGTAATATTTTTTCTGCGAATTGGATCGTTGATCCTATTAACCATCCTGTATCAATGTACTTGTTTCGACCCTGAATAAAAGTTTCCTCTCGATCTTGCATTTGCTTGTATTCTGCACCTGCAATGAGAGAACACACAATACCAACTGATCTTCATACTCGTGTAGCAGTTTTCTATCCCCCTCCCCTTCTGTTTCTCTAAAAAAAATTAATGACACTGAAGTGTTAATCGATGTAATAAATGCTTAATTTTCCTTTTTAATTAAACATTAACTTCGTTAGAATTTCATATATAGTGTTCCAAGATTGATGTTACAAAAGATGCGATGGACTAAAATGTTTGATTTTTATTTAAAGATTGTGGGATTAAGTCCTGCTTAGTTTGAAGGGAATTTTAAGAATATTTTCAGTTTCTGAAAAACCAGTCGGCCTTGACAGTGAAGCGAAACTATTTTCTTCTCATGTAAACTACTTTTTTTGTTTATGATACGGCAAAATTTTACTAAGAATTTTTCTTAGAATGAGAAATTATGGCCTTATGCAAAATTTCAGGAAGATCTACGTACTTAGATTAAACCGTTTTTTTTTAGATTAAACAAAAGAAATTTACTAAAAATGACGGTTTAATCTAAGCAGATAGATCTTCCTAAAATTTTGTATAAGGCCATAATCTTTCATTCTAAGCAACTTTTCTAAGTAAAATTTTGCTGTATCATGAACTAAAAGGATAGTTTACCTTTTAGAAGAAAATAGCGTTCGCTTGACTATCAAAGCCGACTTGTTTTTCAAACACTGAAAACATTCTTAAAATTCTTCTCGACCCAAGCAGGATTTAATGCCACAATTTTAAAAAAATTAGTTTATATCACATTTTACAACATCAATCCTGGGACACACTGTATATAAAGCAAAAAATAAAATAGAAATTACAACTCTATTCTTGTAAGAGTAATAAATTGTTACTCGCAACTTCATTTTTTATAAACCTCCTAAAAAAATATTGTCATTAAAGGCAACTGGATAAATCAAAACTAGGTTAAATCAATAGCGGTGACAAATCCAAAACATCCGTCTTAAATAAATATTCTGCTCACTTTGCATCGTTATAATAACTACTTGAATTTGTTGTTGATCTTACCCACAATACTGCTGAAACAAAACTACGGCAGTTAAAGCTATGCCCGGGAAACCTGTTTGGTAATGTTATTACCCCTAAGTTTCCCAAGGAAAAATTTCAAATTTGATCAGTTGAAAGTAGCATTTTTATTCGTGATCAGAGTGCCAAGTCTGCCCTAAGTAGTCGTTATCTGCTGATTAGTATAGCTCTCCTGCTTCCGCAACACAAACATTTAAACATCATGCTGTCGCTATTGGGGTTCTTACAAATTCAGACTGAATTCAAGGAATTACAAAGTTAGCGAGGCTACCTACTTTATGTATTCATTCAACCTGAAAGCGAGAATAGATATAAAATATTTAATTTCACATAGGGATGCTATTAAATTATGTAGATGGGATGTTTGATTTAGTAATAATTGCCTCTTTGTAAAATCGCACTGAATGAAGTTAATGTTAAACGTTCTAAGAAGAGGGCGGAATCGGCATACAAATCATTGTTGCTTTAAATATTATTCAGCTTAGTTGATTATTTATTTTTTATTAAAAGTATCAAAACTTAATAGGATTTAAATGAAAAGACGTGTTCACAAGATTTAGCAGAATTAACTGTATATGAAACAGTTTAGCTACATAAGGATGTGAGTCTATCCACATCTGAACATGAAACATTTTTTGCATTAACGACTTGGAAACATTATATATCGTTATTACAAGTAATTTTTATCATTTTAATAATGAACTGGTACTAGGTAAAGATATGCTTTCTTAAATTAACGTCCGCCGTACAGCTGCTCTGAGAGAATTATTATTCCAACCTAATATCACTTATCGCTGACTTATAAGTGATTAAGTCAATTTAAAACTAATTTTGATTAAAGTTCATTTATTGATTCAATTTGTAAAATTAAAAAACTCCACTGGCTTGTCCGAGCAGTGAGTAATATTAAAGAACGCTAATCTGATTACCTTCTGTGGTGCCGTGATTACCTTCCCTTTTAAGATTACTGCAAAATTACTTTATTCGGAGTTTTAACGAACTTCTAAGTTATTAAAGAAGATGTGCTGCATCTGAGACTGGTGATTTCAAAATTAAAATTCAAAAATTATAATAAACGTAGGAAGCTGCGAATTCCATAAATTAAGCAGAAATTGCACAGTATTACCGAAGAACATGAAACATTGGTTTCTGAAAACCACATAACTATTATATTTGTTCATTTGTTTTATTTAAATAAAAAAAATACAATTAATATAAATACAAATTTTAGTTGATTTTCTAAATAAATTATTGTGATTAAATAAGCAATATTGGCATTTTAATTACAATGTGTTGATATTTTTAATGCCTAGTAAAGTAGATTCGAAAAAATAAAGCATCGAATTGTTATTCAGGGCTACCAACTATATTCATTCTAGTATATGTTTTCTGACATTTGATAAATATAAAAATTTGTTTCAGGTATATCAGTACTAGGATAAGATATGTACGTTTTTTTTGTTTCGTACGTTTATGTGAGCTGTTGATGTGTTTCTATGGTGCGTGACATATATTTTAGCTCTAGTCTTAGAATGCTTTAAAAATGCTTAAAATCTTTTTTACCTTTACTAATCATAAAATGTCTGTTAACAATAATTGGTGTCATCACATGAAAAACGTAATGTTCATTTTAAATGATTTAATATCCAGTTTTCTAGTGCGTTCTATATTTTCTAGTGAAATATTTTGATATCCTCGATTTAATCATTTAAAGTAGTTTATTTCAGTTTCCAATTTGCTATATATTGTTCATTGTTCATTATAGAATCGCAAAAATCAGCAACAATCACAGTAGTACTCTACGGTCCTCGTAAAAATGATTTATCAGCTGAAAAGAATACATTTTGGAATGAATTAAAAAACAATATATACAAAGGATACCTAATTGTGATGGGGGACTAACTCAAAAGTTGGTCACCAACGTTAGAAATGGAAAACGGACTCATGGAAAAAGGACAATAAATAATAATGATAAACGACTACTGGCATTTTGAATAGATAACAGTTTTATCTACATATATAAAAATTAATGTTGATTTTTGTTTGTCCCGTATGCGTTTCTATACCATTCATCCGATTTCGATGAAACTTGGGTGAGATGTTGTGTGCGCACCTTCGAAGGTTTCTGAATTAGTACAACTATTGTTGTCGGTGTATGAGAATTAACAGAATTGAATTAAATCAAATACCAACAGCGACATTTTAGTTCGTGTTTGACATAACAAGTGGTGTTGATTGTGAAATTCAAATTGCCGGTCATTTTCTTTGCTTTTTCCAAGTGCACTTGTAATAGTCGTCACTGTCAAATCAATGATGCCACCCAAACGACAAACTATTAGTCGATCTACACCTCAAGCACGAAAAAAACGGGCATTACGAGCTTCAGAAACAGACGAGCAACGGGAAGCAAGACTGAAAACCGTTCGAGTACGCACTGCTCGATCCAGACGAACACTGCACACTGATTTAAATGTTGGTGCATTCCATTACGATGCTGATTGTAAATACAGTCTTTATCCAAGTGTAAAATGTATATATATATAAAAATAAATGTTTCTTCGTATGCGTTCTTATACCATTCATCCGATTGCGATAAAACTGTGGCGAGTTGTGCGCACGCCAGCAAAGGTTTGTGAACGCTGGGGTCGAGATATTTACGAAAATGTGTATTTATGGTCTGAGTTGGATCATGTTCAGAAGATGTGCGTACAAAAACAAATTATTTTTGGGCAGAACAACGTTTGCCGGGTCAGCTAGTGACTACTAAAACTTTCTACCAATTTAAGCAAATACATAAGACAACGAGGCAAGTAATAAGCAAAGAAGACAGGTCAATAGTAGATTATAATCTAATACAAAACCAATATAAGAGAATTATCAAGGATGTACGAATAAAACTAGGATATGAAATCGTGATCGTTTTCTCTTACATGCCACAATTACCACAAATACAATAACAAACAACATGAAAGCAAAATAGAAACGATAAGCGTTTACAAACTACTAGATGAGCGTGTCAGGACACAATAAGTAGAAACATTGGAGGAAGAGCTCTCATACCAAAATTATAAAATAGAATGCAACAACAAGCAATCCAGTGAGACAAATGTCTCATTTAAAAAAACAAAAAAGACCGTTTTTCAAATAGAACGCGTATTAAATAAAAACTGTACCCAGACCTGGAAAGTGTCAAAGTGGTTGCCTAACCGATCGACGTTTTAAGGCGCAGAGGGTCGCAGCTCCGTTTGGCTGCTGAAACATCCATATATATAATAGACTTGTCCGCCCGGGACGCTGTTTCAGCAGCCAAACCGTAAGAGATAGAGAAAAAAGTTATTAAACTTATATGTTTGAAATGGTCATGTCAGGTCAGGAACCGAATTTCAATCTCTAACACTAATTATTATCGTAATTATCCTAATCCGAACGTTTTAGGTTAGATTCTAGGCAAATTTTATCAAGGCGAATGCGACTGGTAGTTTGCTATCAACAATGACGTCATATACGTACGTGTGGTGAATACGCGTTCTATTTGAAAAACGGTCTTTTTTGTGATTTCTCGAAAACCGGAAGTGTCACGTGACTGAAATTCGGTTCCTGACGTGACATGATCATTCCAAACATATAACTTTAATAACTTTTTTCTCTACCTCTTACGGTTTGGCTGCTGAAACAGCGTCCCGGACGGACGGTCAGACAAGTCTACAGCGTCCCGGACGGACGGACAGACAAGTCTATTAGATAAAGGATATTAAGAAGAGGTGCTAGCGGTTCAAAGAATTATTAAAGAACACAACAACCAAAGGTATGTCGAACTAACAGAACAAGGAAAAATAAAAAGCACACAGCATGATGGAACGAAAAAGTCAAGAAAGAGGTTACACAAAAAGCAATGCTATGAAGAAATTACTCAAAAAAATAAACATGGAGACCTATGGGACATACAAAGCACAAACAGCAATAGCTAATGAAGAAAACGTGGAAATATTTGGTAAGAGAATTAAAAAAGAAATAGTAGAAACAGCCAGACATTGTTTTTAAAAATATTATACATAAAAAAGATAACAGACAATAATTATTTACATTACGACTATTACGAGTGCGGTAGGTTGCATTTTACAGCACAGCGCGAGGCTTTAATAAAAACGAACGCTGTAAAATGCCACGAAAAAAATGGGTCACCGATTAGCCATAGATTCCTTACGTCATAATAAATCGATTAAACCCCGATTAAAACAAAGTCCCTTCAGTAAGAAGTTATAGGGCCTTGAATTTCAATTTTTTATTTTTTATTTTTTTGTTAATTTCCACAAATATAGAGATATCGATTTTAATTTTGGTATACATACTTACTATTATATACTACACTAATAGGAAAAATTTTATAAACTACACTTGACTGTAAAGGGCACTTTACCTAACTTTCAAAACTTTTTTTAGCTCTAACTTCGTTATATGTAACATTTTTTTTAAACTTTAGGGTATTCTATGAAAGAGAATTAAAAAGCACTAAAATAATGTACTCTTAGTTCTTAAGCCTAAAAGCAACCGTTTGCCGTAAAATGTCCATCAAAGGTTTTTGGTTATCATTAAGATGATAAGTAGCCATGATCACAAAAACAATGGGTAATGATTTTAATCTAGTAAACAACAAGAAGAAATCAACTTTTTTTTATTAGTCCAGTATATAATAGTAAGTATGTATACCAATATTCATATTGATATCTCTACATTTATGGAAATTAACGAAAAAAAGAGAAAAGAAAAAATTGAACTTCAAGGCCCTATAACTTCTTACTGAAGACACTTTGTACTAAGGTATATTAGGTTTAATCGATTTATTATGACGTAAGAAATCTATTGCTAATCGCTGTCCCATTCTTTTCGAGACACCCTGTATATATACAGGGTGGTCCATTAAGTGTGCAACAAATGGGACATTTTTTTATTAGTTGTAAAACCGAAATTTAAATACAGCCAAAAGTTAGTGCATGTTTGATAACCATATCAGATGAACTTAGAATGGCTTCAAGTCAAACAATATACAGGGCAGGACAAAAAATATGTAATTCGTTCAAGAATAAAGTTACCTTATTTAAAAAATATAGCAAAATTTTATTGAGAAAAGTTGTTTAGAATCAAAAGTTATGCTCAAATACAAAGTCACGGCCTCCTATTCGAATTTTGATTCTTTTTTTGTAAAATTTTGTATTATCCCCGTATGATACATATTTTTATTATTCTGATTTTATTAAGAGTTTTTCATATGTAAATTATTATTAGTAAAGCATTTGCCTTGTTAAAAAGAATATTTGCGAAATTCTAAAGTTCTGTTAAATATCGTTGCAACAAACATGAAGTGGACGCTTACCTAAAAAAATATAAATCCAAGTAAATTTTACAAATACGCTTCAAGTTGCTAAAAGTTATTTAAAAGGGATGTGGTTGTGGCTACTTCAAATACATATAAAATCAAAATAATAAAAATATGTATCATACGGGGGTAATACAAAATTTTCCAAAAAGGAATCAAAATTCGAATAGGAGGCTGTTGATTTTGTATTTGAGCATAACATTTAATTCTAAACAACTTTTCTCAATAAAATTTTGCTGTATTTTTTGAAATAAGGTAACTTTGTTCTTGAACGAATTTCATATTTTTAGTCCTGCCCTGTATATTGTTTGACTTGTAGCCATTCTAAGGGCATCTGATATGGTTATCAAACATGCACTAACTTTTGGCAATATTTAAATTTCGATTGTACAACTAATAAAAAAAAATCCCATTTGTTGCACACTTAATGGACCACACTGTATATTTAACATTTTCTATAAATTCGAAATATTACTTTAAAATATCAAAACCACCGTTGCCATCAAGCAAGCTGCCTTCAATAGATTTGGTAATCGACCCTGCATCAGAAGTCATAAATATCAATTTCTTTCAAACTAAACTGAACGAGGAATTACGTAACTAGCGTTTCTGCAAATACCCTTTACTACTACAAAGCAAACTTTTTGTTTAAGAGTCTCTGAAAGCTAAACATTTTCTAGTCATTTTACCGCACCACCCTCTACACTTAAAAGTAAAAGAGGGATATATATACGTTTCTCTTACCAAATATTTCCACGTTTTCTTCATTAGCTATTGCTGTTTGTGCTTTGTATGTCCCATAGGTCTCCATGTTTATTTTTTTGAGTTATTTCTTCATAGCATTGCTTTTTGTGTAACCTCTTTCTTGACTTTTTCGTTCCATCATGCTGTGTGCTTTTTATTTTTCCTTGTTCTGTTAGTTCTACATACCTTTGGTTGTTGTGTTCTTTAATACTTCTTTGAACCGCTAGCACCTCTTCTTAATATCCTTTATCTAATAGACTTGTCTGTCCGTCCGTCCGGGACGCTGTTTCAGCAGCCAAACCGTAAGAGGTAGAGAAAAAAGTTATTAAAGTTATATGTTTGGAATAGTCATGTCAGGTCAGGAACCGAATTTCAGTCACGTGACACTTCCGGTTTTCGAAAAATCACAAAAAAGACCGTTTTTCAAATAGAACCCGTATTAAATAAAAATTAGCAGTCCAGTGAGACAAGTGTCTCATTTAATAAAACAACAAAGACCGTTTTGCAAATAGAACGCGTATTCACCACACGTACGTATATGACGTCATTGTTGGTAGCAAACTACCAGTCGCATTCGCCTTGATAAAATTTGCCTAGAATCTAACCTAAAACGTTCGGATTAGGATAATTACGATAATAATTAGTGTTAGAGATTGAAATTCGGTTCCTGACCTGACCTGACCATTTCAAACATATAAGTTTAATAACTTTTTTCTCTATCTCTTACGGTTTGGCTGCTGAAACAGCGTCCCGGGCGGACAAGTCTATTATATATATGGATGTTTCAGCAGCCAAACGGAGCTGCGACCCTCTGCGCCTTAAAACGTCGATCGGTTAGGCAACCACTTTGACACTTTCCAGGTCTGGGTACAGTTTTTATTTAATACGCGTTCTATTTGAAAAACGGTTTTTTTGTTTTTTTAAATGAGACATTTGTCTCACTGGATTGCTTGTTGTTGCATTCTATTTTATAATTTTGGTATGAGAGCTCTTCCTCCAATGTTTCTACTTATTGTGTCCTGACACGCTCATCTAGTAGTTTGTAAACGCTTATCGTTTCTATTTTGCTTTCATGTTGTTTGTTATTGTATTTGTGGTAATTGTGGCATGTAAGAGAAAACGATCACGATTTCATATCCTAGTTTTATTCGTACATCCTTGATAATTCTCTTATATTAGTTTTGTATTAGATTATAATCTACTATTGACCTGTCTTCTTTGCTTATTACTTGCCTCGTTGTCTTATGTATTTGCTTAAATTGATAGAAAGTTTTAGTAGTCACTAGCTGACCCGGCAAACGTTGTTCTGCCCAAAAATAATTTGTTTTTGTACACACATCTTCTGAACATGATCCAACTCAGACCATAAATACACATTTTCGTAAATATCTTGACCCCAGCGTTCACAAACCTTTGCTGGCGTGCGCACAACAACTCGCCACAGTTTTATCGCAATCGGATGAATGGTATAAGAACGCATACGAAGAAACATTTATTTATATATATATATACATTTTACACTTGGATAAATACTATTTACAATCAGCATCGTAATGGAATGCACCAACATTTAAATCAGTGTGCAGTGTTCGTCTGGATCGAGCAGTGCGTACTCGAACGGTTTCCAGTCTTGCTTCTCGTTGCTCGTCTGTTTCTGAAGCTCGTAATACCCGTTTTTTTCGTGCTTGAGGTGTAGATGGACCAATAGCTTGTCGTTTGGGTGGCATCATTGATTTGACAGTGACGACTATTACAAGTGCACTTGGAAAAAGCAAAGAAAATGAATGTAATATCTATTATCTAATGTCGACCGGCAATTTGAATTTCACAATCAACACCACTTGTTATGTCAGACACGAACTAAAATGTCGCTGTTGGTATTTGATTTAATTCAATTCTGTTAATTCTCATACACTGGCAACAATATTTATACTAATTCAGAAACCTACGAAGGTGCGCACACAACATCTCACCCAAGTTTCATAGAAATCGGATGAATGGTATAGAAACGCATACGGGACAAACAAAAATCAACATTAATTTTTATATATGTAGATAAAACTATTATCTATGCAGAATTCCAGTAGTCGTTTATCATTATTATTTATTGTCCTTTTTTCATTGGGTCGGTTTTCCATTTGTAACGTATAATGTAGCATGCTGTGTGGTTGCTTAATTAATTCAATATTAATATCCAGATATCTAAAGGGTATCATGTGATAACAGTTGGTGATAGATTACTGGTAGTAGTAGTAATAGACAACCAGGGGGTTGTTTACTGCAAGTGAAAAAACTTCTTTAATTTTGAATAATCTACTTTTAATAAGTCACGTTAAAGGGCTAACTTTCCTTTAATTGTGAGAGTAATATTGTATATTTGGTACGTGATAGCAAGATAGCCTTCTTCACGATCAAATTTGACCAAAGGTCACAATTATTATTCCTATTATAATTTCAAGATCGTTTGAAACCATTTGAAGTGGTAATTGGTACTTAAACCATCAGTAAGTGAAAGTGAGAGTGATTGTGGCATGCTGTACTACCGTTTATCAAGATATTAAGAGGTAAGAGAGCTACAACGAGCTCTTTTGGGTCTTCAGCAACTCAAGGGAGGTGTTTGACGACTGCCAATCAGTTAGGATCTGATAGAAAATACACTCAAGGTACAAGTGAGTCTTTGTGAAGGTTAGTGTATTTTTAATAACAAGTTTGGTACGACAAAATTAGTGGAAAGCGTTGTAATTTAGGTTTAGAGCGCAATTTAGAATATTAAGTTTTCTAAATTTGCTTTGATTCGGGTACTCGACGTTTTCGGCCATTATAAGTAGAAATTATATCATTTTGGTCTAATCTGTAATTCATGTTAACCACAATTTGGAAAAAGTAATTTGATTAAATAATTTGACAACATTTAGTTTTGATTGAGTGTAATGTCAAACCAAGCATAATAATACAATCTAACTTAAAAGAAGGTTCTATTAAAAGTACTAAGGAGTGTGATTGACAAAGAAGTCAATACAATAATAATTTTGTAATTCAGTATTCAATTATAAAGAGATTCATTATTATAACCTTTACTCATTCAGCTGAGGAAGATATATTCTTATTTGCTCAATAAACTATATTTGCCACATAAAAGGCACTTTACCTTACAGAACAATACGTTTTTTGAAAATTTTCAAGGCTACTTGATTTTTCAAAACTGAAATTATGTTAGCAATTCGCCTTTAACCAAGCAGGGCTAAACCCCAAAAAATTTAAATTTAAACCAAGAATTTTTTAACTTTCACAAAAGTCGACGATACGATTATTTTTCCACATGGTAAAGACACGTTACCCGTCTTTTTAAATAATCTCAATAGTCAACATCCAGACATTAACTTTACCATGGAGATAGAAAGTTACGGCTCCCTTCCTTTCTTAGATGTACAAGTCTCAGGTCTCTGGCCAACCCAGTGGCAAACTTGATCATTCTATATATCGCAAACCCACTCACACTGATCGCTATCTGCATGCCGATTCCCACCATCATCCTACACAAAAACTTTCCGTCATCAATTCGCTTGTACACCGGGCTGCTTCCATATCCCAATCCGATAATGTCCACGCTGAATTAAACCACATTCGGAAAGCTCTTAGGAACAACGGTTACCGTGCTAGGGATATACAGTCTGCCATCAATCGCCATCTTCATCCACGGCCACCCAAACCTCCAAAAAACGATCCTCCTGCAGCAACAGTATTTCTTCCCTATATCCACCAAGTCACCGATGGCGTTGGAAAGTTTCTTCGAAAACAAAACAGTATTCAAACCCCCGAACAAAATATCACAGGTTCTTCCTTCACTTAAAGATAAATTAAACTCTATGTCCTCTAAAGGTATTTATAGAGTCCCTTGCTCTTGTAATGCTGTATATATAAATTCGCATCTCAGAGCACCAGCGCTGCTTCAAGTCGGGTCTCGTTTCATCATCAGCCATCGCCGAACACCAGCGTGATACTGGCCATAAGATTCTTTTTGATGAAACTTTCATCATCTGCAAATCCTCATTCTTCTTAGCAGAAATATTCGCGAATCCATTGAGATTTACAAACACCCTAACAATCTCAATCGGGACGAAGGCTTCCCCCTTCCTTCTATGTAGAAAGTGCTAATTTCTAAGCCTCGCTGACCGCCACTGAACCGCGACGGCATTTGCTAAACCGCGACGGCGCTTGCCTGTAAATTCTCGCCTTTCTCCTTCTGATAGTTAGTCGAGTTTCTCCTCTGACGTGGTTGCCATGTTGAGTTACCGTGCTGTTCTATCCCTTCCTCTGCAAACGAGTTTCGGCTCTAGCGTGGTTAACACCTTGAGTTACCATGCTCTTTTTGCTTTTTCCTCCTGATAAAGCCCCTTACGAAAGTGGGCGAAACGTTGAGTTCTTCAACCTTAATAATGACACGGTCCAATCCCGGAAGTCGTTTTAAACGATAAAGTTGTGTATCGTACAGTCAAACGCAAAATATGGCGCACTATTGCAGCAAACCTGGCTTTTCTAGCTCCCATTTACATGGCCACAACAATGTTTAGAGACAATTTCTCGAAGAAAATTCAGAAAACACCGCTATCGAATAAGACCATTGCTAGGGAATCGAAGACATTTTAGAAACAATTTAAGCACAATCTGTTTGCTCTGCAGCTAGACGAGGTTACAAATACACCTACGTTCGTTTTCGTGATACTACAGCGATCTGGAAAAACTTACTGTTCTATAAACAGTTGCAGGAAAAAACAAACGCCGAGAATGTATTCCAAATTACTGAGATTTTAGGACAAATTTTGATTTGAACTGAAAAACTACGTTGGTGTTCTCACTTATGGGACACGGGCGATGGCTGGTAGATATGCACGTCTATCAGCATTTATAAGCAGATGAATTTAAATACTGCTCGTAATCATTGCATGGTTGACATGAAATAATTAGCTTTAAAAGAAATTAGCACTCCCTTTTATATATTATGTAATACATATCAAAAAAGTATAAAACGTCTTTTTCAATATTCTATTCAAATTCAGCACTCATTCGTGCTAAGGGTTTCTATTGAATCTGTACGTTAAACATAGTACAGAAAACGTATACATCAAAAATGTAAGTCCATATTTGTAGATGCCCGCTAAGCAAACCGCCTGAGTAAGCTGACCGGACCTCGTTCTGTAATGTAGGGATCCACGGGTCTTTTAAACACAGGAAATTACGCAATGTTTTAAACATTCACTACAAACTATTGTAGGTAGATTCCCTTTGGCAAAGAGCCAACCGTTCCCAAGCAATATTGTGACAATGCCGCCACCTCTTTCAAATTCTGAAGAGATTAATGCGGATTGAGAAAAAAAATTTGGCGCTCTAAGCAAACAACACCCTGTATTTAATAAACTACCTCTTGGCCTATTATCACACCCTCTTTGTCCCGACTTTATCTAGCCATGCAGTATTTGCTACATAATGCTGGTGCATAGCTTTTAGGGTAATTAAACTTTCAGTTTGACAGCCTTTGCGGGTATTTTAGATTTTCCGTTATAGTTAAGCGACGCCTAACTTTTATGGGGTAGTGCTAGCTTATTTTGGTCTTAAGCACCTTTTTATTATGTAATACTAACACAAATCCACAATTACATCGTTAGTGAACCCACCCTTCTCGACTACAATGATCCAGGGCAAAAGTCGTTGCAGGGTTGAGCGATTTTTTGTGGGTTTTCTAATCGTATAAACGTAGCCATCTCCTTATAATAAACGACGCTGCAACGAGGAGTAGCTGCCTGTTTGATATGAACATTGCTAGCGACGTAATTACCGTTTCGAGGTTATTTTATTCATGTTATTACATGTTCAATAAATAGTGTAAATTAACATTAAGGCTACTCAATAACTAAGCTGTTCTATAGTTTTACAATTTGTTGGCGTGTTTTGCAACGAATAGGG
This sequence comes from Agriotes lineatus, assembly GCA_940337035.1. Lineage (NCBI taxonomy): Eukaryota > Metazoa > Arthropoda > Insecta > Coleoptera > Elateridae > Agriotes > Agriotes lineatus. The sequence goes on along the minus strand of OW679195.1, from coordinate 149,440,409 downwards.
CATAATAACACAATTTTCCACACAGATAAAAATTTGCACTAAAAACGACAATTATGTGTATGACATCATCGATCAAACACATAAAAGAAACCAATTAATTAATTCGCTAAAATGCAGCGCAAATTTTTAATGAACTCCATCTATTCAAAGTGGTTTTAGATAAAATGGTGCATCGACTATTTTGAAACACTTTTATATTCCTTCTACATTAGCATCTTGTCAATAACAATTACAATAATTCTTCAATGCCCACCATTTTCGAATTGCGCTTTCTAGCACAGCTTATTCTTGTCACGTTAAAATAAATCCATACTAAATTTTAATAAAAGTCTAGCTTCACAGAATTCATAATGCAATTTTAAAAAGTTAAGGGATATAATTTGTAGCAGAAGACCCACAGATTGTATTTCAGGATAAGCAGTTTCTTTGCGTTAATTTTAGTTTATTTGGCGCTCTTTGTACACATTCAAACTCTTTCTGCTTTTCTCTTATTCGAAGATTAGCAACAGATATTCGCCGATCTGCTTTTAAAAATCATTATCTCAAGAAATTCTTCGCATCTTAAATATACACTTAGTTCGCAGAGGCTTTGATGGAAAGATAATGTGTCAGATTAGCTACGGAGCGTGTTTAATTTATAATAGGGCAGAGTTCGAAGCTTAACCTGCCAAGTCAAACGGTGTCCGAAAATAGTTACATTGGAACGCCCTGATTTTACATTTACGTAGGGCAACACGTATAAATTTCACGTGCTAGAAGGAGTAGGTGCGTGAATATGTACATTAGATTAATGATATGACGAGGTACGTCATTAAACGTGCCGTTCTGCAATACCGCCTCTGTAATTGTGCGCTTAATATTCAAAAGCCCACCAAATCTCTCATCCCAAACTTTGCCTTCTGCTTTATTCAAGGCTGGCTTTACAGGTTTTAATTGTTAATAGAATACTAGCTTAACTCGGCTTTATCTCCGACCTGCTTTAAGTTAATCGCTTCGATTAAAGATGTTTCTGGTAAAAGGATTTTCTTTATTCGTTATGAATAAATCAATACTGGCTACAATAAAAAACAACATAGTACCAAATGAGTACCACATTATAATTTTATAGATTTTGATAGCTACATAAAAAACTAGAAAAATGCCACACAATTAAAAATTGACACGATGCTCACATTATCAAAACAATTATATCACTATGTTTCTGCCTTAAAACATGTCCTTTCCTTATGAACTACTAGTAACCCAAGTAAACTCCCAACCTGTATTGGTATAGTTCTACAGTTTAAATATTTGTGAAGTTACCTTGTATCAACGTTTAGTGAAAATACGTAGTTACATATCGAAATGTGAATAAAATATAGTATGATAAAATGATGCAGTGTGGCACTCATACTGATATGAGCTTTATGACATTGATATTTCAAATATCATAGTAATGTTATAAAGTTTTTGCTATCGATATCATAATGATGACATTGCAGTACTTATTTGAATTTGTAAGCGGAAGTTATTTTTGCACTTTCGCATTTGTTAAAAAAATAATAATGTGAAGAAATTTTAACAAAAGGTAAATGCTTATTATTTGCTATATATTGCTGTGCAATGACTAATCAATTGAAAATCCCAAGTTGGGCTGACAAAATAAAATATCGTAGAATAGGGATTTTCAATTAATGTACAAATTTATTAATGGTGTAAATTCTTGTACTATACACTCTAACCCCAAGAAACAACGATGTGAACAGCAAGGCACTGTCAAAACTGAATTAAAGTAATGGTCGTACAGTAGTATTAGCTTATCTCAGGGTTAACTCATCTTTAACAAACACTTAATTCAGTCGCAAGACACGTGGATTTACTCCCGGGCTTACCAGAAACATGTAACATTAAGTTAAATTCTACACTATATGTCGCTTTATAACTTGGTGCATGCATAAACCATTTACAATAGTTAAAGTTAAAAAACTGATTATCCTGCAATAGAACTATTTCCTTCCACCTTGATACATCTATGCTTTCAACGGGAACAACAACGCCACTGGACGCAACCTTGAAGCAGAAGCTTTATGTTGGCACCGCCCCTTGTGACACTTGGATACTCTCTAATAACTATCGCTGCTTGAGCAATAAAATACAGCCCAACTTCCGGTTTATTAATTAATTCACTTTACTACTACAGTCTTTGACATCGATGGTAGGCAATAAAAAACACCCACTTGTTTTTAACGACTCTCTGTTGTTTTAGTAGTTGGTAGTGTGAACGTTGCCGGGTGCGGACGTGTGTGAGTACTCGTCCAAATCCACAGTGTTAATCTTTGGGCAAGTATTGCACATTAGGAAATGAAAAAAAAACCATGGCGGGAAATTGTGGAAAGTGTTTTTCTGAACTAAAAAGAACGGACAAAATATTGCCATGTGCTGGCATGTGCGACAAAAATTACCATTCAAAATGTGTGAACATTGGCAGTGACGATTATGCGTACATTACGAGCAAAAAGTGGATCGGTTGGTTTTGTGAGCAGTGCGCCGATAAGAAAAATCAGAATATACGGAGTGTATTAGAGAAATTGAAGGAAGCTTGGAACAGCGTATCTGGAAGATTAAGTGAACAGAACGAGAAACTGAAGGATCAATCACAAAAATTAGTTGAGTTACAGGGAATTATAAATTCGCGCAACGAACAAATACAAACCAGCATTCAACAAGTAATCGAAAAACAAGATACGGCGGAAATGAGTTATGCTGAAAAACTTAAAATTAAGAAACACGATCCAGTTGTCTTAATAAAGCCGAAGAATCAGGAACAGACAAGTACGGACACGAAAAAGGAAATAAAAAAAATCCATTGATCCTACTGACTTAGAATTCTCAGGACTTCGACATGTTAGCAAAGGTGGTATTGTAATAGAGTGTAAAAATAGAGAGGCAATGAACAAAGTACAAGAAAAGGTAGCAAACAAACTTGGAGAAAATTATGAAGTAACCATTCCGAAAAAAAGATTACCCAGGATCAAAATAGTTGGACTAAGCGAAAAATTGTCATTTGAAGCCATAGAAGATAAAATAAGAAGTCAACATAATTATTTAGATGTGCAAGAAGCTGACCTTAAAGTAGTACAAATTAAAGAAAATAAAAGTAAAGCTGGAAGAAAATATTATACGGTGTATGCAGAAGTTAATGCAATGGCGTACAGGTTAATGATGAGAGAAGAAAAATTAAATATTAGTTGGGATAGATGCAGAATTTACGATGCTGTAGAGGTCACCAGGTGTTTTTCGTGCAGTGGATTTAATCACAAAGCCAGCGAATGTAAGTCAAATAAAGCTTGCCCAAAATGTTCAGGGTCACATCTATTGAGTGAATGTCGAGCGACAGATAATGACCTAAAATGTGTAAACTGTGCACATGCTGTGGAAAAATTGAGAATGAAATTAGACATAAATCATCCAGCCTGGAGTACCGACTGTGCAGTTTATAAACGTAAATTGGAACAAGCCAGAAGCAAAATTGATTTTTTAGAGTAGGCGAAAGAAGTTCTGAAATCATATATTTTAATTCCCAAAGTATGTTAAAACATATAGAAGAATTGGAAATTTTAATTTTATGGAGGCGCCCAGCGTTGCTATTCTTAAGTGAAGCTCGCATTACAGATGAAATAGAGGATTGTGAAATACAGTTTCCAGGGTATAGTACAATAAGGTGTAATTCTACAAGTCGAAAGACCGGGGCCGTAGTTATAGTGTTGAAAAACAATATCGAATTTAGTGTAATATCGAATATCACATATAACAAGAACTTATGGCTACTTTCAATCTATATATCAAAAGGGTTTCATCAAGGTATGTACACGGTAGTGTACCACTCTCCGAGCTCAAGCGATGGTGAATTTTTAATGAAATTTGAATAATGGTGCGACGAATATGTAGCAGACCGCAGCAAACATTTAATTTTAGGTGATTTTAATATTGACATGTCCAAGAACACTTTCTATGCGAAACGTTTAACAAATCTAATTCAACATCTAGGTATGAAACAATTAGTTCGCGATTGTACACGGGTGACTGCCACTTCGAACACATTAATAGATTTGGTAATAACTAACATTTCGAATTTAAATGGTGATGTCCTAGATACACCGAAAATCACTGACCATTCCTGTATAGAGGTGAGGTTTCGCAAACAATGCATAACCAGCGAGTTCAAATCGGTGCGTAGAAAATTCTTTGATGACTATTCACAAAATGGTTTATTAAATAAATTGGCTAAGTATAATTACGATATGAGTAAAAATGTACATATTGCAGCGGCAGGCATGGTACATTCTTTGCATAATTGCTTAGCTGACCTCATTACATACCGCATTAGCAAGGTAAAAAATTCTTGCCCATGGTTTTCCGCAGAGTTGCATCAATTACAGAAATATCGGGACACGTTATACAAAAAGGCTAGATTATCTGCAAATGCAAATGATTGGAAACATTATAAAGAAATTAGAAACAAATATAGCAACTTGATTAAAGAGAAAAAAAATTGCTACTATGAAAATAAAATTAAAGAAAGTCAAGGCGACTCAAAAAGTATGTGGAAAGTTATTAAGCATATCGTTAAAAAGCCGGAAGCAGAGTGTACACCGAAAAACATTGTATTCCAAGGAGTAGAAGTAACCGATTCCAAAGAAATAGCTGAAAATTTTAACCAATACTTCATAAATAGTATTGTCGACATAAATCGTGATATACTAAACACCGATTTTGAAGAGGCATTCATACCTGATCCTGTTAACATCTTTAAATTTAAGGAGATTTCTGTAATCGATCTTGAGAAAACAATTACGAGCATAAAAAGACAGGGTAGCACAGATGGCATTTCTGTTCAGGTTCTAAGAGATGCATTGCCAATTATAGGAAACCCTCTGGTAAAACTAATAAATGAGTCGTTAAAGAGTGGAATTTTCCCAAATTCCTGGAAGAAATCCAAAGTAATTCCTATCAGAAAAATTGTGGGTACAAAGAAATGTGAAGAATTTAGACCAATTAATACGTTGCCGGTGTACGAACAAATTTTAGAAAAAATTGTCAAAGACCAATTGCAGGAGTTTATCGAAGCAAATAAGATTATAAGTGGCACACAATCCGGATTCAGAAGCAAACATTCGTGTGAAACGGCATTAAATCTAGTCCTAGCAAATTGGAAAAGTGAACTTGATCAACAGAAAAGTGTAGTGGGAGTGTTTCTAGATTATAAGCGTGCTTTTGCAACAATCGATAGGGAAAAATTAATTACAAAATTGGACAAATATGGAATACAGGGAATCGAGAAACAATGGTTCGAGAGTTATCTATCTTCGCGAACCCAAACAACTGTGTATAATGAAGAGGAATCGACGGAAATTCTTAACACATTGGGGGTTCCTCAGGGATCCGTTTTAGGTCCATTGCTATTTCTACTGTACATCAATGATCTGGAAATAAATATCAAACACTGCTCGCTAAATTTGTTTGCTGACGACACATTAGTTTGGGTAACTGCGGAAAATACTACTGATGCCGTCAACAAAATAAATACAGATCTTGAGATGATATCGAAGTGGTTACAAATAAATAAACTAACATTAAATATTGCCAAAACAAAGTGCATAATCGTATCAAATAAAATTAATAGTGAAAATATAACTGTTAAAGTAAAAATAGACGGTCTAGAAATAGAACAAGTGCCTGAAATTAAATATCTGGGAGTTATTATAGATAATAGACTTACTTTTCGTAGTTATATAAATTTTATCATTAAGAAAGTCGCTAAAAAATTGGATTTTTGGGGAGAATAGCCAGTAAACTAAGTATTAATGCTAGAATTCTAGTCTATAAAACCATTATTGCGCCACACTTTGATTACTGTGCAAGTATCCTCTTTCTTTGTTATGAATCGGATTTACAAAGGTTGCAAAAACAACAAAACAGAGCGATGCGAAATATTTTACGATGTTCTAAATATACGAATATTAAGTCAATGCTAAATGCGTTACAGTGGCTAAGTATCAAACAACGTATTTATTTTAATACGTTGGTTTTGATTTACAAAGCTGTTAATAATTCATTACCAAATTATATGTCGGATCACTTGATACTAAATGCTGACGTTCATCAATATAAAACAAGGAATCGATTTGATTTTAGGCTGCCTAAATTAAATAAAGCGAGTACACAAAATTCTCTGTATTACAAGGGACTAAAAGTCTATAATTCGCTTCCACAAGATGTAAAACAAATAACAAATATTTATAGTTTTAAAAAATATTTAAGCAGCTTTGTTAAACAATACTATTAATTTTAATGTTATTAATGATAAATAAGTTAAGATATATAATAATAATGATTCTATGTACTAGTATATTATACTAAATAAACTTACTTACTTACTTTACTTAGATTCACACACAAAGTAAGGAGACTATGTTTACACAAAATTTAGTTTTGCTACAACTAACCGTAGTTTTTCTTTATATTAAATTGAGAGCTAAAAATCTCGCAAAACGGCCACTTTTATACCAAATTGGACCATTTCCATGATAACAGACTACTTCAATTTTTCCAACGGATTTTATATGTGAACTATAAAATAACTACAAAACAACTAGATGCTATGACGTCACAAACCTAACCTAGACATATTTCAAACTTTTTATACATTAATTATTAAATAATTCCTTACAGTCTTAAAAAATTAACTCGTTTTGTAAAATAGCAAGTTTTACAACCTCTGTAATATTCTATTGAACTACGCCTTTGAACTAGAGTTTCTATACATTAATCTTTTATAAGTCCACTTAAAACCAAGTGGCAAAAAACTCTTTTGGCATCAAACTGAGAATGCCAGTTGCACCTTTACAGAGTTTTTTTCTAATTCGTTTATAGTATTGTTTTATAAATACAAGCATTTAGTTAATGCTTATAGACACGTTCTCCGGCTTCGATGACAGCATCATTATGAGGCCGAGACGGTTTGCGATTTTTTTGTCTCTTCCCCAGGGTCGCTCTCTTTACAGATTACGAAAACACTACAGCCTAAAATGCTTATTGTGCGTACCCTAAGTAGTAGATCAATGTAAGCAAAGTTCTGTGGTTCTATAGTAGACTGGCCGAATATGCCCTGGCTTTCTCTTCCCAGCGCATCACAGACACATAAAATGAATATTGGTGTTTCTGCTTCTTATTGCAGAGTCTATAAATAAGGTATCCATTATATATTTTAATTTTCTTAGGTGTTCCTTAACATTCGCATGTCCTGTTAGTAGACCCGTGACGATCCTGAGTTGCCCCTTCTACATGAAAAGTAGTTCTGCCTATAAATGACTTGCTGTAGTTCTGTCCTAGTCTGTCAATCTAGTATCTTTCACGTTGAGTGCATATCCAATTACTTACATAGCCTATGATTAGGGTGACCACCTCTCAGGGTTTTACCCGGAGTCTCAGGTTTTCTACACCGCGTCTCCGGGCTCCGGGTTTTGTAATAATTTCTCCGGGTTGCACTACTTTTATAATAATGTCTAAATATAACTTATCCGTCAATTATATCAATGAAAATAAAATACGTTTTATATAATAGTCGCAAACTTTGCGCGTGCGTATCATGTATCTTGCTATTTGCCTTTTCTTAAATAATAGGAATATATTTCGAATTCAACCCTTTAATAGTTAAAAAGCAAAACTGCTACTTTAGATTCTTTCTAGGTTCAATCGTATTCAGCACCCATTAGAAATTTCATATAGGTAATTAGGTTCAGAATTTTTGAGTATTCGTTTTGTTTTTAATCTAATTTCATTTAATTCTAGAGGAAATTTTTCGTTCTTTCGTGATTCTTATCTCTTGAGTCAATAACGGTTAAATGTTTCTTTTCAAACCTCGTTGTTTATTGTGTTCGCATTCAAGTGTTTAAATTGCCATTTCTCACTAGTAAGGTAATTCACAAAAATCATAATTTTTAGGTAACGTTGAGTCTTTTTTGAATAAAATCGTTAGTATCTCCAAAACCGTTAACTTTAGAACAGCGGTTCTCAACCATCTTTATTGATGCATCCCTTAGCATGTTAGTTGTTTCTTAAGTACCCCTGAATACTTGCATACATGCATAATACATACTAGCATAAGCTTTATTATTGTATGGATGTATGTATGTACTATCGATAACCTCACTTTACCTTGCGGTGTAGAGGCTGGTGCTTTATGCTCTTGCATCTGGCGGTACAATGCTCAACTTGCCACAGATTTGGGATACAGAGTTGTAGCGCGCCTTTTTTTGTGCTTGCGCAGCAACCATTGTGTGAAGCGTGTGTCATGGTGATGTGTTGATCTTGTTATTCTATCTCTCAGCTTTATTATTACAAAATAAAAAGTCATTGATGATTGAGTGAGCATTTATATTTTTAGTAATTTAAATCACAAAAATACTAGCAATACTCGTATTTAAACAAAAAAAACACAATAGAAAAATATTTATAAAATAGATAAATCTATACCTCAAACATAAAAATTCTTTAAATTAAGAGTGTATATATTTTTTGGTAAATCAAATTAGAAAATATATCAATACTAGTACTAAATTTAATGAGACACTTGTCAAGGAGATATTTTCTACCAATGTAAGACTTACATAAGATTTAAAAAAATGTATATGGCTCTATGATGTTGAAATTGGCAACCCATAATGTATTTTTTTTATAAAAAGCTATTGGTTTCAAGAAAAAAATAAAACGACCTAAAACATTTTCAAGTAAAAAAGGTTTTCCAATACATTTTTTAACCAAAATTTTGTCCGTTACGAATTTTTTTAAAAACTATTATACGAGTTGCCAATTTTAATCTTCTAAAGCCGTACATAAAAATTTAAAACCATTTCATAAATAAGCCTTCTACTAGTAGAAAACATTTGCCAAATTTGTATATGAATATCCCAATTTACAGTGAAATGATATAGGTAAACCTCATTTTAACCCCCCCCCCCCCCCTTCCAATAGTATCTCCGTAAGGGTTGAGAATTGAAACTATGCTTATACGAGTTTGAAATTTGTTGGCCAATTTGTGACGTACGATATGGGCAAGTATTTGGTTACACCTTGTACTATGTTCGCTAACCATGAATAGTAAGGAATAAAAACATTGTTTTTATTTGCTTGCTTTTTGTTCTCTATAAACATTCTGTATTTCTCATTGATGAAAACCTTTTTTTACTCGCGAAGGATCTCAGGGTTTGTATAAATTTAGAGGTGGTCACCCTACCTATGATATCACTTCTTCGAAATTCCTAGGGCTCGTTCTGAGCCAATATAGGCCTCAATCAATCCCTGCCTTGCTAGTTTATCGGCTTTCTCATTATTGTTTATATCACAATGATCTGGAGCGTACACTTACGACATTCTGTTTTTTAAGTCAATGAGTTGTTCTAGCACTCCCATACCAGTCTAAACAAGTCGTACCTACTCGAGGGAGCCTTTAGAGCCGCGTGGCTGTACGACATTATGTAGATCCGCTTATATTTATAAGCTCTCCGTTTATTTTCTCGAGCGTATTGCAGTATCGCGTCTATTCTCGTTTGAAACATAGAGGCGTACATAGCCAGTGAGAAGCTAAGCTTTTCTTTTGGTTTTTCGTCATCAACTCCTTATCCGGCACCAGTTTTGGTCTTGGAACTGTCCGTGTACTAGATTAAGCTTCCTGGCGAAATATCCTTTTTGAATTTTTTTCACTCTTTACGATCCTGAGTTATTACTTCCAAGAGGTATTTCCTAGTCATACAGTCTATCCTCATTTCAATTAGATGATCCTCTATGCTACCAACAATACTCGTATGTTCTGTACCTACACGAAAATTGTACAGTAAATTTGCAATCGATGGATTCCCGTTCTTGCATCTCTTTGTATTACGATATGAAGATGGGGCAAGTTGAGAAAAATTTCTATTGCAGCAGTGAGCGTTGTTCTTACTACCCCTGTTATTCCAAGTCATGCGAACCATTGTATCTTGGTTAGTCGTAGGTTAGTAGATTATTGTTCTACCTTGGGCCACTACAGCAAAATCGCATACATAGTAGCCGATCTGGCCACTCTGGTGTATAACCAATATGCCATTTCTGGTTTAAAACCCTTGTATAAGCCGTTCACGATCTTTTTGGGTCAGGTGAGGCTATGACCATCTAGTAATTTTGTTAGCAGAACCTCTGTTGCAACTAAACTCCCTCATGGAAATTGACACTTTTTGTGTTAGGTTAGGTTATTTTCAGTTTAAGGTTATATTTTCTGAATAGGTACATTGTTGCCGGATATTCTCTAGTCTCCACACCGATTCGCGTTTTTTTTAAATTTGGCATGTCCTTTTTAAATTGGAAGTAGCATCGTTTAAAGGAAATTTTTTGTTGTAACAAAATTATTTTGGGTATTTTGACATTTCCTTTGACGGAAATTCAAATTATATTACACATTTCATAAATCATTTATATTCTTACGAATATTAAAATAATAAATCTGGCAATGTAGTGGCAAAAAAAAGTCGAACAGACACTAACAGAAAAATAAAGTTGCATCCGCTACATCATCGAATCAGTTAGTCCAACATGAAAAGAAAAAATCATAGCCAACTTTGTCCCATAAAGGTCGTGAACGGCTTATATGTTCGCCTAGCTATCACTAACAACGTTTTCGATTTTCTGACAATTTTGCCAATATGATGGTTTCAAGTTAGTTTGGAATCCAATATAACACCCAGGTACTTAACCGCTCCCGACGAAGCTGTTTTCTTACCACAAAGAAGTACAAATCTCCAGACCTCTACAAAGAGAGAAAACCCTTTACGGCTGAGCTCTTCTAGAAGCTCGCTCATGACATGGTTCCACAGCAGGGGAGAAAGAATTCCTTCCTGGAGAAATTCTTCAGCCACCCGAACGTCTACAGTTTCATCCAGCAGTGATGCGTAGACTACCCCTTTCTCAGCATACAATCTATCTACCTGCAGCAGGTTTCCTGTAGCCCACGATCTAGTAGAGCTGTTGCAATTGATCTGAAGGATGTGTTTTCAAATGCTCCTTCTACATCTAGGAACGCTTGTAGAAAAATGTCTTTATTTTCCGGTGTCTTCCCCGCCCTTCTGACGAGGTAGTGGAGCATTGTTTCTGTTAATAAACCTGCTCTGTAGACAAACTGGTATTTGTGTAAAGGACTATTTACAAGAACATCATCCCCAATGTGCCTATCGAGCAGGTTCTCCATTTTCTTAAGTACAAATGACATAAGACTAATAGGTCCAAAAGTCTTTGCCTGAGAATAGTATTGCATGAACATACAACTCGTCCTACGGGCTCGTTGTATTTTCAGCTTTGGGATTGTAACTCC